>JABAKD010000015.1:10230844-10830844 GCA_012845835.1 Undaria pinnatifida | reverse complement strand
TTAGGGTCGGTTCGCTATTGTTCGTAAGATGGGTGCACACATCGGACAACTCATGAGTTAACTCAGTTGTGTTCTTTAACTCACACCCCCTGAGTGCGCATAACTGAGTGATCGTATTTTAACTCACTATCCCTGAGTGTGTATAACTGAGTTGTGGTCTTTTAACTTACCCCCGCGGAGTGTGCACAACTGAGTTATCGTCTTTAACTCATCCGCCGGGAGTGTGCATAACTGAGCTACCGTCTTTAAGTCACCATCCTTGAGTGTGTATATCTGAGTTATGGTCTTCTTACTCATTTCCGCGGAGTGTGCACAACTGAGTTGGCGTCTTTAACTCATCCGCCGGAAGGGTGTATAGCTTAGTTCTAATGTTTAACTCATCCCCGCACAGGGTGTACAACCGGGTTATGCTCTGCAACTCACTGTTACTTAGCTCATTAACAACTCATCATGTACAAGTGAACGTAAGATGAATATCACCGCAGTAAAACAACAAGCGCAAGTCAGCGATAATGGGAACGTAATTTTTTCTTTTTTTTTCTTGTATCTGCTGCTGTTACGCGTGCGGGAAAAAACTGCCGCAAGTGAACTATGAAAGCAAGAACAAAGGCAATGGTTCTGGACGAAAGGACGTGCGAAAATTAAAATTCGAGTACAACGAAGTAAACAGGCCACACATCGGTCGGACAACAAACTCGTGAGTTAGCTCAGTAATATTCTTCAACTCACACCCCCTTGGTGCGTGTAACTGAGTTATCGTCTTTAACTCACCACTTCTGAGTGTGCATAACTGAGTTGTCGTCTTTAACTCACCATCCCTAAGTGTGCATAACCGAGTTATGGTCTTTTAATCACCCGCGCGGAGTGTGCACAACTGAGCTATCGTCTTTAACTCATCCGCTAGAAGTGTGCATAACTGAGTTATTGCCTTTATCTCACCCCCGCGTAATGTGCATAACTGAGGTATCGTCTTCAACTCACCCCCCTACCCTTGTTGTTGTTGTTGTCGCATTATCTCGCATGATCAAGTCCGTGTCCGTGGTCACAGGACAAGCTCCAGTCACTCTGGAGCTGAGGAATACCCCAGGGAAAACACACACACAAGTCAAGGTGGTACACTCATATATCACAGCTGACGCAATTCATGCCTCCGACAGAAACATATAAAAGTGAAATCGGGAGTCAGTCTACGATATGCCAGGTCCATGCCGTTGCATACGTCTCATTACTCACGCCTGGAGAAACCAACTATTCCGATTGCCACCCAAGGAAGACTACCACGTATATATTACACGTAGTATCTATCACTACGCATACGCACGACAGGCGTAAGTGAATTGGAGAAAAGAAACAAAGAAGAGAAAAGAAGATAAAGGAAAGGAAAGAAAAGAGAAGAAAAACGAAACAAAACGAAAAAGGCATGAAAAGAGAAGAAAAATACAAGACAAGAAGAGGAAGCAAGGCAAGCACAAAAGAAGAGAAAAAAGTGTGCAGAACTGAGTTACAATATTTTACTCACCAGTCCTGAGTGTGCACAACTGCATTAAGTTCGTGAACTCACTGCTGAGTTACGAAAAAATGAGGTAAACTGAGTTAACCTGAGTGGAGTTATCCGATGTGCGGATAGGTGTGTGAATCCGTCTATCGATACCTGTTTCTTTGACCACTAGGTTCAGATAAATCTGCGCAATAGGCTATTGTCTTACAGTAGGTATGTCGCGTTGTCGATCGATACATATTACTGTGACCAATAGGTACGTGAAATTGTCGATCGACCCCGACTGTTTGACCAACAGGTATGTGGAATTGTCGATCGATATCTATTGCTTTGACCAGTAGGCATACCGCCCTGTACACAGTCTATTGAATACGCCTGTTGGTCTGTCCGCAAGTTGGTGTATTGAATATCGATACTTATTGTACCCTGTAATACAAGGGTGAAATTGTCAATGGATACTCATTTATTTTTTCCATAGGTCCAGAGGAATTAGTACGATTGATGCCCTCGTAAATAAAGTGGTGAGAGGTGCTTCTCGCTTCTATTGCTGAACAGCAGCAGCAGCAGCTATCGATTGAAATCCTCACAAACCTATCGATTAGAACTTCTATGAATACCAGGTACCGCGCGCGACGAACTTCTTCGCTATATTTACCCCGAACTGCCACCCCCCCCCCTCTCGGCAGCGTTCTTCGCAGTCGGCTTGCGGCTGAGCTATGCCCGATTTGTACCAACTAACACTTTTCCCGTGCTATAATCTAACTGTCGCAGCAGTACCCACAAAGCGAAACAAACCTGAACACCAAGAGATAGGACTGGGTCCTGGTAGCTCTAGCCAGTACAGTATCTACTGGCTGCGTCATTCGCCAGTAGACTGGACCCGACCAGTGCATTGGTGGTCGCGGCGAAGCCGTGACCCCTGCCCCCCTCCCCGGCTGGTGAGAGGGGCCTGGCGGAGGCGCCCCCGAAGCACCCCGCCGGAGGCGCCCTGCCGGAGGCACGTTTTTACGCGATTTGGCTTCACTAGAGCTAAAACATACGGTGGTTTTGGATCATGTTTCAACCAAAGTTTGATGGTAGGTTAAGCAAAGCATGCGACAGACAGGAGTGTGCGGAAATATGGCACACTTCAGCGCGCAGCCTAGATACCGAAAAGGTAGAACACGGGTTCAAAAACATGTTTGAAGTGCGCAAAAACGAATCACTACAAAATTTGCGAAATGACGGCCTCAGAGACGTCAATATTCACGTACACGTCCATTTATATTGTTCCAATCATCTGTTTACTCAGATTCTTCGCCGAAAACAAGAATAGGCCGGAAATTCCGACTTATCGAGTTAATCTTATAGGTTTCTTGATCTCTGCACTGATGGGAACACCTACCACGTAATACCAATTCAGGCAGCCACATTGTCCATGCGCTTGAACACAGGGTAGGCTCCCACCTGCACTACAGCACGCCAAACAATAAACATCAGCAATAAAAAGTTGAACAAAACACGAGATGCAGCTCGAAACGTCGAAGAACTAGTAAACCACGAAAGATTTCCGACTTCGTCTATGGTGCTCACGGTCTCCCTCCCTGCCTCCCTCCCTCCCCTCTCTAGCTGCTCTTAGTTCTTGCGCGGTGAATTTTAATGGGTTTCTGCTGTTTCATTAGGCGTTTTTGTAGCACGCACGTAAATAGTGGAAGCACTGGCACCCTGGCAGCCCCCTTAGCCAGTGTAGTAGTACTGGCAGTACAGTAGTACTGGCAGTACAGTAGTACTGGCAGTACATACTGGACCAGGGCCCAGCCCTACCAAGTGACCGCCAGCAACGAGCTGCCCCACCAACTCTTGTATTATTTCTATACGCCCCACTCTCAACAGGGTTCTTCGTGGTGGGCCCCCCCAGAATTGCACCACCTTCGACGGCTCACGGCACCGCCGCGGCCGCCACCACCACCACCACCTTAGCCTCCGCCACGTCGACGATACCATCAACGAGCGACAACCAAGCAGCCACAAGCGAGGAGGGGGGGGGTCCTTCGGGAGTGACGGTGGAGGTTATTTCCCCTAGGGAGGCTGTTCTCGGGCTACCTGTTCCCGA
Organism: Undaria pinnatifida; assembly: GCA_012845835.1. Lineage (NCBI taxonomy): Eukaryota > Phaeophyceae > Laminariales > Alariaceae > Undaria > Undaria pinnatifida. The sequence goes on along the minus strand of JABAKD010000015.1, from coordinate 10,827,254 downwards.
CCCAGAGGCGCGGTGCGGCTTCTCCGTCAAGTGGTTTCAGGAGGAAAACGCCTCCGTATTCGATAAGGTGAAAATAGCGGTTTGAAGATTTGGCTGAGGTTAAAATAATGATTCGCAATGTGCAGCCTTGCCTCGGTTACAGTAGTCGATGCTGGTGATTTGCAGTTTTTCCTGTGAAAACGTTGATTGCAGTTTGCAGTTGAATGTACTGCGGCCTCTGCCCCCCCCCACCCGCCAGCCCCACCCACCCCCCAGTCCCTCTCCCGTCCTCGCCCCACTCCCGCCTCCTCCACTATAAACTGCCAGTGTTATGCGCTACAGTGTCAGGTATGCACTGTAGTTTAGCCATTGTTTGCAACTCTATAATTTCAACCGTGTCCATCGGTTTGCGTTCCCTTCCTCTTGTTTTTCCCATATGGGCAGATGACCGTGTCACTGCAGTCGACGGTGGTGCTGTCAAACCTTACGCCAAAGAGCAGTTACATTGCGGTAGTGAGAAGCACGGCGGAGGGGACTGGGGACACGAAAGAAATTCGGTTCTCCACCCCAAAGGTGGGATGCTGGGAGAGGTAAAAAATACGGTGCAACCTGGACCAATGAGCATGAACACATACAAAGAACCTATTAAAGCATAACATGTGTTTGTGGGAGCGGAGGTTGAGGGGGAGGCACGGGGGGTGGGAGGAGGTGGAGAGGGGTATGGGGGGGGTGAGGAATGCCGGGGGGGGGGGGGAGAGGAGGAGACGCGGAGGGGGGGGGAGGAGGGTGTACTCATGTCATGGATGGCCGTATTCTCAAGTTCGTAGACCCTCGCATCCCTGCAATGCCGAGTTGGAGCACATCGGGTTTTCACCGACAAGAAATGCATTTCTTGAGGAGGGGGAGCAGGAGGCACTGAAGGGGTAGGGGGGCGGGGAGGAAGAGGGGAGCACGGAGGGGGGAAGGGGGTTGACGGGGGGAGTGGGGGGGGAACTCGCCGCCGCCTGTGCTTTCATTTATCAAGGAACTCCACCTTTTCGTGTTGTACTGTCTGCTACCACCGCTGCTGCAGGCTGAGGGAAACGTCTCTGGCGAGATGACTGAGCTGTCGCGCCTGGAGGTTAGGGTAGGCCGGTGTCTGGAAGTCTCTAAGCACCCCGACGCGGACTCGCTGTACGTCGAGAAGGTCGACTTCGGCGAGGAAGAGCCAAGGTAGGCTTGGAGTTGGAGTCACTTAGTGCTCGTAGTTTTGTTTTGTATAATTTGTACTTTAATTTCGTTGGGGCTGGTCAGTGCTACTTGCTCGGTTACTTGCGCGGTGGCTTATTGTTTTTCTATAGCTTTCAATCTTTTTTTTGTGCGGAGTTATCCCATGCGAGGGGTGCAGCAGAAGTTTCTAAGAATTTTCTGAGTTCCTCTAATGAGGAGCTAGCTCAAAAAAAAATCTTGCCCGAAACATGGATTCGAAGGAATTCGTTCGCGCAACCCGACCAAACAGTTCTACGTATGCGCTAATAAAACAACAAAAACAAGTATACTTGTAAAATTATCATGCTGGCCGATAGTTTCACACTTGAGGAACTCAACCGGTCACACACAATTAGTTAATCCAACAACTGCAACCCCTACGGTAGGATGGCTCTGCGTTATACTCGTACCTGGTACAGCTCGTAGGAGTTCCTGCGTGTTCCCTCTCTTGAGTTTGCGACACCCCCGGTACTTCAGGCCAACCACGTCCCGAACCTTGTGCACATTGATTACATACACACCGCGATGAGAACGCTTCTATGTGGCAACTCCCCATGCGCTTGCATCCCCTAACCTGGCGCCTCGTGCCCCTACTCTCCCGCCCGCAGAACAATCGTATCGGGGCTGGTTGCCTATGTCACGGAGGACGAGATGCGGGGGAGGATGGTTCTGGGATTGTGCAATCTGCCTCCCAGGGCTATGCGCGGGGTACTGTCCGCGGGGATGCTGCTGTGCGCCAGCAACGACGACCACACGAGGTCAGCAAAAATGCTCCGATCAAAAACGGAAAGAAAAGGCTTAAAATGTCTGGCTTGGTTGACCAACGCAGCGATCATCTCGTGCCTGCTTATGCTATCAACAAGAGCCCCAACTCGCTTGCGTTCGGCGTGGGTTTGCTGACCTACACGCGACGATTTCCTCTCGAGGCAGGTCATGGGGCCCTCGTTCGTCGCTTCTTGTCCATACACTCTTACGCAGATTCCCGACATAGGCATGCCTACGTATCTCTACGGAATAACCCTCGTTTTGTAAGGCAAACCTATCCCTTGCTGAAATTCATAAGTTTAGCGGGTAGCCTTGCTGGATGTGATATCAAATATTTGAAGATCCCAGACTCAGAAGTCTGTCAACAACCAGCGGTCGTTAAGCATTCAACGTCGTAGCCTGCGACCGATTATACTCCGTCCGTAAGCTCGCGCCTGTTCTGCGTGTGTGTTAGTTTTCGTGAAGAGTTCAACGAGGCTTCGCGTTTTAGATTTCGCCCCCCAAGCCCGGCTAGCTTCGTCGCGTCCGTCCCTTGCCTCCCAAGTCGTGTGGCTTAACCCTTTCGGAATGAATACCCGTACCGCAACACTTGTCCTACACTAATTCTGACACATGCTACTAATAGTACTAATAGTACTGATCGTACTAACAGTAGTAGGGGTGTGTGCACCGTGTTCTTTCTGAGGCTCTATCTAACCTCTTGAGGAACTCCATACTATTAACAGTATACCTCGCCCAAAAATCTGATTTTGTTTTTTTCAAGTTAAGAAAGCACTTGTGATGTAAGGTCGCGGATTTTGTCGAAACTTGTCGTTGCAAGCTGCCGATGTTGCTGAGATCGCCTGTGCTGCGGCGTGTGTGTCCTCGTCAAGGAAACATGCTTCTAAAAGTAGTAGTAGTAGTAGTAGTAGTAGTAGTAGTAGTAGTAGTACGGTAGAGGTGTGTGCACCATGTGTGTGTTCCGAGGCTCATAACCTCTTGAGGAACTCTATACTATTTATTGTATAAATATATACCTCACCCAAAAAACTGATCTTGTTTTATTAGATTTAAGAATGCACTTGTGCTGTGAGATCGCGGATTTTGTCGACAACTTGCCTTTGCACGCTGCCGACGACACCAAGATCGCCGGTGCTGCGGGGTGTGTGTGTCCTCGTCAAGAAAACATGCTACTAATGGTAGTAATAGTACTAACAGCACTAGTAGTACGGTAGAGGTGTGTGCACCATTTGTGTGTTCCGAGGCTCATAACCACTTGAGGAACTATCTACTGTTAATAGTATACCTCACCCAAAAAACTGGTTTGATGAACAATCCTTTGGCCTAGGTATACAACGAAAATTAGTTTAATCTAAAGATAGCGAAATTAAGACGATTTTGGGTTAAGAAGGGTTTAGAAGCCCCGTCATTCAGAAAATACTTCAGCCGAAATGTGCTAACTCTATCGCAGCAAGCGTCGTTTTCCCTCGAAAACGTGAGTGCAGTTTTGAAGGAGATATATAATCCTGTTGGGATTCACATGAAAAAAAAAACACCTAAGAAAATGTACAATTTTTGGCAAAAAGTAACGAAAAAAAAAACAATATGACAAAAAGTGGCGAAAAAAAAAACCGTTATTTGTGACACTGGCAACAGTAGGCGACATGGGCTTTTTTTTTTGTGTGTCGTGGGGGGTGAAGAAACAGGATGCCCATCTCCAATGGACGGAGTAGTAAAATCTTCGTTGTATGTATTTCCCCACAAAAAAATTGTCAAAATGTTCATTAGATTTTTCTGATACTTTAGGTTGTACGACACGAGTGTGGTACTTACTGTACATCATTCGCACAACGACTGCGGTGGGGAGGTTCGCAATGATGCCGTTTGGAAAGTGCCACTGCTCTCTATAGTGCCGGGGGAGTCGCTTGGCATGACTGTGAGGGTCCCCAATAGTGCCGGTGGAATAGTTTTATTGCTCTCTGTAGTGCGGGTGGAATAGCTTGGCACGACTAGACCTCGGTGTAGAAACTTTTTATAGCAAATAGTCCGGTGCGCTGGCTTGCATTTTTTGTTTTTTTTTTGCCCGCGTGCTCATTGCGGTTGGCATTGATGCGGTTGGCATTGATTGCATGGCCGAACCACCTTGCTGTATTTTGGCAATGTGCATCTCTGTCTCGTAGTTTTGTGACCGCTGAGTTCGTCCCTCTATGAGGCATCAGCACGGACACTGCTGGAGCTTACCTAGCATTCTGGTCGCGCGGATCTTCGGGGCAGTGGGTCGCGAAGCACTTCCTGGTGGGATCGTGGTACGGGCATAGACCCAACCCACCCCCTACCCCTAACCCTAACCCCAACTCGCACCCAAAACGGACCCAAAACGGGCGAGAAGCGCGGCTGCGCCGCTTTTCGATTTTTTTTTTAATGTTCCGATCTACGGACCACCACACAGCCCTCGGCCAATGAAAGAGCGTAAAAACTCTACTACTCTCCAAGATCCGCGCGGCCAGAAAGCTAGGTCTGCTGCACTGCTGGTTTGTGCTGGGTGTGGATGCGTGGCTACATCAATTTAACGTGAAAAACACACGTGTTACCGCTGTTCCCAACAGTGCCGATGGCCTGAATCGTGCCGGTATTCTGGACTGGCACATACCAGCACTATCGGGGTCCCCCCATTGTATCATACTTGTACTGTTTTCGGGCGCTATTTATTAATATATATATCCACACACATCTACTTTCCAGCTTCTGGACAAGCCGTGGTCACAGGTGTTGTCCCTTTTCTCCCCCCCGGTTCTTGCCTTCGATTTTTATCGCGCAGAGGGGTTCAGCAATCCCAATGCTCGTCGATTTTGTCATCAAGTGTTGTGTATACGCATGCCTGGGCGCCAAAAGGCCATCTGCCGACAATTATACAATTGTGTTTTCGGTCGAGCTCACAGCTGACGTACGAATACATTTACGAAACCACATCCAACGTTTGACACTTGTTTCCAGGGTGGACCCCCTATCCCCGCGGGAAGGAGCTAAAACCGGGAAGCTCATCACCTTTGCAGGCGTTCTCGCTTGCTCCGAAACATAGCGAAAAAAAAAAGAACCACCGAAACGGTGCTGATAGGCCCGCTATATTTTCTTTTTCGTGCGTCATCCTCCGGCAGTACGCCCACACCCCATCTACCCACAACTACATATCGGCCGAACTCACGGCTGACATATACATATGTCTACCGATTTATTTTGACATGTTTAATCAAAATTCGCTTCGTTTTTGTCAGGGTGGACCCCCTCTCGCCGCCGGAAGGAGCCAAAGTCGGGGAGCTCATCACCTTTCAAGGCGTTCTCTCCGCTCCGGCCCCTCCAGGCGGCTCCGCGGCAAGAGCTTGGGGTTCCACCATGGAAGGCATGAAGACGGGGGGTGACGGGGTTGGGGCTTGGAACGGACTGCCAATGGAGACGTCTGCTGGTGTTTGTACGTCGTCTATTACTGGCCGCGTCAGATGACCGCTGAGAGAGTGCTGAAGTGTTGTGGCAAACGTGGTTGGGTTGTTCCCAGGGCCAATCGATTTGATTACATTTTTTACAAATTTGGCGGTGTTTATCCCGGGGAGCAACCGGTCAGAGAGACATGCGGACACGTTGCCATCGGACACGTGTTTCGATTTTCCGCGATAGAAGACCCCCATTTAATTGGGGAATCGTGTTGCCATGGAAATGGCGCTTGTATGCGTTGAGAGTTATTGGGTCTTTTTCGCTAAAGGAATGGGGCGACACCTCTCGCGCATGCTGCGGCCACCCAAGCCAATAAAACCCGTTTCGCCTTCCTTGTCGCATGTGTCTCGCTTCACTCTGTTCACGTAGTAGTTTTCTAGAGTTGGAATACACCGCGAAACAAGCGCAGGATGGAGTAGACAGCATCCAGCTCGCGGTCCTTCGTCCACCTCCCCGTAGCCAAACCAAAATACAACATCAATCATCACAGTTAATCTACTTGGACAGCGGCATTGCCTTAGCGGGCACAACCACCGAGGGGCTTACAAGCAGCACAGCTTTACGTGTACATGCTCTTAAGCTCGGACTCTTCAATCCGCAAGGTTTCCGTCCCGCCTCCCACCGCAGGTTAACTTAATCCGTGTGAGCGGCAGACAAGACGACATCCACCCGCCCGCAATTTTTTTCAAGAATCGGGTGATTATCGTATACTTCCACGGTAAAATACCTAATAAAACAGCACCGATTTAGTCGCCACGTCTTCATGCGCTACGCCGGACCAAGGGGCCAGCGACAAAATAACAGGATGTTGGCCTCACTTGTGCTGGTACTCCCTCGCTTCCACCTACGAACAAGTGTAATCCTACCCTTGGGCAGTTTAACTACTGTCACGTGCAGTGTCCATAAGACGACGTTCGCTCACCCCCGTGTTTCTGGATAACTGGATATTGTTCGCAAACTCTCCACCGCCTAGCACACAAAAAAAAACAAACCGAACCTATTAGTCGCCACGTATTCATGCGCTACGGCGGGCCAAGGGGCTTGCCAACATCATAGCATGACGTGGGTCCCACGCGTACAACCTGACTGCCCCCCCCCCCCACGAACACGTTTCCGCACACCCCTGTGCAGTTTACCTTACGCGCGTGAAGGGCACACAAAACGGCCCTCACCGTAAAGGTGTGGGTAACCGCTTCTTTGCGAGCCCGACAGTACGAGTGTATTCTTGCTACTTGCCGTATCGAAGCGTGCTTTATCAAAATTGTATGAAAATTTCCCACGGTGCCGCCCCCCCGCCCCCCCCCCCCCCTCCCCACGACACCGCACCCCCCATATTTTCTCGAGAATCGAGTGATTTTCGCATACTCCCACTGTCTAAAAGATAGAAAAGCCCGAAAACTGTTCAGTCGTTGTCCAGGCCAAATGGCAGGCAACCTAGGGGCTTGCCAACAACACAAATATATTGGTACGGTAAGGGGGGTACCCCCGATTCCACCACGATACCGAGCACGGACCGCCCACGCGACCCGCTGTGCACCTCGTTCGAAAACGCCTCAAAACATGCACTTTTTGAGGGCGCCGCTTCTCAATGTAGTTCTGCGGCACGTCGTCCATTTGTCACGAAACCAAGAGGTGCGAAACAACAGGGTATAGCCCTTCGCGCGAGGGGCTTCACGTTGCTGAAACCAAAAATGGCCCCAAAAGGAACTCCCCTACCGTGGCCTACACTCTGCCCGAATATAAGCGACATTTTAATTCAATATTAGAGTCCAACGTTTGCTTATATTTCCGGACACTATGCCCAGAAGTAGGAAGTATAAGCGACATTTCAATTCACTATTAGAGTCCAACGGTTGCTTATATTCCCGGACATAATGGTAGGCCGTAGCTGGTCGACGACTTTCTAGTAGTATACGTAGCCTGAACGATTTCAGCGTCGGCCACATGGAGCAGCCCGGGCGCACTACGTAAGTTTCGTCAAACTTTCCCAACCAAATTGCAACATAGAGTACGACACGCGTCGGTTGGATCGATGTATTTGAGTTCCAAAAGGGTGCGTGAGTGGGGCGAAGGGCACACAAACCGATATCCACCTACCTGTGCCCGCCCCCGTGTTTATCGAGAGGCTGGATTCCACATATAATTCAGCCATTGAACAACAAAATCCCCCCCAAAAACTTTTTTAGACGTTTTCGGGCCTAGTCGGTGGTGACGGGTGTTTGAGTAGCATACAGCAATACCTATAGCGCCAACCCCCACCCCGTACACAAACGCGAAGTGAAACACACACCACGCGTGATTTCACGCGACACAAGAAGCACACACCACCACCACCACCGCCTCAAAGTCCTCCCATGCGTCGAATTTCCTAGTCGATCTCCTCGATTTTGGGGCCCGAGTCGGCCTCATAGCTAGGCGTCGTGAAGCCTCCATCATCGTCCACGTCCGACATATCACCGGGCTTTCCCCCGGGCATGTCCCCAGGCATACCATCCGGCATGCCTCCAGGCATACCTCCCGGCATCCCCGCTCCCCCCTCAGCAGATGCCATCTTCTGGATGATGGGGGTGACCACGGCCTCTAGTTCCTTCTGCTTCTCTTCGTACTCCTCCACCTCGGCCGTCTGGCTGGCATCCAGCCAATCGAGCGTCTCCGAGATTTTTTCCTCGATGGAGCTCTTGTCCGCGGGGTCCATCTGCGCGGAAAGCTTCTTTGTTCACGCGTATATGTGTGCATGGCACACGGGGCGGAAGTATTCGAAGGGGACGGTGGTGTCGGTGGGGGCGGTAAAGGGTTGTTGTTATTCATGGGGTCTTTGGTAACGAGCCGACAAAAAACAGTAAGCAGAGATGTTTTTTAAGTTGTCAATTTTGATAGTTTTTGTTTTCTGTCGTGCCAACTATCACGATTCGCGAAAAAACGTCACCTTTTTTTGTCGCGACTCGATGAAACAGGTTTTTGTTGTTCTTTAAGAGAATTGGGAACGCGAATCTTGGCATTTTTTTTTCTTTTTTTTTTCTTTTTTTCACGTACAAACTTGGGGAAAAAAAAAAAAATGTATTGACAAATATCACCATTCGCAAAAACGTCACGTTTTGCTGCCGCGACTCGCGACATCGGTTTGTTCTTAAGGAGTTGGGAACAAAAATGTCATGAGGCATGTCAAGGATGGAAAAAACGCGCTGAAAAAGAGTCATCCTACGGTAGGGATTGCAGTTGTCGGATTAACTAATTGTGTGTGTGACCCGTTGAGCTCCTCAAGCGTGCAAGTATCGGTTAGCATGATACTTTTACGAGTACGAGTACGTTTGTTGCAGGTCTAGCGCACATGAATGTTTGGTCGGGTTGCGCAAACGAACGCCTTCGAAGTCATGTTTCGGGTGAGATATTGAGCTAGCTCCTCATGTTGGGAACTCAGAAACTTCTGAGAATCTTCTGCACCCTCAGCGACTGATTCTACTATAGCCCCCCCCCCAAAACCAGCAATTTTCTTTTTAAAGAACGTCTCATGGCTACTCAACGCGAAGAAGGATGCCGACGACAAATAGATCCTCACATCTATTCTTGTTTGCAAACAGACTACAGAACGACGAAGCCGGGGTGGCAAGGGCACCGTATTTCAGGAGTTACGGCCGGGAGCCGGTTTCAAAACCAGCGATTTCGTTTTTTAAAAGTTTTGGGGGTTACCGTAGAACGACTAGCGTGGGACGACTCGCTATCGAGGCCATCATGTTGCCGATCAGCGACTCGGTAGGCTACCGACTGAGGCGGTGTAGCAAGCTTATTGTTCTTAATTCGACCCCTCGATGGAGCTTGCGTTTGTACTCAAACTTGATGCACTCCACTATCAAATCAAGCTAACCTAGGTAAGCAGCAGTTATGACGCTTGACCCGCCGGCCCTCCATCTTATCAGGTAGGCACAGCACATATTTCAAAGGAATCAGGTTAAATAAATCCCCGGTAATACCCACTCTTAGTTTACAGCCTGACCTAAACTGAACGCTTGCACTATTGTACGAAAACCTCTGTTTGCTGGCCGGTTAGCTTACCTTGTCGCCGTTGATGGTGTTGCGAATCGAGTAGGTGTAATTCTCGAGAGCATTCTTCCCCTCCACGCGCTGCTTCTGCACGTTGTCCTCGACCTTGTAGTGCTCGGCCTCCTCGACCATGCGCTCGATGTCCTCGGCGCTCAGCCTCCCCTTGTCGTTGGTGATGGTGATCTTGTTCTCCTTGCCCGTCGACTTCTCGACCGCGTGCACGTTAAGGATGCCGTTAGCATCGACATCGAAGGTCACCTCGATCTGGGGTTGTCCCCGGGGCATGGGCGGGATCCCGTCAAGGTTGAACTTGCCGAGCAGGTTGCAGTCGCGAGTCATCGCGCGCTCACCCTCGTACACCTGAACGAGTGTTGGGAAAACAGCCACAAAAAGGTGTTGATTTGTTTTGACTATTTTGGGGGTTTCGATGATTGATTAATCACGATTGTTTGATTATTTCATTTGCATATAATTAAGTACGGAATACTATAAAAAGTAAAAGCCATACATACACGTTTAACTGTATAGCGTTTAGTACACTATACTACATAACATACATACAACTGGAATAGCGATAAAAGCAAGGATTCGAAGTCACGATTAATCAAATCGTGATTTGTTTCGTTGATTCCCAAGCACTAACCTGGATGAGCACACCGGGCTGGTTGTCCGAGTACGTGGAGAACACCTGGGACTTCTTAGCGGGCACGGTAGTGTTCCTTTTGATGAGGGTTGTCATCACGCCTCCCGCGGTCTCGAGACCCTGCCCCAGCGGGGTCACATCCAGCAAAAGAAGCGAGTTAAGCTTCTCCGATTTATCCCTGCCGGAGAGGATAGCCGCCTGGACGGTAGCACCGTAAGCCACCGCCTCATCGGGGTTGATCGACTTGCACGGCTCCTTCCCGTTGAAAAACTCCGATAACATCTGCTGGACCTTAGGGATACGGGTGGATCCCCCCACTAGCACCACCTCATGGATCTGCCCCTTCGATAGCCTTGCGTCTTTCACCACCTTTTCCACGGGGGCCAAGCACTTGTGGAAGTAATCCTGATTCATGTCCTCGAACCTAGCGCGCGTGATGGTGGAGTTGAAGTCGATGCCCTCGAACAGGGAGTCGATCTCGATGTGCGCCTGGGTGGACGACGAGAGCGTACGCTTCGCCCGCTCGCAGGCGGTGCGCAGCCGTCGAAGGGCGCGCTGGTTTGACGTGACGTCCTTTCGGAACTTGCGCTTGAACTCCTGAGGTGCCGGGACAAGGCCAAACACGAAAATGCGCGAGCCGTGGGGCAAGGGTGAAGGGAGGAAAACACATTGTTGGCGCGTCCGGGTAGGTCAGAAGACGGTCCAGATATCTTCTCGGTCTGTGGGTCCAAATGCAAACCACTATTCGCAACTGTTGACCAAAGCCACGGAAGGGGTCACTTTTGGGGCATTCTTTTGCAGGGGTTAGGGGTCACTCGCCCGAGTAACCCCTTCCCAATCCCTCCGTTCATTTTTCGGTCTTAAGCGTTTTCGTGCTCTAAAATAATTGTGATTCCAATCCGCAATGGAATGGTTTAGCTAGCCAAGCTGCGCCAAGGCAAATTCGCCAAAAATGTTCTGGTCAAGGAGGTACAGAGTCACTCGTGCGAGTAGCGAAGAAGGAGGTACCCTCGCCTATCGCAGGATAAGAGGGTTATGTTGTTTTTTCGGGGGACGGGGGGGGGGGGGGGGTTGCAGCGGCTAGGGGTCACTCGCGCGAGTAACCCCTCTGCTCCTTGCGGTCTTGAGTTCTCTCGATGTTTTAGGTGACGATATCGATCCGCGCGCGCAGTGGAATTTTAAGGCCTAGGCTGCGCCAAAACAACCGCCCAGAATGTTTGTTGTCCGCGAGCTACCGAGTCACTCGCGCGAGTGGTGACTCCAGTCCGGTAGTGAAGGAGGGGCACCCCCCGGTACCGTACGGTAGCCTTGGCCGTTGGCGGGGTCTTCTTTTATCCCGACATCGTCGGAAATAAACCAGTTTTTTTTTTTTTTTTGCAAGATGCTCGTTGTGTACCCCTACCATTAAATTCCAGGCCACATGGGGGATTTTTTGTCAATCCGGTATGATGCGTACGATTAGCAGTTTTGTTTTCTCCCCAACGAATTTTTTTTTTTTTTCGGGAGAGGTCTTAAGCTCCCAAATTGAGGAACCTCACTTGGAAAAAAACAAAGTGTGATGGCTCCTTACCGCTTAAGGAGCTCTGTTAGAAAAAAAAAATGTCTTTTTAAGGAAAAAACTGCTTTCTAAGCAGAAAACAAAGAGTAGCGCGACGCGATCGGCGAAAGCCAAATGTGGCCTCTAGGTAGAGGTGAACAAAAGTAACCAATCGTTTTCTTTGTGCCACACATAAAAACACAAGGTGACGCACACATTCCGACGTTTTCTTTTGTTTTATTAGGAGAGGGAGTCGTCGGTCCATTTTTAGAAAATATTGGCGTGGGCGTGCGTGCTGCGATAGAAGATGATAGCGCCATTGGGCTGAAAAGTTTGGATGACGGGGCTCCTTTTTACGACCCATTTCCAACTCCTGCAATTATCCTAGTGTAACTACAAGTGTTTTGCCCCAATGTCGGGACTGCGATGCTAAAAAGGCTAACCCGAAGATACGTGCTACGACAGAGGTGCACCACTCTTTTTCTGAAGTACCTCGCTTGTGGAGCTGAAGACCTTAAACCAAAAAAAATGATTTGGAGAAAAATAAAAGTGATACCGGATGAAAAAACCCCATGGCCTAGGGTGTACAACCAGAATCATGAAAACCAGAAAAAACGTTTTTTTCGGACGATTTTGGGTTAACGAGCCCCGTCGTTCAGAAACCATTTTCGCAAAAAAGAGGTATACCTTAATACCTCTATCGAGGAGAGTTTTTTTTTTTTGACAGATATGTTTTGTATGTATTTAGGCCATGGGGAATCTTCACCGGGCAGCATTTTCTGACTTTTTTTTTTCCCGAACTTTTTTTTTTTTTAAGAACTCTTCAAGTGAGGTGAAGCCTCGGAAAAACAAAAACAAAATGGTGCCACGTATCTCTGTACGTCGTAGCATGCGCCCATGCGTCATGTCGCCTCCCGCTGCCGTAAAAAACAATGAGCGTCTTCAACCACAGCGGTATGAGTTTCACCCCCCCCCCTGTAGTCATATACAGATAGTCAAATGACTAAGGCAAGCAACAAATAAGTACGCCCGCCCCCCCCCCCCCTCTCTAAAATCATGCCTACATACGCAAAATTTGAGCGGGACATGGTCCCATCTACATCTTTGGCAGTTACTTGGCTGGCCCAGCTCGTCGTCATATCGTCTCGCTCGAACGTGGAAACTTAATACCCGTGTTGACCCAAACGCAAGCCTGTGCTACCACCTGCGAAGGGTGTACCTACCGAATACCGAATACCACCTGGCAACGCTATACAAAACCGAGCACCAAACATTGTGAATTAGTTCATTTTTTACCACGCCCACCCCCTCCTCCATTTCTTGATATGTGTTGTCCCGGGGAGGCTATTTGTAAAGCGAAAGGAAGTCGAGCCGCACCTGCAGGAAGTAGTCGACCATCCTGTTGTCGAAGTCCTCGCCGCCCAGGTGGGTGTTGCCCGCGGTAGCCTTCACCTCGAAGATGCCCTCCTCAATCGCCAACACCGACACATCGAACGTTCCGCCCCCGAGGTCGAAGATGAGCACGTTGCGCTCCTCCCCCTCTCTGTCGAGGCCGTACGCGATAGCGGCGGCAGTGGGCTCGTTGATGATTCGCATCACGTTGAGCCCGGAGATGGCGCCGGCGTCCTTGGTAGCCTGTCTCTGGGAGTCGTTGAAGTACGCGGGCACGGTGATCACCGCGTTCTTCACCTGATGGGGAGTAGCAGGGGGAGGGAGGGAGGGAGGGAGGAAGGGAAGGTAGGCGGAGTTAGAGCAGTAAGACATGGACACGAGGGAGATCTGGGTGGGGATGAAATGCCACATTTCCGGTGGCCTGCCTTTGCGAGGCGTCGACGTACGCAGGCACGGTGCTCACCGCGTTCTTCACCTGATATATTGGTAGGGGAAGATGCGGGCGAGGTGTGTCCATGCCATGCACAGCCGTAATCTTATGACCATAGACCCTCGCATTCTTGCAATGCCGAAACGGAGCACGTCGGGCTTTCACCGACCAAAAAGACATCGTATGCACCAAGCGCGAAGCGCCGTTGAGGTGTTCGGCGAGTCGCACGAAAGGGTGAGCTGCATATTTTCCAAGAACCTACTTGTGGGGCGGAGTTCCCCACCATGCGCAGACGCGTTCCACGATAGAGGCGCACCACGTTTTTTCTTCAAGGTTCCTCAACTTGGGAGCTTAAGACATGTTCCTCCCAAAAACTGATTTGGACAGAAAATAAACCTGTTACCAGACGAACAGACCCCATGGCTTCGGTACACGACGAGAATCATGCAAAAAACAAATGGGGCGTATTTTCGACGATTTTGGGTGAAGAAAGTGGTTTCGCCAAAAAAAGGTATACCTTAATACCTCTATCGTAATTTCTCGCGTGGGAGGGGGGGGGGGGGGGGGGGGGGGGGGGCACTCAGTTTGTGCACGGCCGTAGTCTTATGACCATAGACCCTCGCAGACGGGGGGGGGTGTACTCAACTTGTGCATGGCCGTAGTCGTATGACCATAGAAGCGGGGGGGGGGGGGGAGGTTAGGCCAGAAGGACACGGACACGAGGTTGGGCGTGGGTAATAACGTCACACATTATGTGGTCCCGCGCCGCAAGCCGTAACACGTGCGGGAAAGAGGGGGCGTTCTCGAAATGCGTCAAGCTGGCATACTCTACGGCGGGCGGGGTCCCTTTGGGGCGCTTGCTTGGCAGTGGCTCGGGGTCACTAACGCGAGTGACTCCCCACCCCCCCCCCCCCGCCGGGTTCCTTTGCAGAGCATTAATCTTTCGCGCTTTGATTGAATTTTTCCGGTGCGGAACGCGTAATGGGACTGGTTAGCAATGCTGTGACCAAACCAACTTCCTTAGCTATTTTTCGTGGGCGAGGTAAAGAGAGGCACTCGTGCGAGTGGCTCAAAGTCCGGTAGTGCATGAAAAATGGGGGTATGATTATGCTACAATACCGTGCCCTTGACCGCCTTCTTGCGCTCAGGCTCTTCGTCGCTTTTGAGGACCTCACATGATGACTGATCCTACGATAGCCCCCCCCCTCCCCCCCGCCGCCGCCAAAATCAACGGTTTTCTTTGACGAAAAGGTTTCACGACTGCTCGGCACGAGGAATAGAGTGGTATGAAAAAGGTAGATCTTCACGGGCTGCGAAAGCAACTGAGTTAAATCGACACACGACGCGTATGAAAATACGCGGAAGTGTGGTGAGCTAAAGCTTTATTTTTCCCCATCCGCCGGAGGATAAAAAAAAAAAAAAAAAAAAATTCACGTATTTCCTTTGTTTTGCAAAGGACTATCGAACGATGACCGTTGGGATGGCAAGAGTCGCCGCATTCCAAGAGACACGGCCGGGAGCTGAGGTTTCACAACCGGCGATTTCGTTGAAGAAATGTTGGGGGGGGCTACCGTGGAACGACTCACGTACCGTACCCGAGAACGGGCTTCAGAGACAAAGGTCCAGGGTACGGTGGGGGAGGGAGGGGGGCGTACTTATTTGTTGCTTGCCTTGGTCATTTGACCGTTCCCACTCCTAACAGGAGCACCATTTGGGGTGCTCTTTACGCTTTTCCCGTAAACAACGTGAAAACTGTTTGTATATGTATGTATATGGGTGTCACCTTCTCAGTTTTTTTGTTTTTTTTTCGGAGCGGCTTGGGGTTAACTCGCGCGAATGACCCCCCCCCCCCCTGGTTCTCCTTGGCGAGATCTTAAAACCTTTCGTGCTGTTGAGACAAAAAAAAACAAAAAAAACACGCCCGAAAAAGCGAATCCACAACGGACTGGTAAAAGCTACGCTACGCCGAACACTATTTACAATCGCCTACTCTACGTGATACTTTCTTTTTTTTTGATGAGGTACAGAATCGCTCGTGACTGATTCTACGATAGGGTCATCCCACGGTAGGGGTTGCCGTTTTTGGGCCAAAAAGTCCCTGGGTGATTGAGCTCCTCATGTGAGGAACTGCGGGTTAACGAAGTAATTTCACTCGAGTAAATATTTCTTTAGGACTAAGGGGGCATAGAAGCTTGGTCGGGTTGTGCGAACGAATGCCTTCTTCGATTTTTTTTTGTCGAGTGAGATATTGAGTTCCTCATGTGCAAGAGTGATGGGACTTTCTGCTGCCACCCCTACCGTGGGATGGCTCGAAATAGCCCCCTCCCGAAGCCAGCGATTTTCTTTATCGAATGTTTCATGGATGCTCGAGACAAGGAAGGATGCTATTTGAAAGAAAAATATCCATATATTTTCTTGTGTGCAAAGGTCTATCGATTGATGGAGTCGGGGTGTCGAGGGACACCGTGTTTCAGGAGACACGACCGGGAGCAGGTTTTTGAAACCGGCGAATTCGTTCATGAAAAGTTGGGGGGGCTATCGTGTTAAGACTCTCGTGCCAGTGTGGCTCAACAATCCAGTAGTGAAAAATTGAGTTCCACCCCTACCGCGCGCGGCCTTGGTCCAACGTGTTCGTTTACCCCGGTGGACGGGCCCATGGCCCAGGCTTGTAACGAATAGCATGACAAAGCAAACATCATACTCCCAAGTGGAGGCGTTCCCGGACGCGTGTTACGATAGTGATGCTACCCGAGTTATTTTCCGGGATCTTGCTCCTCGCTTGTGGAGCTCTACAGCAGTGTGCATTTTCCTTTTCTTTTTCGTTTTTTTTTTTTGAGAAAACAAAACAAAAGAAAAAAAGTTACACGACTCGATGATGATGATGATGATGAAAAAAATTCCCATGGCTTAGGTATACACAACGAGAACTCTTTGCCAGAAAACAAAAAAATAACGGAAAAATCCGACTGTTTGGGGTTTAGGGGGCCACCCCTCCGTCCGTCGACGGGTACACTACACGTCAGAGGTAACACCGTAGCATTTTTTTTGCAGAAAAATTATCTCGGCGACGGGGGGATGGGGGAGGGGGCTCCTTAACGCCTCTACAACTGGAAACCCGTTCTGGGGACATAAACACTTGGAATTAGTATAGGGAGGGGTTTTCGGGCTCTGAAGGGGTTAACCCAAAATCGACGCGTGCTACGATAGAGGTGCACCACTTTTTTTCTGATACTACCCCTCAATTTTTGGGAGCTTAACGCCTTTACAACTGGAAACCCTTTTTAGGGACAAATTTACTTGAAGTTAGTATGGGGCGGGATTTTGGGGCTCTAAAGAGGTAAAGACCTCTCCCAAAAAAACTGATTTGGAGCAAAAGTAAACCTGCTACGACTACCGAGACGAAAAATCCCATGGCCTAGTAATGGCTTAGGCACACGACGAGAATCATGTACAAAAAATAAATGCCCCATTATTTTTTTTTTTCCCGACGATTTTGGTTTAAGGAGCCCCCTCATTCGGAAAACATTTTCGCCAAAAAAGGTATACCTTTTACTACCTCCATCGTAGCACGCGTCTTTTCATTCGGTACACTGAGGGCCATTGCCGACGGCCTACCCGCATATAGCTGTGGTTGTGGTGGCATCGGTAACGACTAGAAAACCGACAATATATTTTCGCTTTGGGTGTCTAACTGTTTCTTGCTGGATGGAAAGCCTTTATTCGTTCATGTGCCTGGTAGAAAACAAAGGTAACAGCAGCAGTAGTAGTTGACGCATTTTTAGTCTGTACTGCTGTACGTACAACAACAGCAGTGTTTGTATATTATGATTATATCTTGTTTGTCACCCCGACATTGCGCAGCGTTACTGTCAACAGTAAAAAAAATGCGGTGTTACAATCGCAAATCCAGCTCGCACGAAACGTAAAAGCGCAAAACCATGTTTGTATACTATGTTGTCTCTCTCGGAGGAGGTGGACATTACTACAAGTGAATGGATGTCTTGGATTACGTATTATTAGCTTGTAGGCTAGGCGGCGGTGCGTAGCGTGCGCCAGCTCGTAGCTGGTATACGCTTCTCAAACATGACTGTGTTGTCTAGGGAGGGCGATAAATGAATTGAACTTCATCCCGCCACACACACAATGCCGGGTACGAAAACGCTGTCATTTTACTGTGGATAAAAAACAATACACCCCCTTTCGCTGAACCAACTCAATGGTGTGCGGACAATGCTACAGCCGCACGGACGTCAGGCAATGTTAACAACTCTTTTAGCACCGCACTCCCGACACGGGTACAAAACACTTGGAGTTAGTATATAAACAAAACATGAGTTGGAAACGGGTTAACGATGGTGCCTAGGGCTGCAGAGGATAAAGCAAGGACATGCCCGCTCAAGTCAGCGAAGCAAGCACGGTCGATTTTTTCTACCTTTTTCAGTTTTTTCTTGTTTTTTCTTCGATCCTCCGGCGGATGGGGCAAAATGAAAAATCAAGCTCAAGCTCACCACACTTCCACGTATTTTCACACACACACGTCTTGTGTCGGTTTAACTCAATTGCGTTCGCGATCCAGCTGGTTTTCTGGCGTGTCCTTCGGTTCCCACTATAGCGATAGCGCGAGCTGTCCCTGTCAGCGTTTCTTTACCGTACGCTCAAGGGAGGGTTACAGCAGTAGTAGCAATGCGCAGATAAGCGAACACTAGTACGGAGGACCATAGCAATGAGGACCCACGATACACGCAAAAACCTACACATTGACGCGTGCTACGATAGAGGTAGTAAGGTATACCTTTTTCTGGCGAACATGGTTTAAGACAGAGGTATTAAGGTATACCTTTTTTTGTCGAAAATGGTTTCTGAACGACGGAGTTCCTAAACCCAAAATCGTCGGGGAAAAAAAAAATCATAGGCCTTTTTTTTTCGGCATGATTCTCGATGTGTACCTAGGCCGTGTGTGTGTGTGTTTTTTTTTAGTCCGGTCAGCGGTTTTGTTTTTCTCCTCCAAGTCGGCTGTTAATTTTGGGAGAGGTTTTAAAGCTCCCAGATTGAGGAACCTCAAGAGTAAAAAAAAAAAAGTGCGCCTCTATCGTAGCGCGCGTCGAGGGCCGACGAAAAAAAACAAAACAATATCCATTTTTTTTTTTTATCGCGGGCCCCATCAAAAAGCGAACAGTTTTTCCTTACCTCCTTGCCCAGGTAAGCCTCCGCGATCTCCTTCATCTTCATCAGTACCATGGACGACACCTCCTCCGGCGAAAACTGCTTAACCTCGCCCTTGAACATCACCTCGATGGTGGGCTTCCCCCCCGCCCCTTCCATGACCTCGAACGGCCAGTGCTTCCTGTCGGCAGTCACGGCCGGGTCGCTGTATCGGCGGCCGATGAGGCGCTTGGCGTCGAAGACGGTGTTGGTTGCGTTCATCGCCACCTGGTTCTTGGCGGCGTCCCCGATGAGACGCTCGGTGTCGGTGAAGGCGACGTAAGAGGGCGTCGTGCGGTTGCCCTGGTCGTTGGCGATGATCTCGACGCGGTCATTCTGCCACACCCCCACACACGAGTACGTCGTGCCGAGGTCGATCCCCACGCTCTCTCCCTCCACGGCCGCCATTTATTTATGCTTCTTCTTCTGTGTTGTAGCTTACGGTTAGATTATGTCTTAGGGTTTGGTCTGCTTTGTTATTTCCCTTTCCAACTGCCGTCGAGGTGTGGTTGGTGTTCTCTGCGGTGTGTGCCGTGATGCTTGCTGGGTGAGGTTGTGCGACGCCTTGCGCTGGGGGTTACTCGCAGTGAACCAGCGGTTCTAGAACGGCCAAGACACGCCCCTGCTAGTTGACCTCAATGTGATGCCGTGCTAACTAGGTTTTTTTGCGCCAGTCAGTGTGTTTGGGTTGTCGACAGCGGACGGACGATCTAGAAGTGAAAATAAAACCCGCCCCTCCCCCCCAAGCAGGTGGTGTCGGTTGTTGCTCTCAAAGAGCTGCATCCACGTTGTGGGATACAGGGTACTTGCCTTTAGTGTGGAATTTTTTCTCGCAGCAGCTGTTAAAGGGCTAACATGTCAGCGATTATCTTCTCGAACGAGACCAGAAATCTGGAGAAAACAGCCCCTAGTTGCTCACAGCAAACCGGACGATCTAGAACCAGACACGCCCCGCCCCCCCCCCCAATAGATTGTCTAGACTTGTAGCACGTCAGTATTTAGAACATAACACGCCCCCCCCCCCCGCCTGTAGACCGCTTGGACTTTGTAGAATGTCGGTGAACATCTTCTATCTCACGCGATCAGATAATATTATCTAGATGAAACAAGAGATTCCTGGATGCTGACCGTTGCTTCCCCAAGCTTGTGCTCCAAGTTCTGTCACAGTCTCGTGCCTCGGGCTTATGTTTGCTATATAAGCTGCTGCGGGGGCTTCTGGAAGCTAGCCGTGCCGTTGCTCGTAGAAAGTACGTGGAGAAAACCGCTTTCTCGCATGCCGCCCAAGTCCAAAGTTCGAACGCAACTATTATCAAACCCTCCCTTGACAACCTCAATATTGACACATACATACATACTGACACAGTTGTGTAACAACCTATTAACATGATTTGCGTTCTGTCGTCGTGCCCGAGTGGTTAAGGCAATAGATTGGAAACCCGTGTTGATTTCACGCGCAGGTTTTGTGTCCTGCCGCCAACGCCATTTGTTAAGGAATTTGTGGGGGTATTTAGTCCGTTTGACCGCTTGCAAAAGGTTAACCAATTGCTTACCCAAACTAAGCCTTATAGACTGATAGTTCGTAGTCATTACACATAGACGACTAATCTAGTGTGTAGCTGTACATTATAATACCAGCATAAAAAAAATTAGCAACCTATTTTTTTTTTCTTAACTTAGTCTATTGATTGTGTTCTAGTTTTGCCTGGAATAAATAGAGGATTACGGCACTACTAACGATCAGGCTCCGTGGAGCGCACTAAAATTCAAAGAAAGGGCCAACGAGTCGCCGCACCAGCTTTGCTGTATATTGTGCATCCGTCATGTCCGGGAAATACGCAGTACGGCATGAATTCATTGAGTAGTACAACAGCATCAACATCACAATGCACCACCAATCAATAAATCGATACATACGGAGGTGCGAGAGGACCACTTTGGAGCAACTGCTGCTGCACCCGCGTGCGTCCGAGACAACTTTCTCACAATTAGACTGGATAGATATGTTGTTTTCGAAAAAAAAAGAGGGGGTTATAAGGGCTGGGTGTTGTTGCAGCCCGAATTTGTTCTGTCGGAACGAATTAAGCGCACTTTTTTTTTTTTTTTTTTTCTTTTTTTCTTTTTTTCATCCTCCGGCGGATCAGGGATGGGGAAAAATAAGGCTTTAGCTCACCACACTTCCACGTATTTTCATACGCGTCGTGTGTCGATTTAAACACTACTTTTCTCTGTGCGATGCGTGCTACGATAATATAGAGGTGTACCGTTTCTTGACAAAAAAAAACGTTTTCCTGATTGGCGGTGTTAACGCCGTTACAACTGGAAACCCGTTTTGGGGGGGAAACTACTTGGAATTAGTATAGAGAGGGGTTTTGGGGTTGACCGAAAATCGTCGGAAGTTCCTTTTTTTTCGCGCAATATATACTTCGAAGTATATGTATATATATATATATTTTTTTTTTCACATCCAGCAATAAGCACGATCGGAGACTGATTGTACGATAGCCCCCCCCCCAAAAAAAAAGCACCAGCGATTTCTTTAACGGCCGTTTCGCGGCTGCTCCATACGAGGGAAGATGCTGTGAAAACCATATTTTCATATAATATTTTGTTGTTCGCGAAAAAGCAAGGGATGGCAAGGGGCGCCAAATTTTCCGGAAATACGGTCGTGGGCCGGTTTCAAAACCGGCGATTTAGTTGAATAAAAATTGGGGGGACTACCTTAAAACGACTCCGCAGTATCTAACACACAGCTTGCAAATATGAGTTTCGACGAAATCTTCGATCTCACAGCTGGGTGGCGTGTATTTTTTGTTTTCATCAAATACCTTGTCTCTTTTTAAATACCCTAGGCAATGTGGGAGGGATTGATCATCGCTTTTGTATGTTTCGTGCTCAAAACGAGTTTTTCGGGTGGGTAGAGGGAATAATAGAGCCTCCTACTACTACTACTACTACTACTACTACTACTACTACTACTACCACTACTACGACTACTACTACTACTACTACTGCTACTACTACTACTACTACTACTACTGCTACTACCACTACTACTAGTAGTAGCAGAAGTATCAGAAAAAGATTGGCATACCCCTGCCAATCGCATACCCCTGCCAATCCATGAGTCGTGCATCTGTGCATAGGTCAAGTGTTGAGGAATTAGTGGGGTATTAGTCCGTCTGACCACTTGCATTAGGTCAACCAATAATAGCTTACTCAAACTAAGCCTTATATATAACTTACAACACTTTCCCCCCCTGAAACGGCGGGATACCAGGTCGGCCGGATGGATACACGGGCGGACCTGTCAACATCCAAGCGGTTTCGTTTCCTGGGGATACCGGCGGGGAGAGTATTCTTCAAGCTCGACATGGGGCAAGTCTGAAAAGGGTTATTGTTGGTGGATGGTGGGGTTCGAACCCACGACCCAAAAAACCCATGGTCTGTAGACGACGCCATTTATTTGTTAAGGAATTAGTGGGGTATTAGTCCGTTTGTGACCACTTGTAGCAAAAGGCTGACCAATAGGTTACCCAAAGTAAGCCTTACCTGGTATAGCACAAGGCTGAGGCAGGGGGTTCCCCCCGTTTTTCACTGCCTGAGCGACTTTTGTCGCCCCTTTTTCACTGCCCGAGTGACTTTTGTTCCCCCTTTTTCACTGCCCGAGTGACTTTTGTTCCCCCTTTTTCACTGCCCGAGTGACTGTTGCCCCCCCTTTTTCACTGCCCGAGTGACTGTTGTCCCCCCGTTTTTCACTGCCCGAGTGACTTTTGTCCCCCCTTTTTCACTGCCCGAGTGACTGTTGTCCCCCCTTTTTCACTACCCGAGTGACTTTGGTCCCCCCTTTTTCACTGCCCGAGTGACTTTTCTTGTACCCTCACTGACAAAATCACTCAGTTAGGTGGTTTGTTTGGCGCAGGCAGCAGCGTAGATAGCCATTCCACTGCAGATTCATATCGAAAAAATCACAACAGCAGACTGATTCTACGATAGCCCCCCCCCAAAAAAACAGCGATTACCTTTAACCGACGTTTCATCATGGCTGCTCGACACGAGAAAGGATGCCCTGACTATGATTCTACGATTGCCCCCCCCTAAACCGGCGATATCCTTCATCGAACGTTTCATAGCTGCGCGACACGAGGAAGGATGCTATGAAAATAATATATCGTTACACTTTCTTGCGTGCAAAGGAGTATCGAACGATGACGTTGGGGTGGCCAGGGGCACCCTGTTTCAAGCGATACGGCTGGGAGCTGGTTTCAAAACCGGCGATTTCGTTGAAGAAAAGTTGGAGGGGGCTACCGCAGAACGACTTCTGAAACGTATACCTCTCCGTATTTTCTTGTTTGCGAAGGACTGTCGAGCCATGACGTCGGGGTGGCACAGATAGGGCACCGTGGTCCGGGAAACACGACCGGGAGCCGGTTTCAAAACCAGCGATTTCGTTAAAGCAAGGTTGGGGGGGCTACCGCAGAACGACGCCCCGGGGCGAAAGCCTAACATCGCAAAAGGAGCGGGGGGGTCATTCGTGCGAGTATAACCCCGTAGCCCCACCCACTGCAAAACCAGGCCCCAAAACAACGTAACCCCCGCACCATAGCTTTAGTCCATATAATAATACATATAAAAATACATACGATAGCTATATATGCACACTATCCAGGGGTTTTCACGGGTCATGACCCGACCCGTCGATCACGTCAGGAGGTTCTTAGCATCTCGCGGGACGAGTGGAGTCGTGTCAGGTGGGTTTTCAAATATCACGGGACGGGTCGGGTCGGGTGGGGTCGGGTGGGGTGGGGTCGGGTCGGGTCGGGTCGGGTCGGGTCGGGTCGGGTCGGGTCGGGTCGGGTCGGGTCGGGTCGGGTCGGGTCGGGTCGGGTCGGGTCGGGTCGGGTCGGGTCGGGTCGGGTCGGGTCGGGTCGGGTCGGGTCGGGTCGGGTCGGGTCGGGTCGGGTCGGGTCGGGTCGGGTCGGGTCGGGTCGGGTCGGGTCGGGTCGGGTCGGGTCGGGTCGGGTCGGGTCGGGTCGGGTCGGGTCGGGTCGGGTCGGGTCGGGTCGGGTCGGGTCGGGTCGAGTCGGGTCGAGTCGGGTCGGGTCAGGAGTTTTTTTTAATCTCGTTGGTCGGGACGGGTTTTACCCTGACTCGACCTGCCCAGTGAAACGCTTCGCTACTCTCGCGGGTCGGGACGGGTTACCCCGACTCGACCTGACCAGTCGGGACGGGTAACCCTGACTCGACCTGACCCGTGAAAAACCCTGAATTTGAGAAAAATCAAGGCGCACCTCGATGAATACTCCAACGAATTACTGCAGATATTAAAAAATGACGCACGCTGAGATAGAGGTATTAAGGTATACCTTTTTTTGGCGAAAATGGTTTCCGAATGACGGGGCTCCTTAACCCAAAATCGTCGAAAATTGGCATTTTTTTTTTTTAGCGTGGTTCTCGTTGTATATGTACCTGGGCCATCATGGCATTCCTTCTTCGGTACGTAGCTGCTTTGATTTATTCCCAAATTGAGGGGTAGTATTAAGAAAAAAAGTGGCGCACTTCTATCGTAAGCACGCGTCGATTTTCACTCGCGCGAGCAACCCCCTTGTTTTCCTTTACAATCTGAAACTTTTTCGTGCTGTTTTTAATTTGTATACATGTATATATCCGCGCACAGACTGACTAGCATCACCCTGTTGACCCTGATAGCTACGCTGTAGTTGCAAGGGGAGTCGCCGACCTATATCCTCAATGAGGACACACAACCCGTACTACGCGCGATCGGAGTATCACAAACAACTTGCAAAGATGAGTTTCGACAACATATTCGATCTCACAGCTGGAGTGAATTTTTATTTTTATGATATATATATTGCGACACGCATCCATCCGCAAAATGGAAGAATAGTAGTAGTAAGCAACGTTCTCTATACGCTGCGCCGACGAAAAAAAAGGGGGAAAAAAAAAAAAAACTTCCCGAACGCCCCCTCGGGAAGTTTTTTTTTGGGGTCCGCGTGTGAGATACAGAAGAATCACACTGACTCGTGACGTGTGGGTGGTGAAAACCCAGTCATGAAAGCGGGGGGGGGGGACTCTCCCCCTCAACCGAATAGTATGCCATACTGCAAGGGTACTGGAAGGGAACACCAGAGTGTCCCCTGCATGTCTGCCAATTGAGCAGGTCCTCGGAGAGTACTCCCTTTCTTAGCCTTTAGGAGAGACGTGGCTTTGTTAGTTTCCACCAGAGCCTCGGATGGCCTCTGGGAACGGAGGCACGTACGACGTGCCTCCGTTCCATTTCCTGACTATCCCGAATAGAAAACGCCAACCTTATCATGCGTACGACGTGCCTCCGTTCCATTTCCTGACTATCCCGAATAGAAAACGCCAACCTTATCACGCGAAAACCGGCCAAATTCCCTCCAAAATCTAAAATCAGATATTTGCAGGCCTTTCAAGGCCGTACCTTAACTATCATACCATATATTATTACACAGTAAAATAGTAGCGTACGGGTAGCACGCATGAGTATACATAGCGATTCTACAACCGGCCCCGACGCATATTATGCGGGAATTGCTAACCGACAGTAGTTAGTTCCCCTACTCGGTTTGGCTGCACGGCACACATGGTCTAGAAACTTGCGGAGAGACAAGAGAAACTCGCGGAGAACCAGCCTCCTCGGTAGTCTGTGTAGGACTACACTATAATATCACTGTTGCTACAGTGCCAGCCCTCTTGATAAGAAACCGAGATGATGCTGGCCCAGGCTAGGTTTCTTACACAAGAAAACGACGTGTTCTGCACAAAACAATCTCAGGGTACCCGCTCCCGAGCTTCTTCTATCCCCGGAGATCTTAGGCTGAGTATCTTGCGGGGCTTGTTTGTTGCGATTTATCGGCTCCCTCGATTTATGGGATCCCTTTGGCAATATCCGAACCTCGTTGAAATATATCATCCCCCCCCCAAATATCTGTTCCCCCCCCGAAATATCTGAATCCCCCCCAAAAATTTCTGATCCCCCCCCCAAATATCTGATTCCCCCAAAAAATATCTGATCCCCCACCAAAATATCTGATCCCCCCCAAAAATATCTGAATCCCCCCCCAAAATATCTGATTCCCCCCTGAAATACATGACCCCCCCCTAAAATATATGACCCCCCCCTAAAATATATGACCCCCCCCTGAAATATATGATCCCATCCTGAAATATATCACCCCCACCCTCCGCCTCAAACGGCCGGATGATTACCTACGAACAAGGGTGAATTATTGCCCCCCTGTATTCTACCAAAGAGCGGGGTGATATGTTGAAGTGGGTGGGAAATCGCAACACCCTCCGCGCACTCCGATACACTGTATCAGGGGTGGCATTGCGTCTAATACGCGCGGCGGGGATTTAGATATTGCAGCCGGTGATATACTGTATCAGGTGTGATATATCCCCTTACTGTATCACGGGGGGGGTGATGTGTTTCACGGGGTGACCAGATATATCGCAACAGGCGGTATCCTGTATGAGGGGTTATATAGTCCCACTGTATCTGGGGGGAGTGAGATATTTCAGGGGGGATCAGATCACTCAGCAGGTGATATACTGTATCAGGGGGTGATATAGGCCCCCGTGATCAACTGTATCTCAGGCCCCATTGATACACTGTATATCACCGGGGGGGATCAGATATTTCATCCGGTGATAAACTGTATCATGGGGTGATACCGCCCCCCGTGATACACCGTATCATGCCCCCTGATACACTTAATCAGGCCTCTCTGATACTCGGTATCAGGCCCTCCTGATACACTGTATCAGGCCCCCCTGATACGCTGTATCACCTTGATACACTGTATCAGGGCGGGTTGCGATATTTCAGGGGGGGGTCTGATATTTCAGCCCAGATGACATACTGCATGAGGGGTTATACAGACCCCACCGACTGCAACATCTAAATCCCCGCCGCGCGTATTAGACGCAATGCCACCCCTGATACAACGTATCGGGGTGCGCGGAGGGTGTTGCGATTTCCCACCCACTTCAACATATCACCCCGCTCTTTGGTAGAATACAGGGGGGCAATAATTTACCCTTGTTCGTAGGTAATCATCCGGCCGTTTGAGGCGGAGGGGGGGGGTGATATATTTCAGGATGGGATCATATATTTCAGGGGGGGGTCATATATTTTAGGGGGGGTCATATATTTTAGGGGGGAATCATGTATTTCAGGGGGGGATCAGATATTTTGGGGGGGGATCAGATATTTTGGGGGGGAGTCAGATATTTCAGCGGGGTTCGAATATTGCCGAAGGGATCCCATAAATCGGGGGGGCCGATAAATCGCAACACTTGTTCTTGCAAAGGAGGGCCGATAGTGTTTGATACCAGGCATGCACACGCCGTCGGGTTTCGCGCGTGTGTCGGGTTTTGAGCCGTTCCACCACAGGTACGTATGTATGTGAATGAAGGATATTCAACTTATAGAATCGGAACACATCTATTTATTTTACATAGATTTTCGGAGGGCATCAATAAAAAGAGTTAATTAAGTAGTGCACTTCGAAGCATCTACATACTTCGTCTATAGATAGATCGCATGTCGGGTTTTGCTCCTTTTTTCTTTTTCGCGGGTTTTCAATCCTTGCTACATGGAATCGCGAGTTTCTTCCATTCGACTACTTGTACGGCGACTACCTGCGGCAGGGGCGGGGGACACAAATATACCCAATTTTTTTCCGTGCCAAGTTTGAGCAACTCAATAAAGACCGACTTTATAAATACTATCGATAGTATCGGGACACCTCACAGCTGACATACCAACTAGTTATTGTTGCCTTCGACAAAAGATGCGGCAGGGGACGGTACCCGTCTTTCCACTAACAAAGCCACCGGGTTTGCAAGCGGACACGAACGATCTTTGGAGTGTAATCTTTGCGGAGGATGGCTCTTGAGGGCCCACGTCCCTCCCCAGGAACCACCACCACCACCAGGTGATGCCGACAATCCCTTCTTTTGTCGTCACTTGTACTTGCCAGCTCAACGCGTGAGAGGGTATTTTTTTTGGCCCAGCGACGTTGGTTCTGGCCAATCCGCGGTCAAGAGGTGTCTTTCCTTCCCCTCGGTAGTACGTGCATTCATTTCGATCGCGCCTAGGGTTCAGCATTCATTCCCGCTTTTCAGTTTTTCATGCTCGTCGATTGGGGTTGGATTTTAGCTAGTAAAGAAAATTACAAGGAAGGTTGTTTCTTGTTATCATGTGTGCCGTGGTCATTAAAAACACACCCCATCCTAACACGGCGGGCCGGAGACTTATCCCCTTTGAGAGCCCCCGAGCCCCTCCCTATACTAAATCCAAGTAATTTTGTCCCCAAAAACGGGTTTCCAGTTGTAAAGGGGTTAAGGATCAAATCATCTTGAAACCTGTGCCGTTGGGGCAATGCTTTCATGAACCGATTCTGGGCGTGCTCCATAAATCGGCAACAGGATAATGAAAAAAAAATCTATGGAACAGACAGACGCCACCGCTCTGCCAACAGAAAGGTCTGCCAGGTATGTAACAGACAGACGCCACCGCTCCACCAAAAAAAGAAAGGTGGACCTTGGCGATTGTGTTTTTCTCAACACGCGTTGTTGAAAAGTTGTTTTTAAACATGTATTACGTGGCGCGATGCGTACCGGCACTACAGGCACCATCTTCAAAGCAGCTTGTGGCGATGTGTACAAATACAGGCATCATCCAACAAGCACCACCTTTCTACAATCAAACGACAAACGGAAGAGAGTACGCACAAGTCAAACGCAAACCTCCCCCGACAACTCAAAACGACGATACGCCGACGGTACAGACACTTATGCTACACCACACGCTCCCAGTTTTCTGGTCTCTAACGTACACCCTGTGCCGATGTCACCATACCACAAAAAACAAAAATAACAAAAAATCCGCCATTCAGTGCTCGATATCTATCGCACACCAACACCACGCCGGTCCTTTCGGGAAACCTCCTCTCCTACCGCTTCTCGACCCTTGCCCCCCAACGATCGTCTCCACGGCTATAACGGCGCGTCGTGCACCATAGAAGAAGAAAAGATCAGGTGCAGGAGAATCTTTTTCGCCTCCTAAAACCCCCCATAACAGCCCGAGGACCAACACGCCCGCCAGATCCTTTCAAGGGTATGTTTCGGAAGGTGTCTACTTTGGATGTACTCGGAGAAATACCCAGGCATGACTCAGCCTGACCAGGTTTGACACCCGCTGGGTGTACTCGGGTGAATACCCGGGTATGACTCACAAACCTAACCAGGCTTAGCACCCGGGTATCCCAGTGTATACGATACCTTTCTAAACGCACTCTCGAGACCGTCCGCGTATCGCCTATAACCGCACGTTGTATGCCAACATAACCTTCCCGTCCACCAACCGAAAAAAAAAACACCTACGAGTGCACTGACCGAAAATGGGACTTCAAATGACATCACGACACACAACATCAGTCACTTGCACCCCCCCCCCCCCTCACCCTCCCGCCAACATCCTATCATCAGCACTTCACACTAAATCATACCACACCACCACCACCAACTCCCGTTTTGGTGAGATCAGGTGATCGCGTAATTCTACAATCTTACACGAACTACGTAATTCTACGTTGTTACACGAACTCACCCCAAGTAGTTAGCCGTGATCCGCCCGCAACCGCCGCGCCGACAGCTAAAAGTTACGGAATAATGCATGCACTACGATAGGCGTGCCCGCCATACAACACACACATCCCGGGGTGATACGGGGCCATTACTGCTGATCGCGACATGTGCGTCAGGGGGGCGATGCATCAACGCAACAAGCCAAACCCGAAATCGACAAGCGCTTAGCGTGAACAATCGTATGCACCGCTCCTTCGGCCTATCAAAAAGATGTATAGAAAGACCATACCGCACTTCTCTCCTGCCCAGCAAAAACCACCCCCACTCCTGCATTTGCACGCAACTAGCCCATCTCCCGACAAACCCTTTGGGGCAACAAATGCCGCTGTGCGCGACACGTGCACCGCGCACGCCCAAAAAACGCCCCCGACTTGACGACCCACAAAACACCGCTTCTACTACAAGTACAACACATACACCAAAAAAAAAAATGGGGCGACTACTGCTGTGCGCGACAGACAAAACATAATGCACCTCAACACCCCAACAAACACTCCCGCCTTGAAAAAAGTTCCCGCGCCTTAGTCGATCTCCTCGATCTTCGGACCCGCGTCAGCCTCCGCCTCGGGAACCGGGCCGGTCCCACCACCGCCCATGTCGGGCATGCCGCCTGGGACGCCGCCGGGCATACCGCCAGGCATACCGCCGCCGCCGGCAGCGGCCATCTTTTGGATGATGGGGTTGCAGACGGCCTCGAGCTCCTTCTGCTTCTCCTCGAACTCCTCCTTTTCCGCGGTTTGGTTGGCGTCCAGCCAGGCGATAGTCTCGGAGATCTTGCTCTCAACCGTGGTCTTGTCGGCGGCGTCCAGCTGTTGGGAAACCTGATACAATTTCGGGACAACAACAAAAGGAAAGGGGCGGTGGGGACGGAGTGTGAGTAAGTTATGCCCGAGAGGAAGGAAGGCAGAAACGGTCGGGACATGTACAAGATACAGTAGATCTGACACGAAGGACGGGCACCTTGCCATCAAGTTAACATATCAAAAGGTACCCCGTACTTCCTCAGTACACGGTGCGTACTGGTAGCCAGTACCTTCTGTGCCTGTAATTACCATAAATAGTAGGGGACCTCTGCCTGTACATCCTACAATGCCGATAGTTACATCTTTGATTTTATTGCTTAATTTGGTACCGGTTTTGCAGCCTTATTCTACGTTGAAAAAAAAAAAAAAATCAGCTGTGAACTCAACCGGTTGAGTGATCGACACTGAACGTTGCAAGCTAAGCGATACATCGGCCGCGCGTTGTTTCAACATTTCCGTTCCGAGCAAACCGACGCACGCTGCGGCGGTAGTGATTAAAACCATTTTCCCAATTTTTTTCGTGAGACTCCTCACATATAACCTCTACGCCCTACGTACCCAAAAACCGACCATGACGAAAAAAATTGAAGCGCTACCTGAAGAACAATCCCATGCCCTGGGCCTGAACAAGACAATCTTGGAAAAAAAAAAAAAAAAATCAGGTTGAGGGGCTCCGTCAATCAGAAAACGTTCCTGCCAAAAAGAGGTATACCTTAATACCTTTATTGTAGCGCGTGTTCTAAATCCAAGTAAATTGACCCCCAAGACGCACGTTCCAACAGGCGGGGTTAGGTCAGCGGTTCCCCTGGATCCTGCCTGTGTCGATCAACAACACAGCCTTGCAAGGGTGTTTTTTTTAGTGGAACAGAGCAAAAACGACACCACAGGGCCAACACTTCTCTCACCTTCTCTTCGTTGATGGTGTTGCGCATGGAGTAGGCGTAGTTCTCGAGGGCGTTCTTCCCCTCCACGCGCTGCTTCTGCACGTCATCCTCCGCCTTGTACCTCTCCGCCTCCTCAACCATGCGCTCGATGTCATCAGCGCTCAGCCTCCCCTTGTCGTTGGTGATAGTGATCTTGTTCTCCTTGCCCGTCGACTTCTCGACCGCGTGCACGTTGAGGATACCGTTCGCGTCGATGTCGAAGGTAACCTCGATCTGCGGCTGTCCCCGGGGCATGGGCGGGATCCCGTCAAGGTTGAACTTGCCGAGCAGGTTGCAGTCGCGGGTCATGGCGCGCTCACCCTCGAACACCTGGATGAGCACACCGGGCTGGTTGTCGGCGTAGGTGGAAAACACCTGGGACTTCTTGGCGGGCACCGTGGTGTTGCGCTTGATGAGCGTCGTCATCACGCCTCCCGCGGTCTCGAGACCCTGCCCCAACGGGGTCACGTCGAGCAGAAGCAGCGAGTTGAGCTTCTCCGACTTGTCCTTCCCGGAGAGGATGGCCGCCTGGACGGTAGCGCCGTAAGCCACCGCCTCGTCGGGGTTGATCGACTTGCACGGCTCCTTCCCGTTGAAGAACTCCGACAACATCTGCTGGACCTTGGGGATACGGGTGGATCCCCCAACAAGCACCACCTCGTGGATCTGCCCCTTCGACATCTTAGCGTCCTTCACCACCTTCTCCACGGGGGTCAAGCACTTCTGGAAGTAGTCCTGGTTCATGTCCTCGAACCTAGCGCGCGTGATGGTGGAGTTGAAGTCGATGCCCTCGAACAGGGAGTCGATCTCGATGTGCGCCTGGGTGGACGACGAGAGGGTGCGCTTCGCCCGCTCGCAGGCGGTGCGGAGCCGTCGGAGGGCGCGCTGGTTGGACTTCATGTCCTTTCGGAACTTGCGCTTGAACTCCTGCAAGGGGTGGAACAAAGCGCGTTGAACGGAACGGGAAGCCAAAAAAAGAGGGGTAGGGGAAAGAGTTAGTGCTCATGCACAGCAGTTGTTTCCATGTCTCTGGGACCCTCTCCAAGTACCAGCCCTTCTTTCTCGCAACGGTTTGATACTGAACAACGGGGTGCTCTAAAAAAATAGCTCCTTCGAAGACATGTTTCTAACGGGAAATCAACTCCAGGTCGCAGTCACGTTACGCTTTGGTCGATAGTTGATTGTCAACATCAGGTACAATTTTCCAGACAACCGTATTTCGAAATTTTGCCTATCCCAGCAACGTCGACGTTTTCAACTGTTGACATGATATGGGAGGGGACCAGGATACAGAAAAAAAAGGAACCCAAAGCTTGCAACGTCACATCAGAAAGGACGTGGGGAAAAAAACATATATGGCCAAAAACAAGCGCAACTCGTCTCGAAAGCAATTCGAACAAAAATCAAAACCCACCTGCAGGAAGTAGTCGACCATCCTGTTGTCGAAGTCCTCGCCGCCCAGGTGGGTGTCGCCCGCGGTAGCCTTCACTTCGAAGATACCCTCCTCGATCGTCAGCACCGACACATCGAACGTTCCGCCCCCGAGGTCGAAGATGAGCACGTTGCGCTCCTCGCCCTTCTTGTCGAGGCCGTACGCGATAGCGGCGGCGGTGGGCTCGTTGATGATTCGCATCACGTTGAGCCCGGAGATGGCGCCAGCGTCCTTGGTGGCCTGTCTCTGAGAGTCGTTGAAGTACGCGGGCACGGTGATCACCGCGTTTTTCACCTGGTGAGGCAGGGAGTAGGGGAAGGGCAGGAGGGGGAAAGAGTTGGGGCGAGTCAGGATCATCAGTACACCGTTGGTTCAGTCGTTTTCACCCGAACTCATTTGACATGATCTAGTTTCGAACTAAATCGACATGATCTAGTTGTGTGGTCACGAGACGGTTTTGACATTGTGAGGGGCAAAAAAGGCGGCTCCTTTCACGTGATGGATCTACGATCTACTGCTGTAGACCAAACCCTCCACCCAACCGCCTAAGTTTGTCGTGACGAACAGCACAGCCGTATGAGCTACCTGGTTTTCGTGTTGTGGTACAGAGCTTCCAATAGGCTGTGCCAACCCCGGTGGCGTATCAGGTTATCCTCGAGGCTGGTATACGAGTAGGTCAGTTTCGTGAGTTCGAATCCCCCCGAGTGCATACTCGTATAAACTCGTAGGTACTTTTCTCGTGCACAATTTGACTTGCGGAAAGCGCGAGAGCGTGAGTTAGTAACCCTCGATGAAAAATCGACGAACAGTGGGATTGCTGAACCCTATGCGCGACCATGATAGCTACACTGTAGTTGCAAGGGGAGTCGCCGACCTATACACACAACCCGTAATACGCGCGATCGGAGTATCACACAAAAAAATGAATAAAAGTGTACAGCAGGATGTACCTAGTACGTCGAATAGGTGACACGTAACAGGTATGTGCTGTGCCGTGCTCTGTGCTCGTACTGGGCAAGACATCATACCCTACACGGTTCAACTGCTACTTCGCAGTTCGTCGGGAGGCGTAGGCCAACCAAACTATGAGTCTAATACTGCTGTAGCTAAATATTTTGATGCGATACCCGCTCTGCCGGTGCTTAGGGGGGGAACGGAAGACACCTGTGAGCACGGCTTCAAGGTCGCCTACGGCAAAACCTCTGCGACTTGAGCTGGAGAGTAAAATTGATCAAAAACGAAGGTTGGATCCCTCGCGAAATTCAGGTGCACCCGTAGTCTGCAGCGAGCAGTACAGAGTAGCAGCACCGGAAACGTCTGTACGAGTCGTACTATGCGATAGTACTGGAAGCTGGGGATAGAGGCTTCTTCTCGTACCAGGTATGATATCAGGCACCAGAGTACAAGGCAAGCCAAGCTGGTACATTTTCGTTCGAGAAATACTCTGGTCGGTATTGTATACGATCTAGAAATCCCGACTCGCTGTATCTTGAATTTATTGGATACAATCTACCTGGTAGTGAACAAGCGCGGAACCAAGTGCTTCGGCTGGATAAAGGCAAAGCCCTGTTGTGATGTGTTACACAACAGAGCTGTCACTCACGGCTACAGCAAGAAGAGCCCGGAGCAGGAGCAGTTGAGTAGTCGACGGTTGCAATAGATGTTGCTGCTGCCAGTACTGCTCATATGCTACCACACGCGCCACGCCTACCGGATATCCCACACATCAGGAGTACAAGTACAAATCTGAGCCGCCCATTCTTGCTACACCGTTGGATTACATCTAGGATAGAGGGTGGGCACTCGGGCAATTTGAATCGGCCGAAAAAACAAATCTTGATCTTTTCCCCCAAAAAGTAACACGTCGCGCACGCTCCACGCCCAACCACACCAACGCCCACCAAAGCCCCCGTCCCGTACGTACCTCCTTGCCCAGGTAGGCCTCGGCGATCTCCTTCATCTTCACCAACACCATGGACGAGATCTCCTCGGGCGCGAACCGCTTTTTCTCCCCCTTGAACATCACCTCGATGGTGGGCTTGCCAGCATCACCATCGACAACGCTGAAGGGCCAGTGCTTCTTGTCATCGGCGACGGCCGGGTCGCTGTATCGGCGGCCGATGAGGCGTTTGGCGTCAAAGACGGTGTTGGTTGCGTTCATCGCCACCTGGTTCTTGGCCGCATCGCCGATGAGACGCTCGGTCTCGGTGAAGGCGACGTACGAGGGCGTCGTGCGGTTGCCCTGGTCGTTGGCGATGATCTCGACGCGGTCATTCTGCCACACCCCCACGCACGAGTACGTCGTGCCGAGGTCAATCCCCACGCTCTCTCCTTCGACAGCTGCCATTATGTTATCTTCTTTGTAATTGTCTCTTCGAGTTCCTTGCTTGGTATGTTTTCGTGTAGCGTTTATGTCGCTGCGTTGTGTTGTGATTGTGTGCTGTGTGTGCGGGGTTGGGGCTGGGGGGGCAACATATGGAATGATCTAGAATCTGGAACAAAACGCGGTTGGTTTTGTAAAGACGCGTGCTTCGAAACTCGCTGGCTCTAATGTTCCAGAATATTTCTAGAAGCGGCGTGTTCTCGTCCAATCATCACCGTCTATTTCATATTTCAATATTTTCGTCCAACCACAATTGTCGACTTCTTATTTTGTTTTTTGTTTTTTTGTTTTTGTTTTTGTTTTCGTTTTTGTTTATTTCGTATTTCTCTCTTCCAATGTATTTCTGTTGCTGACGTATGTATGTTGTGCCTGTCGTACCCAGTACTAGGGCATGACATTGCGTTGTCGAATGCATTACGATGCATTATCTCTGTGTCGTGGCTTGTGACCACAGAGCTGATCTTTCTAGGGTGAAGAATCAGTACGGACACTGGGTGTGCTGGATGTCGACGAGTAGAAGAACGGTTTAATGTGAAGAACACACACACACACACACACACTTCATTAATTTTCTAGATTCCTTCGTACGTACGTACAAACTCTAGAACTCTAGATGCGTTTTCTCGTTTTTTCTTCGCCGCCGACGGCCGACGGTCGACGGCCCACGACGGTAGCATCTAACTCTAAGCTTTAGCTTTAGAGGCTCTAGTCAGCCAAGAGGCTCTTGAGCTACTCTAGAGCTTCTCTAGCTGCGCCAGAGGCTGGTCATGCACCCACACCCGTGCGTCATCTCGTCATTTCAGTGACTTGGATCCTGATGATTGGTTGATTGGATGGGCACGGCGTTGTTTTGACTTAATAATAAACCCTATACATATATCTAGTTTTTTACTCTCAATCACATTTTATTTGGTGGATTACCAGGTGATAGAGAGGCATGTTCTGTTGGGATGACGGGGTTGGGGCTGTTTCTACGTGCTACGTGCTCGGTTGGTTCGTCTTGTCGCATGGGTCGTGCTAAGCTCTGCTCTTGGCGTTGATCTTGTGCCTTGCTGCTGGGCTACGAAAGCAGCGCGATGAAGGCACTCATCTCCCACAAATGTCGCTCTTCCGAAGGCCGTTCCCCGCTTTTCCTCGCCATGCTGACAGCAGCGGGCATCGCAGCATTACACGGAGCCCTCGCGGACGGAACTACTGATGTGCCCCCCAGTTCAAAAGCGGTAACAGTAGTAAGCGCACTGCCACCTCCGTGCCCGGCGACAGCTCCCTGCAAGCTCGGCATAGGGAAAGCCTACGGAGACCCCTGGGTCAGCGCGGAGGCAGGCGATGCAAACTACTTCAAGGTGAAATTTTCGCGCGCTAGAAATTCCAAGAAGCAGGTCAGAAAAGCTACTGCAACAACCTGCAACAGGACACCTAAAGCTAACGCTACCTGGCACGAAGAACACAGACTTATCAATATAAATATAATGGCCGTTTGATATGCATATAAATAGCCTAACAGTCCTTATGTTATCGACCAAATGTTCACGTACGTACTGCTTCACCGCGACGTTTTCACTACTGCTGTGTTGTTGCGGAGAGACAGAAGGCGATGATGTTGTATTGTCGGATTCGATCAGTGTTGGGGTCGGCTAAGAGTTATGCAGAGTGTGATCGCCGTGCCCGCTACTCGACCTGGTGGTCGTGCACATGTTTTCAAGGCGGCGTCAATAACCTGGCTCTGTAAATGGTCGATTCGAATTGGTCTCATGTTCGATGCCGCTGCCGCGACCGGAGCCACGGCCACACCCCCTTATTCTGCCCCCATGACGGCGAAAAAGCCCGTCGTAGCGACGTCGGCCCAAATCTCCAAGGCCTTGCACTGGTCTTGTCCCTGTGGAGTCTGGAACTTCAAGAAGACTATTTTTGTCTAAAAAGCTATGATCAGCCTAAGAGTCAGGTGTGAGATGTAATGGAAGCCACCATGTACAGGCTTTCCATCAGCACGGTTGCGGCAGACTCTTTAGCACCAGGCAACAAGTAGCGAGATGACCTGAGACGATTTGTATCACTCCGCGCAAGCTTAGCCGCGAAGCGACGAAGTGCGGGGGATGTCGCCGTTGTCGACCTGTTTTACCTGCGCACGCTTTGAAGGCGGCGTCAATAAGC
This sequence comes from Undaria pinnatifida, assembly GCA_012845835.1. NCBI lineage: Eukaryota > Phaeophyceae > Laminariales > Alariaceae > Undaria > Undaria pinnatifida. The sequence goes on along the minus strand of JABAKD010000015.1, from coordinate 10,790,165 downwards.
TGTCTCTACGCCACGGTTGGTTCGAGTTGGTCTCACATGCAATGCCGCTGCCGCGACCGAAACCGCCGGCACACCGCCTGCTTCGCCATGCGACGTGCCTTCGACCGACTCAGTTTTTTGGGGGCATCGTCGGCGACTTGCTTGACGCTCTCGCTCGAAATAACAGGCTCAGTGATCAATCCACGTGATGCGGGCGCCCACACTATTAATACAAACGATACTCGTTTAAGATCAAGACGGCATGCGTAACGTGAAGGCTGCGTCCTGCGAACGTTACAAGGCGGTCCAAGCTCCGTCTCAAAAGGGTTACGCGGATAAATGATGTATTGACTAGGGCGAGCAACTAATCAGTACGTCCCTCCCCTCGCCCCCCGGCTGCAACATCGCTCTGTGCTCACTGCACGGACAAGTTTCATGTGCATCTACAGCGTCACAAGCGGCAACTACTGAAGCCGATTTACGTTTCATGCGCAGTACATTGTGCTCCAGGGACCAAGCCGTGTAGAGTAGAAGTTCGTGCGTCCTGCAGCATGTTTATATTTCCCCTCGGGTCCACTGCTGTGCTTGTCCTGGAGCAGTCATCGTAAGCTGACCCGAATGTAGTCAACCTGGTATAGGTCGCCCCGGTGGCGTATCAGGTTATATCCTCGAGCCTGGTGTAGGTCAGTTTTCGTGAGTTCGAGTCCCCCCGAGTGCATGCACAGAACTCGTGTAATTTCGTAGGGACTTTTTCTTATGCACAACTTGACTTGCGGAAAGCGCGAGAGCGTGAGTTAGCAACACTCGATGGAAAATCGACGAGCAGTGGGATTGCTGAACCCTGTGCGCGATGAAAAAGGAAGGCAAGAACCGGGGGGAAGAAGGGACGACACCTGTGACCACAGCTTGTCCAGCAGTGCTGGAAATGTAAAAGTGTGCAAAAAAGAAATGACAAAAAAAAAGAAAGAACACCCGAGAGCATACATCTCTAATCTCTATTAATAGGTACGCGAAGCTCATGTGGAGTGCTGCTGCGTTTGTCGGACTCGGGCGGTGTTGAGGTCGGTGGTTTATGCAGTGTGTGCGATATTTGATCGCTGTGGCCACTCGAGGTTGGTTAGTCCTGGAGCATACTTGTGTTTCTCCTGGTCCACTGCTGTGCATGTTCTGGGAGCTGTGAACGCAAGCTTCCCCTATTGGAGGCTACTTTATTTTTTATTTATTTATTTCCCGGTACCAGGCACATCTCTACGTGCACAGAGCTCTCGTCGGGAACACCGAGAGAGCAGCCGCGCAGACGTCTCTTAGATTACCACCCCCGATTGTGTACTGCTTTGCGTACGATACGAATATACTGCTGTTTGGAGAGCTAATATTAGAATTAAACTGCGGCACGAAGCGGCAGCAGGTGCGTCATTGTTGTTGTTGTTGTTGTTGTTGTTCTCACATTAACTCGCATAATTAAGTCCGTGGCCACAGGACGGACTCCAGTCACTCTGGAGCGGAGGAGTACCCCAGGGGGAATACACAAGCAAACCAAAAGTAACCAAAAGTGGTTCACGCATATGTCATAGCTGACGCAATTCATTCTTCCGCCAGAAAAAACGTAAAAAGTCAAATCGGGAGTTAACCTACGATGTGGCAAGTGGAACGGCCTAGCTTTCTCCTAGCTGTGCTGCAGCACGGTGTTTCGCCATGATGTCGTTTTATTGAGGGCGATCCGAACATACACCCTCAGTTAGTTGACCTGGCGTCGGCGACTGATTCAATTGACTTGGCGTCGACGTCTGATGTTATACTCGTACTTGTGTACCTTTTCCATACAGCAGTATTATTATATTTGTGGGCTCCAGACACCGATGACACTGACTAGATGACCAGCCCGCCAACCCATATTACACGCATGATAACACACCGCCCCGGACAAACGTCCAACCTGGCTGTCCAGCCCGCCACCCCATATTACACGCATGATAAGAGAACCCCCGTGGACAAATATCCAATCTGATTTTCTGGAAAGCGCGGGGAGCGTATACGGTGGGCGATGTGCCTCTGGAAAAATCTCGATGAGCTCTTCCCGAAGCGACCATTTTCGTCGAGATTGCCCCCACTTGGTTGGGAGAAAAATCGTGTGAAAATAGTGCCCCCTGCAGTGTGTTGTCTTGTTGCATTGCAATGTGGTACAGAAACGTAGAGCAATGTAGAGCAAGCAGTAAGTATTACGTACAAGGGCTCCGCTCCGCGGGCGGCTGACGCCACCCGCTACGCTCGCGCCAGGAAAAATGCAGCTGAAACATGTAGAGGGGGAAAAGAAGAGGCCCATGATTTTGCGCGGACAGCGAATCGATAATTCCAAGAGCTGCTTGTGCAGAGCAAATTGCCCTGTGCTGCGCTGTGTGCTTGTTGGCGGTGTCACGTTTTAATCGGCAGTATGGGTGTAATTTGCGGGGGGGGGGAAAGATTGGGACCGAGAGCGATGAAATGAAGAAAAAGCAAAAAGAAGAGTACACAACAACACGCATACCTGGTGCTGCTGTATGGTCGAAAGAAAGCACAGCGCAGCACGACACAGCGCCGCAGCGCAGGGCAAAGCACGGCACCGCACGGCGCTGCGCTGCGCTGCTGGGCTATATATAACTGGGCTGATCTGAGCTGGGCGTGCATTGTGATTCAATACCGCAGTGCCTGATACCTGGTATGTACCAACCTGGTGTAGCAGTACCGGTACATGGTATCGAAAAAAAAAAAAATGCCGTCCGGAGAGGAGGATATCTTAAAGTTAGTGTGTGGGAAGCAAAAATAATGGAGGGCGCTCAGGAAATGGATATTATGTGTAAGTAGGTCTATAGGACTATCCACTAGACCACAGAGTCACTGTGACTTTGTAGTGGATATTAATAGACTGTCTGCTTCTGAGCCTGGTGTGCGTGGGTTCGAACCCCGGTGTCATATAAAATATATACATGTTGATACTCATAAAAAAGCAAGTATACTCATAAAAAAAGGAAACGGTGAGAAGCGCTGAGAAGAAACACCACAGAGTTACTGTGACTTTGTGGTCTAGTAGATAGACTGTCCGCTCGTGAGCCTGTTCGTTGATTCGAATCCGGGTGTCATCGGAAAAAAAAAGGATCATAAAAAAAGCATTGATTCAGCCGTCCGGAGAGGAGAATGTCTTAAAGTTGGTGTGGAAAATGGAGGTTTCATAAAAAAGCATTGATAGTGTACTCATAAAAAAGGAGACGGCGAGAAGCGCTGAGAAGAACACCACAGAGTCACTAAAAAACTGTGACTTTGTGTCTAGAAGATATACTCCGTTTGTGATCCTGGTCTTCGTTGGTTCGAATCCGGGTGTAATCGGAAGAAGGAAAAATGATCCTCATAAAAAAACGGTATTTTTGGCCCCGTCAAGGCACCCTTTTGCCCTTGTTATACTCGTTTTTGCGTAGGGAGGCGGTCAGTCAAGGGCTCAAACTACTGTTACTACTGTTGTAGGTCTTCTATGAATACGTACCGGTACAGCAGTATGAACCGATACTAATAGCTGGAATTTGGAAAGGGATCCGAACGGTCAGGGGCTCGCTCGCAGGCCAGCAAGAGTTGCCAACGTCCCCTTCTCGCGCGATATACGGGTCTACATTTTTCACAACCATGGAACTAACCCTAGCCCTAACGCTGACTCTAACCTTAACCCATACGAAATACGGGTTAACCCTTTTAGCACCGCAGTCCCGACATGGGGACAAAACACTTGAAGTTAGAATAGGATCGTTTTAGGAGTTGGGGATGGGCCCCCTAAGGACGTCGCTGGGGTGAATTTGAGAAAAAACGCAATAATGTGTATCACTAGTAGTCGGCAGTACGGAGGCATGCATTCGTAGGGCGAGCCGTTCTATCAGAGTACTTCGTGCGAATATGTGTGGACTACCCATACAGCAGCAGCTACGTCGACGGGCGGTCTTCTGTTTCATTAACCCACTTATAGAGGACTGCAGTCCCAATTTGGGGACAAAATCACTTGAAAATAGACTCAGATACAAGTATAGGTTTCTGGGACCTGCAGTACTATAGGGGTTAAGGAGGTGTCGCCACTGGTCACCAGCTCGCATGATGCCGACAATCGAGAGGGCTCTCCACATTCCACTCTGCGCGCGGAGAACAAGAGTGGCGGCTGTACTGATATTGATACTTGTTCTATAACTGGTACGTATCTTCGGTATCATATCCGACACACATGACTGTTGTACAGCTGCTGTTGTAGTTCCGCTTACTCCGCGCGAGGCGTTCGACCGCACCTCCTGCGTACCTCCGGAACACACCAACAACAACCAAACAGCAAAAAAAAACGAAGAAACAAACACGTAGCGCACCCTGTCGAAAAGTGCATTCGGCATTGGTTTTGTCGAAACCCCCGAGCGTTTCCCTCCATCGCGGCCCTCAATTCACTGAAACGCTTGAAATCGCAGTTCAGTTATTGTTAAAATCCTGTTGACCTTGTATCCCGCTGGGCGCATATTGCAGCTACCTGGTACCCAAAACAGGATTCAGGGCGTCTTGTCCCCTGCTTCACCCATCCCCATTGGCATTAGCCGCCGTAGTGGTCTCCACCCTGAGCACTCGTTGCACTCGCTGGATGCAGCGCCTGCTCGTCGCTAAAACTATGAGCACCACGTATCAGACGGTGCTTCGTCGCAACGAAACCTGGATGGCATGTATTTTCCGGGGGGCGAAAACTGCCGTAGAACTCGAGCTCCATCATGCGATGCGTCCGCTGCCGTCGTACCCCCCCCCCCCCTCCCCCCGCCCGAAAAACTTCTATGTAATATGTGGAAGAACCGTAGCGCCTAACCGTCGTAGGTGTCTCTAGTGTAGTAAGGGTGCTCCGTCTTGGTCAAATGACTATGGCAAGCAACAACTGAGTACGCCCCTCCCCCCCCCTCGTTCTACTAAAGCAAGCTACTACTGAGTATGCCCCCCCGTCCCCTCCTTGTGGAACCGCTTGGTGGTTTCGCTTGTTCTTTTTCGCCCTCGCAGGTGGCTGGAACTCCTCAGCTACAGCCTTCCGAGGTTATCGTCACCGTCGCCTACGGGGAAGTTGAGGTAATACCAAACACGCTCGCCGCGTTGGGCCAAATGGGTAGTCTCGGCAGAGTAGGGATTCGAGGGTCTATGGCCGTAAGGACTACGGCCTCACATGACATAATTCCGCCCCCACCGCCCACCACAGGAACGGGATAGGCTAAGAAAAAGGTCTTGAAAGCGAAAACGCAGTGAGTGCCCAAATGTTGGAGGCGTCTCTAGTAGGGGAGGTTTTTCCGTTATAGGGGTGGGAACGGGGCTCCGCCTCGAACGGAATGCATGAGCAATGGTCAAATTACTTAGGCAAGCCACAAATAAGAATGCCCCCCGCCCCGCTCCACCGGCCGCCGTTGATTCCACCCCCGGTACACAGGTGTACGCGAGGAGCGGAGGGTTAACTCCGACATCAACCGAGTACGATTGGGGGGGGGGGCACGTCTTGCGTCTCCCCGGGTGGTTGGTTCCGCACGAAGGGGATTGGGTGAGTTTTTTTGCACTGCGTCGCCCGAGGCAAACTCACTGCTCCGCTCCAAGCGACGCGTGCTAGAGGGTAGGGGTAGCGCTTTTTTGTGCAATTTTTCTCACGCCTCTGGCAAATCAGATCCCTATCCATGATTCCTAGAATATGTCTTCCAGGGCAGATAGATCCCTGGTCTAAATGATGTGCATGGCGTAGATCATGTTGCCGGGTGGGAGTCGTATGATCTGTGTGACCTAAGCACATGTTGCCGCCCGGGAGTCGTGTGGTCTGTATTATCAAAGCACGTGTTTCCTGGGTTGGATATGTTCTACACAAATTATGCGGAACGTATGGTAGCGAAAGATGCAGGATCTATAGATCATTTAGATCATGATCTGATCTGCCAGTTGCGTGAAGAGTTAGCGCTATTAATAGAGCGCGCTTTTGCTCTCCAACTGTATGTTAATTGATCTAGCATGTCTTTTTTCGGGGTTAGATCTGTGCAATACAGATCTTGAACAGCATCTGGTAATTGCTGATGTGGGATCTGTGTGGTCTACAGTAGGCCGTAGTCTGTACGATCTGTAAAGAGTTAACGGTAGAGCGCGTCGCCTTTCGCCGCTGCTCTCCGACTTTCTGTGAACTGATCTAACATTTTGGTCCCTGGGATTGTGGATCTGTACGATACAGACCCTGCACAACACGCCGTAACGGCTGATGTACGATCTACATGATCTACAACAGTATGCATGTCGTGGTCGGTTCGATGTGCTAAGAGTTAGCGCTAACAGATCGCGTCGCTTTTCGCCCCTGCTCTCTATGAACAGTTGATGGTGTTGGTTAACGCCACTTCTGCGACGCAGTTTCGAGTGCTAGCGGCGAGCCACGAGGACGTCCTTCAGCTAGAAGATGGACTCCCCGTGCAGATGCTGCAGGACAAATCTGATTTGCGGTGAGTTGATTTGCCCTGCAATGTTTTCGGCTAGAGCATGAACTGTCCGTACAGCCGGTGCAGGATTAACCTGATATACGATGAATTGTCCGTCCCTTTAAGCATTATGATGGCGTTTACTGAATATCTTTTCTTCGAGTGAATTTATCCTCCAATGTTTGCGGCTTGGCGGTCGGTGTCGTTTATGGATCTCACATGCGGTGAGTTTTTTTTCCCCTCCGGGATTGATGGCTTAACGGTCGGTGCTGTTTTGGGAGCTGGAGTCGACATGCACAGGGGTCCCAGCTGACGTGTTTGCGATGATTTTGTAAAATGGCAGATACTTCAGCATCGCTGTGGAGGAAAATGCCACAGACCTGTCCATTGCTATTGATCCGTTTTACGGAGATCCGGACATGTTCGTGTCGCTGAAGGACCCGGACGGGCTCTCAATGCCGACCCAGCAAAACTTCACGTGGCAGGGTCTTAGCTTTGGCGGAGACACGCTTCACATGCAGGTAAGGCATCCGGGGGGGGCGGGGGGCGGGAGGTGTACTAATTTCATGCATAGCCGTAATCGTATGACCATAGATCCGATTCCATATGTTTTTTTACGGTGGCGCTCGTGGTATGCCTGGGCCATGGAGTTGTTCATCGGGTTTCACTTCCTTGTTTCTCTAAGGGAGTTTTTTCACACCTCATACAGATCATATAGATGATGTAGGTCACTTAGATCATATAGATCATATAGATCACATAGTTCATATAGACTATATAGATCACATAGACCATATAAATTTATATATATGATCATTCTTTTGGGGAGGGATTCGGTCAGGAGTTTTTTCCCTCTCGGCCTCAGTGTGCGATTCTCGGGACTGGAATTTTCGGTCAAATGGCTTCGTTCGAGCGCCTTCTTCGCGGGGCGGCTCAAACGCCGCTCGCCCTCCCTTATCCGTTCTGCACTTCGACGTGAACGCGGATAGACTCTGAACAAGACAAGCGAGGCATGCTTGGCTGGGATGGGGGAGGGAGTCGTGGGAGAGATTTTTCGCTCTCTATCTGCGTTGTGTTTGTGTTTAGGTGCGCCAGCTAGCGTTGGGCTGCGAAAGCAGCTGAGTTAAATCGACACACGACGCGTATGAAAATACGTGGAAGTGTGGTGAGCTAAAGCTTTATTTTTCCCCATCCGCCGGAGGATAAAAAAAAAAAAGAAAAAAAAAAGTCTGTGTTTAAGTTTATTATTGTTTTTTGTTTTATTTTGTTTTGTTTTGTTCTGTCTTGTTTTGTCTTTTTCCGTTTTTGTCTTTTTTTTTCTGTTCTTGCTTCCGTATGTGTTTTGTGTTTTTGGGACTTTTTTGTATCGTCTTGTCCGGAAGCGTGTACATCTAAGAGGGGTCGGGGGGAATATCTCACGTGTGGAACAGTACGGCTTACATGGACCCGTCTCTCTGCCACCCGCCCCCTTTCCTTTTTCGCCCGTTTCTTTCTTTCCGTCCGTTTTTTTTCGCCCGTTTCTTTCTTTCCGTCCCTTTTTTTTTCGCCCGTTTACCTTTTTTGCTCCCCTTCTTTTCGATAGAGCGAAGAGTTGTCCCAGTTTTGCACCCCCGACGCTAAGGCAGACGTGGCGTGCACATACGTCATTGGGGTCTCCGCAAGATCAAACTGCAGCTACACCATACAGGTCTGCTTGTGTCCGGTTGAGAAAATCAGCTTGGAAAATTGGCCCCCAGGGGATGTGTTATCTTGGGTGTCAGGCGGTACGTACGTAAGACTACCGATCCTTGTGTGCGGGGCGCAGCTGGCCTCATGTGGCACACGTGCTTCGTGTTGCTCTCGGCGCTCGCAATGCGCATCCCCTTGCAATATTTCCCGATACCGACGACAAGACAAGCCAACCCGTCTCTCTTTTCTTCACGCCACCTAGATCTTCTACGGATGCGGCAAGTATCCTACTCTAATCCCAAGTGGTTTGTATTTTTTGTTCGTATTTTTTCTTGCAGATCTGAAGAGGGGGAGATTCATCCCCCCACCCAACCCCACCCCTCCCCCTGCGCTGTTCGTCTTGTAAAGGCGTCCTTGAACCGTGGGTGGAAGTCCCCGGGGAAGCTCTTGATGAGGCGGCCGTAGTCGTCTAACCCTCCCCCCCCCCTCCGTCCCCGCATTGTAGGGATGCGGGGGTCTATGGTATTAAGACTACGACTGTGCATGAAATGAGTACCCCCCCACCCCCACCCCCTCCTTCCGTGGTGCTCCGTCTCGAAAGGGATTAGAGGGTCTACGGCCTCCCGTGATAGGGAGAGCAATACGCCCCCCCGCCAACCCGCGGAAGTTCGCCTCACAAGTGGTTTTTATTAATAGTAGGATGCAGCTCGCCCTTCATGCGACTCACCGCACACCTCACAGCGCTTCACGCTTGGTGTACGCGACGTCTGCCTGGTCGGTGAAAACCGGACGTGCTCTGTCCAGGCGTTGTATGCAAGGGCCAACGGTCTTGAAACTACGGCTATGCATGAAATGAGTAACCCCCCCCCCCCCCCCCCCCTCCTCTGCGCTGTTCGTCTTCCAAAGGCGTCTTTGAACGGCGGGTGGAGGACCCCGGGTCATCTCTTGATGGGGCAGCCTCAGTCATCATACGTGCCGAAGGGGAGCTTCGACTACTATGCGCTGCTGATCCCACGACCGCCCGAGAACGATCCTTGGGCGAGCATCGTCATAACCCTTACTCCCACAGACGGTGGACAACAGGTAGGTGGTTACTTGTTGTTGTTGTTGTTGTTGTTGTTGTTGTTGTTGTTGTTGTTGTTGTTGTTGTCGTTGTCGTTGTCGTTGTCGTTGTCGTTGTCGTTGTTGTCGTTGTTGTCGTTGTTGCCGTTGTTGTCGTTGTTGTCGTTGTTGTCGTTGTTGTTGTCGTTGTTGTTGTTGACGTTGTTGTTGCTCATCCGCTCATCCTTCTACTATCTTCGCACTTTTTCTTTCTCAATCTCCCTCCCTAGTCGTAACTCAGATCCGAGGTCACCAAGTAGACTCTTCTTCCCCCCCCCATACCCCGCTACGGTATGGGCTTTCGGTTTTATCGCGAGAATGATTTTCAGTCCTCTTTCTTCCCTCGTCGACTCGCAGCATCGAAGTGCGCCTACCCACGCTGCTAGGCGCTCTCGGCAGTCGATTGCTTTGGTATTCGTTTTTTGCAACTATACGTGGGATTTGCAGTCCAGAGCCAACTCTAGTAATAGCGGCATAAGAGGGCAACCATTAGGCCACCGGGGCGACCGACTGTAGTCTAGTAGTACAGCGTGCTGTTGTCCCCCCATAGCGCCAGTTGAATAGTGCTTGTTGCCAGTAGTCCCCCTATAGTGCCGGTTGCCAGTAGCCCCCTATAGCGCCTGTTGCCAGTAGTCCCCCTATAGTGCCGGTTGCCAGTAGTCCCCCTATTGTGCCTGTTGCCAGTAGTCCCCCTATAGTGCCTGTTGCCAGTAGTCCCCCTATAGTGCCTGTTGCCAGTAGTCCCCCTATAGTGCCGGTTGCCAGTAGTCCCCCTATAGTGCCGGTTGCCAGTAGTCCCCCTATAGTGCCTGTTGCCAGTAGTCCCCTTATAATGCCTGTTGCCAGCAGTCCCCCTATAGTGTCTGTTGCCAGTAGTCCCCCTATAGTGCCTGTTGACAGTAGTCCGCCTATAGTGCCTATTGCCAGGAGTCCCCCTATAGTGCCTGTTACCAGTAGTCCCCGCTGTAGTGCCGGTTTCCAGTAGTCCCCCTATAGTGCCTGTTGCCAGTAGTCCTAAGGTGCCTGATGCCAGTGGTCCCCCTATGATGCCGGTTGCTAGTAGTCCCCTATAGTGCCTGTTGCCAGGAGTCCCCCTATAGTGCCGGTTGCTAGTAGTCCCCCTGTAGTGCCGGTTGCCAGTAGTCCCCCTATAGTGTCTGTTGCCAGTAGTCCCCCTATAGTGCCGGTGGAATAGTGCCGATTGCTAGGAGCCTCCCTACAGTGCCGATTGAATAGTGCCTATTGCTAGTAGAATCATCCCATGGTGGGTGGGGGGAGGGGGGGCGTACTCACTTGTTGCTTGCCTTAGTCATTTGATCATTGACTACGCATCCCTTTCGAGACGGAGCACCGTTCCTACTCCTAATAGGGACACCTCCAACATTTGGGCGCTTATTACGTTTCTTCCATATGCTACATAGAAACTGTTTGCTTATCCTATCCCCGCCCTGTTTCGCCGTCTGCGGCCACCATTTTTCTCCTAGGATAGCGATCGTCTTCTCGCTACTCTCTAGCCTACCAAACTCTTCCATGTCACATACGTCTAATTTTCTCATCTCCTCTAACGCATCCATTTCCTCCTTGTCTATTTCACATTCTCCTACTATGTGAGTCCTACTCTATTGCTGTGCCTTACGGGCGCATACTTGTAGCCGCGTCCTCCTCCTCCCGACTTAGGATGGAGTTTGCAGTTTTGGGTTAACTACGAGTGTTTCTGACGTTCTAATTGGTTGAGCTCCCCCTCAAGCGTGGAGCTATCGGTTAGTATGATAATTTTGTGGGTACGCTTGTTTTAGGACTAGCGCATAGAAACGTTCTGGTCGGGTTGCTGCGCGAACGAATGCCTTCCAAATCATGCTTCTGGTGATGCTGATGTTGATATTGAGCTAGCTCCTCATGTTAGCAGGAGAGCTCAAGAAAATTCTTAGAATCTGCTAGAGCTCAGAAAAATTTTAGAATCTGCTGCACCCCTACCGTGGGATGAATCAGTATTTCCTCTACAGTGCCGGTTGAACAGTGCCTTTTGCTGGTATAGTAATACGTCTCCCTACTGTAGACTACTTTACTACTACAATTGGGAGTTATTTGATGGTACAGCGGTGGGGGTCCCTCTATAGGGCCGGTTGATAATGTCACTGCTCTCTGTAGTGCCGATGACATCGCTTGGCACGACTGGAACCCACTGACCAATAGTGCCGGTGCCCTAAACAGTGCCGGTATATTGAGCTGGCACATACCGGCACTAACGGGAGCGCGCCCCGCCTGTAGACTTCACCGCGTTCTCACCGCCCCCAACATACCACATAAAAGTACCAAAGTTCTTACGCTTCTTGAGGTGGTCGGCACCTTTTTTTCAGATCATTCAAATCGCGGGAAGGGTCGTAGTCTTAGCCTGGGTTGGGGTCGCGGCTAAGGTCAAGGTTAGGGTTAGGGTTGCGTTGGGTCTACGCCTGCATGTGATCTAAAAATGAATCACCGACAAAACGCAAAACGAAGCATAGCTGTCGCTGGTAGAAATCGCTTGGTTTAGACCCTTGAAAGATCGATCATGGGTCTGTAGATAAACGCTGTCAGGTCATTGAAAACCAGAACTATGACGTGCCAAAACTAAGGTAGTATATGAGCTTTCGGTAGGGTCTCGCACGGCAGGAGAGTCGTGCCACGGTGGGAGTGCAGAAGATTCTAAGAAATTTCTGGGCTCCGAGCATGAGGAGCTAGCTCAATGTCAACATCAACATCACCCGAAACACGATTTCGAAGACATTTGAACAAACGTTCTGTGCCCTAACAATTTAATCCATACTTCGTATAATTTATTCATGGGGAGGGAAACGTGAAAAAAAACCCGGCAGGGGATATTTTTGTTCTTTACATTTTTTTTTGCAATAATTGCAAAGACGCGTATGGGCTACGGTAGAGGTGAAGCACTTTTTTTCTTAATACTACCCCTCGATTTGGGAGCTTACGACCTGTCCCCCGAAAAACTAAATTGGAGGAAAACAAAACTGCTACCGGACAGGACAGTCCCATTGCCCTCGGTATACGACGAGAATCACGCAAAATAATGACCCATTTCCGACGATTTTGGGTTAAGAATCAACCATCGTTCAGAAACCATTTCCGCCAAAAAAAGGTATACCTTTTAATACCTCTATCGTAGCATCTACCAGGTATGACGCTAAAATTAGTATCATGCTAACCGATAAGTCCACGCTTGAGGAGCTCAACCGGTCACCCACAATTAGTTAATCCGACAACCGCAGCCCCAACCGTAGGATGCCTCTTTTTCAGTGCGTTTTGTGCCTGTCAAGTCAAGTTGGGTGTGTTTGGTGGACGATCGCCTCGGAACGGCCCATGGGCGAGAGTCATGACGAGGGTGTGCTACGCTATAGAGGTAGCGCTCGTTTTGGTCAAAAACGTTTTTTTGCATGGCGGGGCTCGTTAACCCCAAAATCGTGGGAAATACATATAGCTGGTAGGTAATTTTTCTTTTGGCGTGATTCTCGTCGTGCACTTGGGCCATGGGACTTTTCACCCGGTATACTTGTACTTGTATAGCACTTTTTTTTTTTTAGTCGTTCTACTATAGCCCCCCCCCCCCCCCCATTTTTTCTTGATAACGAAGTCGCTGGTTTTGAAACTAGCTTTTCTTGTATTTTTCGAGTCATTCTACCATAGCCCCCCCAATTTTTTCTTGATAACGAAGTCGCTGGTTTTGAAACTAGCTTTTTTTGTATTTTTTTGAGTCGTTCTACCATAGCCCCCCCCGATTTTTTCTTGATAGCGAAGTCGCTAGTTTTGAAACTACTTTTTTTTGTATTTTTTTGAGTCGTTCTACCATAGCCCCCCCCGATTTTTTCTTGATAGCGAAGTCGCTAGTTTTGAAACTACTTTTTTTGTATTTTTTTGAGTCGTTCTGCCATAGCCCCCCCCGATTTTTTCTTGATAGCGAAGTCGCTAGTTTTGAAACTACTTTTTTTTGTATTTTTTTGAGTCGTTCTGCCATAGCCCCCCCCGATTTTTTCTTGATAGCGAAGTCGCTAGTTTTGAAACTAGCTTCTTTTTTTCTTTTTTTGAGTCGTTCTACCATAGCCCCCCCCCGATTTTTTCTTGATAACGAAGTCGCTGGTTTTGAAACTAGCTCCCGGCCGAACCTCCTCAAATCCAAGTGCCTTTATGCCACCCCAACGTCATCGTTCGATAGTCCTTTGCATACCAGAAAATATGTGAAAATGTTTTTCTCGTGGCACCCTTCCTCGTGTCGACCACCCATGAAACGTTCGTTGAAGAAAAAGAAGAAAAAATCGCTGTTTATTTTGGGGGGGGGGCTAAGGGGGGGCTATCCTAGAGTGGTGGTGCACAAAATCGTCGGAAATAATTTTGTTTTGTTTTTTTGCATGATAATTCTTGTCGTGTATCTAGGCCATGGGATTTTTCATCCGGTAGTACGTACCAGGTAGCAGTTTGGTTTTCCTCCAAATCAGTTTTTGCTAGAGGTCTTAAGCTCCCAAATTGAGGGGTAATGTTAGAAAAAAAGTGGTGCGCCTCCATCGTAGCACGCATCTCGTCATCATCCTAACCCCGACGCACGGTGGACAACAGACGGCTGTTACAGTTGTCTGGCACTACGAAGTATTCACAACTCGGACAGATAGATCACTGATCTTTGCTTGATGATCTAGATCCTTCATCAAAGATCTGCATGATCTCGTAGCTCATGCTTACCTGGTGGGAGCCGTGCGATGTGCATGATCTAGCAAATGTTTCCTGTGGTGGATATTTACTCTATAGGTACAGGTCCTGCAAATTCAAGAGTTTTTTTTTTGCCTGAACCATACCTTTCTTTTAACCCCTCCCAAAAACCCTCGCGTATTCCAAGTATTTCATCCCACAGAACGGATTTCGAATTTTAAAGGCGTTCGGCCGCATATTCCCCGCATGTACAGCAAAATGCCAAAATGCTGTATGTAGGTAGTCTACGACTTATCGTCAGCCGCCTCTCAAGCCCTAGCATTTTCTACTCGGCAGGATATATATGTCACCACCAATAGGACGCGCGAGCCTGGGCCCACGGACTACGACGTGAAGAGCACCAACTGGGCAGGCTCGGTGACGGTCGTGTTTTCGGAAACGGCGAACGGGTGAGCGGATAACATGTCTTACCCCCTTTTTTTAGTTTGTCTTTTTTTTCCTCACTAATTGATGTCCTCAAAACTGTTGTGGGCGAAGTTTTTGGACCCATTTCCAACTCCGCAAATTATCCCGTAGTCAAACTCGAAGTGTGAGGCGTTCTACGATAGAGGTAGTAAGGTATACCTTTTTTTGGCGAAAATTGTTTCTGAAGGACGGTTGCTCCTTAACCCAAAATCGTCGGAAAAAAGCATTTTTTTTTTAGGCATGATTCTTGTTGTGTACGTCATATTTTTTTCATCCGCATGATTCTCGTTGTGTACGTGGGCCTTGATATTTTTCATCCGATAGTAGTTTAAGTTTTCTCCAACTAAGGGTTTTGGGAGAGGTCTTAAGATCCCATATTGAAAAACGTTCAAAGAAAAAAAGTGGTGAACCTCTAGTGTAGAAGGCGTGGTGTGTTTTGCCCATGTCGGGACTGCGGTGGCTAAAAGGTTAAAGGCGTTTGAACTGGGCGCGTGCTACGACAGAGGTTCAGCTCGTCCTGGCCAGAATATTTTCTGCGTTTGACGGGGCTCCTTAACCCCTTTAGAGCCCCCAAACCCCTCCCCATATTAAATTCAAGTGAATTTGTAAAAAAAAAAGGGTTTCCAGTTGTAAAGGCGTTATGGAACCAAATTCGTCGGAATTCCATTCTTGTTTTTTGCAGTCTGTTTTTTTTTTTGGTGTGTACCTGTTATAGAAGGCCATGAGTTTGGTCACCGGGTTGCCCGTTTCGGTTTTGCTCCAAACAAGCTTTTTTTTCAGGCGAGGTATAGAGAGCTCCTTAACCCCTTTACAGCCGGAAACCCCGTTTTTGGGGACAACCTTACTTGGATTTAGTATAGGGAGGGGTTTGGGGGCTTTAAAGTGGGTTAAATTCATGATCTTTTAAATGGTTCAGCTTTACCGTACCGTAGCATTTGTCACTGCTGCTGCTGTGGCCCATTTTTTTGAGGGATAATTTTTTTCGGTGGTGAACCTCCCCACGGTAGGGGTGTAGCAGGTTCTAAGAAATTTCTGAGCTCCCTCAGTAAGGGTGTAGCAGGTTCTAAGAAGTTTCTGAGCTCCCACGGTAGGGGCGTAGCAGATTCTAAGAAGTTTCTGAGCTCCCACGGTGGGGGCGTAGCAGGTTCTAAGAAGTTTCTGAGCTCCCACGGTAGGGGCGTAGCAGGTTCTAAGAAGTTTTTGAGCTCCCACGGTAGGATCATAGCAGGTTCTAAGAAGTTTCTGAGCTCCCACGGTAGGGGCGTAGCAGGTTCTAAGAAGTTTCTGAGCTCCCTCGGTAGGGGTGAAGCAGGTTCTAAGACGTTTTTGAGCTCCCACGGTAGGGGCGTAGCAGATTCTAAGAAGTTTCCGAGCTCCCACGGTGGGGGCGTAGCAGGTTCTAAGAAGTTTCTGAGCTCCCACGGTAGGGGCGTCGCAGGTTCTAAGAAGTTTTTGAGCTCCCACGGTAGGGGCGTAGCAGGTTCTAAGAAGTTTTTGAGCCCACGGTAGGGGTGTGGCAGGTTCCAAGAAGTTTCTGAGCTCCTAACTTGAGGAGCTCGATATTTCACCATCGCCCGAAACGTGACTTGGAAGGCATTCGCTTGCGCATGCCGGCCAACGCGTACTTGTTTGCACTACAGTAGTCCTAAATCAAACATACTCGTAAATACTTGTTTCAGAATAACTTGTAGTTACCTCGCTTTGGGCGCTCAACCGGATCATGAACATTTTGGCACGGAAAGTGCAACCCCTAGCGCGGGATGACTCGGGTATAAAGGGGAAGCTAGGTCGAGCTCGGTGACGGTCATGCTTTCGGAAACGACGCGAGACGGGCGAGCGGAGCAGCAATTGCTTTTACGCTTGATAAAAATGGGTTTCGTCGGGGGGGGGGGTGGGGGTTGTCGCCATGCATGAGCCGCAATGGGGTTTCCTGGTGTAAAAAGCTTTGGGACCCACTTATAGAGACTTTACTGGCGACCAAACAACGACGATGGCGATATTATCGAGCTTGTGGGAGGGGCGTACAGCACTCCGGGTATGGTGTCAGCGTGCTGCGCGCTGGTCTTGCAGCTCCGAGCGTGTCCCCTTACTCCAGCAACCCGCTGTACAGCAGTCGGCCGTGGTTTTTGACGATTTTTCCGTGTCAGCTCTTACAGGTGTGGTGTGTTGAGTGATGCTGTGCTGTTGTGTTGAAACCTTTTCCTATTGTTTTGCGGTGATGATGTTCGTGGAGATGGTGCTGGTGCTGGTGGTGCTGGTCCTGGTCCTGGTGCTGGTGGTGGTGGCGGTGGTGGTGGTGGTTATATACCCAGTTTGTGCATGGCCGTAATCGTGTGACCATAGACGGAGATGATGGGGGGGGGGGGGGGGTATTCAGGAGGTGTTGTGGTTTATGGTAGTGGTGTGTTGTAGTGGTGCTACTGCTGTTGTCTTGGGAGCTTGGGACCAATGTTGGTGGTGACGGTGGAGGTGGTGTTGTTGGTTGTGATGTGTCAGTGGTGCTGCTGTTGTCTTGGAAAAGCTTTTTCCCGTTGTGGTAATGATGGGGGCAGTGTTTGTTATTGGCTGTGGTGTGTTGGTGTTGATGCTGTTTCCTTGAAACCTTCTCCTAATGCTTTCACACGTCCCACATATACAATTAATCGTTTGAGGGGAGATCTGTATGATCTGTATGGTGTAGCTCGTGTTACCCCGTGGGAGCCGTACGAGTTGTATGATCTAGCAAGTACTTCTAGGGTTGGATATGTACTCTATATATACAGATCCTGCACTACATCTTATGACGGCAGATGCAGTATCTGCTGTAGATGGTCTAGATGATCTAGATGATCTAGATCGTGATCTGTCGGAGTTGTGAACGTGTTGACTTCTAAATGCAGGTTCTGCACGGAATGCACGATCTACCTGGGCGTCTTCGGTTACAAGGAAGGGGGCTACTCTATCCTCGCCAGTCAGGGGCTTTCCATGCTGCAAGAAGGCTTTCCGCAGCAGGGAACGGTGGGGGGCGGGGCCGCCGTGAAGCACTACTACGAGTACTTCAACCCTCCTGGCCGTTCAGGACCCTTGAAGGTACAGGGGGGGGGTATGATTTAAAAGTGAAAATAAACACCGATTTAAGAGAGATGTCAAATGGTTTGGGCACGGGCATCCTATTAGCTGCCAGGTACGTAATAAACATACTTGCCAATACCTCGGCAAGCAATTCGTCTTGGAATCACTTGATTGTAATGAACTGCTTCGCTCTCAGCGCTCCCACTCGGAACACGCCTGCGTAAACCTTCCTCTCGGAGAACCTTGTCGGCGGCTTTCTTTGCGTTCCTTGCTTTCTTCGCCTTGGTGTGCCTCGGGACCGCCCCAATACTATCAAGAAAAAATCTCCAGCACTGCAAGATATAAGACCAGGTATAGCTACACTAATATCAAGATAATTGATGCCCACCAAAATGATTTATTTTCTGAAAGTCGAAAAAAAAAAGTAAGTTGCATGTTCGAAACCCGGGTCAGAGTACAAAATGAGCCAACACTGAGCAAGCTAGCCGCTCCCACTACTAAATCCAACATACAACGTGCCGATAAACAAAATGAAGTAATAAGTAAAACCTTGTCCGAATACGTAGGTAGGTGCTCTTCGAGACCGCCCTTATACTATTAATAGCTTCAAGACGAAATTTCCGGCACTAACTTCAAGACAATGCATCCACATTAATTTCAAGATAGATTTACCCACACTAATTTCAATATATTTCCCGCACAAAAATCAAGTTTCCTTCTAAAAGTCGAAAAGGAGTGAAAAATGGATACTGAAAACTCGATTCAGAATAAAAAACAGTAAAAATTGAGTAAGATAGCCGTTCCCACACTAGGTTCAACATAGAAGGTGCCGATAAACTAAACCAATAAAAAGCATGTCCGAATACGCACGTGCACGTTTTATTTTGCACGTTTCATATGATATGAAACGCTTTTCGTACACTATATTATAGTACGCAAATACTCTTACGAAATTGGCTGTTAAGAATTTCAGGTTCGAGTTTTAGACGAAAAGAAGAACATGGCTACTTTTGTACTGAAAATAGTGTACAGCACACCCTGCCTTCCGTAACATTTTCAGTGCACAGAAATAAGACATTCTTAACTGGTGTCGCATACTCTGTACCTGGTACTGTATACGTTTATTTTGCACCTGTTTCTTCTGCTCAAATCACCCTTAATAACACACCCCCGCAGGTCTCAAGAGCTACAGCAGTAGTAGCATGTTGCCGTCGAGCATGTATCACAAGGACAGAACAGCACAGCACACAGCGCGCTCGGCTCTCGAAGTAACATGTTATGTACCGGTATGTTCGTGTGTACTGCTGTGTACTGGTCTTTTTTTATTTTCTCCATCGATTGTCTACTCTCGATCCTCTTCAATATATTCCCCGTCCCCCGCAAAATTTCATCCGTGCTGTCCATCAGAACGTGACATCGTCAGCAAGCACACGGCACATCAGCTCTGCACAAGGAGCTCTTGGTATTATGAAATCCCTGGTCGCACCCAATCATGGGTCTTTCCTTTCTGCCCCGTTCACCTTTTGTTATATTCCTCCGCGGAGCGGAGCCCTTGTACCCGCTGTAAAAGTATGCCGGCAGTTTTTTTTTTTTTGAGCTCGCCAAGTACTGTTTTGGTGAGCTTGGCCCAAATCACGTGTCAAAGTTTCAGATCCTAACTTCAAAAATTGAGAAGTGCATGGCCGAGTTTCCACCGGAGTGCCTCTGCATACAAATTTACATATAGTTCAGGGATTCCTCCATATCTTTCGAACGGAAATGACCCATGAAATGAAAAGCATATGTCCCTACTCCTCGTCCCAAGATGTACATGCCCAGAAAAATTAAGCCAATTCCATCCACTTTGTATTTCGAGCAATTTTAGAAAAAGCAACACAAACAAATCATGAAAAAAAAAGCTCAACTAGGAAACGTGAGTGGCAGACACTTTTTTCGGCGCCAACTTCGCAGATTCTCAAGCTGGAGGGCTTAAAATGACCACCGCATCTAGCTGAATACAAGGATATGCTCAGTTTGCAGTGGGTCACTGTCGTTCAAAAGATATGCCCGACTGACGGATTATGAGTTTCTTGGCCGGCCCAGCTTGTACACGGTACGGTTTTTTCTAGTTCCCGTGTAAGAGAGATGTACTTGCCCTGGCACACACCTCTATTGAATCGTAGCCCCCCTTGTGGCAAATTACGTCAAAATTCCGCGTGAAGCACGTTTGCCGTGGGCAGGTGTTGGATACTCTTTCCAAGCCCCCTCTGCTCCGCGAACACCCTTTTCCTTTCCCACCCTCCACCCCCTGCTTCCCCGCCACCGCATTCCACCCCCCCCCCCCCCCCCCCCTTCCAACCTCCCCCCCCCTCCCCCCGTGCACGTCCCCATTTTTCCCGCGTTGCTGCTTTTTTAATTCTGTGTTGTTTCTGTTCTTGGGGCTTAATTTCGCTCGCAACCTTAATTTCAATCCCTTCCTTGTCTTTTTTTTTTCTCGTGTCCTTTTTTGTCAATGTTTTTTTATTGCTTTTTTTGCTAATCGTTTTTCTCCACTTTTTTTTT
This sequence comes from Undaria pinnatifida, assembly GCA_012845835.1. Lineage (NCBI taxonomy): Eukaryota > Phaeophyceae > Laminariales > Alariaceae > Undaria > Undaria pinnatifida. Next base: position 10,770,201 of record JABAKD010000015.1, on the reverse strand, counting down.
CAAGGTTGTGCTGACGGCCTTAACCGGCGACCCAGACCTGTACGTCGCCAACGGAGGGAGCGTTCTACCGGGACCGCACAATTTTCATTGGATGGGAGGCGCGACGGGTAAGCAGGCGGAACCGGTTTTGTTTTTCGAGTTTGTTTCGATTCGTTGTTGTAATTCAGGTTTGAGAGTCGGCGCAGCAGGTTAGCGCGCGATTCTCAGGCTGTCTGATTCGCGTAAGGAACGACGACCTGGCTCTACTCGGATTTGTTTCGCTTATGCCGCCACTATCCCCTCCCCCCCCCCCCCCCCCCCCCCCGCCTTTACCTGGCTGTTTCCGTCGTTTTATGTCGTCGTTGTCGTTGTCGCTGTCCTCGTCAGCATAGTCTTCATGCTTAGCTTGACGTACAGTAAGTATAGAGCTCTTCGTGGAGCTGTAGGCTCCCCCCCCCCCGCTCATTGGCGCTGGCATCCATAAGCAAGAAAGTAGGCACATAGTGCCGAAGTCCGTCTTACGAGCGGTTCTTGTAAGGATGCAATTCACTCTTCATGCGACTCGCCCAACACCTCACGGCGCTTCGCGCTTGGCGCAAGCAATGTCTGCCTGGTTGGTGAAAACCCGATGTGCTCCGTCCCGGCATAGTAGGGATGCGAGGGTCTATGGTCATACGACTACGGCCATGCACAAACTGAGTCCCCCCCCCCCCCCCGGACGCCGCCCGTATGAGCCACCCCTACTCAGGCTTATGGACGTACGCCGCCGCTATCCCCCCCCCCCCCCCTTTATCGCACCTATGCCACCAACAGTGCCCACTATCCCCCTCCCTCCCCCTCCCCTTTTGGTTGGGCCGCTCCCGCTCGTTTACTTATGATGTCGTCGTCGTGATCCTCGGTGTTGTTGCCATCGTGCTATGCTCGGGGGGGCGTTCGCTCCTATTCGCGATCGAGGCAGGTTCGGATTTCGTGACTATCGACTCAACGGATTCCCACTTTTGCGAGGACTGCGCGTACCAAATTGGCATATCTTCTGTCAGCAACTCGTCTTTCACCATTTCTATCAACCACGAAGACGAGGGAGGTGCGTTTGTTGTTTTATCTCGCTTGTCCCTACTCTCTTCTGGTAAAACGGTGTTCACAGGTATCGTCCTTTCCCCTCCCCGGTACGTGCCCTCGTTTTTTGTTGCGTGGAGCGTTCTTAATTCCTGCTGCTCGTCGATTTTCCTGTAATTTTTACGTTGAGCCGTGTTAGCCCGTCCGAGGTCCCCGTGCTCCGCTATTGACGTGCGAATGCCAAAGAAGACAAAATCTGGTAGATGCTCCTCTGGCCGGAAGTATATGGACAATTTAAATTTCGCAAATACCGCAACGGTCTTTACGTTTCCGTCCGGAGTGTTATTGTCTAGGCAGACCGTTCGCTGGAGTGCTCAGACGCACGGTTTTCTTGGAGAGTGCTCCTTGGAACGTTCTCTGCAGCGTTATTCTCTTTCCTGCGGCGGAGTATTGACCTCGTCTTGAGTGTAACTTAACAGCCGGTGTCTGGTGGAGGATGGAGGAAAACACGAGTTTTGTTTATCGCACCAGTTGTGGCGCCGCACCCGGTATTCCCTCTCTACTTCCCCTCGTCTCCCTCCCTCCGTCCCGCCCCCCCCCCTCCCGCCTCGCTTTCTGGCGGCATGCCTTCAATTTCTACCGCCCACCCCCTCCTCGACCGCCGGCGACAGCCACCCTGCTCGTGCACGGACGCCCCCAGGCAGGTTGGGTCCGCGCGGGACACATGCAGTACTACCTCGTACGCCCGGAGAGTGATACCGCTAGGCTAACGGTATCTCTCACTACGTCTTTGGGACAGGCCGACCTATACATGGCAAGGAGGAACGAGTCAATGGAGATCGACCCGCTGGATGACTCCACCTACAGGTTTGGTTTCGGGTTTGCCTATTTTTTCGGCTGGGAGTGGGGGGGGGGGGCGGGAGGGGGGGATGGTGTTATTAGTGCTCTTCACATCTTGTCCGGGGGAGGGGGGAGAGGATCTACATGTCAAGGTTTGAACGCGTCAATGGAGATCGACCCGTTAGATGATACCAATTCAGGTGCTGTTTTTGGTAGTTTTTTACTCTTTTTTTGGAGGGGGGGGGAGGGGGAGGGGGGGGGGTTGTTGTTATTTCATGTTTTTGTCGGAGAGGGGTATAGGGAAGGAGGAGGGGGGGGGGAGAGAAACCTCATGGTGTAGCCTCGTGCCGAGTTTCAAGCAGCATTGTTGTACACGGTTCGCGCTATTTTGCTCATACCCGACCCACCCGGTCCACGCCTTGGTCGGTCTCTCTTTGCTCAGTTGGACATCGAAAGGCATGCCTGTTGACGCGATCTCCGCTCAGGGTCCGGGGGGAACCGCGGAACCTTATCTGATCGGAGTTTTTGCCATTATGGACGTGACGTTTTCTGTCAGCGCCACCTTCTCGCAGGTTCGTTTCCCCCCCAAATTTTCCAGCCCCCCCCTCAACATTTTTTTCTTTCATTTTTTTTCAGTTGGTTTTGCCGTTGCCGTCGTTATTGCGTTATCGCCGGTGTGTTTCCTTCCCGTATCCGTTCATTTTTGCTCGTGCTTTGCTTTTGCTTCGTGTTTTTTTTTCATTTTTTGTTTATAGATGTTTTACTTGTTTCAATGTTTGGTACAAAACTCTTTTGGCGTTGCTGTCATTTCCGGTGTGTTTCCTTCACGTATCCCTTAACGTTTCCTTGTGCTTTAGTCGTTCGTGTTTGTTCTTGTTTTACCCTAGCCCTAAATTCGTCGAACTCACAGCTGTCGTTGCTATTACTAAAACAATTTCTTAAATAGGTTGGAAGTTAAAAAACAATGGTATGGGGGAAACACATTTCTAACCGATCTTTTTTGTTGGGTTGGGTTCACCTTGGACTGTGTATGACGTTTGACGGTTTCAATACTGATGCGATATGCTTTCCTATCCAACTCCTACGCAACAAAATTGGTGTCCCTCAAACACCCTATTCGACAGGGCTAATTAGTTAGGTAATGCGGTTAGTTGAAAGCGCGCGGTATTTTGTTTTTCGTTGTTGTTTCTGGCAGGGCATGTCGTGGGCCGAAAGTGCGGGCTGGGTCGGGCCGCGGCCCATCAAATTAGAAATTGATGGGCCGGGTCGGGCCGTGGCCCGTCAAGTAAAAAGTAAAAACTTGATGGGCCGGGCCGGGCCGCGGCCCACTACATGAAAAAATGATGGGCCGGGCCGCCGCCCCACCAGCGTCGCCCCATGACAAGCCCAGTTTCTGGGGGGCATCTTTGGTGGCTCGACGTGTGGCGTTTATTTATGAAGACCAAGTCAGTTGGTTGGCTTTCACTCCGCCACCAACTATTAAAGCATGGGGCATCTTTGGTGGCTCGACGTGTGGCGTTCATTTATGAAGACCAAGTCAGTTGGTTGGCTTTCACTCCGCCACCAACTATTAAAGCATCCTAAATTTTCCTGCTAGCCCCTTCAGCCCTACTCCTCACAGCAGCAGCAGTTTCTGTCGGTCGGTTACCAACCAGCGTCCTGTACTCTGACGTACGCGTCGCTTCTCTAGTACCTGTCGTGTTCGCGTCCAACCTTACACGTACTTGCTCATCGTTTACGTAATTGTCCCCGAACCAAAACTCCTTCCATGTGTTGAGATTCAAGACCGTTCCCGGATTTCGTACGTTCAATCTTCCAGGTTCAATAGATTAAAACTCACAGCTCTACTCACCAGAGTTCGTGCAAACGCCCCTGGGCGTTTCGCTCTAACCGCAACTTTTTTGGACTCACATTTCGTTTCATTACCTCGCGCGAACCGTAACTGTTGTGGGGGCTCATCTGAGCGTTCATCGGCCCACACGAACCGTAACTTAACTATTGTCGCGCATCCTCTGCTGCCGTTCCGTGCTTGGCTAATGGGCAGGGAGTTTCGCTGTTGCAGGCGGGAGTGCCACAGAGGCATTCTTTGAGAGCGGGACATGAGATGGCCTTCGGGTTTCTCGTGGACCAGGTATGTCTTTTATTTATTACGAGCGGACGCGCGTCTATTATTTTCCCAGTGCCAAAAGTAGATAACCCTTTCGAGATCTCTGAAGCCGGATAAATCCTCCGCTGCCGCCAACATCAACGACGATCGAACATAACCAGGGCTTTTCGCGGGTCATGACCTGTCCCGCGGGTCGGGCCAGTGTCCCGCGGGTCGGGCCAGGAGGTTCCCACAATATCGCGGTTCGAGTCGGGTCGGATCGGGTCGGGTCGGGTCGGATCGGGTCGGGTCGGGTCGGGTCGGGTCGGGTCGGGTCGGGTCGGGTCGGGTCAGGTCGGGTCGGGTCGGGTCGGGTCGGGTCGGGTCGGGTCGGGTTGGGTCGGGTCAGGTCGGGTCGGGAGGTTTTCCAATATCACGGATCACCCCCACCAGATCCGACCCGCGAGAAATGACCTGACCCGCGAAAAGCCCTATAAACGAGTCACGTAGGTTGACGACGGTTACAAAAATCCTGTTGCGTGAGTTTCTGACGGCTGTAAAACTGCGTTATTTTCATTGTAGGCGTAGTCGCACGGGAAGAATTGCAGCTATTGGGAGTAGAGATGACCACCTTTTCGACAACATGATTGACGCACGCTGTGTTCGAGACGAAGGGGGTTTCACCGTACATACAATGGTTGGTTGCTGGGTTTCATCCTGTTAGGCTTAGGTTTTATATATAATTTTTAAGCGTATGTCAACCATGTTGTCGAAGGAGCGGTAAGGTACCCTCGTTTTTTTGGAGTTAACTAATGTTTCTGACGTTCTGGCGTTTTGATTGGTTGACCTCCTCAAATGGGGCACTATTACCAGTTAGCCTAGTACTTTTACGGCTATTTTTTGTTTTAGGACTAGCGCATATCTGGTAGAAATATTGTTCGGATTGCGCGAAGAAATGTATTCGAAGCCATCTTACGGGCGAATTATGATACTATGATATAGAGCTCCTCATGTTAGGAACTCGGAAACTTCTTAGAAACTTCTGCTGCACCCCTAGGGGTGGGATGTGGGGTGACTCAGAAGCGCTCGTCGCGTGTTGCGGTCAGACGCGTGTTGGGGAATCGCTAGCGTGTTGTAGTCAGACGCGTGTAGGAAAATACTCTAGCGTGTTGTAGTCAGGCGCGTGTTGGGGAAGCGCTCGTAGTGTGTTGCAGTCAGCCGCGTGTTGGAGAAGCGCTCGTGGCGTGTTGCAGTTAGACGCGTGTTGGAGAACGGCTAACGTGTTGCGCTAGCGTGTTGTAGTCAGACGCGTGTGTTGGAGAAACGCTAGCGTGTTGCAGTCACACGCGTGCCACTGTAAGGGTAATACGTAAACTTTCTTAGGCTCTCCTCGCTTGAAGAGCTCTTTGGACAAAATAAAAAAGAAAAGTTCGCACGATATACGATGTCATGGGCTACTTTGGGTATCTTTCGGCAATATTTATTAAACAAACAACGTTTTTTTTTTTGCTCCCGGCGAATCGAGAATAAGCCCTCAGTTAGTTGACTTTGCGTCGAAGGCTGATGGTATTCCTTTTTCGTGAAGTGCACATCGGATCCCCTGATTTTCTGGGTAGCTCGTGGCCAGTTGAGGAGCCCTGTCAGCAAGTAATGTTTTCGGCGCTAACGTGCAACCCTTGCCGTGATACTGCTGCTGCTGTTGTTGTTGTTGTTGTTGTTGTTGTTGTTGTTGTTGTTGTTGTTGTTGTTGTTTTTATTGTTGTTATTGTTTTATTGATGTGGCTGCTGCTAACTGCTGCTGCTAACTCTGCTGTTGTTTGTTGTTGTTGTTGTTATTGTTTTTATTGTTGTTATCGTTTTATTGTTGTGGCTGCTGCTAACTGCTGCTGCTAAGTCTGCTGTTGTTATTGTTGTTATCGTTTTATTGTTGTTATCGTTTTTATTGTTGTGGCTGCTGCTAACCGCTGCTGCCAACTCTGCTGCTGCTGCTGACGCTGCTTCTGCCGCTATTCCTCCTGCTCCTCCTGCTCCTCCTCCTGCTCCTACTCAAGGACAACGAAGACCTGCAGCTGGCGGTGACCCCCATAATCGGCAACCCTTCTCTCTTTGCCGGCATGGGCACCACGGCTCCCTGCTCCTCCGGAGGTGGCGATGAGGGGGTGGATAGCCGCGTGTGCACAGACTGGTGGGTGCCCCGACAGCGTTGCAATCCTTTTCTGTCAAATAGCGTCTAGCCATTTGGACCCTGTTGGGTTCCATGTGTATCGACCAAAAACGTGACGGGAGTGCGATCTAATCAAGCGTATAGAAGGGGCGGGACAGCATGCACGAGCTTTGTTGTGCTCCGCGGTTTTTTTTGCAGCTGCCGGCAACACAGCAGTTCGGATTTATCTCCGACCTCAGCAGCTGGGCTTGCCTTGTGTGGCGGGAGGCTGCAATCGTTGGATTTGTTGTGCTCCGCGGGTTTTTTGCAGCTGCCGGCAACACAGCAGTTCGGATTTATCTCCGACCTCAGCAGCTGGGCTTGCCTTGTGTGGCGGGAGGCTGCAATCGTTAGATTTGTTGTGCTCCGCGGGTTTTTTGCAGCTGCCGGCAACACAGCAGTTCGGATTTATCTCCGACCTCAGCAGCTGGGCTTGCCTTGTGTGGCGGGAGGCTGCAATCGTTAGATCGTCACCTTTTCAATTTTTCCCTCTTAGTCCCATAGGGGTTATGTAAAGTTTAGTACACATTTTCTTTTTAATCATCCCTTCTACCTGGTATTTTTCTTAGGGTAGCAGTTTTCCTCTCCCCTTCTCCCTCCACGACGTTACTCAGATGTGGGGTCCTTAAGCGGGCTCTGCTTGCCCTTCCCCAGTACTGTACGCGCCTTCATTTTTATCGCGAGAAGACTTCATCCCTTTTTGTCCTCGTCGACTCGCATCGCGTTGTGTGCAAAGTTTATCCCGCCAGTATTCCAAGTGGTTTGAACCCCCGAAAAACTTGGGTGCAACTTCTCGAAGGGTTGTTCGTGGCGCTTTTTTTTTTTCATCACCATTGCAAAAATGGTTTTGAAAGGTTTTATAGCGCTTTTATTACCAACGCAAAAATGACCCCATGTTGATTCCAAGTTGTTTGTCCCGGATAACGTTGCAGCGGTGGTGGTGATGGCCGCAGTCGTTGTTAGTGTTTTTGCGGGGCGCTTCACGGGTCATGACCGGACCCGCGGGTCGGGTCCGGAGGCTTTTACAACCTCGAGGGTCGAGTCGAGTCGGGTCAAGAGGTGTTCGAAATCTCACGGGCCGGTTCGGATCGGGTCTCCAGCTATTTTTCAATGTCACGGATCGGGTGGCGTCATCCTGACCCGGCCGACCCGCAAGCAGTAGCCCGACCCGCGAAAAGCCTTGGTTTTTTGCAATGGTTCGTTTTGGCTCGGAAATTGTTTACCAGGCGTCTTTTGCGTGTCTCTCGGTCGCAACCCTTGAGTGAAGACTGCAGTTCGTTCGAAACTGGCTGTAGCTCGGTCGGTGGTTCGCCCCGTAGTCTTGCGGGTGGCCGTGAATATCTCGGGCGGTCGGTTGTCTGATCCGCGGTTCAGTCGGTTCAATACCATCGTTTTTTTTTTCATTTGTAATTTGGTCATGTTTTTCTCCCTCTTCGTTGTTTTTGTGCTCCATTTTTTCTTTTTCCCCGTTTTCAGCCTTTGCTTTAGACCACCCACGTTTTTTGGGGGGGGGCATGCGAAAAATGACTTGGAATTTGTGTGGGGTGTGTTTTGCCCTTCTAGAAAGGTCAACTCTTTTGGGCCTTGATTCTACGTTGATTATCGTGTACAGACCCGAAAAAGGCGACGAGCGCGACGCGCGCTAAAGAAGCGTCTAGGCAAAAGCTTGAGGCGATCCGAGTGTCGTCGCGCCTCACGCTTGCCTCACAACTTCCTACGTTGCCGTTCGAATTCGAACAAATCTCCTACACCGGCGGCTCGGATGGATTCATGTGGCCGATCGCGATTCTTTTTTTTTTTTTTTTTTTTCAATCCTGCGGCGGTTGGGGAGAAATAAAGTTTAAGCTCACTACACTTCCGCGTATTTTCATACACGTCGTGTGTCGATTTTACTCGATTGCCTTCGCAATCCAGCGCTAGCTGACGTGTCCTTCAGTGCCCGTTGTTGCGACAGCCCGACCTGTCCCTACCGGCGGTGACCGATATCGCCATCGTCAGGTTTTTATCGTCAATATTTGCGTCTAAAGTCCCAAAGAGACCAATCCATCCCGGTTTTCTTGTCCTTGTTTTTTTCTTTTTTTTTTCGTTTGAAGGACTTGGTCGTGCACCAGCGGCGTCCGCCGAAGCATCACCATCTCCTCCACGCACCCTTGCGAAGCGGCGCCAGACACCGACACGCCCGACGACGCTAACGCCGACTCTAACGCACCTGGAAACCCCGTCTCGCCGGGACAGGGGGGGGACGGTTGGGACGCGCCCCCTAGTGTCAATATCTCCAAAAACTGCGTTCAGTCTAGCTTCGGGATGGGCATGATGTTCCTGACTGTGGTCGCTGAAAGCGAAGATGTGACCTTCACCGTCATGGCTTCACTTCTCGGCAAGGTGCGGAGTAGCGCGTTTAATCCTGTCTAACAGTTGGGTGCTATTGATCGTAGCCATTGTGGCTGTCCGTGTTGGTGTTGGTGGTGTTGGAGGTGTTGGTGGTGTTGGTGGTGGTGTTGGTGGTGTTGGTGGTGATGTTTGCTTGTGTTGGTGGTGGTGTTTGTGTTGTTGTTGGTGGTGGTGGCGGTGGTGGTGGTAGTGGTGTTCGTGGGTCGGGATTGGTGGAGGTATTGATGGTGGTGGTGGTGGCGGGGGTTAGTATGGTTGGTGGTGGTGGTGTTGGAGTTGGTCGGGGTGTTGGTGTTGGTGGCGGGGGGTAGTGATGCCTGTCTGTAGCCGCTGAAAGCGAAGATGTGACCTTCACGGTGATGGCTTCGCTTCTCGGCAAGGTGCGGGGGGTCTCGCGTTTAATACTATATTGAAGTTAGGCGCAGTTAATCCTAACCCTAACCCTCACCCTGTCCCTCTCCCTCTCCCTCTCCCTATTCCTGTCCCTCTCCCTCACCCTGTCCCTGTCCCTCTCCCTCTCCCTCTTCCTGTTCCTGTCCCTCTCCCTCTCCCTCTCCCTCTCCCTCACCCTGTTCCTGTCCCTCTCCCTCTCCCTCGCCCTGTTCCTCTCCCTCTCCCTGTCCCTCTTCCTGTTCCTGTCCCTCTCCCTCTCCCTCTCCCTCTCCCTCTCCCTCTCCCTCTCCCTCTCCCTCTCCCTCTCCCTCTCCCTCTCCCTCTCCCTCTCCCTCTCCCTCTCTTTCTCCCTCTCCCTCTCCTTGTCCCTCTCCTTCTCTCTCTCTCCCCCTCTCCCCCACTTTTCTTTCTGAATTTTGGCCACAACCGTGATCGGCGATCACCAGCACGTCACTCTCGTGGCGGGCATCCCCCAGCATGCTGTCACCTCTCCAATGATTCCATGCGGCGGGGGCAGGACGGGGCAGGACGACGGACCGTGTTCGGTGCAATACGCCACCTCAAACGTCATGCAGGAGGCGTTGTTCGTGTTTAAGGTAAGGTGGGGACGCGGGGGGAGGGGGAAAAGGAGGAGGGGGGGAGGGGGGCGGAAGGAAGGGGGGGGGGGGGGTTAGCGGGGGAGTGGGCGGGGGGGGGGGGGGGCGTACGTCGGGCCGGAGTACGGCTTTTTTTCGACTTGGCCAAGCGTCGACAACGTGATTGGAAATGCTTGACTTTTGTCGATATCCCTATTCTTGTCTCCAATCACTTTGGAAATTACGCCAGGAGCAAAACGGCAGTTGTTGCCGGGCAGGACGTGTCGTTACTTCTATCGCTTACCTGCCCTCCCCTACCTACCCTTTGCACCAAAAAACGTCGAAATTTGATATGTTTGCAGGTTACTGCGGGATCGACGGCTTCACAAACTGGCATTTCGCTCAGCCTGGTGCCGGAATGTACCTCTCCACGGTGCAGCGCTGTTAGTTGTCGCGCGGGCTGTCCCGACCGCCCTGCCAAAGTGTACGTGAAGTCCTGCCGGGAAGGGAGGTGCAAAGAGGGGGACCATTACCCTAGCGAGGGGAATGCCGATGGGGAGGTGAGCGGACGGTTTCATATATCATGACGGGAAGCATTATTTTGGGTGGGGTGGGGATGGGAGTGGGGGGTTTTAAAGCGAAGACGTCAGGAGACGGTCAGTCAAGGGAAAACGTCCAGCGGTCAAGGGTGTCGAACCGAACGTTGCACACTAAAACCTAGTATTTTGGCGTCAGTCAAGGTAAATTATTGGAACATTGCCGTGGGTCGTTGCCGTCGGTCAACGCCTGAAAGTGCTGCCTGTCTCCTGAGAGTTTTGGTTCAAAGAGGGCGGCCGTTACCCTAGCGGGGAGATTTGGCGATGGAGAGGAGCGGAAGGTTTGATAGAACATAGTGGAGGCGGTTTGTTGGGCGGGGTAGCGTTGGGGGTGGGGGGAGGAGTGTAGTAATTGTTCTTTTTTGTTCGTGAGGTGGAGCTGCTAACCTCTTGCGCGGCCTACAAACGGCGGCAGGGGCGGGACGGGTACTAAAATATTTTTGGGCTTGAGGCGGGAGAACTGATGAACGAGATTGAAGTTTGACGCACGCTACAGTAGAGGTGCGCCGACCATTGTACCATTTTCTTTTCCTTTTTCTGAGGCTCTTCACTAGAGGAGTTCTACGAAAAAAAGAAAAGAAGTATTCCCCGATCAACAGTCGGCATGGCCTATACAGTAGGCAATCAACGAAATGTATTGCCAAAAGATGGAATGGAATTCCGGCGATTTTAGGTTAACGCCTTTACAACTGGAAACCCTTTTTTTGACAAATTTACTTGAATTTAGTGTAGGGAGGGATTTGGGGGCTCTAAAGGAGGTTATGGTATGGAGCAACTGGAAACCCTTTTTTGGGAAAAATTTACTTGAAGTTAGTACAGGGAGGAATTTGGGAACTCTAAAGGAGGTAATGGTATGGAGCAACTGGAAACCCCTTTTGGGGAAAAATTAACTTGAAGTTAGTATAGGTAGGGATTTGGGGGCTCTAAAGGGGGTAATGGTATGGAGCAACTGCAAACCCTTTTGGGGGAAAAATTACTTGAAGTTAGTGTGGGGAGGGCTTTGGGGGGCTCTAAAGGGGGTAATGGTGGAAACCCTTTTTGGGGAAAAATTACTTGAAGTTAGTGTGGGGAGGGATTTGGGGGGCTCTAAAGGGGGTTATGGTATGGAGCAACTGGAAACCCTTTTTGGGGAAAAATTACTTGAAGTTAGTATAGGGAGGGATTTGGGGGGCTCTTAAAGGGGTTAAGAAGCCCTCATTTTTTTCACGTACAACGTTTCAGATAAAAAGTGCAACCTCGGTCGTGGCCCGCGTCGATTGCACAGCGTTGGCGAACAAACGAGCAACCCGACCTCGGTGGATAAGGGATGAGCGTCAGAATTTATGTAGGTTGCGAACTAGTTGTACGAACACGCTGCGCAAAATACAACTAACCTGTACTAGTACTCATTTTATAGAATTATTTCAAGGACGTCAGCTGTGAGTTAATTTCTGCGCGCTCTCTCACGAATAGATGGTTGATAACACGACACGTCTCAGTTTTTTTTTGGGGGGGGGTCGGTTTACGTAGGTCTGGCGAAGTGTTTTTTTTTTTTTCACCGTTGGTTTTATTGGGTGGTGTCCCTTTGCCGATTCCCGCCGAGGGTAACGGCGTCCACCAAACGCAGCCTCAGGTGACCATGATGATGGGGATGATGGTCTTGTATTTTTTTTTTTTTTTTTTTCTTCTTATCCTCCGGCGGATGGGGAAAAATAAAGCTTTAGCTCACCACACTTCCGCGTATTTTCATACGCGTCGTGTGTCGATTTAACTCAGTTGCTTTCGCAGCCCAACGCTAGCTGGCGCACCCTTCGAGTCCCATTGTAGGTATAGCGTGAGCCGTCCCTATCAGTGGTCTTCGTTACAAAGGTCTTGTATTTCGCTATTTTCCCTGAGGTCTATCTAGCCTGTGGGCTCAAACGAGACCTAAACTAGCGTCTGGATGGGGGATAAAAACAAAGGTACGGCTGCTGACTGGCACCTCAAATGCTACCCCCCCTGCCTGGCTGGTGAAAACCCGACGTGCTCCGTCCGGGCATAGTAGGGATGCGAGGGTTTATGGTCATACGATTACGACCATGCACAAACTGAGCACCCCCCCCCCCCCCCGTAATGTCTGCCTGGTTGGTGAAAACCCGACGTGCTCCGTCCCGGCATAGCAGGGATGTGAGGGTCTATGTTCATACGACTACGGCCATGCACAAATTGAGTACCCCCCCCCCCCCCGTCCCTTCCTCCACTGCGAGACAGGAAGGGGATAGGATAAGCAAACAGTTGCTATGTTATATATGGGAGCAGCGTAATGAGCGCCCAAACGTTGGAGGTGTCTCTAGAAGGAGTAGGAACGGTCTCTAGTAGGAGTAGGAACGGTGCCCCGTCGTCTCGAACGGGACGCGTGGTCAATGGTCAAATGACTAAGGCAAGGAACAAATGAGTACGCCCCCCCCCCCCCCCGCCCCCCCTCCCGTCCTCCCGTTCATTCATTTTTTTTTCTGCGCTGACGTGTGTGCAGTTTGAAGTATCTTCCGCCCATGGCACGGTTTTCATATCAACTGCACCGGGTACGACGGGGGGCGCGAGTTATTGCATCCCCTCTTCGGCAGGCCCGGGCTGTGTGTACTACGTCGGGGTCGTGGCCGGGTCGGGAGATGAGCCGCCGATGCAACTCTCGGCGACGGTTGATTCACCAAAGGGTGCGCTATTGGTGAGAACATGTGGTTGAGGTTGGGTGCGCTCGTTGAAGCTGATGCACGGTGCTTGTTGAAGTTGGCGCTTGTCGTTGATGTATGGTGCTTGTTTTACGTTGGTTGTGATGGTTGAAGTTGACGCATGTTGCGGTAGATGAGCCACTGATGAAGCTCAAGGCGACGGTGGACGCCCTCGAGGGGTGAGCTGTTGGTGAGAACCCAGGGATTAAGTTGGTTTTTTGGTGAAATTGAAGTTTGGCTGTACTTGTTGGATTTGGTGCTAGTTGAAGTTCGAGAAAAGCTGGTTTTTAAGTTAGTTTTTTGTTGAAGATTGGCTGTGCTTGTTAGATTTTGTGCCTGTTGAAGTTGATGGTTGCTTGTTTGTTTCCTTTCCTGTTTAATGAAACGATTAATAAGCGACTGTGCAGCGGGATCGATAACTTTGTTCGCCTTAGGTTAGTTTTTTGTTGAAGTTTGGCTGTGCTTGTTTTATTTTGTGCTTGTTGAAGTTGATGGTTGCTTACTTGTTTCCTTTCCTGTTTTTTTAACGAAACGGTTAACAGGCAACGCTGCAGCGGGATCGATAACTTTGTTTGTCTTTGTTCTTTCCCCACTATTTATTTATTTATTTGTTTATTTTTTTTCTTTTTCATCCTTCGGCGAATGGGGAAAAATAAAGCTTGAGCTCACCACACTTCCACGTATTTTCATACGCGTCGTGTGTCGATTTAACTCAGTTGCTTTCGCAGCCCAACGCTAGCTGGCGCACCCTTCCGGTCCCATTGTAGGTATAGCGTAAGCTGTCCCTATCAGTGGTCTTCGTTACAACCCCGGCAACGCAAGCTGCCGTTGCATACGGATGCGTGTGTATGTCGAAAACGTTATGAAGGAAGTTTGTTCGACACTCCTTGGATTGGAGCTATCAATAGGAGAGTAGGTATCCTCTCCTTGGCCCAACATGAACAAAACGGTTCTTGTGCTTCGTGTTGTTTCGTGTGATGGATGCTGGCATCGTCTTTTTTTTCCGTCGATTTTGTTTTTTTCCCTTCAGGGGTTTAACCCCTTTACAACTGGAAACCCGTTTTGGGGACAAATTTACTTGAAATTAGTATAGGGAGAGGTTCGGGGGCTCTAAAGGGGTTAAGCACGCCAAAAAATGCCAAAACCAGAAAACAAGACTTTTACAACTGGAAACCCGTTTTGGGGACAAATTTACTTGAAATTAGTATAGGGAGAGGTTCGGGGGCTCTAAAGGGGTTAAGCACGCCAAAAAATGCCAAAACCAGAAAACAAGACATTAAATGCTGCATGTACAAAGAACAAATATATATATTATAAAAAATGAAAATACACTCCAGCTGTGAGATCGAAGATTTCGTCGAAACTCATCTTTGCAAGCTGTGTGTGATACTCCGATCGCGCGCATTACGAGTTGTGTGTCCTCATTAAGGATATAGGTCGGCGACTCCCCTTACAACTACAGTGTAGCTATCAGGGTCAACAGGATGAATTTAGTCAGTCTGTGCGCGGAAACTATAAAACCCGTTTCTGAGGGGGACAAAATCTGACAGCTGTGAAGGGAAATGTATCCTTTTATCAAGTGAATCTTGTAAGTCGAATAACCGGTGAGGGGGGTGGGGCGGAGTTTTGAAGGACGCGGGGGCCTGGTTTTGATCAAAAGCGAGCGGGTTTGGAGGGGGGGGGGGGGGGGAAGGGGGCAATTTGTGCATGTAAGCTATAAATCCTTTCGAGGGGATAAATCTGACGGATTTGGCACCAGTATATTATTGGGGGCGGGGGGGGGGGGGGGGGGCGGGGGGGGCAGCTCAATATGTGCCTGGAAACTATACATTATTTTGAGGGGATAAATGTGACGGTTTTGGAAATAATACATCAGTTTATCATGTATATCCTGGGGTAAGTCGTACAATCAGTGAGTAAAGAGAGGGTGGAGTGTTCGAGGGGGTGGGGTTGGGATGGGTTGGGGGGAGGTGGGGGGTGTGGGGGCAGGGGGGGGGGCGGGGGGGGGTGGGGGGGGGGGAGGAAGGGCTTTAGGTGAGGGGTTTGTTATACGTGTGGTGCTAGGTCTAGGCGATGGTGCGGGTGATGGGGAAGAAGGGGGCGTTCGAGGCGGGGGGGGGGGGGGGGAACACAGCGGCATGGATGGCTCTCGAAAGATAATGAGGTGATATCCTGTGCGTGAAGTGTTTATTAATGTGGCGGATTTCAATATTTGGTGGGGCGTTTGAGTAAGGGAGAGCAAGAGGGGGGGGGGGGGAGATTTTTGAGGAGGTTTAGGTCACAAATAATATTCAAATACACTTCGGCTGTGAGATTTAAGATATGTAGCAGCTTGTTATACGCGTGGTGCTAGGTATAGGCGATCGTGCAGGTGGTCGGAAAAGAGGGGGCGTTGGAGGGGGGGGGGGAGGAAGGGCTTTAGGTAAGGGGTTTGTTATACGTGTGGTGCTAGGTCTAGGCGATGGTGCGGGTGATGGGGGAGAAGGGGGCGTTCGAGGCGGGGGGGGGGGGGGGGGGACACAGCCGCATGGATGGCTCTCGAAAGATAATGAGGTGATATCCTGTGCGTGAAGTGTTTATTAATGTGGCGGATTTCGATATTTGGTGGGGCGTTTGAGTAAGGGAGAGCAAGAGGAGGGGGGGGGGGGAGATTTTTGAGGAGGTTTAGGTCACAAATAATATTCAAATAGACTTCGGCTGTGAGATCAAAGATATGTAGCAGCTTGTTATACGCGTGGTGCTAGGTCTAGGCGATCGTGCAGGTGGTCGGAAAAGAGGGGGCGTTGGAGGGGGGGGGGGGCGGGGGGGGGTTGGGGGGAAAAATACGTCATGGATGGTCAGAAAGATAATGACGTGATATCAACTGCGTATAGGTGTTTATTACTCAGGCCGATTTTGATTGTGAGTGGGGCGTTTGGACAAACTAGGCGGAAGGGGGGGGGAATCGGGGGACGGAGGGGCGGGGGGGGAGGGTTGGGTTTTTTTTATGAACAAGAGGGGTCAGTGGAGGGGGAGGGGGGGGGGGGGCGGGGGGCGGGACATTTCAATATGTGCGCGGAAACTATAAATCCTCAAAGGGGACAAACCTGACGATTGAAGCAATAAGACATCCCTTTATATCATCTGGCTTGTAATGTTTACTACCAGGTATTCTAGAAGGTTTGATGTTAGATGCAGCATGCAACCCAGTGTTTAAGTATAGTAAATAACGTGTTAAATCTTCATAATTTGTTGTTGTATGATACATCGATTGAAAGCTAGAATATTTTATAGAATATTTGTAGGTACCATTATTTTCTGACATCGCTAATTATAACAAAGAGATACGTATTGTCAAATACAACAGGCGAGGTGATGTGGTCATGCACTGTTTATCACCATCATCATACAGTTACCATTATTTTCTGACATCGCTAATTATACGAAATAGATACGTATTGCCAAATACAGCATGCGAGGTGATGTATGTGGCCATGTACTGTCTCCGCCATTGAGCATTAGAGGGAGGGATGCGAATCGTCAGTTTTAAAGGAACGCTTGGTATACATGCTCAATTACGTTACCTCGTTAGTCATTCTTGGTATACACGCGCTCACTTACGTTACCTCGTTAGTAATACTTCGCTTGGCATAGGTTGGGAGGCGATCATGCAGACTGTATGTACGAAATACCCTACGTAATGGGTTGGTAAGGTTGTTTACCGCAATTTTAACACATCTGCCTGTGCTTCCTTTTCCAAATTATTTTTGTCTCAAATAAATGTACGATTTCACGCCTATGATTTTACCTTGTCGATGTGGGGTTCTGCGGTCGTCAATTTTAAGTCAGAGATACGTCCTACAAATACATCAGGCGAGGTGGGTATGTGATGTCATATATATGCGATGTCATCACTATTGATCGCGAGGGTGATTTTACTTCGTGAGGTAAATGGTACTGTGTTTCGTAGAGGTCGTCTCAGGAGGGTATGCGATGGGTCGGCAGTGTGGTTTATCGCAATTTTGTCAGGTCTGCCTGTGCTTCCTTTTCAACTTATTATTGTCTCAAATATATATATTTTATACAGGACCACTCCCATTAGGCGAAAAAATTCACCCCCATAGTATACTACAAGTACCACCAAAGCAGCTTGCAAAGATGAGTATCGACCCTAATTTCGTCGAACTCACAGCTGACGTCGTTAGAATATATTTATTAAATAATTCCTTGCGTTGACCTCTTTGAGGTTTCAGAGGGAAAAAAAATTGACGACGATAATTGACGATTACGGCATCGGCCACTGCTGGTTGGCGATGATATAACATGGTGTCCGAACTACAACCCCAGAAATGCAAAAACTCGTACGGGACGGGCGCAGGCAGCATGATCCTTCTCGTACTGCTGCGGGCTCACGCTATACTGCTGGTAGACGCTTGAAAGTATCGGATTGGTCGGGGGGGTTTGGTCGCTATGCTATAAATTAATATATACACATATATATATACACACACTATCATCAATATGTCTATATATCTATGCTGTATATTGGGACGTCTCTGTATTCAAGAGATCTATACTACAATCAATACATTTATTGCAATCAAGATGCATACCAATTATACTATAACCAAGATATATATATATATATATATGTACTATAATCAAGATATAACCAACTCCCAAAAGGTTTTATCACGACAGGTATTTCCTACACATACTATTATCAATATGTCTATACTATTAACCATGACATCTATGCTGTATATTGGGACGTCTCTGTATTCAAGAGATCTATACTACAATCAATACATTTATTACAATCAAGATGCATACCAGGTATACTATAACCAAGATATATATAGATATATATATATACTATAATCAAGATATAACCAACTCCTAAAAGGTTTTATCGCGACAGGTATTTCCTTGCATAGTATACCTAAAAGGTTTTATCTTGATTATAGTATACCTAAAAGGTTTTATCACGACAGGTATTTCCTTGCGTTAACGTGGTCGATCTACCGGGTGGGGTATTGGTAACGCCGGCAAAATTGAGAAACAAGCTTGGCTGTGACATAGATAGCTTTAGTTTTGAAGCTCTAGTCTATACTGGTATGTACTACGGCTCCTCGAATCGCGCTTGTTTATTATTTTTTCCTCCCTCGGTTCCTTTGGTTTTAGCGATAAGAAATAAGGCGTGTCTGCGGTGAGATCATTAAGTGTGTTTGAAACTGTCTTTATGACATGATAGGCCTTGCCGTGCGTTAAGGTTTTACCGCAAGCTTGCACTTCGGCTGTTCTTTTATACCAGTGCGACAATAAATATAAGCTCGATATGAGCGTTAATTCTTGAAAATGTGTGAAACTCAGATCTTAGGGAGGGATTGATAAACAAGCATCCCCTGGTCAACGAGGGGATGATGAGCAGACATCCCCGGGTCAACCTCTGGATGTTTCAATCGTTCGATCTTTGTATATGCATGGTGATGCGATTGTGAACGATGCTTAGAATTTGGATAGCAGTACCGCACGGCCTCAATTCCAATGTCGTGATCAATTGTATTGTTCTTCATATCGAGCTTACGTTTATTGTGGGACTGGTAACTCTTAGTTGTGGCAGGTATTGCCCTGAGTTACCACCAACGATCTGCCGTACTCGGCCGTTTTGGTCGATATCTTTCGTCGAAAGTTTTCTTTTATGTCGCTGCAGGTCTTGCCCTGCGTTAACACCATCGATCTGCTGGATGGAGTAGTGGTGATGCCGGCAAGGTTAGAAGAAAAACCTGGCTGTCAGATCGATAACTTTGTTTGAAACTCTATACTACGGCTCCTCGGGTGGCGCGTGCTTGTTTTTTTTGTTGTCACTAGACTACAAATTGAAACGAAAACATGCCGACGGTGAGATCAAGTTGTTCGAAACTCTCTTCATGGCATGACAAGGTCTTGCCGCGCGTTAACGCTAACGTGCAGCCTCGGCTGTTTCGATCGATAACTGCACTCGAAAAGCTACAACGCTTGAATCATGGCAAGCCGTTTACCCCGCGTTGACGCGAAGCGATGTTTATTGGACTCGACCGTTTTGATCGACGAACAACTTTTCTGTAAAAAACGTTTCTTCCGCGCCGTTGCAGGTGTTGCCTTGCGTCAACGCCTTCGATGTACCGGACGGTGTCGTGGTGCTCCCACGCAACCAGCTCTACGGGCGCACAAAGTTTTATGAGATCTGCTCCGAAGGCGACGGGGACTTCCAGGTGCGAGCCGAGCCGCAAGAAGCTGCAGGGATGTAACTCATTTTGGGTCCCGCCCCGCTTGAGGAGTTCTAGCGATACCAAGGCTACGGCAGGAGGGGGAAATACCCCTTTCTTCACTGCTTGGTTGGAGCCACTCGCCCGAATAACTCTTGTGTCTCACTGACGGGGTGTCTGTCCTACGTTATTGTGTTTTCCACCGTGGATGGAACTAGCCCTAGCCCTAACCCTACCCTTAACCCATAGGAAATGTAGTATACTATGCCGATGACTGCTACCCCCTAGTGACGTCGTTGGGGTGAAATGGTTGAAAAAGCGCAACAATGTGTGTATATCTCTGGACTGACGGCAAGACTTTGGGCGATTTTGCTTTGGCGTAGCGTAGCGTAGCGATAACCGTTCCGTTGTGGGCTTACAGCTAAATACGGCAGAGGAACAGGGGGGTTTGCTCGTGCGAGTGATCCCGACCCCACCGCAAGAAACGCCTCCAATACCAATAGTAACTCCCATGCCGTGTCCCAACGCCAGACCGTATACAGCGGGTATCCTGATTCAAGAGCGCCCCGAGATAAGGACATTCGGGAGTTGAGAAGGGTCAGATCGGCTTTTTCCGCCAGACTAACAGCGACACATTGCCCACTCGTTATAGATAGGAGTAAAATGTGTGCGCTAAGAGCGCTAAGAGCGCTAAGAGCGCCTGTTTTGGGTGATGTTTCTTTATTCTGTTGTGCCAGGGTAAGTTTGTTTTACCCCGCTAAGTACCCGCTGCGACGAGGTGCCGCGATGCTAACCCGAAATCAATCAACTCCGGGGTAGTAACCCGGGGTGAGAGCTTCCGGCTACATCGCAGCATAGACGCCCCGTTGATCCGGAGCTGTACACGGATTAAAAGATCGGCAACGGAATTTTTCAAGAGCATCATGCGAGGGAGACAGCTCTTTTACAGATGATTAATCTTGAGTCGTGCGAAAAGAAAGCGACTGACATGATACTATAAGTGAATAAACTACACTCCAGCTAGCTATGTGATCGAAGATTTCGTGGAAAAACTTTATGTTTGCAAGCCGTGTGTGTGATACTCCGATCGCGCTCAAGATACGCGCTGTCGTTCTTTGGTTGCCATCGCGTCTGCTCAGGTGTCGATCGAGACGTGCCGGGGGGAAATGAACCTGTTTGTCTGCGATGACACCTGCCCCAACCTCTACCCGCGGAAGGAGGTGCAGTAGTGGGGTCTACAGCTTAAATCCTCTACAACTGGAAACCCGTTTTTGGGGACAAGTAACTTGGAGTTAGTATGGGGAAGGATTTTGGGGCTTTATGATGAAGGCGTTAAGAGAGCGGGGCGTGCCGCGGGAAGTAAACAAAACACAGCTACGATGGAGGTAGTAATAGCACTTTTTCGGCTTTTTTTTTGTGAATTTCGGAACTCTCTTTAAAACCCCATATCGCTGGACTGTTTTTTTGTTTCATTTTTTTTTTGTTTTATACCTAGGCCATGAATTTTTTCATTGGATTCATGAAATGAGTACCCCGGGGAGGGGGGGGGGGGGAGGGGGGTAGGGGAGTGGGGGTAGGGGGTGAGAGACAGGGACGAAGGAAACGGCATAAGCATTGCGGTGAAACCAATGTCTGCTAGCCGGTTGACCTTGCACCACGCGTCACCGTTGGAAACGTACGCTTACTCCTTCCTCAGAGAACGCGTGTTTTGGGTGTGTGTGAGGGGGGGGGGGGCACCTAAAACTTGCCTCTTCAGGGAAACGAGTACGCCTACATGTCCTACGGTAACACGTCCTGACACCCCCCCTTCCTCACACGCACACCCGCCGCCCCCCCCATCCTTATCATCCCCCTCCACCCCTACCCCTTCCCAACACATGCCTCCTCAGGAGAACGAGTACGCCTACATGTCCAACGGCGAAACGTCCTGCAGGATTAGCCGGCCACCGATTGGTTCGGGCGAGGTCCAATGCGAGACGCCAAGCGGTAGCGACGATGTCGCAGTGATCGTCCGAGCGGAGAAGGGGGGAGAGGGGGGGGGGGGCGGGGGGGAGGGGGCGTACAGGAGCGACTTACTTCGTCGGCGTGGAGATGCGTCTTGGACAGAGAGCGGAAGACCAGGAGCTCGTGTTGAGGGTTAGTGTGTGGGTTTGGCCTTAGGTGTACCCCTAAGAGCGGGAGATGTGCACGTATAGATGTTCTGAGGCACAAATTCCTCATTGGGCTCTGTACCTCGCCCGCAATTCTGCCTTTTGGGGAAATTTGAAATGACGATCCGAGGAACGATTCCTAGTTGTCTCCCTTTCTCTTTCTTTTTCTTTCTCTCTCGCCCCCCCCCACTCCTACCCCCCTCTCCTCATTCTCCCTTCTCCCCCTCCTCTCACCCCACCCCAATCCAACTACCTCTCCCCTCTCCACCGTCTCCCCTCCTCCCTTATCTAGTTGATCGTGGTGGGAGAGAGGGAGACGTGTGCTCGTATCCTCTCTGCTGTCCGCCAAGCCTCCCTCTGCTGTCGACTACCGATTGACTTTTGAGAAGACGTGGAAGTGCAATCCCACGAACAGACCCTAACTGCAGTATATATATTGGCCTCCCTCGCCCCGTTATATTGGCCACAGGCGGCCAGAAAAGGAGATAAGATAAGCGAAAAATGCTTATTTACGTGTGGAAGAAACGTGCTGAGCGCCCAAATGTTTTAGGTGTCTAGTAGGAGTAGGAGCGGTGCTCCGTTTCGAAAGAAACGCGTGGTCAATGGTCAAATGACTAAGGCAAGCAACAAATGAGTACGCCCCCCCCCCCCCCCTTCCCTCACCCCTCCCCCTCCCCCTCGCTTCTTATCTAATTGGTTGTTGTGGGATGCATGGAAGAAACCTTATGAGCGCCGAAACGTTGGACGTGTCTCGATCAGGAGTATAGAAACGGTGCTCCGTCTCGGAAGGGATGCGTGGTCAAGGGTCAAATGACAAAGGCAAGCAACAAATAAGTACGCCCTCCCCCCCCCCCCCCGCCTCTCCTTATCTAGTTGGATGTTGTGGGAGAGGGAGACGTGCCGATATCTCCCGTGCTGTCCGCCAAGACGCTAGAGTCGTCCCAAGACGGAGTTTCATCCCGTGCCGTGGTAGCGGGGGGGAATGCCACGGTCGAGTGGGCGGGGGTGACTCTGCACACGCCCGAAAACAGACTGCAGACGTACGCGCACGAGGGCGAGGAAAGGGACTGCGCCGATTTTTGTTCGTTCGAGATTTACGCGGTGCCTACAAGGTAGGGGGGGGGGGTAGGTGGGGGGGGACTAGGGGAGGGGGGGGATAGGGTAGGGGGGGGGGGGGACTAGGGTAGGGGGGAGGGACTAGGGTAGGGGGGGGGGGGAGGCGGGGGGGGGCTAGGGTGGGGGGGGGGGGGGTGATACTAATAGCACGGTAGAGAGAAGCGCCCCATTTTTCTTTTCTGGGGCTTCTTGTTTATGTGAGGAGCTCGACATGTCACCCAAAAAACTGACTTTTAAGGTAAACTGAAAATGGAAACCGATGGACAAAAAACCACGACCTAGGTGTACAAAAATAAATAGAGTGCGAAAAAAAGAATAACTTTCCGTCGGTTTTGGGTTCAGATGGGTTGACCCCTTTAGAGCCCCCGAACCCATCCCTTTACTAAATCCAAGTAATTTTGTCCCCAAAACAGGTTTCCAGTTGCAAAGGGGTTAAGGAGCCCCGTCGTTCAGAAAACCGATGGACGAAACCCATGGCTCAAGTAAGCGAACGAAATTATATTTGCAGGAAAAAGAGAACGGCATCCCGATTCCTCCTCGTATTAACCTATTTTTAGCACCTTTTATCACCGCACGCTCGATATGGGACAAATCACTTGGAGTTAGACTAGGATGAGTTTTAAGAGTTGGAAATGGCATAAGGAGCCTCGCCATTCAGAACACATTTAGCCAAAAATCTCTACCTCGATCGTAGCGCGTGCCGTAGGGTTATGTTTTTTCTTCCATAGGGATGCTTTTTTCTTTTGCTAGTTTTTTGTACGAGGTGGGGCGACTAGGCTCATGCTTTCTTCCGCCGGGATGATTTTTCGGTGTTGTGGTCGCGACCACGGAAATGAGCGAATGTGAGACCATCATCGTCGTCGTCGTCGTCATCAACATCATCATCATCATCAGTATTTTATATCATCATCATCAGTATTTCATATCATCATCATCATCATCATCATCATCATCATCGTCATCATCATTATCATCGTCATCATCATCATCATCATCGTCATCATTATCATTATCATCATCATCATCATCATCATCATCATCATCATCATCACCATCATCAGTATTCTCATTATGCTTTTCTTTTCCCTAATATTTTATGTTTTGTTTTTGCTGAATAGGAGCGTAGCATGGGCAGCTCACTCTGCTGTTCATGCGTTTTTATGCCGTGTTTTCCGCCAATTATCGCGTGTGAGAGCGAGGAGAGAGACTGCGCCGACTTTGGCTCTTACCGGGCTTTGCGCGGTGCCCACCATGTACGACTGCTAGGGTCATTTTTCCCTGTTTTTTTTGCGGATCACGGCCCGTCCCGCGGGTCGGCACAGGAGATTTCCAAAATCTCGCGGGGTGAATCGGGCCGGGTCAGGAGGTTTTCCAAATCTCACGGGTCGGGTCAGGAGGTTTTCAGATGTCACGGGTCGCGTCAGGAGGTTTTCAGATGTCACGGGTCGGGTTGGGTCGGTTCTGCTCGGGGAACCCTGATTCGACCCGACCCGCGAGAAAATATTCGATCCGTGAACGGCCCTGATTTTTTATTCCATTGGGGTACTTTTTTAGCTTATTTTTTAGAAGGTGGGGCGACAACGCTTATGTTTTTCTTCCCACTGGAATTATTTTTATTTTAAAGAAATTTTTGTGTTGCCACGGGCTAGGATTCCGGGAAATGAGCCCATGCGGGCGAGGAGAGAAACTGTGCCGACGTTTGCTCGTACGAGGAAGTTTACGCGGTGCCCACAAGGTGGTAGCGCCTCGCCATGGTCGTGGTTTGTCATGCCGCCGTCCCGTTTCATCCCTTCCCGTCCTGTAGCGCCCCCCCATCTCATCACATCCCGGCCCTGTCCTTGCGACCTGTGCCATCCCGTCCCATCCCCTCCCGTCCCATCCCCTCCCGTCTCGTCCTGTCCCGCCCTCCCCATATCATCCCGTCCCGTCGCTTTCCTTGCGATCCTTCTCCGTTCCATGCCGTCACACCCATCCCGTCCCGTCCCGCCCCCCCCCATCTCATCCCATCCCGTCCCTTTCCGTTTGATCATTTCCCGTCCCATTCCATACCCTCCCATCCTGTTCCGTTTCATCCCGTCCCGTCCTGTCTCATCCCGCTATCACTCTCCCTCGTCCTTGCCTGCCCTCGTACTGCCTTCCCCTCGGTTACTTGTCGATCAAGATTGAGGCCGGAGTATGCACGCACGCAGTGCGGGCTAGCGTCCATCCGCAGCCGGTTGAAGTCCTCCGTTGTCTACCGCTGGCTCCGAACCGCCAAACCGAACGGCGATGCCACACGGGTGAGGCTTAAGTAGACGCGGGAAGGGTCATGGGCAGAACGTTGAAATGGCTTGCCTTTTTTCTTCTTGTCTTCTCAATTTTACGTTTCAGTGGCTTGTCTTTTTTTTTTTCTTTTTTTCTCACTTTTTACGTTTCAGGTGGCTTGCCTTTTCTTTTTCTTTTTCTCGTATTCCACTGTCAATTTTCACTTTCTGGACAAGCTGTGGTGTTATAGGTGCTTGTCCCCCCCCCCACCTACAAAAACCTTCATTTTTAAGGCAAAACTAAAACGCCCGACCGGTTGTGTTACTTTTCAGCTGGCTTGACTTTGTTATTTTATTTTTTTCTTCGGTTTACTTGCCAGCTTCGACAAGCCGTGGTCACAGATGTCGTCCCTCCCCCCCCCCCCCCCCCTCCCCGGTACGTGCGAATTTTTCTAGCTCATGCTCTCACGCTTTCGGTGATTGTAAGTCGCCTGCTAGCTGTTAGTGCGCTTGCTCGCAGGTAGCTGCTCGTCTGCTGTACTGGTGCATAGTGCAACCCGTGGGGCTGTAGGCTAGCCGGCTGTGTTTGTTTTTGTTTTTATAATATCATTTTTTTTTTCTGCCTCAACTCGTGGACGTTTAACCCTACAAAACAAAGTGGACAAGCTGTGGTCACAGGTGTCTTCCTTCTTCACCCCACGGCACGCGCGTTCATTTTTATCACGCATATGGTTCAGCGTTTATTCCCACTGTTTTATCAGCTGTTTGTGCTCGTCCCTCTTCTTCGAATTTTGCTAACTCACGCTCTCGCGCTTTCCGCTACTCGTATGACTATAGATCACTGTGTGTGTTTTCACTTTGAACTGATATGTCCACTTATGTACATCCAGCACAACCAGTGTCCGTGACAAAGCCTCCTAGAGAGACGAGCTCTACTACTACTGTGGTCACAAACTACGAGACAGATACACATCAATCACTGCAAATACAGCAAGTCTAATTATAGATTTTTCCATATCTATTATAGGTTGTTTAGCCATTCACCATCCTCTGTCAGACGAAGTTGAAACACGATTTTTGTCCCTGTCGCCGGGTCAACTGTCAAAGCAACGCTGTACTCAAGTAGTTAAGAAACAGAACGTGGCCATGATTTCGTCAACCACTGCGTTGCTCAAGTGATATTTTTTAATCCCTTTGAAGTCTGGTTCAAGTCCACCTTATGGAGTGGAAGAAAACAGCAGGGCATTTCACGAGTCAGATCGCATGTCGCGGGTCGGGTCGGGTCGGGTCGGGTCGGGTCGGGTCGGGTCGGGTCGGGTCGGGTCGGGTCGGGTCGCGTCGGGTCGGGTCGGGTCGGGTCACGATGTTCTACCCGACATGACCGGATCTGACCCGTGATATTTGAAAATCGTCCTGATCCGACCCGACCCGTGAGACTTGCGGACCCGACCCGACTGGACCCGCGAGAGTTTAGAAACCTCCTGACCCGGCCCGTGGGTAGGTGGATTTTGACCCGTGATAAGGCCTAGTGTCAAAAAAGCAACACCGTAAGTGTACTCTGTTGAGCTTCATGTCACATTGATCATGGTGGTGGTGGTGTTGGTGTTGGCGGGGATGATAATGGTGATGATGATGATGATGATGATGTATGATATATGATGTATGATGATGTTGATAGCGGTGGTGGTGATGATGGTGATGCTGGTGATGCTGGTGATGCTGGTGATGCTGGTGATGCTGGTGATGCTGGTGATGCTGGTGATGCTCGGGATGATGATGACGATGATGATGCTGTTATCACATTAGGTCATTTCGCTGAATTCTAGGCGGCTGACCTTCCCCCCCCTCCCCACCGTGCCCCTTGCCCTCTTTCCTGCATTATTTTTTTCTTGTTTGACTGAACCGCGCGCAGCTGACGCTTGAAGGCCTAAGGGATGAAGAACACGACATTTTTGTAGTGGCGAGTTGCGACGTTATGTGTCTGGAGGCCTTGCTGCGTGCGCAGTGCGGCCGGGTCGAGCGTATGTCTCATGCCCCGTGCACCACCCAGGTGATCTCCCCCCCGCTCCTCCCCTGGGGAGGTTCGAAGACGATCGCTACCGTAAGAGAAAGATGGTGGCCACAGAGTTGGGGTTAGGGGTACGGTTGGAATAGATGGTGGCCACAGACGGCCACACAGGAAGGCGATAAGATAAGCCAAAGTTTTCTGTAATGTGTGGAAGAAACGTACTGAGAGCGCCCAACTGTTGAAGGTGTCTTTTTTAGAAGTAGGAACGGTGTTCCGTCTCGAAGGGAATGCGCGTCCAATGGTGAATGACTACAGTAAGGCAAGCAACGCATGAGAACGCCCCCCCCCCCCCCCCCCCCCTTCCCCCGGGGGGAGTGAAAGCAGAAGTTGGTAAGGAGTTTATATCGTGGATGCTTGCGACACACACCAAAGGCGTGATTGATTTTGACGCACACTATTAACAGCCCCGCCCCCCCCCCCCCCCCCTCCCCTTGCATGCGTCGGCTCCTTCTTCGCTTGAAGAAGTCTATCCATAACTCACCCAAGAAATTTGTTGAGTAAAGAGTCATCCTTCGGTAGGGGTGCGGTAGAATATTCTAAGAATTTTCTGAGCTCCTCACGTGAGCAGCTCAATATCTCACCGTCACCCGAAGCATGAACTTCGAATGCCTTCGTTTCGCGCGCAGCCCGATCAACATCCCTATGCACTACGAAGCTCCAACACAAATGTACTTGGTGAAAACATCGCACTCGCCGATTTTTCCTCACTTCGGTGAACTTAAGGCCAAAAGGTCAAAAACTTTAGTTAACCCAAACAGTGAAACCCTGACCGCTACTACCGTGGGCTGACTGTGAACAAACCCTATCACCTAGGGTATAAAGACATCCATGCCGCAAAACAAGAACATTACGTCGTACGTTCGGACGATTTTGGGTTAACGCCTTAACAAGTGGAAACCCGATTTTTGGGGACAGATTACTTGGATTTAGTGTAGGGAGGGGTTTCGGGGGCTCTAAGGGGGTTGAGCCCGTTATTCGGAAATTGCTTTTGCCAAAAAGGGCTTTCCTCTACCATAGCACGCGTGTAACAACTTCCCTCCCGTCCTCCCCCCCCCCCCCCCCCCCCTCCCTCCCCCCTCCAAAACTCGAAACCCGCAGTACTTGGTCTTCCCGATGGCGCAGCAGGTGTCCTCTATATCCTCCCTTACTCCAGACACTCGTGGAAGTACGCATAGCTCTGCTGGTGCTAGGGAGGGGGATTTATCGTGGACTAGTTCCACCACGAACCTCGTAGTCGTAATGGCAGCCGTAGCTGCGTGCGCGGGGGGGATAGTGTACGCGCTAACCCGACAAAACTCCCAAAATAACGCTCACAGCGGAGGGATTGCTGCTGCAGCGGGGGTCGGGGGGGGGTGGGATTGGTTTGGTCGGGGGGGGGGTGGTGGTGGGGACGGAGGCGTGCACGGGAGGGGAGGGGGAGGATTTGAGTTGACGGACTTTGGACGAGAGAGAAAAACGGGCGAAGACGGGTTTGACGAATTTTTGGTTGCCCGAGGCGACCGGGGAGAAGCGGCGTCAGGGCCGGGCTACGCCAATCTTCTGTCGGACCAATGATTGATTGATGATCGAGGAAAGAAGATCCGGTCAGGGGGGAGGGGGTTGAAGGTTTTGGGGGAGGCGGTGGAGGTTGGGGAGGCGGTGGAGGTTGGGGGGGAGGGAGGGGGTTAAAGGTGGGGTGGGGGGGTGTCCTCGATCAATGTTGCTCGTTGCGCGCGTGTTGTGCCGCATTCCAGAGATTCTGACTTGTTGCACTCGGGAAAAGCCTTCCAAGTGGCCAGCTCAAGTCTACTGCTGTACTGACTTCTTCAGAACTGCACACGACTTTGAGGAGAAAATAGTTGGACTTTTGAGCGCGGTTATTTTTGCAGTGGTTTGAGGATTACCAGACGAGGATTTGACGCGTGCTACGATAGAGCTGCACCACTTTTTTTCTAATACTACCCCTCGATTTGGGAGCTTAAGACACTCTCCCAAAAACTGGTTTGGAGAAAAAAAACTGCTATGATACCGGATGAAAAATCCCATGGCCGAGCTACACGACGAGAATCATGGAAAAAGAAAAAAAAAATGCTTTTTTTTTTCCGACGATTTTGGGTTAAGGAGCCCCGTCGTTCAGAAACCATTTTCGCCAAAAAAAGGTATACCTTCATACCTCTTTCGTAGCGCGCGTCATTTGCTGGTCAAGGAGGGCTGCGGAATGCGTTTTTCAGCCAGTGGTTGAGGATGCTCTAGGTGTTTTTTTCGCAGCCTTGGGTGATGTTTTTTTACGTTGTGGGTGGATTGATCAATGTTTATTCGCAGGTTTTGAAGAGGTGTATGTACAGGTTGCGGGGGATAATTCCTTGACAATGGAAGTTGTGTGTGTTTGGTGTTCCACTCTGGAGAGGAACGAATAGACCGGTTGGTATTCACAGGTGTAGTTGCCCCGGCAGGTCCGGGATTTCCGTCCAGATAGATCTGAATCACGTGCCAACGCCGACACATTTGCTCGCCACGTTTGCCGTGTGCCGTTGCCGTGTGCGTAATTCGCTCGTCGCTCGCTGTCGTGTAGGGTTGCGGAATCCAGAGGTTAGTGGCGGTTGTATGGTGTTGAGAGACGTGCCGCAGTAGAGGGGGCGCGGGTACAGTAGTGGTCCCTCTATATTGCCCGGTTTCCCTCTATAGTGCCGGTTGCCTGCTATAGTGCCGGTTGCCTGCTATAGTGCGTGCTACGATAGAGGGGCACCCCTTTCTTTTCTAAGATTCCCTTGATTTGGGAGCTTAAGACCTGTCCCAAAAACCGATTTGGAGATAAATAAAACTGCTGACCGGATGGAAAATCCCATGGCCTGGGTACACAACGAAAATGACCCATGAATACAGCCTATTTCCGACGATTTTGGGGTAAGGGAGCCCCGTCAATCAGAAACTGGTTTCGCCAAAAAATGGTATACCTTAATACCTCTATCGTAGCATGCATCAGTAGAGGGGGCGCGGGTACAGTAGTGGTCCCTCTAAAGTGCCGGTTTCCCTTTATAGTGCCGGTTGCCTGCTATAGTGCCTACCGTATGAAAATTATGGGCACGTATGGGGGAACACAGTTGTGGCAGTGTGCGGAGTAGTGCCGGTTGCCGCCCTAGTGCAGGTGTTGCCGTCTATAGTGCACATGCCGGCATTGTAGCGGGACCGGACCACCCAACAACCGACTTTTTGCGAGAAAAAAAGTACTTGCATTCCGGTGAAGAAGTGCAAGACGAGCGTTTGTTGGCAGACCGGCAGGATACTCCTTGAAGAACCCTTACCCCAACCCTAACTGTTTTTGGAAAAAAAAATCAAATGCAATCCGATGAACAGTCCCATGGCCTAGGTATAGTCTACGAAAAATATTGCAAAAACAAGAAGGACGTTCCGACGACACACGGCTTAAGGGGTCTTGTCCTTGAGAAAATATTTGAGCCAAAAGATGTGCTACCCCCTTTGTAGCACGTGTCTGTGACGAGCCCGCCGACGCCCCCGTTTCGCGATACCGTGGCTACCTCAACGGCAGGGGGCGTGGCGGGGGGGGGTGGGGTACTAATTTGTTGCTTGCCTTAGTCATTTGACCATTGACCACGCATGCATCCCTTTCGAGACGGAGCACCGTTCCTACTTCTAGTAGAGACACCTCCAACACTTGGGTGCTCATCACGCTTCTTCCATGTACTAATACTGTGCATAGAAACGGTTTGTTTTTCCTATCCCCGTCCTGTTTCGCCGTCTGCGGCCACCATCTATCTCCTAGGATAATGATCGTTTTCTCGCTACTCTAGTCTACCAAACTCTTCCATGTCACATACGTCTAATTTCCTCATCTCTTCCTCTAACGCATCCCGTTTCTCCTTGTATACTGCACTTTCTCCTTTGTGAGTCCTGCTCTATTGTTGTGCCACACGGGAACATATTTGTAGCCACGTCCTCCTCCTCCCGACTACTGCTATACCTCTTTGTTCTTTTCGTTAGGTCCATGTCCCCTACACGACATCGCAGTTTCAGCTTTTTCGCGTAGTCTACCGGGCCGAGGAGACATGTTTTCATTGCAATATCTTCCCTCAACCCCCCGCTTATCTCTTATTAACTGCTTCTCCTGTTTCACCTTATTTCTTAGCGCTAGATTTTCCCTTTCTTCTATTACTTTTGCTTCTGTCTTGTACCTGCCAAACTTCTCTATAGACAGTACCTCTTCTTGGTCTCCCCCTGAATCCTTCCATATTTTCTCGACTACGTTATCCCATCTAACTCTAGCTCTCCCTTTTGTTATTTTCTCCCATACAGCCCTGTCAGCTATGACTGGCAACCTCTTTTCTGGCATACTCTTTACTTTATGTTGCCATTTTAACTTTCTCGCGTCTCTGTTTGTTTTAAGTGGGTACATTCTTAGTTCTGCTCTTAGTACTGTATTTCTCGTCATACTTGAGCATCCTAGTATATTCTTGGCTGCTGTCATCTGCACTGTTTCCAGTTGTTTTACGAACTTCGCGTTCCCTTCCCATGCTTCTCCTGCATACTCTAACTTTGGTACAATCACATGAATTAGAATACATATTTTTTAATCCCAGTATCAAGGTGCGGGTCTGTTAGGATCGCATCCATCTTGCCTACTTGTGATTTTACCCTTTTCTATTACCTTCGCTATGTGTGCATTGTTATAAGGCTTAGTTTGGGTAAGCTATTGGTTAACCAGTTGCAAGTGGTCAAATGGACTAATACCCCACTAACTTCCTTAACAAATGGCGTCGTCGACAGACCATGGTTTTTTGGGTCGTGGGTTCAATCCCCACCATCCACAATAATAAACTTTTCAGACTTTCCCCATGTCGAACTTGAAAAATACTCTTCCTGGTATCCCCAGGAAATGAAACGGCTTGGATAATTGGCAGGTCCGCCGTATATCCGGCCGACCTGCTATCCCGCCGTTTCAGGGGGGGAGAGTGTTATAAGGCTTAGTTTGGGTAAGCTATTGGTTAACCAGTTGCAAGTGGTCAAACGGACTAATACCCCACTAATTTCCTTAACAGCATCCCAAGAGCAGTCCTTTGATATCTCTACGCCAATGTTAAGGTAATAGTGGGGTATTAGTCCGTTTGACCACTTGCAACTGGTTAACCAATAGCTTACCCAAACTAAGCCTTATAACACTCTCCCCCCCTGAAACGGCGGGATAGCAGGTCGGCCGGATATACGGGCGGACCTTTCAATATCCAAGCCGTTTCATTTCCTGGGGATACCAGGAAGAGTATTTTTCAAGTTCGACATGGGGAAAACCTGAAAAGTTTATTGTTGTGGATGGTGGGGATCGAACCCACGACCCAAAAAACCCATGGTCTGTCGACGACGCCATTTGTTAAGGTATTAGAGGGGTATTAGTCCGTTTGACCACTTGCAACTGGTTAACCCATAGCTTACCCAAACTAAGCCTTATAACACCAAGGTGCGTATGTTAGTCTACGATCGGTAGTTCATCTTCTCCCCACTTCCATTTGAAATTTACCGTGGATTCATCTTATTATCTTCGTCTCAAACAACTACTGCCCATTTTTTCACGTTCACTGTCGCTCTCCATTTCATAGTGCACTCTAGTGCTTTCTCGATCTATTTCAGCGATCCTGCGGATGTTTCTATTTATCCCCACGAAATCATCGCAACGGTAAGGGGGGGGTACTTTCAGGGGCCACATTTCTTCAGTGTTTTTCACCGACTAATTCTACGATAGCCCCCCCCGAAACCGACGATTTCTTTAACGAACGTTTCATGGCTACTCGACACGAGGAAAGATGTTACGAAAAAAATATCTCAAGTTATTTTGTTGCTTGCAAAGGGCTATCAAACGATGACGTCGGGGTGGCAAGGGGTACGCACGGTATTTCAGGAGTTACGGCCGGGAGCTGGTTTCAAAAGCCGGCGATTTTGTTCAAGAAAAGTTTGGGGGGGCTATCGTAGAACGATCCCACCGGCCGGGTCTCTCCTCGCGGGCCGGGTCAGGTAAGGGTGACCCGACACGAACCGGCCCGAACCGGCCCGACCCGACCCGACCGGACCGGACCCGACCCGACCCGACCCGACCCGACCCGACCCGACCCGACCCGACCCGACCCGACCCGACCCGACCCGACCCGACCCGACCCGACCCGACCCGACCCGACCCGACCCGACCCGACCCGACCCGACCCGACCCGACCCGACCCGTGAGGTTTGAAAACCTCCTGACCCGACGTGGCCCGTGCCGTGATGTTTCGAACACCTAGGTCCTCCTGATCCGACCCGAGTCAACCTGCGAGTTTTTGAGAACCGGGCAGAGTACTAAGCAACACCGACCAGCCCAAAGTAGGTTATAGCTAGTATACTATACACTACGAAGTACTTCGTATATTATTAGCCCTTTTGGTGCCTGGGTCTATTATAGCGATGTAAGACATTACAATAAGTGCGATGTTATCCACCGTCTCCGTCAGTGCGATGCAGTGCGAACGAGATCACCATGACGTGCATCTTGTTTGTATCTTTTCAGTGTGGACACGAAATGTATCACCAATAATATTCACGCATCTCACTTTGCTTCGAATGCCGTAAACGCCAGTTTTTTTGGTCATCTATTCCCTCTGATGAAGCTCCACAGAGTTTAAGCAGCACCGACCAGCCTAAGCGGGTTAATAGAATTAGACTACTATTGCCGCCCACACTTTTTCACCAGCGACTGCTGCTGCTGTATGTAGTCGTCCACGCCGAAACCACAACAAACCATTGGATGGAGAAATTACCGGTCTGTTCGTAAATAGAAGAGATAATTGGGACATTTTTCTGATCCAAATACGCATCATGGTGCGGTAGGCGCAGCGACTGCTGTAGTCTTTCCACCCCGAAAACCACAACCATTACTGGAGAAATTACCAGTTTTTTTTTTTTTTTCTTGTCCTCCGGCGGATGGGGAAAAATAAAGCTTTAGCTCACCACACTTTCACGTATTTTCATACGCGTCGTGTGTCTATTTAACTCAGTTGCTTTCGCAGCCCAACGCTAGCTGGCGCACCCTTCGGGTCCCATCGTAGGTAGACTCTGATCGTAAATGTAAAGGAGATTGGGACATTTTTCTGGTCCAAATACACATCATTGCTGCGGTAGGAGATCCCCTATTATTTCCACGGCCTTTCGCGGGTCGGGTCAAGTCTCGCGGGTCGGATCGGGTCCGGGTGGCCCGATTCGACCCGTGATGTTACAAAGAGACCCGGTCCGGCCCGTGAGATTTCAAACACCTCCCGAACCGCCCCGACTCGAACCGCAAGTATTTGTAACCCCTTCGGGGACTTGAGGCGCAAAACCTATTGACGGAAAAAGTGGCGTGGTTGCAGCATCGGCCACATGAAGTAAAATCAATCCGAGTTGCTGCTGCTGCTACTGCTGGTTGGTGGTTGTGTACGAGATGTGTTCGAACTGCAACGCAGGAGGCTGTGTGAGGCAAAAGCGTGAGGCATGACGGTACTCGGATTGTTGCCTCGAGCTTTTCCTAGACGCTTGATTAGATCGCGCTCGTCGCTTTTCGGTCTGTATACTATAATCAAGATATAATCAAGCCCCAAAGGGGATATGAAGCGTTTTGACCCGTGAAAAAAAACGCTGTTTATCTCTTGGGGATGTACGCTACCGGTAACACGACTCGTGCTACGATGAAACTACGAAACATAGCATCTTTTGGCTCAAATTTTCTCTGAACGACCACGGAGCTCATTAACCGAAGCACGCCCGACAAAGGTATGGTATACATGACTTTAGTTTTCGCAAACTTTTTGGACGGCGGGCTCCTTAACCCGAAATCGTCGGAATATATATATATATCTAGTCCATGGGTTTTGTTCACCGGGTTTCACTTTCAGTTTGCTCCAAAACAGTTTTGCGCAGGGTTCACTTTCAGTTTACTCCAAACACTTTTGGGGGGGTGTTTTAGCAAGCTTGGATTTTGGTATATCCAGCCCACGGGTTTAGTTCACCGGGTTTCACTTTCAGTTTACTCCTAACGATTTTGGGGTGGGTTAGGGTAAGGGTTGGGGTTGTTAGAAGGAGGTATACAAACAGGGCTCCTCGCGTGAGGAGCCTTGGAAAAAAAAGGTTGCATCTCTACCGTAGGGTGTGTCGTTTTCAACATTTTACTCGTTGTGTACGTAGTAGGCCCTCCACCGTAACGTCAAACACAAGCGACAAAGGCCTCCAAGAGTATGCTTAGGAGGGCGTGCACTTTAGGCCTACCCGGTAATGTGCCCCGAGCATGACCCCATTAACCAAGGTTGGCACCTGGGAACTCTGGGCCCACCAGGGTACACACCCGAGTACGACTACAACCAGGTTTGATACTTGGGGTACTCTCGGCGTACCCGTGTGTACATCCCCGAGTATGACCGCAACCACCAGGTTCGGTATCCTGGTACCCCAGAGTACCATAATACCCTACAAAGCATGCTATGAAATCGTCACAACTCGTCCTGTCCTGCCCCCCCGCCCCGGTCACCGCCACTATCTCTCTACAAACCCAGCAGATAAACGCCCCTTACACATTACACACAAGTGCACAATAACAAGGGACATAGCCTCCAGCCGCGGGAGACTCTAAAAACGCGCGAGAAAAAAGTTCAAGAAAGGGTTTACTAGGGTACAATATAATCTGGGCGCACTCGGGTGCATACCCGGGTATGACCACAACAATCAGGTTTGGCACCCAGGAACTCTGGCGTATCCGGGTCCGGGTACACACCCGACTATGATAGCAATCAAGTTTGATACCCAGGTACTCTCCGCTTACCTGGGTACATACCCGAGTACAGACACATCAACCAAGCGTGGTAGCTGATGATTACTCTGGGCGTACCTGGGTACATACCCGAGTATGACCACAACAACCAGGTTTAGCACCCGGGAGTCCCAGAGTGTATATACCCGACGAAACATGTATTTGACAGCGTCACAAAACGTGCTGCCCCCCCCCCCCCCCCCCCCCCCCCCCGTCACCGCCATCATATCTCCACACACCCAGTAGGGAAACGTCCACAACTCATTACGCACAAAAACCACAAGAATCAGCAACGGCGTCACCAGACGTAACGTATCCACAAAAAAAATGCAAAAAAAACGTCCAAGGATGTGTTTTACTAAGGGATGCGTATATATACTCTGGGTATACCCGGGTACTCTGGGCGCACCAAGGTATATACCTTAAATGACGGGTACACACTCGAGTGTGACTACAACAACCAGATTTGGTTCCCGAGCACCCCAGAGCATACAACAACTTACCGAACATAGGCTATACGAAGAATACAAGTAGTATTGACACGTCAGCTGTGAGTTAGACCGATTGAGCGGTCGATGCTCACATTTTCAAGCTGCGTGATACGTCCCACTACAAACATTTGAGAGATCGTTACGTCAGCTGTGGGCTCGTTTGAAAGCATCACAACTCGTCCTGCCCCCCTGCCCCGCCCCCGTCGCCGCCACCATCTCTCCACAGACCCAGTGGGTCGTCCCCCCGGAAGTACTTCAGCGCCGAGGTAAATATCAACGCGCACAGACAAATGCCTCCCACCCTTTTCGCCTCGTCCACGAACATCTGCTGCCAGGTGGATTCTCCCTCCCCACCCCCACCCTTTTGCATCATTAGGGGTGGCGCACTTTCTTGTGACCCGGGATGGTCGTGACTTGTCCCCCCTGCCGCGGGAACGCCGCCGGCCCCTTGAGAAGCTTGTCCCGACGCAGGGGCGCGTCTTCGGCGAGTAGAGTCGCCGCCGCCACTGCTAGCATCACCACTACCGCCACCACCGCCACTACCACCACCACCACCACCGCCACTTGCAGCGTTGTACAAGCCTTCACCATTGAGCACCTGAAGGAGAGGGAGGCCTATCCCCGCAACTTTACAGCAACTCTGCAGCTCCGCCATCTTCGTGCAAACGGATTGGATTCTGAACCGCGCCAAATCGGGGCGACGACAGAGTTACAACCACCAAAAAACGAAATGGGGGGGAGGGGTTTGGGGAAGGAGGGGGGGAGGGTAGAGAGGGAGAAGGAGATGGGGGGGGGGGGGGATCAGGGGAGGGACACAGGGAGGGGGGAGTTAACTCATTTCATGCAAAGCCATAGTCTTGAAGACCACAAAACCTGCATCCTTACAACGCGGGGGCGGAGCACGCCGGGTTTTCACCGACCAGGCAGACATCGCGCGCACCAAGCGCGAATCGTGGTGAGGCGTTCGATTGGGCGCACGAAGGGTGGGCTGCATGCTACTAAGAACCACTTGTGAGGCGGAGTTCGGCCCCGTGTGCGCACTCTCTTGCATTTCCGATGACAGCTTCGATGAGGCGTGGGGGAGGGGCTGGGGGAATGAGAACGAGGGGAGGAGGGGCACTCATGTCAGAGCGATGGTAAATTGACCCATATTGGTGCACACCAACTGGTTTCTGACCGAGCTATGTCCAAGACAGCGACGGCGTTGCAAGGACCAGAAGCAAAACATGGGGGCGGGGGGATGGGACGGGGCAGGGGTTAGAAGACGGAGAAGGAGATGAGGGGGGGGGTACTGAAGCCAACGGGTTTGCTAACCCGTTCGACACAAGCACCACAAATCGTCAGCACTCAATGAAGCCCAATCCAAGCCCCCCCCCCGCCTCCTCCGTCCCCCAATGCCTGTAGCAAACAACCAACGAATCAAACATACAAAGCTACCTGTAGCCCAGCCAACGCTCCCCCCCCCCCCCACCCCCCTTCCCCCCCCCCACCCCCCTTCCCCCCCCCACCCCCCCGCCTGTCCCCAACCCCGTTCTCCCTTCTGCCGGCCCCCTCCTCCGCCCCAAACGCAAAACTACCAAGATAACCTACACTTTTTTACCGGTAATTATCTTGCACAACGTTGTCCGCATCCTCTAGGGACAGCCTCTTGCGACAAATCCAGTGCTCGAAAGCTCCTGCCCCCCCCCCCCCTCGCCTTCCCCTCCCTCCCGCACTCCCCCCCCACCCCTCAAACGTCTCACACACCCTTCCCCTTCCCCTCCCCCTCCCACCTGCAGCGCACAAAAAAAAGGAACAATATATTTTCGCCTGTAGTTATCTTGCATAAGGACGTCCGCATCCTCTCGGGACAGCCTACCGCCCCCCCCCCCCCCCCCCCCTCCTACCCGCAGCGAACAAAAAAAAACGAAGAAAACACAAAAATGAATAGATGTTCACCTGTAGTTGTCTTCCATGAGGTCGTCCGCATCCTCTCGGGACAGCCTATTCCGACCTGTCCAGTGCTCGAACGCTTTTCTCACGTTCAGGTCCTTCAAGTCGTCTTGTAGGAGCTGCTCGCAACAGGACGAAGAGCGGACGCCGGGGGGCGAGGAGGATTGGGGGGTGGGGTCGGGTGGGGTGGGGTGGGGCGGGGTCGAGCGGGGTGGGGTGGGGTGGGGTAGGGTGGGGTAGGGTGGGGTGGGGTGGGGTGGGGTGGGGTGGGGTGGGGTGGGGTGGGGTGGGGGTTCGGGGGGGGGGCACGAACCGCTTCAGATGCGTGCCACCGCACATATATGCCAGTTTTAACCATACTTTCCAGAGATTTTCACGGGTCAGGTCCAATCTCGCGGATCGGCCACCTCGCGGGCCGGGTCGGGTTGGGTCAGATGACCCGACCCGACCCGTGAAATTTCATGAACCTCTGAACCTGACCCGACCCAACCTGTAAGACTTCAAAACCTCCTGACCCAGCCGGACCCACCCGTAAAAATTCATGGATCTTCTGACCCGACCCGACCCGTGAGAGTTCAAAATCTTGTGACCCGACCCGACCCGACCGGCAAGGAGCCGAACGACCCGTGAGATGCAGGTCATGTCGCGGGTCGGGTCGCCTTGACCCGCGAGATTTTGTATCTCGACCCACGGGTTCGACCCGTGGATCTGACCCACCGGTCGACGTATTCGAAATGGTTTAATAGCGTCTTGCGACAAACGTTCTTCCGAAAAATATATTTCCTTCCGCTAAAAAAAGCGAATTCCCTTCCCATCATGACTTTGGTGTGTGTGAGATGGAAGCAAAATTCTGCAGGCAACGCCTCCAAATATGAGGGGGGGGAGTGGGGATGTGCGGCAACAACGCAAAAGAACAAAAGGAAAAGGAACGCAGAAAAGCAACAAAAAAAACGTACGTGTAGCGACGGCAGCCAATCAACGGCGGCGGCGGCAGAGTGAACCGCAGTGCCGCCGCTGCTATCCTTCAGCAAGCAGCAGCTAAGCTAGCGGCAGCAAGCGGCAGGAGAAGCTTCAGCAACGAAAACAAGCAGCACCAGCACCGGCAACAGCAACAACTTCCATTTTTTTATTTTCCAATTTTGGCACCGGCTTCGTACGAGCATTTTTCTCGTCGTGTGTTGCTGCTGCTGCTGCTGCTGATGCTGCTGCTGATTGCTGTTACGCTCAGAGCATGCGTGCCACCGTGCTGGCGCGCTCTGCTCCGAGCACGCCCGACGCCCGACACTTAGACCGCGGCGGCCTCACACGGCGCCGCCGCCGCCGCTGCTGCTAATGCTACTACTATCGCGCTGTAGTGGAATCGAAATGATACACGAGCTGTCGTGTTGGCACGGTCTACCAGCATACTGGATAGTGGCACAAGAACAAGTACGAGTAGCCATTTCGGATCGGCGCATTGTCCAGGACACCAAGCGGGCGAGAGCGCGCCGTCGTAGCAGCGGGCCACGGGGCGGCCCACTGGCCCACTCCAACGCCGCTCAACCGCGTCATATTCTAGCTACACTTCTCGAGTCTGCGTGCTCTCAGCGGTTGTTGCGCTGTGTCGATACAGCATGCAGCAGGCAGTAAGTGGTGTGGGCCAGGCAAGGGAGATGCTCGTCGATTAGTGAGCAGAGCTGCGCCGGGCAAATCTTCCGTGCGTTGCAGGCCAATGAAACAGAGAGACAAAAAGTACCGCATTTTTTTGTCACATTCTACCTTCGATAAAGTATTTTTTGCCGTGTTTAGACAAAAATACCGCAAATCCCCACCTTCGGGAGATTTTTTTAGATGGGTTTTTAAGACAAATATTCTTCACAAAGACTCTACTCTGTGTTTTTGTACCCCGCTAGTGATACGTGACCTAGATGTAATGGATATAGATGGATCTGAACACGAAAATATACATTTGGCGGCGATTTAGCATCACAAAAGCCCTCGGATAGGAAATAGTAAGGTTTGGATGTGTTCGGTCCGAGGGTCAGATCTATGGACCCGCGGGTCAGAAGAAAGCAAATCTAGAGCCAAAGTGGCCCGACGGGTGACATGACTCCTATCTCGCGGGTCATGACCTGACCTGACCCGCGAGATTTCAAAACCTATTGACCCGACCCGACCCGACCGGACCCGACCCGACCCGACCCGACCCGACCCGACCCGACCCGACCCGACCCGACCCGTGAGGTTTTGAAAACGCCTAGACTTGACCATTGGGCCGGGTCATGACCCATGAAAAGCCCTGAAAAAACGACTCATCAATTCAATAGGGAGAGTCCACAGCAGTGCAAGCATCACCATACAGCCTGCTCCTTACATTTGCATTTTGGACACCCCCACTACTCGTATGCCATAGCCGAAATCGTGAACATATTTCACACCTTGGAGACAGATAATCTAGATAATCTAGATGTTCTAGATAACCTAGATAATCTAGATAAGCTAGACAATCTAGATAACCTAGATAATCTAGATAATCTAGATAATCTAGATGTTCTAGATAATCTAGATGTTCTAGATAACCTAGATAATGTAGATAATCTAGACAGACAATCTAGATAATCTAGATAATTTTATCTAGATCATCTACAGTAGCAGATCCTGCATCTGCCGATATGAGATCTTGTGCAGGATCTGTCTACAGAGAGCACAGATCCAACCCCGGAAACCTTTGTTAGATCATGCAGAACGCACGGCTCCCACCCGATAGCATGAGCTATAGACCATACAGATCTTCCTCGAAATATCTAGATCATCAAGCGGGAATCGATGATCTGCCGAACGCGTGACATATTCTTAGCGTTTTCTTCTCTCAAGCCCCAGAGAGGCTAACATACCAATAGAAGGATGCTATGTACGAGACCCGTCTTTTCGCACGCGTAAGATTTATTTTGGCGTCCATCTACACAACAACAATCTACACAAACGGTAGGTTTCTTTTCATTTTCCGAGGCTTTCTGCTTGCGGGAATGTTATGAGTAATCAATGTTGACGCTCATGCTGCACATGGTCGGATGGCGAGCACAATAATAGCCTACACAACACTAGCTACTATCATAGCCTGGCAGCTCCGGTAGTGGCTGTTGCCCGTGAGTTCTGCTACCTTTGCTCCAACGCACACTCGTCTTGCTATAATGCCTCGTTCTCTCCTGGGAACTGTCTACTCGGGGCTAAATCACTCTAGTGAGACTTGTACACATGTCATCCTAATTCTCCAACAAACCCTATGTTACATCTTATCATACAACCTCTCGCTTTTAGTTTAGGTACGCGGTCAGCCAAGGGGGCAAATCGCGATCTCCTAGCATTTTTGCGTAAATAAACGAAAACAAGAGGCAGTTTTAAGGGCGCGCAATCTGTTCCCTCGCGAATAGTTCGGTGTGCTGACTCGCATATGTTTTGCCCGCGTGTTCATTGCGGTTGGCATTGCACGGCCAAATCACCTTGCCGTGTTTGCCATGCGAATCTCTGTCTCGTAGTTTGTGACCACAGTAGTAGTAGAGCCCGTCTCTGTAGGAGGCATGGGCACGAATGCTGGCTACATGTGCTGGATGCAGATGGGTGGAAAAAAAATATCAGTTTTACCCTTTCGAAGGCCTCTGTATAGCGACAAAACAAACTATAAATGCGTTCATATCATGGTGCGGGCATTTGACACACGCCAGTGCAAGCTGCGCGCACGTCTCACAAGTACTTGCATTGGCGCTCGGCAGCAGTACGACGGTAAAATCGTCAGCCACCTAACCTAGCAGCCCGGGTTGCTTGGTGTGAGGGATGCTACGACACAATCGTCAGTTTCATTCGTCATTTTTTCCCTACACTATAATCAAGATATAATCGAGCCCCAAAAGGGTCAACGTAAAGCACGCACACTGCGTAGGCTGTGGCCAGAGCATGTCGCTCTCGAGGAAGATGAACCGGCACGGACGCTGGGTGTGCTGGGTGTTGATGGGTGGAAACAACAGTTTAACCTTAATAATACCTATACACAGCTTGCGTCAAAGTGGTGGCTGGGTGGTTAGCTCGCGGAGGGCAGCAAGGTGACCATCGTCCCGCGCACCGCGTCCTAGGGGACTCCGCGAAGTAGGC
Source organism: Undaria pinnatifida (assembly GCA_012845835.1). Classification (NCBI taxonomy): domain Eukaryota; class Phaeophyceae; order Laminariales; family Alariaceae; genus Undaria; species Undaria pinnatifida. The sequence continues at coordinate 10,728,252 of JABAKD010000015.1, read as the reverse complement.
CGTTCACTTTGTCCTACGCCGCTTTAATGTCCCAAAATGGTCCATACATTTATGTCGTGAGTGGTACCATAACAAACTAGAGCCCGCTGCTGACGAATTTGACATATTTACACAAAAAAAACCGGCAAAAAACGGTCGCTTCAAGCAAACATGTCAGGAGACGGCACTTTCAGCCCTTGACAGACGGCAATTTTCCAATAAGTCAGCTTGAATGACGCTTGGCTGACGCCAAACTACCGGGTTCAAGTGTGGAATGCTTGGTTTTACACCCCTGACCGCGGTACGTTTCCCTTGACTGACCGTCTGCTGACATTTTTTTGGCTTTCATGGGCACGCACTGCTTGCAGCGGTGGCTCGCGGAGGGGCACCGAGACAACCACCGCTTTAACCATCCTCTCGCTCACCTGGTCCTGAGCGAAGCCGCGAAGCAATCCGTCCACCCTGTCCAAAGCTTCTTGCCGCGCGTCTGTGGTCCCTGCGCGCACACCGGCGGTGAAATACCGTCGTATCAATAGTACGTGACAGCATTGAAAAACAGAGAGTCAGGATTGTTTGGCTAGAAATTGGTGGCGCAGTGCGATGGCATACCCCACGTCTCTCCCTTGCCCTTATTGTCCACCGGTACCCCCCGTCCTGGTGAACTGCAGCCTACTCTGGAGGACTGACTGCTCGTACCGATGTAGTGTATACCGGGAGAGTTCTCCACTACGACCGGCCCAGTCGTAAGACAGGACCCCGCAAGAAATTTGCCCTGAGATTTCCGGGGGGGGGGGGAACCGGGAGCGGTTATGCCAAAATGAGTGTGGAACACACCCTTTCTCAACTAATAAACTTTCTTAAATAAACATTTGTATTACTTTCTTAATGCGATAATTATCCTGGGCCAGTATCAGTTGCCTCCTGGAAAGATAGCAAACAACAGCGCTAGCTGCTATGCCTGATCGCCACAGGGCGGTAGTGCTTTGTGCCCGTGCAGCTTGCTACTCTACGCTCAGCTTCAAGGTGCGTTCGTCTTGCTGCCCAGTATTGTTTTTTTTCTGATGGGCACTTTTTACGTACCGGTAGCTCGATTACGTTATTGAGACTTGCATGCATGCCACCCTCTCTCTACAAAACAAACACTATATTTAGCTGTATAGCTATATTATATCGCACCCTTACATCCCCTCTCTCTACGCAAATAAGATACTATAGCCTGGACCGTATCTCGGTTTCTTATTGGATTGGCGGTCGTGCCATATGCCGGTCAGAGACCGTTACCGCCCCCTGCTTTCGTAAACGTACAAAGGGCGCCCAAATCGGTCTTCCCTGGGCAAAAAATTGAGGTCCCTTTTCTCACGATAAATAAGAAAACTGACTGAAGAGCCGGTACTCGCGCTCATTGTCGGGTGTGATACTTGTACAAAAGCTCATATTTATATAATAGCCTCTAGTCTGTGCTCTATGGTGGCGAGAAATATAAGAAATTGAGCCTGGAAAACAGGAATTGATGTCTCTTACTTAAGTACTACTAATAGCGGAAGCCTTACGTGTTACTAGGTACTTGGTACAGCACTGAATACTGTCTGTATGTGTGTGGCAAACGTGCATGTATATGTGTAGACTATGTATCAAAGGCGTACTAAATCCAAGTATTGACCTGAAATTCGTCAAACTCGCGGCTGACGTCCTTGAAAATTAGTTATAAAATCCTCGCTCCGCCAAAATAAAAAAAGTCAGCCTGTCTGTCTCTGTTTTCAAGTTTCTTCCGCCCATCTGCAACAAAATTCTACTCTAATTCCAAGTAATTTCCCAAAAACGCGGGTGCCGAGTTTAAGAAGGCGACGAAAAAACAGGAGGCCGACTTTGCAGTTTTCTACGCAACTCTCGTCAGGTGATCCAAAACTGGCTCTGGCTACCATAACGACAGCTACCTTCTCACGGTCGGAAGCTAGCGGAGTGGTACAACGAAGTTGCCGTGCGAGAGCCCGAGCCCGACTGTCTCTCGTCGACCCCTCATGATATCCACAAGACAGCAGTGCGTACATCTGGAGCCATTCTAGCTATTCTCACAGAAACAGAAGTTTGAACATTGACGGTGCGTTTACCTGAAGGAACGGTCGTGCGGCCTTCCGCCCAAGACATAACCAGTGCGCAGGAGTCACACCAGAAAGTGTTTCCAAAGCAGAGTACAACCGTATCAGGCAAGCTTGCTACAGCAATACAGGTGTGTAGATCTGGGAATCAAGAAATCACAAGAGGGGCAGTATCCTACAAGGGGTTTCGTAAATATACGGAAGCATTTACGAAAATATGTCCGATTTTTCATTCCAGACATCAGACATCGCAGCGACTTGCCTGTCGCAGGGAGCCTGGTGTGTTGCCGCTGCCAGCTTGCACATCCTAACACATTCGAGGCTCCTCCGCTGGAGACGGAAGAATGGAGGATGACATGGAGCAAAGGATCCATGATCTGGAAAACGCGCAAGCTTCGCTGGAAGCTCAGGTACACGAAGCGCCCAATATCAATCACTTTTTTCGTGGTTCACATTTTGATCTCTCGAGGAAGAAAGACTCGCCTATATGGTCATCTCTCGCCTTTTTCCTGAGTGGAGACCATGGGTACAATGTTATTGCCCGCGGTCGTGAGGAGTTGTTGTGTTGCTGCAGTGTCAAGTACCTTTGGGGTTCTTCTTAGCGTCGCGCTCTGATTTTGTTTGCGCTTCGTGAGAAGTGAAGCGTGAAAGAGAAAGGCCTAACGACGTCGTATCATACCACAGAAACAATAGTACGCTTCTCTAGAAATGACTTAATTTTTGTTGGGTTTTTGAATTATCTGATCCCTGCTCACGTGCAAGTCTGCGGTCGCGCGAAAACGTGTATCACCGATACCACACCACAGGTATCATGCTGATATTTGATACAGCAGTACCTGGTAAGCTTGCTGCATCGCAATTACAGGGGGCGTTGATCACACGAAACAGCCTTGGCCTGCTGTGGCTTAAGGGGGTGATCGATTTTCCTAGCGATAGCACGCAAGGAGTTTTTCTGCCGTACGTGCAGGCGTGCGACGCGCTAGCAGCATGATTCTACTGCTGTACTCGTACATCATACCTGGTACCTGGTACACTTTAAAAGTGGGCCCTCTCATGAGAAAGAACACAAGTCGTATTCTATAACTAGTTTTTAAGGACGTCAGCCGTGAGTTTGACGAATTCCGGTCAATGCTCATCTTTGCAAGCTGCGTTGCTGGTACTCGTAATATACTATATGAGTGAGTTTTGATTGGGAGGTGTCTTATTTTTTATCCACTATAATGGTAAGTATTGGTATTTATACTTTAGGTGGGGAATTTTGAGCTAGGTATTTGTCCTTTTTTTGTTCGTTTTCTTCCTTCTTTTTCTTCCTTTATTTTTTCCTTGCAAACAGCCGGATGTGCCTGCTTTTGTATGTTTGCCCTCGTTTTCTGTATTCATTGCGGTTGGCATCGTTATATGGCCAAATCGTCTTCCTGTATTTGCAATGCGTACCTCCGTTTTGTAGTTTGTGACCGCAGGGTTCGTCTCTCCGTTAATACCAGCATCATACCTGGTAGGAAGCATCGGCACGAACACTGATTGCTGTGCTGGGTGGAGATGGGTGGAAACACCAGTTTTCTGCGAAGAACGCACATATCGTAGACGCATCGCTCGGCGTGCGCACTCTCTCCTCGTTGTCGAGAAAACCAGCTTGGAAATTGATCCGAGGGGGTGCACTAGTATCATTCGAGGATCCGTTTGTTGTTTATCCTGATTCTTTTCAGAGGCCCCCTTGGGAACCCCCTCCTCCCCCCCGCCAACCCCCGCATCCATCAGAGGATACGTTGTATCTACTCCATATGTCTGTAGCACGCCCCCCTCCCAATGCGCCCCTGCCTATGGTGGATTATACTGCGTTTTCCGTTTGCCAGCGGCATCCTCCCCCCCCGCCCACGCCTCATCAAAAGGGGGGTATAGATGAACAAATTGTTATTAATACTTATACTTGTCAGTAACCCCCACCCCCCCTTTCCCCGGATACGCCTTCCTTATGGTCGTTGTAGGTAGTCCATTTGTCAATTGCCTCCACCCCTTTCCTCCTTCCTCCCCACGCATCGTGTTCAATGATGGTATACGTGCTGTTGTATGCGATAACTCTGTAGGGTAGAGGGGGATGCTGCTGCTACTGCTGCTGCCCGGTTGCTGCTGCTTTCGCTACTGGTGGTGGTGGTGGTGACATTGCTGCTGCTGCTACGTTGAAAAACTGCTGCTGCTTTTACCGCTACAGCAGCCTTGGAAGCAGAACTACAGCGCGAGCCACAGCACAGCAACATCGATGTGTATGGAGTGATTCGAATGCGTTCAACCATTGCATACTCTCACCCTCGTTGCATGTCGACAGGGCTTCGTTCTCACACGGAGGCGTTTTTTTTTTCTGTTATTCCCTTGTCGGGTACTCTGTGCAGCTGAAAAGCAAGAGCGAGAGGGTCGTCGAGCTAGAGGCCGCCAACGAAGACCTCAAGGGCCGCCTCCAGGAGACCCTGGACAGTCTAGAAAGGTATGCGCTTTATGCAGCCGATGCTGTTTTTCGTTTTCGTTTTTTGGCTTGGGCGATCCGTGACGTTAGATGCACACTGGTGTAGACCAATCATTCAACCCGTATAACTACTACCGCTTTTCGTAGTATATGCTACCGTACATTAGCCATCATTTTAGTCGTCCTCATTAACTTCATCAACCTCATCGATCTAAGCAACCTCCTCGTGTAGCGTTACGTTGCTTCCACGCACTCTGACCCGTTTTCGCACATACATACCTCTTCGTGCGCTCGAACGATCCGTGTCGTTGATGTTATCGTCGTCGTCGTTTTCGTGATCGTTTTCGTTGTCATTGTCGTCATCGACATCGTCGTCGTCACCATCACCGCCATCACCACCATCACCACCAACATTGCATTACCAATACCAACACCATTGCCACCCCCCTGAAACCCCACCCCCTCCCCTCACCAACAAACATACCAACACCAACACCACCCCCACCCCCACCCCACCATCACCCCCACTGCCACCACCACCACCACCACCACCACCACCACCACCACCACCACCACCACCACCACCACCACCACCACCACCACCACCACTAACTCCACCAACCCCCCCCGCCCAACCCCCCTCCCCCCCGATCCCCCCCCTGACTACCACTATCACTACCAACACCACCACCAACCACCGCCACCGCAACCCCCCCCCCCCTCCACCACCACCACTACCACCACGATGCTGGCAGGGAGACGTTGGGAAGAAAAACCGCTGAAGAGAAGGCTGCAGAGGGCGTCAAAGCGGCGGAGGAGCGAGGTGCGGCGGTGCGTACGGTGGATGAGCAGAGGCGACAGGCCAAGCGCCAGGAAGATGCCTACGATGTGCTGGTGAGACAATGTGGAACCGTCAGAAGCAGTGACGAAACCGTCAGATGGAGTGAACCGTCAGAAAAGGTGTAACCGTCGTAAGCAAGAAAAGCAAAGTTATGCGCACATCTGATGAAGCCAATCGTACGACGTTTAAGTAAAAGCAGCGTATGACACAAGTACGAAAATCAAATGACATAAGTACGATGTTCCAACCTTAGCTAATTTCCACTGCTTTCCACGGGTCATGACCAGTCCCGCGGGTCGGGTCAGGAGGTTATCAAAATCTCACGGGGGGAGTCGGGTCGGATCTGCAGGTGTTGTAAGCATCATGAGTCCCGTCGGGTCGGGTCGGTTCAGGAGGTTTTAATATCTCACGGGTCGACTCGTGTCACCCTGGCGTCGCCCGATCCGCGATAATTGGCCCGGCCCGTGATAAACCCTGCTTATTTCCATGAAGTCTAACCCCTCGGTCACAAAAGTCCGCGATAATTGGCCCGGCCCGTGATAAACCTTGCTTATTTTAATGAAGTCTAACCCCTTGGTCACAAAACAGGCCAAAAAAGAGTGCCGAAGCACAAGTACCATGTACCGTACATTACGTGCACCGCAGTACCAATACCAATTCACACACATAACACGTTGCACCAGGTACGGCATGCACTGACAGTAGAGCTCACCATGGCTGGGGCACACTGTGTATGAGACGGAGGGGAGTATCACTGCAATGGTTGGTTGGGCTTGATCTGGGTAGGGGTAGTTAGGGTTTTATCAACGTTTTGCTCGAATACGTGCTAAGCTACCCTCTTTACCAACACCAATACCGGCCGCGGCTAACTTTTGTTTTCCAGGAGGGAGAGATGGAGAAGCTCCAGGCCAAGCTTAGAGACGCCGAGCGAGACGCCGCCGATGCCGCTGACGAGACGGAGGCCAAGTCGGTAAGCGAATACAGCTGTGGTTCCTCTATGGTGCTGTTTGATTAGTGCCGGTTGCCCGCTATAGTGCGTATGAATTTGCATGGCACATATGAGAAAACACGGTAGTGGCAGTATTCGGAGCAGTGCCGGTTGCCGATATAGTGCGGTTATTACCAGGGGGAGATGAAGGCTTACCAGTCCAATTTTTAGACGCCGAGCGAGACGCTGCTGACGCCGCCACCGAGACGGAAGCCAAGTCGGTAAGCTAATACAGCCGTGGTTCCTCTATAGTGTTGGTTGATTAGGGCTGCTTGCCCGCTATAGGTCCTGTAAAATTGCTTGGCACATGAGCGACGAAAGAGTAGTTTCAGTATTGGAGTAGTGCCGGTTGCTGATACAGTGCCAGTGTTTCCGGCTGGCATATACGTCCGCTACAAGTATAGAGGGGGGACCACGACTGTAGGCTGTAGGAGACAGGTCTTTTGGGGCGCGTAGACACCTTTTTTGCGGCGCGTGAAAACCTCTTCCGACGCATGCTAGGAGGGGGGTACAGTACCTCTTTTTGGCCAAAACATTTCTCACTGACGGAGGTTCTCTTTTAGACTATTGTTAGTAGACTAAAGAACTACCCTATATCGTCAGAATGGTGTTGATGGAGGGATGAAGCGTGGTACGAGAGGGGTACAGTACCTCTTTTTGGCCAAAATATTTCTGACGGACGGGGCTCCTCAACTAGACTATTGTTATTAGACCAAAGAACCACCCTGTATCGTCGGAATGGTTTTGATGGAGGGATGAAGCGTGCTACGAGAGGGGTACAGTACCTCTTTTTGGCCAACTTATTTCTAGCTGGTGAGGGGTCCTTAACCGAGAAACTACCCCACCGAAATCGCTGGAGTTCCAATTTTTTTGTTCTTTGTGTCCGTTTTTTTTGTGCATACGTAGTACGTTGTTCTTTGCTTCGTTTTTCGTTTTGGTTTTTCGTGTTTTGTGCTTTGTTTTTCGTGTTTTTCTTTGCGCTATTCCCTTTGTCCTTTTCCCTTCTCTTTGCGGGCTCTGATTTTGCTTGGATTTCGTTTGTCTCTATTTTTGCCTCGCAAAGCGAGAAGCGGCGTCCAGCCTGCAGCGTCATTTTTTTTCTTTTTTCTTTTTTGTGTTTCATGTATCATTTTCCGTTACGTATGTACCAGATAGCACTCTGGACGGAATTGTGAGGACAATCTTGGGTATTTCTATTTGTACACCAACGGCCCTTACTTTTCAGCTCGGGGGGGCTTTGTTTTTCGTAGCGTAGTATGAATACAACGTACGTTTTTCGTTGTTCCTTTTGTCGTTTTTATTTTTCTTTGCGACGTACATTTTTCGCTCCTTTTGTCGTGAGTGTTTCTTTGCGACGTACCAGGCACGTTTTTCTGTGCTCCTTTTATCGTTTTTTTCTCTCATTTTTTTGTTGTCGTTTCTCTTTGTGCCGCACAAAGCGAGAGGTGGCGTCTGTGAACCGGCGCGCGTCCAGCCTGCAGAGCCAATGCGCGGACCTCGAGAAGGAGTTGGACGAGCGCACGAAGGCCTTGGCTACTTACAGGGGCCAGGTGAGCTTCCGGAAATTAATCAATAACAAGGAGACCCCGGTTTATTATTGGGCACAGACGATTCCCAAGCATGATTCCGCCTTGGTGCCTGTCGCTCTGCTACGTTTTTGTTTTTTGGTGCATGTTTTCGGCGATGGTAGCAGTAATGGCAGTGGTAACGAGGATGTTTAATGATACGATTAGCAGCAGTCGTCGCTGATATCGACGTCGACTTATCCTTTGTTCACCCGCTCGCCCTTTTGCCTCATCACGCCCCCTCCCCGGTTCCCCCCAATCTGCCGCCTCCTCCCCGCCCCGTCCCTAACCTCCCCTCCACCCCACCCTGGCCTCCCCTCTTCCTGAGCAGAAAACGCAAGAGCTGATGCAGGCAATGAGCGAGGTGGCGGAGGTGACGCAAAGGGCCGAAGACGAGAAGGCTAAGACGGAAGAAGAGGCCAGGGTTTCGGACGGTTTGCGCCGGAGGTGGGAAAACATTTGGTTCATCTTCGAGTTCTTGTTGAAGTTCTTGTTGGAGGTCTTGTCGAACTTCATGTTGAAGTTCGAGCTCGGGTTGAATTTTACGTTGAATTTCGTGTTGATGTCGAAGTTTTCTTGATAGTGTTGGAAGTTCACGTCAAACTTCATGCCCCATCTCCCCTTGCCCACCCTGCATCGAACGAAAGCGTTTTTCGTTTTCGCGTGAACGAGGGGCGGCGGATTTGTAGTGGTATTTCAATTGTACAGCCCATTTTAGAACGATATTTGAATGTGCTGCCGCCCCCCGCCCCCGCCCCCTCCCCTTCTCACCCCATGCTTTATACGAAACCCCTTGCGTGAACGACGGGGGGCAGGTTGTCGCGAGCGGAGGCCGACTTGAAGGCCATGTCGGAGTCGATTGCCGTGGATAAGACGGCTCTCGAAAAACAGATCTCCCTGCAGGAGGTGGGCGGAATAACGTTGAAAGGCGTTCTTTTGGTGGGGGGTAGTGGTGGTGGTGGTGGTGGTATTGATGTAGTTGGTATCGGCGTTGGTGGTGATGGTTGAAGGCGATTGCCGTCGATAAGACAGCTCCCGAAAATCAGATTTCCCTGCAGGACGAGGGTGGGTGGACGTTGAGAACGTTGAGAAGAGGAAGGCGTTTTTGGTGGTGGTGGAGGTTGTTTGATAAGTGTTCTGGTAACTTGGTTATGTTTGTTGATCGTTTGATATTGTTTGTTTAATGCCTTGATCATTTTAATTTCGACAAGTTGATTGGTTTGGTAGCTTGATAGCTTGATATGGCCCGACGATATCGTATCTTAACCCCCCCCGCCCCTCCCCGGATTAAGTCATTGTTCTACCCATTTTTGTGTCCCATGTATGGCTTCACACGCATCCCATCTCATGTCTTCCCTCTGGTCGGTCAGTGTACGAGTTTTGGGGGTGTATTTTTTTGGCATCCCCTGCTTGCTCACACCCGTTTTTACACCCTTGTGTTTGTTCGCGTATGTCAGACCCTGACCAATTTGGAGAGGGAGAAGGCCAACGAAGCCACCAAGAAGATCGAAGCTCTACAGGTAAGCCGATGATGGTTGAAGTGTTGAAGCAAGCATACCATCGGCCGCTGACGTACAGTAAGCCAACAGAGGGGTCATTTTCAGACGCTTTTCACGGGTCACGTCCCGGGACGCGGGTCGGGTCAAGAGGTTTTCAGATATCACGGGGTGGGCCAGGTCACCCTGACCCGATCCGGCCCGCAAAAAGTGATGCGGCCTGTGAGCAGCTCGGGTTTTTTCCCGGTTCGCCCGCAGTAAAAACGGTTTTGCTTCAAGGTTGGTGGTGGATGTTTAACGATTTTAGTGGTTCGTGTTTGACCCTTTTAGAGTTGCGAACCAAAATCCACACTAAATACGAGTATTTTTCACCCGAAAACGTAGATGCAGTTCTAACGGAAGTGAGATCGAGAACATCGTCAAAGCTCGTCTGTAGAAGCTGAGTATTTTGTGGATGTATCTCGCACGTCGCACAGATCATCAATGATCTATCCCCACGTGATCTAGATCTTTCAGGGAAGATGTGTATGATCGGTGCGGTCTAGCTCATGTTACCCCGTGGGACCCGTACGATCTGCACGATCTAGCAAATACATCCAGGGTTGGATCCGCATTCTATATATTCAGATCCTGCACAGCATCTCATAACGGCAGGTACAGGATATACTGTACATGATCTACATGATCTATTTTATCTATATGATCTGTCCGAGGTGTTGAACGTTTTCTTCGTATTGTCCTGCGTTGTTTTTTGTACGTCTTGTTTCGCAGCATGAGATCCGCGGACTGGAGGGACAGGTGGCGCGAGAAAGGGACAGGGTCGTGCAGGAGAGACAGAGGGCAGTTACCGTCAGGGACAAGTCGAAGGTAAGACCTAAGAATGCGGGAGCAATGGGGGTTTTATGAGTTGGCTGAAGGCGGTGTCGGGGGGGGGGGCAGACGGGCTGTACGATGGTGTAGGAGTGGCAGAGGGCGGATGCCGTCAAGGATGACCCTAAGGTAATAATCCGCGATGCCGAGACGGCGCATGGGGTTTACGAGTTGGCTGAAGGTGGTGCGTGTTGAGGAAAGGGGCGGGTGAGGAGAGAGTACGCATCGTCATGCATGGCCGTACAATAGTCCTACAGCAATAGAGGAGTGGCAGTGTACTCATATTGTACATGGCCGTAGTGGTAATACTATAGACCCTCGCATTCCTAGGGGGGGTTACGAATTGATTACAGGCGGGGTGTGTGGGAGAGGGGGGAGAGCAGGGGGGGGGGGTACGATGGACGATGGTGTAGGAGGCGAAAGAACTAACTCCGCCAGGGATAAGTCTAAGGTGATAGTAATCTGAAGGAGATGGGGTGGATGGATGATTATTTTGGCACTCGAGGACTTGTGGGGTTTTAGGGTTTCCTAGAGGCAGTGGGACTGGGGGAGGGGGTGGGGGTGGGGTTAAGGGGGGGGGTGTACTATCGTACGGAAAAAGCAGAGGGCAGATTGTGTCAGGGGCAAGTCTAAGATAAGAGTTCAAGGGGTTGGCTGGATTGACGATTGCATTGGCGCCCGACGGTACGTGGGTTATATAATATCTTCCGTATACGGGTGTGCCAAGAATGACGGTGAAGGAGGAAGGAACGCGGGTGAGGGATATGGAGGAGGGAAGGATAGTGGCGAGGATTTTGTTGGGGGAGGGGGTCTACGAGCGAAGGAAGCTGCGTTTGGGGGGGTTGTGACGGTGCGCTGTGGGTGGCTTATTGGCGGCTATCGTCATGTATGTCGCGTGCAGCGGTTTGAAGTGATTTGTCGGCGTCGTGCACGGTTTGACCGGAGCCCCCAGTTTTATTGTTTTGTGAGTGGTTGGATGTTGTTGGAGGCGTATCGTTGTCTGTACCCCCCCCTCGCCCCCCTTCTCCCCCCCCTGCGGCGTTATAGGACGGCAAGGGTGTATGGTCTTCGAGGCTGCGGTCATGCATGATAATTAACCCCGCGCTCTCTGCGGCTTCTTTCTTGCTTCTTGTTCAGGCCGTTGTGGACGGGCTTAAGGCTAAGCTGTTGGAGAAGGAGGCGGAGGTCAGGAAGGCGGGGGACAGCGCAAAGGCTGCCGCTCGACGGGAGGTTTGTACATGGGTGTTGGCTTTTTGGGGTTGGAGTTGCGGCTGGTGTTGGTTTTGACGTTGTTGTTGGGTATCGTAAGGCGTGAGCTGGAGAAAAGTGCGAAGATAAGATCATGGACGTTATGGAAAAAAACAAAACAAAAGAAACATATTATGTGGTGGTATTATAGTGCTGTAACATGCACCAGACATGGTTTGTATTGTGATTCGGTCCTCCGGCGGATCAGTTCACATAAAGCTTGAGCTTACCGCACATCTCAGGTCCATATCTGTGTCGTGTGATACTGTTGGCGTTGGTGGTGTTGGTGTACAATGTTGCCGGCGGTTGGGGTCGGGTATTTGGTTGTCGTTAGTGCTGTTTGTTTCGGTGTTGACGTTGGTGTTGGTGTTGACAACAGCTGGCGTTGGGTTGGTGGTACCGGGGGTATTGGTGTTGCAGTTGGTGGCGTAGATGTTCTTGTTCTTGTTCTTGTTGTTGTTGTTGTTGGTGGTGGTGATGTTGGGACTGTTTTCGTTCGTACAGCGTCTTGCATTTCAGTTCGGGCGTATTTCGTACCCCGCAGGCCCAGGGTGTTTCGTGTGTTCGATGATGTTGGGTTCGTTTAGTTTCGACATGTTTTTTCCCCTCTTAACCGCTTTAGAGCCCCAAAATCTCTCTATACTAACCTCAAGTAATGTTTACCCAAAAACGCTTTCCAGCTGTAAAGGCGTTAAGCTCCGAAGGGGTTAAGACGCAGACTCTACAGACTCGAAGCGCACGGAGAGTGCGAAATTAAAAACAACGCGTATTATACAAGAGCCTGTGCATAAGGATGAAATTCGTATCAAGATATTGTGAATGGCGCCTTTTCCTCGGTTGATATCTCTGACGACTGTTGTCATCGTGTTTTTGGTTTGTTTGTTTTTGTGTTTTTTTCACGATGGAACAGGCTGCCAATGGAGACGCCATGGGGGCGGATGCTGTGCCATTGGACCTCTCCGTTGACCTCGACAGCCTCAACGACACCGAACTCAAGGTAGAAAACGCTTCTTTCTTTTCTTTCGGAGGGGGGGGGGGGGGAGGGGGTAGGCTTACGTCCGTTCTGCTCTTTCCCCTTCTTTCATCAATGCTTTTTGCTGGATAAGGGCCGTACGAAAACATGTTGCGTATGATGCATGCTGCTGAAACAGTTATGCAACTCTAAATCGAAGTTCGTCGTTACCGAAACGCGAGTGCTTGCAGAGTATCATCCAGTAATCCCACCAGTAGCGATTTGTAAGCCCGCCGTAGTGTGTTTTTTTATCGTCGTTACATGTGGATGTTTTTGTTTCTCCAGATGCGGCTAATGAGGATGGAGAGAGAGCTGGAGTTCGTCCGGAGCGACCGCGACAGAAACGAGCTGTACCTCACGCGCATCCTCAAGGAGGTCGACCAAAAGGTAAGAAGCGTAAGGAGGGGAGCGGCAGTGTCAAAACAAGCTTTGACGCGCCCCAAAAGAAAGAGCTGTCTCTCATTAGCCCTTTTGAGGTGGTCCACGTAAAGCGACAAAAAAACACTGAAAGTTCTTGTAGCAGCCCGAGCTCCCGTATGTCTCGCAGCTCCATCATTTCACAGCGCGCATCCCCTGTACCCTAGCAACCCAGGCAGCTTGACGCGGCCGATGCTGTCATCAAGTCGTTTGGCGTCGACAAGTTTCTCTCTGAAGCTCCGAACGGTTAAGAGCATCGCGTTAGGGTCCGTCAGGGAAAACGCCCAGAACACCTACTTTGGGAAGCGGAATACTTGGGTGAGCGGAAGGAGTGCGCCGGCAAAGAGGCCATGGTGGCATAATCTAGCGAAGCGGGAAGGGTTCTTGCGTAAGTGTTGAGAATGTATTGCTCGTCGCTGCTTCCTTTTCCACAAATATCAGTCCCCTGTACGCATGTTGGACCCCCCCCCCCTATGCTAGGCGACAGATGGTGGCCGCAGACGGCCAAAGAGGAAGGAGATAAGATAAGCCGAAAGATTTTCATGTAAAGAAACGTACTGAGCGCCTAGATGTTGGCGGTATATCTAGTAATAAGAATGGTGCTCCGTCTCGGACGGGATGCTTGGTCAATGAAAAGGCAAGCGACAAACGAGTGCCCCCCCCCCCCCCCCCCCCGCGTCTCCCCTTTTTCGCCGCAGAGCCCCCTACTGATGAGCAACAAGAAAGACTACCAGCGCGTGCTGCAGTCCCATGAGCAGCTCTTCCTGAAGGTGGAGTCAAGCATGCGCCGCTGCCAGAAGGCGGAGATGGAGAGGGAAGAGGTGGAGCAAGGGAGGGACCACCTCCACCAGCAGCTCGAAGTTGCAAAGGAGTGAGTTGCATGGTGTGTAGGGGTTTCCATACATAAACGGAAGCGTTACTTGATATATAATACCAAGAATCGAATGATACGTAGCAATTTTTTTGCGAGGAAACTTCTTGCAAGGCAGGGACAATCTTCTCCAGCAGCTTGAACTTGCCAAGGAGTGCGTTATACGATACATACAGTAGACACCGCCGCGCGGTGGTAGACTATACTTACGGTAGAAAAATATATTGTGGCTGTCGCTGTGATAGGAGCTCGAGTTGCTAGATAGTTACATAAGTTGTCAAGTTGTAAGCGTTAGGGGAAGTTCCGAGAAGTTTATCAAGTCGGCGGTCGAAACACGACGCTTGAATAAGTAAAAACAGCCACCTGGAAAGGATTTCTGTTTTTGTGTCGCCGTGTCGATCAATTAGAGTATCGCATTGTCTCGTCATACTGCGAAAACAAAAATGAAAAAAAATGAAATTTATAGCAACAGCCAGCCGGAACGACCTGCACTAGCAGCTCGCACTCGCCAAGGCGTGTGTGACCGCTATACGGAGACGCGATGTCCCTGTCTAATGTTTTGTTTGATTTCGCCCCCCTCCTTGCCCCCCCCCCTCCCTCCCTCCCTCCCTCCCATCCCGCCCACTCCTTTTCTTCCCCCCCCCCCCTTCCATCTCTCCCTCCCTCGCTCCTTCCCTCATGCCCCCTCCCCCTTCCCTCCCTCCCCGGCTTGTCAGCTCCTTGGCCGATCTAGGCGCCCAGGTGCAGAAACTTCTGAGGGACAAGTTGGAGCGTGATCTGGGCCGGCCTTTAGAGCGCAGCGGGGGCGGGGGAGGCGGGAAATCGCTTGCCCTAACGTCCGAGGCGGGGGCGGGGGCGGGCGGAGAGATGACTGTCGTTTCGGGCGGGAACGTTATTCCCCAGGAGCCCGAGCAGGTGAAATGATTAATTCGTGGCGGCGGCAGCCAGTAAGTAGCCAAGCAGCTGTAAATCGCGGCAGCGCCATAAACTGAATGAACACAAAGGTAACAAAAGAAAAAGAAAAAACATACTGCTGCAAACGTTGGTCTCCTCTGATTCCAAGTGGGTTGTCCCCATGACGTCGGTGCAGTCGGAACGGGGATTAACAGTCACTCTCCCCTCCCACTCCCCCCCTTCGCGCGGGATGACCCCATCGGGTCAGGTGATCGCCGACCACCTTGTGACCTTGGGGAGTGTTCCACTCTATTTCCAAGTAATATACCGCCATAACGTAGGTGCAGTTGGAACGAGGTCGTTACAACCCCCCCCCACCTTCCCGCCGTTGGAGAACCTTAACTCCGCGTATAGGAGATGATATAACGTACCAGGTAGTGTGTATATGGTAAGGCGCCCACGAGGCAGTTGCGTAATACACCCATTGCTGTCCCTAGAAGTGACCACACTAGAGCATAAATCAACTCTTTCGAGGCTGCCATCCAGACGTAAGAGAGTGCGCGCAAGGTGCCGAAGTCCGCCTCACAAGTTGTTATTAGTAGGATGCAGTTCACCTTTCATGCGACTCGCCGAGCACCCCAAGGCGCTTCGCGCTTGGTGTACGCGATGTCTGCTCTGGGCGGTGAAAAGCCGACGCGCTCCGTCCGAGCATTGTAGGGGATGCGAGGGTCTATGGTCATGTGACTACGGCTATGCATGAATTGAGCACACCCCCTCCGCCCTCCTCCGCGCCATGGCATGATCCTATTGGACTATGTATGATCCCTCTCCCCTCTCCCCTCTCCCCCCCCGCGCGCCATATCCCCATCGGATCGGCCCAGGTGATCGCCGACCACCTTGTGACTTTCGAGGACGTGCGGCAGCTGCAAGAGCGGAACAGGATGCTGGTGCAGGTGGGGATCTGGGATGCAAGACTATTTCGCTGCATTTTTTTTTGACGATATAGCGCCGTTTTTTCTTTTTTTAAAGCCGGTTTACTTGTTAATACTGCGAAAAAAAAATCCGAATCTAATACGCGGGTGCAACGCTAGCACATGCTGCGGAAGGGGTGTACCATCCACTGTTTTTTGCGAGACTCTTCACCTGAGGAGCTCCATTCTCCTCCGAGGCAAAATCTGATTTAGCTTGTTGGGGAAAAAAAATGCTACTACTTACGTATTAGTAGATGAACAACCCTACGGCCAATCCCATGGCCTACGTGTACAAGAAAAAAAAAATGGCTCATTTCCGACGATTTTGGTTTAAGGAGCTCTATCAGTCAGAAAAAAAAGGCAAAGCGTGGTATCTCCGTTGTAGCACGCGTCTCTAAAGAGGTTGGCGTCGTGGTGTTGCCCTTCAGGACCACCGGGAAAGCCTGAGGAGTAAGATACGGGAACAGATTACGTATCGTGTGACTTGGGAGGCTTGTTCAGATAGGCACAAGGTATCTGAGATAGCCTTCATCGTGCCTTGAAAAGGAAATACTAAAGCTGGTCTAGACAACGAGATCCCACAAGTTTTTACAACCCTTTTGTAACTTCAAAACGTATCTCAAACCGTTTCCAAATGGCTCGTCCGCTAAATGCGAGTTCGACACCTTTGGAGCCCCAATCCCCCTCCCTATTCTAATTCCAAGTAATTTCCCCAAAAATGGGTTTCCAGTTGTAAAGGCGTTTAATTTATGAAGATTAGAGCCCCGAAACCCCTCCCTTTACTGACTCCACGTAATTTTACCCCAAAACGGGTTTCCAGTTATAAAGGCGTTAAGTTCTAGAGGAGTTTAGATCCCCCAAACCCTTCCCTATCTTGGTTCCAAGTAATTTGTCACCGAAAACGGGTTTCCATTTGTAAAGGCGTTAGGTTCTAAAGGAGTTAAGAGCCCCAAAACCTTTCCCTGTGCTGTTTCCAAGTAATTTTTTTCCCAAAATGGGTTTCCATTTGTAAAGGCGCTAGGTTCTGAAGGAGTTTAGAGCCCCAAAACCTTTCCCTGTACTGCTTCCAAGCAATTTTCCCCCCAAAACGGGTTTCCATGCGTAAAGGCGTTGGGTTCTAAAGGAGTTTGGAGCCCCAAAACCTTTCCCTATACTGATTCTAAGTAACTTGCCCCCCAAAACGGGATTCCATTTGTAAAAGCTTTAGGTTCTAAAGGAGTTTAGAGCCCCCAAACCTTTCCCTATGTTTTCCAAGTAATTCCCCCCCCAAAACGGGTTTCCATTCGTAAAGGAGTTAGGTTCTAAAGGAGTTTGGCGCCCGAAAACCTTACCCTATACGACTGTTTCCAAGTAACTTGCCCCCCACCACGAGTTTCCAATTGTAAAGGTATTAGGTTCTAGAGGATTTAAGAGCCCCAGAACCCCTCCCTGTACTGATTTCAAGTAATTTGTCCCCGGAAACGGGGTTCCAGCTGAAAAGGCGGCAATTTATAAAGAAGTTACTGGGTTAAGTTCCGAAGAAATTACCTCGATTGCCCAAAAAACGGCGCTTCCATGGTTCTGCAGGTTGTGCGCCGCCTGCCCTCGGAGCTGAAGTTGAGGCATTCGAAACGTGACAGTTTCGCGAATCACGACAGTTTAACGTGACGCCGTGGCCATGAAGAGTTTCGAAACAAGTAGTTTTGATTGTGTTTATATAGAAGATGTGACGTCATGCCAATGTCCCAATATGACGACGCCTATTATTTTTTTGGCCATGGACCGGGGTTTTAGTTGTGACCCTTGTGTGTGTTTGTCGTTGATCGCGATTGCTTGCATCTCTAATTCGTCGCCACAGGTTGTACGCCGCCTCACCTCTGAGCTGAAGGACACTAAGATGGCCCGCAACATGGAAAAAGCCACCATCGACGACAGGCTAGTGCAGGAGCTGCAGCGTCAGCTCGATGAGCTGAAGGAGTCCAGGGACCGCCAGAACGACATGCTGGCCACGGTCAAGAACGCTCGGTGGGTTTCCATTAATTCATGTGTTTGGGCTTATGTGTTTGGGGTTTTATACCAGGGGTCCGTTACGCTACTCATGATTCGTGCTAGGATAGAGGTGTCTCCTGCGTAATAGGTGAATATAGTCGCTTCTAAAGTCAATTATGCTGGTTTTGAAGCCTCCCGACCGCATACTCGTGCTGATGGAGACTTTTTCTTGCGCAAAAGAATGACTAGAGGAAAGCACGAGAGCTTGAGTTTTGCAAAATTTGATGAACATCGACGAGCGTAAAAAGCTGAAATTATCGTATCCGCGATAAAAGTGAAGGCACGTACCGGGGGGAAGAAGGGGAAACACGCGTGACGACGGCTTGTGGAGAAAGTCGCTGAGGGTAAAATATGTTACCGAGTTGAGCTGGAACGTAAAAAGTGATGATTGAGAAGTAGCACTTTTTGTGTAAAATGTTTTCTGAATGACGGCACTTCTTAACCCCCCTTAACCCCTTTAGAGCCCTAAAACCCCTCAATATACTAGTTCCAAGTAATGTCCCCAAAAACGGGTTTCCAGCTGTAAGGGCGTTAACCCAAAATCATCGGAATGTCGTTCTTGTTTTACTTTGTGATTTTTTTTCTTGTATGCCTAGGCTGCTATGGATTTGTTCATCGGGTTAGACTTTTGGCTTTTTGCTCGAATTCGTTTTTTGGGCCCCAAAAGTGAGGATTGTTCATAAATAAATTATGATGCACCTCTCTACCTACGCACATGTGCCTCGTATCAATTGTTTTGGCATAAGCGAGCGGTTTTGAGATCATAACAATTGTGTTTCGTTCATTTACTGGCCTAACGAGCGTACTATTGATATGGGGAAACCATTCTCCTTATCCAAAAGGACACGCTGGCCGCGACGAAGAACGCATGGTGAGTTTCCCTTAATGTATTGTGGTTAGGCGTATCTCCATTGTGCTAGCAATTATGTCGGCATTGGACGTGTTTATGACCGTTAAAGTAGGGTTGTGTTTTTTTGTTTTTTCGGGGATATCGAGCATACTTGGGGGAAAACATGCGCTGCAGCGTCAGCTCGACGATCTTAAAGAGTCCAGGCACCGCCCAAAACGACGTGCTGGCCACGGTAAAAAAACGCTGGGTGGTTTTCCATTAACTCACGCGTTTAGGCTTTTATCCTTTAGACTTCAAACCGCCGCCCCCGCCCCCACCTGTACCACCACCTCCACTCCCGCCCTTACTCCTAACCCTTACCTCCACCCTCCCCGGCTACCCGTGACACGTACCGCAATCAGCTGGCACAAGAGACGAACAAGGGCACCTTCAAACATAGCTTCGACACGACCTAACCCAACCGAGCCAACCCAATCCAACCGACCCAATCTAACGAATACGTCGGTTGACGGTCTAGTTATGACCCGTCAAGGCGTCGTTAAACTTATCATTCTAGTTTCAGTGTGTGGAGTTAGTTCCTTGATGGCTGTCCGTCAAGGGGCAAGAGTGCCGCCAACCGACATCTTTGCAACCTGATAGCTAACCAAGTTCACCCAATTACCCCCCCCCCCCCCCTAACCCGCCCCCCCCCACCTCAACGCGTGTTAACACCCTTCCTCCTCGGCTACCAGTGACATGTACCGCCTTCTGCTGGCACAAGAGACGAACAAGGACACCTCCTCGTCCGGCGCCGGCGGTGGTGGTGGCGGTGGCGGCGGCGATGGTGGGCAGTCATCTGGAGCTACCGCCGCGGCCGCACAGGAGGCGGAGGCTATGAAGAGCCGCGTGCACGAGCTAGAGAGGGTGAGCCTCTGCCGTTCCGTCCTTGCTCTGTCCCAGCAATGGGTTTGGTTGGGCTACGGGGGGGTAGGGATTCGGTCGGGGCTGTTGGGGGTTGGGTTACCCTAGGTGGGGTGGGTATGGTTGGGTTGGTTTGGTGAAGACGAAGGCGATGAAGTGTCGTGTGCACGAACCAGAGACCGTGAGTCTTTGCCTGAGGCCCCAGAGATAGGGTGCTGCGAGGGGGTTGGAGTTGCGGTTGGAATTGGGATTGGGGTGGGTTGGCTTGGCTTGGTGGGGTCGGAGGCGATGAAGAGCGGCGTGCACGAACTTGAGAGGGTGAATCTCTGCGGCCTCCCCCCCCCCTACTGTCCCAGGGTTGGAGTTGAGGTGAGGTTAGAGGGTTGGGGCGGAAGTTGGACGTCGGGTTGGGGTGGTTTCAGGGGTGGGGTTTAGGTTGGGGTTGGGGGGCGTGCAGTGGGGTGGTTGTACGTGCCGTGGCGTTTTGTTCCAACCGTGGAGCTGACCGATGCTGCTTGTGTTGGTGCTCGTGCTCTCGTAGTGGTAGTGCTCTTCATGCTCTTGTTCTTGGTCGTCTTCTCAAACTTGCTATGGATGATGTCCGTCCCTTTTTGGTATGTCTACGCTGCAGGATCTGGGAGTTGCACGCGAGGAAGCCGGGAAGCTGCAGGAGTCTTTGAGGCTCATGGGCGATGAGGTTACTACCGCCGAGCGCGCGCAGAGCAGGGCCACGGCGGAGCTAGCCGCGGTGCAGCGAATGCTGAGGTGGGTTGGTTTTCTTGAGACTATTTTTTTTGGGGGGGGGGTGTAGTGTGTGTTTGTGCGTGTATTGACCAATGAAACACACGGCACCATTAGTATGCTGAGGAGGGTTTCGAGGAAGCTTTTTTTTTTTTTTCACGGGTGTGTGTGGCAGTGCGTGTGTTGACCGATGAGACATCGGTGTGGCCAATGGCTGGGTTTTGACGAACACGTGGTAAGTTCTACTGCGCTTTTTTTCTGTCTGATTGCAGCCACTCTGAGGAGCACGTGACGGTGCTGAACCGCCCCCCCCCCCTCCCCCCCCCCCCCCTGCTGAAAACTGCCTGTTCGGAACCGCCACCCCTCCACCCCCATCCTGAAACATGCATGTTCGGCGATTTTACGTCGTTTTTTTTTCTCTCTGGTTGCAGTCATTCTGAGGACCAAGTGAAGGTGCTGACGGAGGACCGGAGCGCGAGAATGCAGACGATCGAGCTGGGGGCCTCGAAGTTCGGACAGCTCAGCAACAACGTCGTCAAGCTGCAGGTATGTACCCCCCCCCCCCCCCTCCCCACCGTAGGAGACAAGATAAGCAATAATTTTTCATGTCATGCACGGAAGAACCGTAACGAGCACCTCAATGTTGGAGGCCTCTATTTGGAGTAGGAACTGTGCTCCGTCTCGAGCGGGATGCGTGGCCAATTGCCAAATAACTAAGGCGAGCAACAAATGAGTACCCCCCTCCTTATTTACCTATTTTGAACAATGTTGATGAGCAACATCGTCAAGCTGCAGGTATGTTGACCCCTGATATAACCCACCCATATTTATCATCCTTCGACCAACTGCCAAAATTGCCACACTAATATCAAAAATACTTGGCAGTTTGTACCCGAAACCTTATGCGTATTTAGGTGCAGTTTTAGAAGGCTTGTTTTTGCCACATTATTCCCAGTTGGTCCCCAGGAAACGCAAAGGCAGCGCTAATGTGTTAAGTCAACTCTCATTTATAGCTACGTACAGGCTCCCCCTTTAGGATGTGGTTCGCTTGAAATCCAAGGGATGTTGCAAGCTGAAGAAGGGGACAAAACTCTTGTAAGAACTATAGCAAAAACAATAAGCCGCCGCGCAAGTAACCCGGCAAGTGACACCGACCAACCCAGAAACGTTTATAGCTTAGTGTATTCATAATCACCAATCTTATTTATAGTTCACATAACCCATTGTGAGCATCTTCTTCCCCCCGACTGCTCCCCGCCTCCCAGGACCACCTTGAGAGACAGAAGAATGACGCTCTCGCCGCGCAGAACCAGGCGAAGGATCTTGCCCTCACCATCCAGGCTCTCCGGGCAGACAAGCGCATCGTCGAGGTGTGGTATGGGAGGCATGTTACTGAGGCTCTCCCCACCGGAAGAGCTCTCTAACTTACTCAAAATCACGGTTCTGGGCAAAAAAAATCTAAGCGCAACCCGTTGAGCAATCCCATGACCTAAGACATGAAACGAGTATTTTTGCGAAACAAGATTTTGACTTTCCGACGATTCTGGTATATATATCTCTGTTTCAGAGCCCCAGGAACTCTCCCTGTACTACGTAGATCCAAGTCCCCCCCCCCCGAAAATGGGTTTCCAGTTGTGTAAAGGGGTTAAGCTCCGTCAGTCGGAAAATATTTCGACGAAAAAGTGCCACCCCTATCGTGACACACTACCGACATGCACTACCGACGTGCACTACCGACGCGTGGTGTAATAATATTATTGCTGATGGGGCTCCTTAAAATCGCCCGGTGGCGTATCAGGTTATCCTCGAGGCTGGTATAGGTCAGTTTCGTGGGTTCGAATTCCGCCCAGTGCATACTCGTATAAATTCGTGGGGACTTTTTCTTGTGCACAAATTGACTTGCGGAAAGTGCGGGAGTGTGAGTTGGCAACACTCGATGAAAAATCGACAAGCAGTGGGATTGCTGAACCCTATGCGCGATGAAAATTGAAGGCAAGAACCGGGGGGGAAAAAGGGACGACACCTGTGACCACGGCTTGTCCAGAAGTGCTGGATAGTAGATGTGTGTGAAAAAGAAAAACTTGAGAACCCCCGAACCCCTCCCTATACGTACTATTTCCAAGTAATTTTCCCCCCAAAAACGGGGTTTGCAGTGGTGAAGTCGTTAACCGTTCGAGACTTGAGAGGGGAAACGAAAATGGACGATTACGACATCGGCCACTGCTGGTTGGCGATGATACAATTGGTGTCCGAACGACAACGCCAAGAATGCAAAGGGTCGCACGGGACTGGCGCAGGCAGCATGATCCTGCTCGTACTGCTGCGCGCTCACGGTGTACTGCTGGTGGACGCTTGAAAATCTCGCAGGAATCATCGTTTTTTGGTCGCTACACTATAATCAAGATGTGTATACTGTAATCAATATTCCTATACTATAATCAATATATAATCAACTCCCACAAGGGTTGTAACCGAGGAAGCACCAAATATCGTGCGAATGCCTTTTTTAATAATATATATAGACTATATATGTATATTTTGTCAATGCATACCTAGGAAATGAGTTTGATAATCGAGTTTAGCGTACCATTTTCTCGAGGTATAGCGGCTGCGATGTAGAAGAGAAGTTTCGGAAAGTTGAGATGCTGTTTCCATTAGCATTGACTGTCAATTGCTCCGCCCGTCGTCTTGTGATCTTGTGGCGATTTTTTTGTAATACAGGCGTCGGAGCGGCAGCTTCGAGATGAAAATTTGAACCTCCGCAAGGAGTCCAGGCACAAGGATGGCCTCCTGGACAATTTGACCAAGAGGGACCGCGGTGTGGGGGTCCAAAAGGATGCGGTGAGGCTGCTGTGTGTGTTTTCTTCCGTCGATTTTTCTGTTCAAATTGGTCTATCGGCGTTCTTTTGCTGACTGCTTCGTGTTGTTATTTTTGTTTTTGTTGGTGGTGGTGGTGATGGTGTTTTTTATCGTTGTCTGTTTTCTGTTACCGGGTATCTATTTTCTGTTACCTGGTATCTATTTTCTGTTTAACTACCTTTAAAACTTGTCGGCTTTTGATGGTGAGGTGGTGGTTTTGGTGGTGATAGTTTTGGTGGAACGCGGAAAGTTAATGAAAATGTGTTTAAATCAACAACGAAAGCGAAAGCGAATCAGAAAGCACCGACCACAGGTACAACAATACACGAAATGATATACGTCCATAAGATAGTTACTACGAGTACCAAATATCCCATACCTGGTACCATTAATTGCTCTTGCTACCGTCGGTTTGCCGGTGCTACAGGAAATCTCCACCCTTCGCGAGGAATTGGCCCGCCTTCGCCATGAAGCGGAGAGAGACCGTCGCGCCAAGACCGCCGCGGAAATGGAGCGCCAGAAGGCCGCCTCCGTGGCTAGGGAGGAGAGCCGCGAGCGGGAGAGGACCCTGGCCGACCTGAAGGTGAGGATGACCTCGTTCGGACCCCCTTTAGATTTTATAAAAAGTAAACAGAAATAGGCGTGAGCTGTGAATTCTTCCAATCGGTCTCTGCTCAACTTTGCGAGCTGTCCGTGATAACATGCA
This sequence comes from Undaria pinnatifida, assembly GCA_012845835.1. Taxonomy (NCBI): domain Eukaryota; class Phaeophyceae; order Laminariales; family Alariaceae; genus Undaria; species Undaria pinnatifida. Next base: position 10,704,462 of record JABAKD010000015.1, on the reverse strand, counting down.
TCGGTCGCGCTTATCCTAGATGAAGTCGCACTTCGGTTTGCGATGATGACACTTGTTCTTGTTTTTTCTTCACCTAAAAAGTGTGGTTGCAGTTCTAAAAGGGATTAACGTACCCCCCCCCCCCCCCCCTCCCCCCCCTCCTTATCATACCCCCCCCCCTCCTATCTCATAACGCCTACTTATTTCCCCCGTCCGTCCACCCAACCCATGAATGTGGCGCATTTCCAATCCCAACGCGGACGCCGAGTCAGCCAAGGAGTTTGCCGCGGCTGCCGCGCTATCACCGCGAAAGAACCACCCCGCCCCTCCCCCCCCCCCTTCCCCATTTCATAACGCCTCCTCCCGTCCCCCGTACAACCTATGGCGGTACTGTAACACTTCACCCCCCCCCCCCCCGTATCATAATGCCTACTTCCCCTCCCCTCCTAAAAAACATACTTCGGGTGCTTCGTACTTAGTATATACGTATAAATAGACAGTTCCAATCATTCGGCGGACGCGGGATCGCGCTGTTTAGCCAGCTGCTCGTCTCCAGGCCCGAGCTGGCCTCTCTCTCACTCCGTTCCTTCCTTATCGCCCCCACCCTAACGAATGCCTACTCAACCCCTCTCCCTCCCGCCGCCCCCTCCCCCTTTATCGTATCGCCTACTAAGGCGGAAGCCGAATCGGCCAAGGAGTCTGCCGCCGCTGCCGCCATCACGGAAAAAGCTGCCGCCGATCGCGCTGTTGAGCTCGCGGCTCGTCTCCAGGAGGCCCGTGCTCGCCTCGTGACAGGCGCAGCAGCAGCTGGGGCTGGAGCGGATGGAGGCGGTGGTGGGGTCGGGGTGGGAGGGGTGGGAGGGGATAGTATGGCTGCCCAGTTGGCGGAGGTCGGGAAGATCCAGATGGAAGTGCAGGTGAGGGCTTCGGGGTTGGGTTGGGGGTGGGGTTGGGGCGGCGTTGGATGGGGGTTGGGTAGGGTTGAGTTGCGTTGGGGTTGGAGCCGATAGGGGCGGAGGGAGGGCGGGGACACGGGGGGTAGCGGGTGATGGTGTAGCCTTCCAGCAGTAGTGTCGGGGAGATGCAGATGGAAGTGCAGGTGAGGGGTTCGGGGTTGGGCTAGGGCCGGTTTGGGTGAGGGTGGGGTATTGGAGCGAGTGTTCTACTGATACCATTCTGAACCGAATTGTTCGACGTATGATATCGACTGCAGTGTCGAAATGGTATGGAGTTGATCTTTCGTTTACAGTGATCGGTTTATTTCGATATCTATCAATTATTGTTATCGTTCGATATCTACAACTTGTCGGTATCGTGCGATATCCGCCACTCATCGGTATCGTGCGATATCCATCGGTTGCAACACCGATATCAATTGATAACCGTCACTTACCGGTGTTATTCGATATCCATGACTCCTTGGTATCGTTCATCACTTACCGTTTTCATCTCACTCATCGTTTTCGTATAACTTGTGGTTATCGTATAGCTTATTGTTATCGTATGTATAACTTGCCGTTATCGTACAATGTATCGTTGTCGTACATATCACTTATCTATATCGTATCGAACTCGATCTCTTTTTCGGTATCCACGGCGATTTTTTTTCAGTCCTTGAAGGCGGAGTTGAAGGCGAAGACGGAGGCCTTGGCGACCAACGAGCGGCAGAGGGTCCAGTACGAGGCCATCGCCAACAACAAGCAGCAGGTCAGGCCGAGGGCTACGACGGGGGTAACAATATTTGATATGCACAACTCGGACAGATCAGATCCTTACTAATGATTCCTGCAGTGTGTCTTTCAGGGCGGACAGATCTCTGGTCTATATGGTCAGCATGACCTGTATATCATGCTGCCGGGTGAGACCGGGATGATCGGAAAGACCTAGCTCGCGCTTCTTGGGTTAGATCTGTATTCCGCATGTCTCCCAGAAGATGCCATTATGGCATCTAGATCCTATGAGACCGGGATGGCCTGAACTAGCCCACGTTTCTTGGGTTAGCTCTGTACTTCACAAACCCTGCGCAGCATATGAAAGGGGTCCGTATGTTGTTGTTGTGTTGTTGTTGTTGTTGTTGTTGTTGTTGTTGTTGTTGTTGTTGTTGTTGTTGTTGTTTTTGTTGTTGCTGTTGCTGCTGTTGCTGTTGTTGTTGCTGTTGCTGTTGTTGTTAATGTTGTTGTCGTTGACGTTATTCGTATTATCTTTGCCGTCCAGCAATTTGTGCAATATGAACTTCAACGTCCGTGACTGATTAACATTCCCAGAAGAAAATCTATTAATTTTGTTTTTTTGCTGTTATGTTTTTTTTCAGCAACTAGACCAGCTCAGCGCGGCCCACAAGAAGGCCGAGGAAGAGTTCCAAGCTCGCGAAAAGGCGGCGTTGGAGAAGGCCGGGGCTGCCGAAGGTGCGTTGACCCTTCCACGCATCGAACAGATCCGATCGCCATATCGTGATCTCTATTAGTAAATCTGACAGGGCAGATAGGTTTCGGATCCGCGATAGATCCCAGATCTCTTGTGCTATGCAGACACATCAAATTGCCATGTCGTCATCTAGATGTTTCGAGACAGGTAGATCCCGGATCTCTGTGATCTGCAATCTCTACATCACGATTTGCCGGGTGGGCTTTGTGTGGTCTTCTTTATCTAGCCTATGTTTCATGGATGGTAAGTTTTCGATACAGAGCCTACACCCATGTGTGCCGGGTGGGATAAACAAGTTTTTCTTATAGGTTGTCTGAGGTCGTGAGCTGGCTCGTGTGTACAACGTTATGCAGACTGCCGTACAGTAGTAGGCTCCAGTTGTCGTGGAAGCCCTTGGGAGTGATCACCGTACCGCACCGCACCGCACTGCACCCCACTCCGCTCCTCTCCATCCCACCCCACCCCACTCACCCACTCCACTCCACCCCACCCCACCCCATCCCACCGTACCGCACCTCACTCCCCTCCACTCTACCCCACCCCGACGCAACTCCCAACCTTCTCTGTTACCACCCCAACACCCAACCCAATTCCACGTCAACCCAGCTCCCGCCTCAACTCCTAGCCCTTCTCATTCCCCCTCCAACCCCGAATCCAACCATACCCAACTCAAACCAACCCAACCCCACCCTACCCCAGATCTCTTGTGCTATGCAGACACATCAAATTGCCATGTCGTCATCTAGATGTTTCGAGACAGGTAGATCCCGGATCTCTGTGATCTGCAATCTCTACATCACGATTTGCCGGGTGGGCTTTGTGTAGTCTTCTTTATCTAGCCTATGTTTCATGGATGGTAAGTTTTCGATACAGAGCCTACACCCATGTGTGCCGGGTGGGATAAACAAGTTTTTCTTATAGGTTGTCTGAGGTCGTGAGCTGGCTCGTGTGTACAACGTTATGCAGACTGCCGTACAGTAGTAGGCTCCAGTTGTCGTGGAAGCCCTTGGGAGTGATCACCGTACCGCACCGCACCGCACTGCACCCCACTCCGCTCCTCTCCATCCCACCCCACCCCACTCACCCACTCCACTCCACCCCACCCCACCCCATCCCACCGTACCGCACCTCACTCCCCTCCACTCTACCCCACCCCGACGCAACTCCCAACCTTCTCTGTTACCACCCCAACACCCAACCCAATTCCACGTCAACCCCAGCTCCCGCCCCAACTCCTAGCCCTTCTCATTCCCCCTCCAACCCCGAATCCAACCATACCCAACTCAAACCAACCCAACCCCACCCTACCCCCCCCCCTCCACGAATCCAGCGGAAACCCGATCTACGAAGACAGGTTTTGTCCCCTACTTTATCCCAACCCCCTCTCTTTTGTCCAACTCCCACCCAAATCCCAACCCCATTTTTAGTCCAACCCCAACTCTCGCCCCAACGCCCATCCCACTCCAACGCCACCCCAACCTCACCCCAATTCCAACTCCCGTCCCAACTCCCAACCTCCACCGTTATTTCCACCCTTTCAACCCAACCCCCAACCCCTTCCCACACCTTCCCACACTTTGTCCTAAACCCAACCCAACCCAACCCAACCCAACCCAACCCAACCTCACCCAACCTAACCCCGAACGTAATCTCCCCCACCCTCCCCCCTCCGCCAGCGGAAACCCGGGCTACGAAGACGGGTCTGGCGACGACGGTGGCGGAGCTGGTGAAGGAGAGGGAGGTGGCCGAGACGGAGAGCCGTGTAAACCGCGAGCTGATCGTGAAGCTGAAAGATAGCCTGGAAGCTTCGAAGAGGGACGCTGATTTGGAGAGGGAGAGGACGAGCAGCGTTAAGGACGAGCTAGAGGTGAAACATATTTGTGTGACTTAATTGTAATTTCTTAGCTTGCGGAGGGTTATGCTTATTTAAGGATTACTCGTGGCATAAATAGGTACTGTAGTGCTTGATTGGTTCGAAGAGGGACGCTGAATTGGAGAGGGAGAGGACGGACAGCGTTAAGGACGAGTTATGAATAGTGGTGAAAAAGGGTTTGCAGATGCTGTAGCTTTTTTTGTTTGTAGACTTCTTACGTTTGTGTTTAAGTCGGGCTTAGTGATTTATTTGTGCCAAGTTAATGCTAGGAGCGTGCGAACTTAATGCTCAATTGGTTCGAAGGGGGGTGCTGGCTTGGAGAGGGGGAGGATGGACAGCGTTAAGAAATAGCTCGGGGGTGAACAGTGAAAAGGAAGTTGTGACTTTTAAATATGTAGCGTGGTTATCATGGTAGTTGTGATTATTTTAATAGTTAGATATTAGTGCTAATTTGGTTCTAGTTGAGTTTTTAGTTGTTGCATAATTGATTCGAAGAGGGACACCGACTTGGAGAGGGGGTGGATGGACAGCGTGAAGGAGGAGCTCGAGGTGAACAGCCGCTGAATCGGGATTTTTTTTCAAGAACCTAGCTGACTAGTAGCTATTAGTAGTTGGCGGCTTGTAGTCAGCCAACCCACCGTCCTACGAACTGTAGACTACGCACGCACTCTACGGCGGAGGTGGGCCAAGCATTGTTTTTTCCCTGCAAGGCTGTTGGCTTAACCCCTTTAGCGCCCCCAAATCCCTCCCTATACTATGTTCAAGTATTTTTCCCAAAAGAAGGTTTTCCAGTTGTGAATAATGTTGAGGAGCTCTGTGGTACCTCGCCCAAAAACTGATTTCCGAGGACACTGAAAGCGCATCCCGATGGCCGAACCGATGGCCTATTATAAGAGGCACCTGGTATACAAAAGAAAGCGGAGCACGCGTGCTACAATATAGAGAGGTAGCACTTGTTGGGGTCCTTTTTGTTGCCTGAATGATGGGCACCTTAACACAAAATCGTCGGAAATGGGCCATTTTTTGTTCACGATTTTCGTTGTGTGCCTGGAGGCCATGGGATTGTTCAACCGGTACGTAGCAAATTTCGTTTTCTCCCGCATCAGTTTTTGGGATATGTCCAAAGCTCCTCAAGACGCGTGCTTCGATCGAGGTGCACCACTTTTTTCATGAGGTTTCCTCAATTTGGGAGCTCAAGACATGTCTTAACCCGAAAATACTGATTTGGAGGAAAAATAAAGCTGGTACCGGATGGAAAACCGCATGACCTAAGCTAGGTACGCAACGAGAATCATGCAATAAATGGCCTATTATTTTATTTTATTTTTTTTGCCGACGATTTTGGATCAAGGAGTCCCGTCATTCACAAAACATTTTCGCCAAAAAAAGGTATACCTCTGTTGTACCACGTGTGCTGACTGATTCTTCGATAGCTCCCCCCCCCAAAAATGGCGATTTTCGTTAACGCACGTTTCATGGCTGCTCGACACGAGGAAGGATGCCACGAAAAACAATAGTTTACTGTTTATTATTGTTTGCAAAGGACTATCGAACGGCGACGTGGGGGTGGCAAGGTACGTCGTATTTCAGGAGATACGGCCGGGAGCTGGTTTCAAACGGGTCATTTCGTTAAGGAAAACGTTGGGGGGGCTACCGTATTAAGACTTGTCTCAAGTCAAGAACCTCGCAGGGAAAAAAACGGTTCTCCTCTACCGTATGTGTCAAGAGTGCAAAACGAAATACTTGACATCCCGACCATTTTGGGTTGAACCCCTTTGGAGCCCTCAAACCCCTCCCTATACTAAATCCAAGTCATTTTGTCCCCAAAAAGGGTTTCCAGTTGTAAAGGGGTTAAGGAGCTCCGTCATTCAGAACAGAGAATATCCATAATGTGCTTCCTTTATCGTAGCAAATCGTCTGTGGTTCTCCATTTTCGCATCTTAATAAGATGTGTTTTTTTCACAAGGGTACGGCATAATCGTTTTTTCTCGTTCATGTGTCTGCGCGTTTTTGTGTGTTCTTTCTTTGTTTTTGAGCAGATTCAACGGAAGACAGCAAGGGCAGCGGAGGAGAGGTACCGCCAAGAGGTCGAAGCTCACGCCGGGGCGATCGCCGCCCTCAGGGAGGCAGAAGACGCACAGGATGTGAGGAGGGCGTGGTGTGGTGGTTGTGGTTGTGGTTGTGGTTGTTGTTGTTGTTGGTGGTGGTGGTTGTGGTGGTGGTGGTGGTGGTGGTGTTGGCTACACTGCTGCTGCTGGAAGTGTTGGTGGCAGTAGTGTTGCTGCTGTTCGCGAATGTGGTAGCCCCCCCCCTCCCCAGCGTCTGCGGTCTCCTTATCCATGTGTTCGTCTCTTCGTTTTTCCTGATGAACCCTCTCCCCCCGCCAGCGTCTCCTTATTATTCCTCCCTCCTTCCCTCCCTCCCTCCTTCCCTCTCTCCCTCCCTCTCTCCCTCCCTCTCTCCCTCTCTCCCTCTCTCCCTCCCTCCCTCATTGGTTTTTGTCTGTATTGCTAGACTTGCAACGTGGCTGCGAGGGATGCTAAAAACGCGAAGGATATTCTAGCGGCCGACCTCATGAGGGCCAGAGCCCAATGGGCCGCTAGGGAGGAGTTGCTTAAGAAGGTAAAAGCGCTTAGGCGTACTCGTTTTTTTTTGGCTGACTCTCAAGAACGCCTCTGTAATTGGAACTCCCGGCGTTTGATGTTATTTCAAACCAGGGGACTTACTCAACCGTGCTCCGTGGCGAAAGGAATGCGTGGCCAATAATCCAATGAATAAGCCCTACCCCCCCCAAACGCCGGTCCCGACCACGACGCCGACTGTATACGTTTGTGTGTAGACCGTGGACGACTCTCAAGAACGCCTGAAGAGTTTGAACTCCCAGAACGAGGTCCTGCACTCGCACATCCAGAACTTGACGGATCAGATGGAAGCGGAGGAGGCGAAGAGGCACAAGGAGGACCGGGATGTGGCCGACAGGGTGGAGGGCGACGGTGAGGAAGAAGGCTAGACCAAATGTTTTTGTCAGGCGTTAGGCCGCATTTTTTTTCACGAGTTATGCCGCATTTTTTCGGGGGTTAGGTCGCATTTTTTTTCTGGGGTTAGAACGGTGATAATGGAAGGCCAAAAGTTTGAAGTTCCTCAAAACCCCAGCCAAACTTTGCCTGAACGGTCGCCTATGGACCCAATTTGGTAGATTTTGTTTTTGAAACTCTCCAGAATTCCGGAAAAAAACGATTTCTCGCGGCGATCTTGGCCAGCATCGGCCCGAGAAATTCTCAAGCAGATCTTGGATTAGACGCGTCGCAATTTCGTGTTCTCCACGCATGTCCCTCGACGAAATCAAGGACAGCGTCGTGAACTCTGAACGTGGCGAGCTCGTTAGGGGCTCCAACCCCCCGTTGGTGTACAGCGCTCACTCCATGGCCGGTGATTCATTTAGCGGCTGGTTTGTAGAAAACTGAAACAAAAACTCTCCATCGTCTCCCAACGGGCGAATAACAGAATTTTGAGAGGATGTGACGGAAGACCACAGAACAACACAAGCAACCTCTCACGCCCTAGGGCATGGATCGAGATGAACTCTTCAGTGCTGTCACCTGTATTCATGTGTCCTTGTCCGGAACGAAGAGGAGTGACCAGGGCTGTCTCTATCTCGAGATCGAAGGTCAATCGTGTTTGGTAGGCAGTGTTGATCAAGGCTTGATGACAAATAGACAAGTTGACCTGTTAGAGCGCATGACCAAAAAAAGAGCCAGAACAAATATTCTAGTCATTTTTTCCCCATAGCGACGTTACCCGGAATCTTTCAGCAAATAACCCCAAAACAAAGTTTGGAAACTTCTTGGCCAAACTATCGGCTTTCCATTGTCATCGGTCTTAGGCCGCATGCTTTTTTCAGGGGTTAGGCCGCACGTTTTATTGGGGATTATGACCGCGAGGCGGCCGATTCTCCCCGTATGTTTGTTTTTGTGTTTCCGTTGATCGTATGGCTGCCCTCGTGGCTCGTGGCTCGCACAATGGGTTTCCGGATGTGATGTTCAGGCGGTAGCGAGGAGGGCGCAGTGGGCGGCGCAGACAACGAGGAGAGGCTGCGTCTGGCCCGGGCGGTGAAGGAGCTGACTGAGCTAGTCAGGCACAAGAGTCGAGATGTTCAGGTGCGTTCCATTGCTGCATCGCAACCCGTTCCGCCCCATCCCATCCCAGTGCATCCCATCTCATCTCATATAGTTCACCTCTCATCCCATCCCATCCCATCATTTCCCGTCAATATTTAGTGGCCCCAAAATACGTTCCAGGTTGTGTGCCCCATTTTCGCCCCCTCCGCATGCCAGCATGCCTTCCACCTCACTCACCCCCCCCGCCTCCTCCCCTCCCCTCTCCTCCCTCCTTGAGCTTAACCCCTCCGCGTTTTTTTTTTTTTTTTTTGTTCAGATGGTGACGACCAACCTGGAGGTATCCCAGCGAAGTGTTTAGAAAACAAATAAGGCCGAGCTGGATTACACAAAGCATACTTGCATACCTTCCACCTCTCCCCCCCCCTCCCCCCCGCCCCACTACGCTGAACCCCCTCCATTTATTTTTGTTTTTGGTGGACTTGTTTTTCAACACAGGACGATTTTGTGGTAAAATGCTCAACTCTGGCGCTTGTTTTTCTTTTGTTTCGTTTCGCGTTTTTTCTTTTCAAGGTGCTGACAACCAACTTGGACCTACCCCAGCAGAGAGTTTCAAATCAGAGGCCAAGCCTGATCGCGTGAAACATACCAGCATGTCTTCCACCTCTCACCCTAACCCTGTCTCTCCCCCGCCCCTCCCCCTCCCCCCACGCTGCCGTATGCTGAAGGTGGTGACAACTAACTTGGAGCTATCCCAACAGAGGGTTTCCAAGTTAGAGGCCGAGCTCGATCGCACGAAGCTGTCGTTGAGGGAGGCGAGGGAGGAGGTGCAAAGGGCGGCGAGGGACAGCGTGCAGGCCGTGTCTAAGTCGGAGCACAGGAAGCTTCTCGAGGAGGTACAGTACCGCGTTTTTTTCTGTTTCGCGTGTGTGTGTGTTTTTTTTGTTTGGTTACCCGGTATAAATTTTATTTGGTTGTTTTGAGACTTTTTTATCTTCGTTTTTACTGTGTTGTACTGCGCCTTGTTGATGTCTTGTGTTTTCTTAGATTGTTGCGCTGTCGTGTTGTCGTGTGCCAGTATTGCGTTGTGCTTGAGGGAGAGCGCGTTTGTGTGTTTTGTTTTGGTTTGTTGTTTTTGTGACATGTTTTTCTTTTTTTTTGGTGTTGTGCTTAGCCTTGTCTTAGTACACTTTTTTTTTGGCGTTCAGGCGCTGCCTTATCTTGTGTATTTTTTTACGTTAGGGCGCCGGCATTTTGTCTTGTGTCTGTCTTTCTTTTCTTGCGTTAAAGGCGCTATATTTTGTCTTGTCTTGTCTTGCTTTGTCTTGTCTTTGAATTTCCTTTCGTGAACGAAGGTGCTGTCTTCTCGTAGCATGTCTCGTCTGTTTTGTTTGTCTCGTCTTGTCGTGTTTTGTCTTGTCTTGTCTTGTCTTGTCTTGTCGTGTCGTTTTCTTTCGCGTATGTTTTTGTTAATGATCTTCACCTTTCTTTGTTTAAGTTTAATTTGATTTTGCTATGTGTTGAAAAACGTTGTGTTGTGCTGTGGCTGCGGGACAGGTGGCCCAGATGAGCATCCTCACCGAGAGTAACCACATGCTGAGAAATAAGCTAAGGGAGTCGGAAAACAGGAGCCGCGAGGCCGTCGAAAGGTGAGCATCAGCATGACCCAGCGGACGCGAAGGGCAGACATCAGTGTTGTGGACGGTGGGCTCACCCCATACCTACCTTATTCTCCCGTCCCTTCCCCTCTCCTCCCATCCCACCCTCTCCCCCCTTCCCATGCTCACCCTGTCCTCTCCCATCTCATCCGGTATCATCGGCTCCCATTCCGTTCCATCCCTACTTCGTTCTTCCCTACCCATCCCCATCCCGTCTCGTCCGACCCCGTCCCAATCGTTTTCCCTGTTCTCCCTCCTCCTCCCCCCCTTGTTGCGATGCCTCTGTTGTTTTGTTTCTGCCGATAAAAAATCTCGATCCAAAACGATCATCCAAAACGACCATCCGAAACGACCACCCAAAGTTACCATCCGAAATGACCCTCCCAAAATGACCACCCGAAATAATGATCCAAACTGACAATCCAAACGACCATCTAATACGACTATCCGAAACGACCATAGGGCGAACAAGCTGCAGGCCCAAGTGGAGCCCCTGCGGCAGGCGGAGAGGAGGCAGTCGGGGACGGCGGCTGCGCTGACCTCCGAGAAAGAAAGCCTGCGCAAGGAGGTGGAGAACTGGAAGAAGCGAGTCACCAGCCTCACCGCCAGCTTCAACGCGGTGGGTCCAGCGGGGGGGGGCGGGTACTCATTTCGTGCACGGCTGTAGTCGTAAGACCGTAGACCCTCGAAAAGATAAGAGACTATATGGTATGCAGACCCTCGCAAAGATAAGATACTATATGGTATGCCCTATGAGGCATGAGCTAAATAAAAACAGAGGGGGGGGTGTTTGCAAATAATCGTGTCATGCATGTCTGTAGTCCGTCAGACCATGGACCCTCGCAGTCCTATGCCGGGACGAGCCACGATGGGTTTTCACCGACCAGGCAGACATTGCTTGCACCAAACGCGGACCGCTGTGAGGTATTCGGCGACTTGCATGCAAGTTGGCGAGGGGGGGGGGGGGGGGGGGGGGGGGGGGGTTATCCCTTGGTGCAGTTTTTTTTCTTTTTTTTCTTTTTTTTTTGAACGTTTTTGTAACACTTTTCTTACCGAAAATACTATGCCGCACTAATTTCAAGTAGTTTATACCAAGAAATGGGACGGGTAGCTTTATTTTGTTTCCGGTACTGAGTCCAGTAGTCTAGACTATATTGGCAGCGATATTTTTGGAGTGGTCTAAACTTATGTTGGCAGCATATTCTATAGGTCTATAATTTATTTATTTTATGCGTTAATTCCCCCAATATTATTAGTCTATTATGTCAACGCCACGGTAGAGCGGGGGGCGGGGGGGGTGTACTCAGTTTGTGCATGGCCGTAGTCGTATGACCATGGACCCTCGCATCTGTACGATACCGGGACGGAGCACGTCCGGTTTTCAGGTAGGGGGATCACTCTTGGTGCCTCTTTTTTCAGTGTGTCGAACAAGCTCGCGCGAGTGACCCCCCCTCGTTGCTTTGCGGTCTTGAGCATTGGCGTTTTTTTTTGTTTGTTTGATGACACCGCCGTGGAACGGTTAGCTAAGCTTCGGCAAACAAATCGCTTCAAGAGCTTTTTGCAGCTAGGTACAGGGCCACTCGTGCGAGTGGCCCGAACCCGACGGTGAAATAGAGGGTACCCCCCCTTGCCGTGGCCTCTAATAGAGGAGGGTCGTTACTAGTACTTAGTATTGATAAAGTTGGGCACCCGATTTAAGAGCCCCTGGGAACGGGCCAGAAGTACGGCTCTTATCTCCATTCCGCTCCTATTTCCGCCTAGATGTCAGTCATACTTTAGGGTCCAGGAATCACAAGGCGTGACAAGCTGATTTGACCGCTCTTAACTCTGTGTTTTCTTGCTCTGGGCGTGCTTAAACCGGGTGCCCCGCTGCAGGTGGACCCGAAAGATCACGAGGAAGTCGTGGCGGAGAAAAACAAGCTGGAGAAATCCCTCGCCGAGTCCGAAAAGGCCAAGGGTGTTTTGGAGACCAGGCAGGCGGAGTTGCTTCGGGCGAAGGAGGCGGTGGAAAAGCAGAGGGACGATTCCAACACCACGAGGTCCAAGATTGCCGCACAGGTATTTAACACACCACGGCTTTTCACGGGTCAGGTCGAGTCAGGGTAACCCGCCCATCCCGCGAGATTTGAAAACCTCCTGACCCGTCCCGTGATATTTCATGCACCTCATGACCCGACCCCGCTCGACCCGCGAGATTTTGATAACCTTCTCACATGACCCGCGGGTCGGGCCATGACCCGTGATAGACCATGTTCTTGATGGACTAAGCTAGAAGCTCGTTTGGGCTGGTCGGTGTTACTTGCCGGGTTACTTGGGTGGTGGGGTATTGCTTTTGCTTTAGTTCTTACAAGAGTTTTGTCCCTGTTTCCAGCTTGACACACCGCCCGGATTTTCACGTCAACCACATCCCGCAGGGAACTTTGTAACTTGTAATCTATCTAACAAAGACAACTCATCTACTATGTTACGTAAAGATATAGAACATGTTTTTGAAACTCTTCTTTGCAAACTGCGTGCGATATGTACTTCGATCGCGCGTGTTACATGTTTCCGAGTTTTTTTTTTTTTTTCGGTTCCAGTGAGGGGTTTCCAGCGGTGGCGTTTTGGTGCTTCGCATGGTCGGTTGGTTGGTCGGTTGGTTGGCATAGTAGTGTTTTACTTTTGGGGTGGCTTGTTGGTTTCGTCCCGTTTGCTGCCGAGCTGTACAAAGCCGTGGGGTCCACGATTGATTACCGAACAGGTTGGGTTTGCGAACGTAGTTTATTTCGGTGTCGGTATAGGGTTTCCAGAGGCGGCGTTTTGGTGTTTCGGGCGGTTGGTTGGTTGGTATTTTTTTTTATACCCTGGAAGGCGTTGTAACGTTTTGGTGGTACGGACTAAATTCCCAATTGCTATACAGTGCGGTACGCGATTTAAGAGCACACATATTAACTGCAAACCGACTTGATGGCGGTTAATTCGGCTTGTCACGCTTTGTGATGCCTATGCTAAAACGTGTATGAGTGCGACCCCTATGCTAAAACCTGTATGTTGCCCAATCTGAGATAAGAGCGGCACGGAGATAAGAGCGGTCACACTGCTCTTAAATCGGGTGCCCCACTGTTTTCTCGGAAAAAAACTTTTGGTAGTTATTTGGTTTGTTGACCCGGTTACTGCTGCTCTTGGACATAAATCTATCGTACGTCTCCTAGGTCCAATTCCAAGTAATGTCTCCTCCAAACGGCTGTCCAGCCTTGAGGAAAAATTTCCTAAAGCGACAAAAATGCTTTGATCCTGAAAAAACAGTCGGAAATCGTGATTTTTTGTCACGAAGAATCGGGACACATGGAACGCTTTGACAAAATAGCAACAACAATGCAAAATGGTGGCTGTGAAGGATAATACATCCTGTCAGTTCTGTTTGCCGATTTTTTTTGTGTTTTTGTTGAGATGTTTGTGACGAAATACTCGGAAGGCGGGGCCGAATATATACGGCATGTTCAGCTGCCTCATGCACCTTACCTCGTATACGTTTTTTCAGTAGCAGTTTAGTATCCAAGTATACCGGCTTTATAACATAGCACGAGACCCAAATGTTTGGCATGTTGAGTTGTTCTCGCGCCACGTTTTTGCTGACATTGCAAAGGTGATCGAACTGCGGAAGATGCTGGAGGCGTCTAAGAGGGACGTCGCCGCACACAAGGTGCCAGATACAACGGTGGGGTTGACGGGGGGAGGGAGAGACCAATAAGAAGGCAGAGAGAATAAAGAGGGGTGGGGGAGAGGGGGAGAAAGGGGACAGGGATAAAGGGAGAACGACCAATAAGGACAGGGAGAGACTGTCTACAAGAGTGAGAGGTCGAAAGAGAGAAGGGGGAAGGGACGGGGAGGAGGGACGAGGAGACAGAAGCCAAGCGAACATATATATATATATATGTCGATCGCGCTGTTTATGTTGATTGTTTAGTTTTATATTATTGCTTCTAATTTGGCATTGAATGGTGTGTTGATACGAATGGTGTAGCCCTCGACCCGAGAGTCCTTTTTTGTTTTTGTGTTGTGTGATTGTAATTTTCAGTTTGTTGTGTAGTTTTCATTTTTATTTGCAGTATATTGTTTCCTCGAATCCCGAAAATATTACCTGGAAACTTTTAGCCAATCCCCCTTACTCTGAAGTTATTGATGAACTATTATTGATGATCGTTTATTTAACTATTGGATTACCCCTGGCTTGGAATGTATTTTCTGTAGGTGGTATTCTATTTTAGTTGGTTTTGAAATTGACTTTTTAGTATTATTTTTTTTTTCCCCCACAGGCTGCCGCCACGCGCGAACTCGAGGCGAAGCTCGCTGCGGAGAAGGAAAGGGCCACCAAGGTATGTATCCTATCAGTTGCTTTGGTTTGTGATTGCACTAAATATGGCATACGCAACTCGCTCTCTTTGCGATTGCACTTAAAATGGCATTTATATCTGGCGTTGTTTTTGCACTTTTAATTGCATTCATACCTTGCTCACTTTGGTATTTCACTCAAAAAAAGCACCGTGAGTCGGAAGCATTGCTCGACTTCCAACTAACCACCAGGCGGCGAAGCCGGCTAGCTGACGTTAGACGACAATTTCGCTTGTCCAGTGTGAATCGCATCTCTTACGTCGAAATTATTGTTTTACGTCAAGAACGAGCCTCCATTTGTTAACATGTTATACCGTTTCGTAAGTGCGGACCTAAACTGTGCGCCATCCCACAATAGAAAAACACAAAGCTGCGACCTTTCGGAAGAACCTGTGTTGCTATACCCACAAAAACATAAATGCGGTACAACCTGTAACGTCGAATACTATTGAAACCAGGGTTTTGTCAAAAAACAACCCAGCACAACTCCCTGTGAGTCATTCAGCGCACTGTGCTCTTTCACCGCGGAAGCCTTCAAATGACGCACCACGCCCGAACGAACCCCGCCAAGTCATGATGTAGTCTGATCTGCAGTTGGTTTGGCCCTTTTGTCTTGGTAGAATGGGAAAAGTCCGGTGCACAGCGGCCACGTGGTGTGCCCTTTGCGCCGCTGCTACGTATTCTCCCAGCAATCGCGGCGCCATCATTTAGGCAATTTTTGCGGACACTGTTGGGGTGGTAAACTTTGATGAAATCGCCCAAGACTCGCCATGTGCTCGTGCATACAGGCAGCGAACGTGTTCCAGTGTGATGGAGTTTTTTGTGTATGCCACCGACGCTGCAATCGGCTGGAGACGTGCCTAAAAGAACATAGAAATGCCGATCATAAACACTGTGTTGTAGTATAGTAGCGCCAGATCGCAGAAAAACGCGTAAAAAAAAACTGCTCCTATATACATTCGTACCGGCACTGATCAGCGCTACAGCAGCAAAAAAAACTTAGCCACAGCAGTGTAAGGCTATTTCTTACACAGTCGGATTTGTCAGTCGAAAACGGCCTTTTTCGACTGAAGCCCACATCGGGCTTTCTTCCACAGTCGAAAAAGAGCCTTTTCGACTAAACTTTTTTCGACGGAGTTTTCCGACTGGGGGATCCAGTCGAAAAACTTGACTTGTTCGACTGGATCTGCCAGTCAAAAAACTCAGCCGAAAAAAACATTATACGTGTTTTTTTTACCCATCGCATCTCTCATCCCACCACAAAGCACACACCCACATACCCACACCAGGTACCACACAGCAGTATCATGAAATAGCGTCGACGCTGGCTTGGCTATCACTGCTGTTGCTTCTCGCCGCAAGTCAGCGTGGCGCATTCCTAGCTTCGCTCGCCAGCAGCGTGTATCACTCGACGACGGCGGCGCGCGCTATCGATGCCATTTTGCCATCAACGGCCACGCCTGCTGTAGCTTCGGCGGCTCTCGGCTGAGTTCAACGCCACAAACGTAGCTTTGGCGGCTTTCGGCTAAAGTCCAACGCCACCAACCCGCTTGGACGAGGGTTCGTCGCGCGCGAAGCACACGTTGCTTGCGGGGAACGTGCGAAGCACAGAGCTGCCAACCGATATTTGACTGCTATACAGCAGTACAACAATACTCCCTCACACCAGCAGCCTCTAGAAAGAACGCAAAGCGATAAAATCGATTCGACTGACGATAAGAAGAAGGACCAGAAGAATCAAGTCGAAAAAAGGTCCAGTCGGAAAGGGCCGTTTTCGACTGGCGGAATCCGACTGTGTAAGAAATGGCCTAAGAATAAAAACACCAACAACCTGGAACAACACTTTCAAATCAGCGACACTGTCGTGGTGCTTACAGGTCACCAAAACAGCTGCCGATTTGCCACACTGCAGTGAGAGCACCCGAGAATCTATCGGAGGGCGGTGCACTTTTCGGTTAGATGTGACGCTGGAGTTATGTCAGAAGTGTGAATCTGTTGCAAAAAAAAAACGGTGGTAGAGGTAGAGGTGTGTTGTTTTTTCAGGGGTGGCATTTGGGGCAAATTTATGCGGTCGTGCAGAAGTCTAAGAATTAGTTACGGCTGAAAATCCAGTTACTGCGTACGGCGGACTTTCATTGCGGGAAGTTACGCGTAACGCCGTAAGTGCCATCCCTGACTTTTTCATATACTAGTATTTGGCTTTAAAAAATATTTTTTTGTGGGCAAAGCGATAAAGATGAAGCCACATGATAAATGCCCGCAGCGACTCGCGGACCTGTACCCGCATTCATTAAGCCTTCCTACATGTAGGGAAACCCATTAAAGGTCGGACGGTCGGCACCTCCGGAAAACGCCTGACTATTTCCACAGTCCGACGAACAACTAGTTGGTGACTTGACACCTTTATAGCCCCAAAACCCCTCCCTGTATTGATTTCAAGTAATTTCCTCCCTAAAACGGGTTTCCAGGTGTAGAGGCGTTACGACTTGACACCTTTATAGCCCCAAAACCCCTCCCTGTACTGATTCCAAGTAATTTTCCCCCTAAAACGGGTTTCCAGGTGTAGAGGCGTTACTTCGTGGCGACTCAGCTCTGTTTATTTGTGGATGCACTGTAAAGGGCATGTATATATCCCTCTGTGATTTCAGCAGTATTGGTCGTTCAATAGTTGCCGGTGTGTGCCAGCCGGAAATACCGGCACTATTTTTCGTTACTCGGAGTATTTTTTTTTTCACACACATCTACTTTCTAGCTTCTGGACAAGCCGTGGTCACAAGTGTCGCCCCTTCTTCCCCCCGGCCGTTGCCTTCAATTTTTATCATGCATAGGGTTCAGCAATCCCACTGCTCGTCGGTTTCTCATCGAGTGTTGCTAACTCACGCTCTCGCGCTTTCCGCAAGTCAATTTGTGCACAAGAAAAAGCCCCCACGAATTTATACGAGTATGCACTCGGGGGGATTCGAACTTGCGAAACTGACCTATACCAGGCTCGAACATAACCTGATATGCCACCGGGGCGACCGGTATAGCGGCAACCGGCACACATCCCCATACTGTACTGCCACTGCTGGTTGTTCCCATCTTTGACAAACGATTTCACGGACACGATAGCGGGCAACGGGCACTATAGAGGGACCACTACTGTACGCTAAGAAGACACAGGCTTGTTGTCATTTTTTTTTTTTCCATTTTGATGTGGACTCGACACACATATTATCTACAGTCGTAGATTCTAGCAGATTTTCTTAAGGTTTGTTAGTACCTGGTTGGTATTGATTCCACAACCCTTGTTTTTTGTTTTTTGCGCTTTGATCGCTGTTAGGTTTGCTTGTTTGATTTGCTTTGTTTGGCTGGTGTGATTGTTGGGTTGGTTTTCGTTTTCAAACTCTGTCCCCTGGTCAGAGTGCAGCAACTCTGGTACCCTGAAAGAAGAAGCGACCTGGCACACGCCCGACTGTTTGGCTTGACTGTATGTCTATTTTTCGCTTTGATTATTGTGTTTTTTTTGTTGGACCTGATTTTTTTCGTTTTATCTTTCTGCCTGTTTTATCCCTTCTTTATTTTTTCTTTCTCGGTGTGCGTGATTGATTTTGTCGTGTTGATGTTCTCTGTGGGCCCAGGCTTCGTTCGAGGCTCTGTCGCCAAGGCAGCTGTTTAGTTGGTTGTTTTTCTCTCCGTTTTTTTGCGCGTTTCATTTTTATGTGGGTGTTTTTTTGTTTGTTTGCTTAATAGTTTTTGTTTGTGTCTGTTTTGCTTTTTTTTTCGTGGTTTCGGTTGCCTGACTCTTAGTTAGTTGTGTGACTGATTAGTTCTGTTGTGCTTTTGTGATATTTGCGTCCAGGCTGCGTCCGAACTCGGCGAGGCAGCTGTTTGTTTGGTGCTTTTTTGTTCTGTTTGTTTGTTTTGTTTGTTTTGTTTGTTTGATTTATTACATATTCTTCCTCTCTTTTTTCTTTTGTTCTTTTAGTTTTTTACGCTCCACTTTTTTTTTTTTTCGTTTGTTTTTTAATTTTCTGTGAGTGCAGGCTTCATCCGAGGCTCAGTCTGCGAGGCAGGAAGCGGCCCGCGCTAGGGTGAACGCTAACAGTGCCCAGGCTAACATGACGAAGCAGCTCAACGAACAGGTGAGAACGAAATGTTAAACGGTTACCAGTTGTATACCCAATTTAAGATCACTTCTGGACAGGCCGTTTCAGTCCTCTTGTCTCCTTGATTGGTGCTATCTCCATATTTGAGCTTGTCTCCATGTTTGGTCGTGTCTGCATGCATGTGTTGTCTTATCTCCATATTTGGTCTTATCTTCGTGTTTGGTCCTATCTTCATGTTTTATCTCCATGTTTGGTCTTATCTCCGTGTTTGGTCTCCTCTCCATTTTCGGTCTTATCTGCATGTTTGGCCTTGTCTTTTACTGCCTCCAAAATTATCTCATTTTTTTCCAAGTAGCTGGTTCTCAAAGGACAAGCCCGTTTTCTTTGTCTTTATCCACCGCATCTTCGTAAACCGGATGGTCTTATAGTGGGTATATACCGGTAAATACCACTGTAACCCTTTTGTACCTTGGATCGATCACGATAGTGCCCGTCTAAATGTCTAAATCCTCTAGTGGCCGACGTGAAAAGTTGTGCGCAAGATGGCCTACAGATGCCTTCCGGATAACATGAGCAAGATGTAGATCATACAGATCCCACCCTGGAAAACATGTGCTAGATCACACAGATCATATAGATCCCACCAGGAAAAATGATGTAGATTATTCATTGGATTAATTCGATCCGTGGTATTTTTTGGTGGCAAGAGACGGAGGCGTTTTAAAGAAAACATGATTCTGGACAGCCGTGGTCACAGATGTCTTCCCTTCTTCCCCCCGGTACATGCCTTCATTTCATCACGCATAGGGTTCAGCATCTCCACTGCTCACGCTCTCCCGCTTTCCGCCATTATGCAGGTAGCCAAGGCGAAAGCAGAAGGAGAGTCCCTCCGGGCGCAGCTTAGGCAAGCACTCTCCGGCAAGGACGGCTCCGCACAGGTACACTGGGATTCCCCCTATAATGCTGGTTGAATAGTGCCTCTGCCCCTCTATAGTGCCGGTTGAATATTGCCGCTTCCCTCTATAGTGCCGGTAGAATCGCTTGGAACGACTGTAATGGGCTCCCGATAGGGCCGGTGGCATAGTGCCCCTGCTCTCTACAGTGCCGGTGCAATCGCTTGGCACGACTGTAAGGGGCCCCCAATAGTGCCGGTGGAATAGTGCAACAGCTCTATAGTGCCAGTGGAATCGCTTGGCACGACTGTAAGGGCCCCCCAATAATGCCGATGGAGTAGTGCCGCTGATTTCTATAGTGCTGTAAGGGGCTCCCAATCGTGCCCGTGGAATAATGCCCCTGCTCGATAGTGCCTGTGGAACCACTTGGCACCATAGTGTATTGTAGCCCTATTCTCAATAGCGCTGGTGCCCTGAATAGTGCCGATGCGTTTTAGATTTGGCATATACCGGCACTATTCGGAGGCACCCACTGTGTACGATGTGGTGTGATGGGCGAAGGATAATAACGTTTCACACGTCGTACAGAGCACGATCTACAGTAGATCATGTCACCCCGAACAGATTACGATCTAGATCGTCTTTTTTTGGGAAATTGACAAAATCGGGTACACCCGGGTGGTTTCTGAACAAAATCGGGTACCTTTTTTTCCGCGACGGGGCGCGCTTACGTACGCCTGCAAAACGCCTCCAAATCGCCTTCTGGCGCCTGAACTCACTGCGCCTTGTGTACGCGCAGCACCCCAAACCGTTTTTTCGGCGTTCGAACCCTCTGTACTGCGAACACATTCATTCTGTACTGCAAACACCTACTGCGAACACGTACTCAATAACGCGAACATATATATACCGTGATGCGAACACATACTACTACTGTACTGCGAGCACATACTGTGCTGCGAACACGTACTGGACTGCTAACACATACTGCGAACGCATACACACACGCAACAGCTGTACTACGAAGTACAAGTAGTTTGTTTAGTTATACGAAGTACTTCGAAGCACCCCACCGCAATACATGCTCCGGGGAAGGGAGGATACATACGTCCCTTATTTTTTCGGAAAAACACGAAGTTCTCCGAAAACAGGCATCCTCAGGCTCGTCTGACGCGTGTTGTTGTGAGGACCAAATCACCAACAGCAGTGGACCGTCTCTACATATACGAGTTGGTTAGTTGTGGGGACGGGGGAACTCTATGCTGTAGTTGAGTGGATACCCGCGGCCATGTGAGTTTAGTTTGCACATTTGACCTTTTCACTTGTGCGCCTTCTTCCGTATCATGCGTTTTTAGGCGGGAAAGCGTAGTATTTCCCTGACGAATTTTGATTTCACTTAGTTTTTCGGATCTTCCTAGGGCTCCAGCACCTTTATGTGACCACGAGCTCTAGATTTTGGGAAATTGACAAAATCGGGTACACCCGGGTGGTTTCTGAACAACATCGGGTACCTTTTTTTTCCGCGACGGGGCGCGCTTACGTACGCCTGCAAAACGCCTCCAAATCGCCTTCTGGCGCCTGAACTCACTGCGCCTTGTGTACGCGCAGCACCCCAAACCATTTTTTCGGCGTTCGAACCCTCAAAACGGCGCCAATGACGGCCCCCAAAAAGTGCTCTCGACGGACAACCCGATTTTGTTCAGGAACACACCGGGTATACCCCGCCCTGTGCTTCGATTTCATCAACTACCCGATTTTGGCCATACTGCACCCGTTTTTGTTCACTTGCAAAACCCGCGGAGACACGGAAACGGACGACATCTCCCCGCAACCCAGCTGTGGAAGATCCCGCACACAACTAGCAACTTGCCGACTGTCATGCGACCACAGCAGCACTGCTAACTTCCCGGCCCACAAAGATCCCGCCCCGATGCAACCGCACTGCGAAGAATGGTGGCATGGCGGTGAGCGCGGACACCCAACCAAGATCCGGCGCTAGGACGAAAAGACAAGACCATATTGTTGTTTGTTGTTTTCTCACATTAAACTCTTGTCAAAAATCTAGAGCCCGTGGTCACACAAAGGTGCTGGAGCCCTAGGAAGATCCGAAAAACCAAGTGAAATCAAAATTCGTCAGGGAAATACTACGCTTTCCCGCCTAAAAACGCATGATACGGAAGCAGAAGGCGCACAAGTGAAAAGGTCAAATGTGCAAACTAAACTCACATGGCCGCGGGTATCCACTCAACTACAGCATATAGTTCCCCCGTCACCACAACTAACCAACTCGTATATGTAGAGACGGTCCACTGTTGGTGATTTGGTCCTCACAACAACACGCGTCAGACATGCCTGAGGGTACCTGTTTTCGGAGAACTTCGTGTTTTTCCCAAAAAATAACGTATGTATCCTCCCTTCCCCGGAGCATGTATTGCGGTGGGGTGCTTCGAAGTACTTCGTATAACTCAACAAAACTACTTGTACTTCGTAGTACAGCTGTTGCGTGTGTGTATGCGTTCGCATTATGTGTTAGCAGTCCAGTACCTGTTCGCAGCACAGTATGTGCTCGCAGTACAGTAGTAGTATGTGTTCGCATCACAGTATGAAACTGTCTCTACATATACGAGTTGGTTAGTTGTGGGGACGGGGGAACTCTATGCTGTAGTTGAATGGATACCCGCGGCCATGTGAGTTTAGTTTGCACATTTGACCTTTTCACTTGTGCGCCTTCTGCTTCCGTATCATGCGTTTTTAGGCGGGAAAGCGTAGTATTTCCCTGACGAATTTTGATTTCACTTGGTTTTTCGGATCTTCCTAGGGCTCCAGCACCTTTGTGTGACCACGGGCTCTAGATTTTTGACAAGAGTTTAATGTGAGAAAACAACAAACAACAATATGGTCTTGTCTTTTCGTCCTAGCGCCGGATCTTGGTTGGGTGTCCGCGCTCACCGCCATGCCACCATTCTTCGCAGTGCGGTTGCATCGGGACGGGATCTTTGTGGGCCGGGAAGTTAGCAGTGCTGAGTGCTGCTGTGGTCGCATGACAGTCGGCAAGTTGCTAGTTGTGTGCGGGATCTTCCACAGCTGGGTTGCGGGGAGATGTCGTCCGTTTCCGTGTCTCCGCGGGTTTTGCAAGTGAACAAAAACGGGTGCAGTATGGCCAAAATCGGGTAGTTGATGAAATCGAAGCACAGGGCGGGGTATACCCGGTGTGTTCCTGAACAAAATCGGGTTGTCCGTCGAGAGCACTTTTTGGGGGCCGTCATTGGCGCCGTTTTGAGGGTTCGAACGCCGAAAAAACGGTTTGGGGTGCTGCGCGTACACAAGGCGCAGTGAGTTCAGGCGCCAGAAGGCGATTTGGAGGCGTTTTGCAGGCGTACGTAAGCGCGCCCCGTCGCGGAAAAAAAGGTACCCGATGTTGTCCAGAAACCACCCGGGTGTACCCGATTTTGTCAATTTCCCCTAGATTTTTGACAAGAGTTAATGTGAGAAAACAACAAACAACAATATGGTCTTGTCTTTTCGTCCTAGCGCCGGATCTTGGTTGGGTGTCGCCGGATCTTGGTTGGGTGTCGCCGGATCTTGGTTGGGTGTCGCCGGATCTTGGTTGGGTGTCCGCGCTCACCGCCATGCCACCATTCTTCGCAGTGCGGTTGCATCGGGGCTGGATCTTTGTGGGCCGGGAAGTTAACAGTGCTGCTGTGGTCGCATGACAGTCGCCAAGTTGCTAGTTGTGTGCGGGATCTTCCACAGCTGGGTTGCGGGGAGATGTCGTCCGTTTCCGTGTCTCCGCGGGTGTTGCAAGTGAACAAAAACGGGTGCAGTATGGCCGAAATCGGTTAGTTGATAAAATCGAAGCACAGGGCGGGGTATACCCGGTGTGTTCCTGAACAAAATCGGGTTGTCCGTCGAGAGCACTTTTTGGGGGCCGTCATTGGCGCCGTTTTGAGGGTTCGAACGCCGAAAAAACGGTTTGGAGTGCTGCGCGTACACAAGGCGCAGTGAGTTCAGGCGCCAGAAGGCGATTTGGAGGCGTTTTGCAGGCGTACGTAAGCGCGCCCCGTCGCGGAAAAAAAGGTACCCGATTTTGTTCAGAAACCACCCGGGTGTACCCGATTTTGTCAATTCCCCTCTTTTTTTTGTTTTGCTCTTCTTCATTATCGTCGCATTTTGTTCTTTCTCCTTAACTCCTCTCTAGACATAACACAGAGCCGGGGCCACCAAGCAGGCTCTTCTCCCCTCCTCCCCACTATGGTATGCGCCTTCGTTTTTCCGCGAGAATGGTACAGCACTTTCTTACATCGTCGACTCGCGTCTAATTGTGCTATTAGTCGTCTTAATATCTGTCGATGTACCTGTATATTGTGCGGGATTTGTGTAGCACACATGCAGCCCGGGAAATATGTGCCATGCATAGATCGTTCAGATCATTCGGCTCTTACCCGCCAGCATGATTTGTAGGCCGTGCAGATTATATAGATCGGTGATCTGTCTTGCCTTGCCTTGCCTTGCCTTGCCTTGCCTTGCCTTGCCTTGCCTTGCCTTGCCTTGCCTTGCCTTGCCTTGCCTTGTCTTGCCTTGCCTTGCCTTGCCTTGCCTTGCCTTGCCTTGCCTTGCCTTGCCTTGCCTTGCCTTGCCTTGCCTTGCCTTGCCCTGCCGTGCCCTGCCTTGCCTTGCCTTGCCTTGCCTTGCCTTGCCTTGCCTTGTCGTGACTTGTCTCGTCTGACCTTTTGTCTCATCTTATCTTATATTTTTGGGTGCAGCTGGAACCGCTCCGCAAAAAGGTGGCGGATTTGGAGCAGGCTATCCTGGCCAAGGACCGGGAGAATGTCACGAACCGTTCGATGTACGACAACATGAAGGGCGTCAGCAGAAAAATCAAGGAGGTCAGTAGCACTTGAAAGATGTCGGTAATAAAAACGCTAAGGTAGCAACTCACTCACTCCAACTCCTACCATTTCCCCGTACCGGGATTGTGTCGGGGAGAATTTGGGGAGGGGGAGGGGGAGAAAGGCAGAGTAGGGGGGTGCGTGGGGGGGCAAGATTGGTTAGTGAGTGTGGTGGTTGCGGGGTAGCGGGGGGTGATGGTAGTGGAGGGGGAAATATCAGGAACCGTTCGATGGACGACAACACATAGGGAGCACATCAGCTGAAATATTAAGGTCTGTAATACTCGCCCACTCCTACGCTTATCTCGTGCCGCTATTGTGGTGGTGGAAGGGGGGGGCGGGGGGGAGGGTTCCTCTTCCTTCGTGCCAAATTTCGGTGGTGGGGATTGGGAGCCGAGGGGGGCGGGGGGGGGGGATGATGGTGATGGGTTTAGTGATTGTGGTGGTGGTGCATGGCCGTCGTCTTATCGCCATTGAGGGAAGGGGGGGGGGGTAAGCGTGGTGGTCATGAGGGGTTGGTGACTGTGCTGGTGGGGATTAGGGAGGAAGGGGGGTGGTGAGGGAAAGGGGGGGGTGGTGATTGTGAGGATGGGAGGGGGAGTGGTGGTGGTGGTGTTTTGGTGATTGTGGTGGTGATGGTAATAAGTGGCGGCGGTGGTGGCTGGAGGTGGGGGGGTAGCGGTGGCGGTGGCTCGTCGGGGGGGGGGGGGGGGGGTAAGGGGCGGGGTTGGACAACGGGGGGGCTAAAGGTTAGTGTGGTGGTGATGGGTTAGTGATTGTAGTGGTGGGGGGTGGTGGGGGGAGTGGCGGCGATGGTAGTGGTGGTGGTATCTGGCTGGGGGGTAAGGGGGGTAGTTGATCGTTATGGTTAAAATGGCGGTGATGGTGGTGGTGGTGGTGGTTGTGGTCATGGTAGTGATGTTCATAGGACGTGGGGGCAGTGGTGGTGTGAACCAAGCAATCGACTGGTGGTCTTACAATTCTATCACCGATGTTCGGGGATAATGCGGTGTGGGTGGGAGGGGTCACTGTGTGTGTGGCGGGGAAATCGTCGTATCCTGCGTCCGCGAGTAGGACCATAGACCCTCGCATTCCTATAGATGCCGGGGCGGAGCACGACGGGTGTTCACCGACCGGGCCGTCATCGCATGCACAAGCGCCCGAGGGGGGTACTCTTTCGTGATTAGCCGTAGTCTTGAGACGATATACCCTCGCATTCCTACGATGTCGGAGCGGAGCACGTCGGGTATTTACCGACTAGGCAGACATCGCGTGAACCAAGCGCGAAGCGCCGTGAGATGTTCGGCGAGTCGCAAGAAGGGTGAGCTGCATCCTTCGAGGAACCGCTCGTGAGGCTTGCTTCGGGTCCCTTGTGCGTGGAGGTAAGGTTTTCCACGCAGCACAATATGATCTAACTCGACCACCATCTCCGTTACCGTCACACAACAAAATAGCGATAAGTAAAAGACGGCGCCCTGGTGGTGTAGCTCACGTAGGGAGAGGCGTGTTTTATAGCGTGGTTGCCTGCCGACGCCCCCTTCCCATTCCCGTGTGCTCTCCTCGACATTTTTATTTGCGCTGCACTGCGCAGAATCTGGCTAGCGCCCTCCAGGACGTCAAGGCCCGAGATGGGCAGATCGGAAAGCTTCAATCGCGCATCACCACGCTCGAAGCGCAGGCGCAGCAGCAGCAGCAGCAGCAGCAGCAACAACAACAACAGCAGCAGGCGCAGGCGCAGAAGGCGCAAGCGCAACCTCACCCTGTCTCTTCCACCCCGCCCCTCACAACAACAGCTGCAGCGGCAGGGACCAGCGGAGTGGCTACGGACGCTGCTGCCGCTACTGCCGCAGTCGCAGCGGCGGCGGCGGCGGGTGGTGCTCGCTCGACCAGGCCCCTCTCCCCCGTCCCTGCTACGGCGAGGGGATCGGCGGCACCGCCGGCGGCGACAGCGGCAGCCGATGCGGCGGGTGCTGGGACTGGCGCGGGGCCTGGGGCTGGGGTGAGGGGAGATGGAGGAGAGGCTTCGCTGAGGAACAGACTTATGGCGCGAGGTGAAAGTTAACGATACATGGGTAGTCCCTCTATAATGCTGGTTGAAAAGTACCGGTTGCCCGCTACAGCGGATGTGTGCCCGCTACAGTGCATGGGAAATCGCTTGGCACATATGGAAACATACCAGCAGTAGCAGTATGGGGAGTAGTGCCGGTTTCTGCTTCAGTGCCGGTATTTACGGCTGGCACAAACCAGCGCTATGGAGGAACTACTGCTGTATTGGCTTGTGTGAGCGGGATGTGGCGGTGACAGGGACAAGCGTTCGACGCGCGGGGTAGGAGGAGGGGGGGGGTACTCGAGACCAGCGATCGGAGGGGGTGGCGTGCAGGTGTTGTGTTGCTGTTTCTTGGCGACTCCGTCGAGATGCGGGGTACTTGTCAACATTTGGTTTTGAGGGTACTATCCGTTTTTTTTTTGTGCTGAACGCTTAATTTTTGCGTTGGTTTTGACGCCCTCGTCTGCGCGCATCGCACGCCGCACTCTTTAACCCCTTGATGACTACCATCCCGAACTGAGCACAAACTGCTTGAAAATGGATTGTCATCAACTTCTGCAGTAGTGAAAGGCTTGAACTGGTGGAGTCTGCTTATTTATAATGTACTAAAATTACCAGAAACCAGGTATGTTTCTTTGTGTCCGTTAAATTTTATTTGCGGACGTCCTCACCTCTGGGCACCCTGTCCGCTTCTCCCCCACCGGTACCCTTTCGTTTCTTTTTGATATTTTTCCCCTTGTTGCGCAGCTAAGCGGCCTCTCGCACCCACTTCTGAGGCTTCGGGTCCATCGTCGAAGAGGGTGCACAAGCCTTCTGAGGAGGCGAGTACTGCCACCGCCACAACCATTGCTGTTGCTATTGACGCTCCTACGGCTAATACCCCTGTGGCTGCCCCCGCCGCTGGAGGCGTTTCGATGCCGACTTTCGGCGCTACCGCTGCTGCTGCCGGGTCATCGCCTGCTTTTGGAGGTACCTCTGCTAGCAGCAGCAGCACATCGACTGCGTTTGGCGGTACCTCTAACACTACCAGTGGCGGTGGCAGCAGTGGAGGTAGCACTCCGTTTGGTTCGACGTTTTCATCTACAGCGGCGTCTACTACTTCTACCGCGACTCCTTCCGTGTCCATGTTGCCACCTTCGTCAAGCAAGACCTCCTCTAACTTGTTTTCTACCCTGACTTCAACGACGACGGGCGGGCCGAGCTTCGGTGGCAGGCCCACCCCTACCCCCGCCGCCACGACCTCCTCCCCGTCTCCCGCCGACAAAGCGCCCGCTACACCATCCTCTCTCGGGTTTAGCTCGAGCAGTAGCGTCAGTGCAAGTGGCACCAGTGCTAGCGGCACCGGAATTTTTGGAAGTTCGACCCCGCTTAGTGCCACCGCCCAGCCGTTCGGGTTTTCTGGCGGCGGCTGGGGCGCTCCTCGCGGTGGCCCTGCTCCTTCTTCCTCCGGCGCAGGAAATGCTCCCTTTGCTGGTGCTGGCGCTGGTGCTGCTGCCCCGGCTTCGTCCCCCGCTCCGGCCCCTAAGTTTGGGGGGATGACGTGGGGGGCGGGGCGGCCTGCGGTAAGCACGACTGCTTCTGCTGCTGCCACGCCTGTGGTATCGGAAGGTGTCACGACCTCGAGTGGTCTGTCTACCTCCGCTGGCGGCGGCGGCGGCGGCGGCGTTGGTGGTGGTGGTTCCTCTGCTGGGTTTGCTGGATCATCGTCGTCTGCGGTGACGGCGGCGGCAGCTGCTGCTGCTCCGGTTAGTGTACGGTCTGGCGCTGGCGGTGGGGGTGGTGCTTTTTCGGGGGGAGCCCCGAAAGTCGTGACTATTGGGCAGGGTGGGGGTTGGGGAGGAGGCGTTGATGCCGCTGCGGGTAGGGGTGGAGGGGCTGCGGGTGCCACTACAACAACTTCTGCTTCTGCGTCGTCGGCGTCAGCCCCGGCTAAGGCCGCCACCAGCGGCGTGTTTGGGAGCGGTACTGGGTTTGCCGGGTTTGGGAACGGCCATGGCTTCGGGAGCGGCACGGTCGCGAGCATGAAGCCGCCGTCTTCTGCTGCCAAGTGAGTCTTCTCGCTGCTGCTTTTTCGCACATGTTTTTTATCTGCGTTGCAGATGTGATGCTGGGTAAGGAATATGTTATTCCCCCGAGCAAGCCTTCCGTGCTTTTTTTAGTCTCTTGCTTCCGCTGCTGACTAATGATATTAATCTGCCGCAAAGTACGTCGTCGCTGTTTGCCTAGTTGGTTGTCGCGAGCATCGAAGCCGCTGTTGGTTGCAGCCCCGATAAGTTGTCGAGTCGCTGCTTTACCAGTTGTTATTTTATCTCTTTTCAATGCGGGTACTGACCCAGTTGTTTGTTTTTCTCTTGCCGCTGTTGCTTGGTAATAGAAATAGGAGCCTTGCGTGGCAGACCAGGAATAATCTACCCGAAAGGGCACTCTCCGCAATCTTACCCCTAATCCTCATACCTGCTGCAGACAGCGGAGGGTCATTCTACAAGAAAAAAAAACGAAATGGAAAGAAAACATTTTTTTTTTCGCACTTGATGCAGAAATTCCGCCCCTCTCTGTGGTTTGTTTTTCGTCCTGACGTTTTCTTGGTGAGGTGCCGTTTTCCCCTTTCGTCGCGTGCCCTCCTCGGGTGGACCTACGTTCACGTAGCGTTTTATGAGTTTCCTGGTTTTTGTTTTTGTTTTTTTTCTTTGTTTTGGTTTGGTTTCACCCCTCACTTCAAGGCTAGGGCCGTGAATGATGTGAGTACCCCCCTCTCCCTTACCTGTGAGGGTCAATGATTTTAACACTGCGGCTATGCATCAAATTAGTACATCCCTCCCTCAGCCGCACCTCCCCCGCCCCCTCCCCGCCCCCCGCCCCCCCTCAACCCCACCGCCCCCCGATGACACCCCCCTCCTCCGCGCTCAACTCCCCTGTCCCACCAACCCGTACCCCGCCCGACGAAGGTTTTCGGGGTTCCCCTCGGTCCAACTTCCCGTGCCGGCTTCTTCCGGTGGGGCTAAGAGCGGACCGGATTCCCCATTCGGTTCTTCCTCCTCTCCTTCCACCTCGGCCGCGTTTGGGGTTTCCAGCCTAGGAAGTTCTGCAGCGTCGGGTGGCATGGGAAGCTCCCACCAGCAACAGCTGTCGTTTGCGTCGGTCGGTGGTGGTGGTAGTGGTGGTGGTAGTGGTGGTGGCGGCGGTGGTGGTGGTGGTGATGGTGGCGGTGGCCATGGTGGTGGCGGTGATGGTGGTGGCGGTGGTAGCCATGTTAACTTCGGCCTCAGCCCCGCTACTGTCACACCCGGTGGTATCCCCACATCTTTTGGCGCTGCTGTGCCTAGGTTCGGCCGCCCTTCAGCTTCAGCTGGGGGGGTTGCACCTTCTCCGTCCCCTGCTTCAGCCGCGCCCTTACATGGTAGTGCGGTGGGTGTCTCGGGCGGCGATGGGGGGGAGGGGGGGGGAGGGGAGCAGGCTGGAGGAGGCGCAGATGTGGTTCCGGCGGGGGGAGCGGACAGCGCTGCAGCTGCTGCGGCTGGGGTTCCTGGGCCGGGGGCTTTGAAGCTCGATATTGAGGCTAGGAGGGCCGCCAGGTGATTTTGGGTGGCTGGTGGGTAGGTAGGTAGGTAGGTTTGTTTTGGGGTTGAATGGTAAGTTATTGTATTCTTGTTGATTGGTGTTGTTGGTGCGGGCTGTTGGGTGCTTGATTGATCGGGGAGGATGAGTACATGTATACGTATGTTTGTTTGGCGAGGTGTTGGTCGGTTGGTGGTTGATTCATTACTTGATTAATTGGTTGGAATGATGGGTTGAGTGGTGTGTTATTTGGTTGGGTTGTGGGGGGATGGGTGTGTCTGTGTGCTGTGGAACACACACCCCACCCCAGCAGCCCTCGCTGCTTCGTGGAACCTATAGTCTGTTGTGGTCGTGTTCTTTGCTCATGTTCCGTCCACATTCCTCCCCCCCCTCTGATAAACCAAAGACGTTATTTGTTGTTGTGCTCGCATTAATTCGTCGCCATTATCTCGTCCGTGGTCACAGGACAGGCTCCAAAACTCTGGAGCGCACGATACCTCAGGAAAACGAAAAATGTGTTTAATATTGGGAGTATATATGCAGACAGTACACGTAACTGAACGCAAGAATGTGAACCGCTGTCGTCGTCGTCGTCGTCTTCGTGGTCGCCGTCGTCCCCCCCCGTCGCCATTGTTTACCTCGTTTCTGTGTTGCATTCTTTGCTCTTTTTTGTTGCTGCCAACAGGGAGAAGCGGTTCGCGCCTCAAGCTCCTTCCTCTGCGAATGAGGTGAGAAACATCACGTTGTGGGAGCGTGCTGGTTTATTTTTTAGACGCGTCCTACGGTGGTAGGGGTATATATTTTTTAAGGCATTTCACGGGTCGGATCACTTGTCGCGGATCGGATTGGGTCAGGGTAACCCGTGAGATTTGAAAACTTCCTGACCTGACTCGACCCGACCCGTGAGATTTCGAACATCTCCCGACCCGACCCGACTTGACACGCGAGTTGTTGAATCCCTCTTGGCCCGACCGACAACACATTGTTCTTTTTTATCTTCACGTTTTACTTTCCAGCTCAACTCGTAGGCGGTTTTGTTTACCCTCGGCGACTTTCTAGACAAGCAACCGGTACCTGCCGTCATTTTTATGGCGCAAACTGTAGGGTCCAGCATTCCCACTTTTTCAGCTTTTTTATGCTCGTCCTTTTGCACCGAATTTCGCCAACTCGCGCTCTCGCACGTTTTGGCCTGTCAATTTTGTAAGGAGTCCCCTGCGGGGTTGTCGCCTACGACATCGGCCTCAACTGTTTCGCGGCTTACCACTAACCGACGGGGTCGATTACCGACCGTTACACGGCTTACTATTGAATCACTGACCGAAGGAGCCATTACCCACCGACGGGGGTCATTACCGACCGACGGAGCCATGAATCACTGACCGAAGGAGCCATTACCCACCGACGGGGGTCATTACCGAGTGACGGAGCCCCTCACTGCAACTGGAGACGTATCCAATGTTGTTGTTTTTTTTATGTCATGTAAATTGCTAACGTCATTATCATGTTTCGTTGCGGGCTTGACGTTCACTATTCGAGGTGATATATGCAATGTTGGTACCATTATCACTATTAGGTTTTACTGCTGCCGTATATATGTAATTTTCCATTAACAACGATGGATCATATGATAACTTCCCACCAAAAAATGAGCGGCCGGTGTAGC
Organism: Undaria pinnatifida; assembly: GCA_012845835.1. Lineage (NCBI taxonomy): Eukaryota > Phaeophyceae > Laminariales > Alariaceae > Undaria > Undaria pinnatifida. The sequence goes on along the minus strand of JABAKD010000015.1, from coordinate 10,672,907 downwards.
CCACAGCTTGCAAAGATGAGTATCGACCCTCAATTTGTCGAGAACTCACAGCGGACGTAGTAAATACTCCGGAGTATAATTTTACGAAACATCGTTATTTAAAACACTAGGCCATGGATTTGCTCATCGGTCGGCGCCATGCTAATTTATCACATTCTGGTGTTGGTTTTTCAGTATGTGGACCTCTAATGAGGAGCCGCAGAAAAATAGGGTGCATCCCTACGGTAGCATGCGTCTTCAAGCCTATTTACAACTGGAAACCCGTTTGAGAGGACAGGTACACTTGCGATTTGTATAGAAAGGGGCTTCTTCGGGGCTCTAAAGAGGTTAAGGCAAAAGCCCGTTAGAAGGACAATCGTGTTTTTTGGGGACACCCCACTTGGAGAAATAGCGTGGGATAAGTTTTGCAGGTGTAAAAAGGGCCAACGCGCCGAGTCGTGCCTTGACATTGGTTAGCAAGAGGGCTTATTTTATACCGTGTGCTTTTACCGTAATTTTCAGTTTGTAGTTCATTGTTTTTGTTTTTTTTAGCTCCCGCAATAGTTAGTCTAGTCGTTCGTAGAGCGTTTGTTTTCTGAGTGTCTTTTGCCCCTTCCCGGGAGGCATGACATGAAGATGCGTTTTTTTTTGTTTTCTTTTCCCGTGAATAAATGCCAATGCTCGAACTTTTTTTTTGTTTTGTGTTATCCACACCGACCTATCGGTACGTAGACTTTTAACGATGAGGAAGCCAACTACACACGCGCTGGTCCCTGTGTACGCCCTTCTCGCGAGCTGTGTGCTCAAAATAACGACAATAAAACCAACGAAAAGCGCACTCGTCACTATGCGTCCTTTGTCGTCGTGTGTTTTTTCTGCAACGCTAACGAAAACAGAAGGCCGCAGCAGCAGCTCCCGCCGCGGCCGCTTCTAACGCTACCGCCGATACTGATGTCACCGTCGTTACTGGTGGTGGTGGTGGTGGTGGCGGCGGTGATGGGTCGCAGCCGGCGCACCAAGAGGACGGGGAGATCGAGGAGGAGGAAGATGAGGACGGTCTAGACCCGGTCTAAACCCTGTCATGACTGACTGACGGGTGTTCCACTCGCAAGGGTAGTGCTGGTGGTGATGATAGTGACGTGTCGCAGCAGCCGCCCCACCGGGAGGAGAGGAAGATTGAGGAGGAGGAGGAGGATGAGGACGGTCTAGAGCCAAAAGACCACGAATGTCGGTTGACGGTCTAGGTTTGACCCGTCAAAGGCATCTTTAGACGTCACATGCTAGTTTTAGTGTGCTATCTGTGAAGGGGCAAGAGTGCCGTCGACCGACATCTGTGGTCTAGACCTACAGAACGAGTGGTTTTCCACCCAAAAGGAGGTGGAAGGGAGGGAAGAGGGAGGGGCTCGCAGTGAATCTGATTTCCACCGCCGTAATGGGAGGAGGGGGAGGTCGAAGAGGAGAATGAGTGTGACCCGGCCTAGACCCGGTCTAAATTGACCGAGGGGTGTTCCTCTCAAAAGGTGGTGGGTGGAGGGGGACAAGGGGGCGGGGCGGGGGGGTGGGGGTCGTGCATCAGATTCCGCCGCCGCACCAGGGGGGGGGAGAAATCGAGGAGGAGGATGAGGGTACCCCCGATCTAGACCCGGTTTACTATAGGCCGATCGAGAGGTGTTCCATTAGAAAAAGACTGTGGATGGGAGCGGAGGGGGGAGGGGGGGCGAATGGTATGGGGGAGCGAGGAGGGGTTGCAGGGAATCGTGTTTTCGCTCCGTATTCGGGATCGACTACTAGGATGAGGGTTACCCGGTCTAAACCGAGCGTTGTTCCTCTCAAGGACGGTGGGGGAGCGGGGGGGAGAAGGGCGTCCCACTGGATTGGGTTTGCGCACGAAAAAGGCGGGTTCCGCATTGAAGAAAGCGGCTTCCGCACATGTGCGGGATTCCGTACGAAAGAAGCGGTTTCCGCTCGAAATACGCGAGTTTACCGTGCGACGGAATCTATCATTCATAGTAGTGGATTTCCGCACGAAATGTGCGAGTTTCCGCATGAAGCAGGTGGTTTTCCGAAAGGAAGAAAACGGGCTTGCGCACAAAAAACGTGTTGCCGCACAACATAAACTGGTTTCCGCGCAAAATACACGGGTTTCCGCACTGAATCGGGTTTTCACACTGAACAAGCGCGTTTCCGCATGAGACGGATTTCCTCAAGACAGTGGGTTTCCGGACGGAAGCGTTTTTTTTGCTCGAACTGCGTTTGAGGAGAAAGAGGAGGTGAAAATGTTGGAGGAAAAGTTGGGGGCGATTTGATTGTTCTGTTCTGGGACCGTGGAATGGGATTGAAATTGCTACCAGTAGTGTTGCTGGTGCTGGTGCTGGTGTTCGTCGGGTGTTGGTATTGATGTTGGTGCGGGTGCTGATGTTGGTGCTGGCGTTAGTGCTGGTGTTGGTGCGGGTGCTGAAGTTGGCGTTGGTGTTCTGGTGCTGATGATCGTGCTGGTGTTGATGTTGGTGTTGGCGCTGACATTGGTGCTGGTGTTGACGCTGATGTCGTGTTTGTGCTGGTGCTAATGCTGCTGCTGTGGCTGTTAATGCTTATGCTGCTGCTGGTACTGCTGTTTTTGGTGCTGATGTTGCCGTTGGTGTCAGTGCTTATGATGCCGGCATGGCTGAGTAGGGCATTGTGGACTCTTCAGTTGGGATTCCGGCGGCGGAGGCTTGTCGGTGTCGGGGGTTGGAGCCCAAAGGCGAGCGATCGCGAATGAATGATGAATGTTGCCGCGTTAGTGCGGTACCCTTTAGTGCCGGGCCCCATTTTATTGCGGTAAAATCGCTTTTGTCATGAGGCCGCACTATCTCGGGATGCTCTGGGATCCCACTTTAGTGCGGTATTGTCACCATGCAGAAGCACCGCACACTATTGGGGCACCACGACTGTCTGTATAAGCGTTATCGACCGTAGCAGGTGGTGGCCAGCTAGTAGGGGATGATGGCAGGGAGACAGGCGGCGAGAGCAAGATATGTCGGTTGGTTGACGGTCTTAGTAGTGTTGACCCGTCAAGGCCTGTGTAGAGGCTTAGTATGCTGGTTGTATTGTGATGGGCTCCTTGACAGTTGTCCGTCAAAGGGCAAGAGTGCCGTCAACGGACACATGTTTTGGGTCTACTTTTGACCTGTCAAATCCTATTTGGACTTGATATATTACTTTTAGTGTGAAGTTCCTTGACGGCTGTCGGTGAATTTCGTCAATGACGGCTACTACCCGTCAAAGGACAAGAGGACTGTCTACCAACATGTGTGCATGGCGGTTGTTTGTCTTCGACGACACCAAAAGCAACTCGGATCACGAGAAGTCTTAAGGCGGAGTGCAAAGAGTCTGGCAAGTCACAGGTTTCTTCAGGTTTTTAGGAATGCCGCTGCCGCGTTGGATTTCGATGGCATGCTTTTTTTTCTGGGCGAACCCTATTTCTCAGTGTTAACTGAGTTTTCTTCTGGGGCTAATAAAACGAATATCTGCATGTCTTGTTTGTTCGTCCGTCTGTCTGCTGTTCGAAGTGGTATACCTTTTTTTGGCCAAGATGCACCTAGTATCTACTCTTAACTATTACTTCACGAAGAAAACATGACACTGAGAAACAGCGCTCGGATTCGTTCATCAGGGGCAGTAACGATTAATCCTCATTTTATTGAGGTTTCTGCCGCCGATGATGTCGAGCTGTCCGCCTGACCGTCAGGAAAGCCAATGCCATCAAACGATATATACCAATGTTTTCTACGCTTATTTCAAGGTATAGTAAAAGCTGTTCACAAGGCAAGAAGAAGACGTCACACCTAGCGAAGTGTTCACGGTGTACCGTTTTCTGGCATCGTGCGCATGGTAACAGATAATGTTGATATACTCATGTATATCGTAGATGTACTACACCCAATGTCTACGGTATACCGTTTTTTGGCAATTTTTACCACGCATTCCTAAAGATCTTTGCTGTGGCGGACGGAACTACCGGCACCATAGCGGCAACCGGCATCCACATACTACCACTGCTGCGCTGGTTGTTCCCACTTTGTCAAACACGGATTTTTCGTGGTATGCACATGTGGTGTGCGGTGAGTCAGTCAAACATCCAACAAATGTTTTAAATACTTCATGTTATAAGGCTTGGTTTGGGTACGCTATTGGTTAACCTTTTGCAAGTGGTCAAACGGACTAATGCCCCACTAATTCCTTAGCAAATGGCGTGGTCGACAGACCATGGGGTTTTGGGTCGTGGGTTCGATCCCCACCATCCACAATAATAAACTTTTCAGATTTTCCCCATGTCGAACTTGAAAAATACTCTCCCCGGTTTACCCAGGAAATGAAACGGCTTGGATAATTGACAGGTCCGCCCGTATATCCGGCCGACCTGACATCCCGCCGTTTCAGGGGGGAAGATTATTATAAGGCTTAGTTTGGGTAAGCTATGGGTTAACCTTTTGCAAGTGGTCAAACGGACTAATACCCCACTAACACCTTAACAAATGGCGTCGTCGACAGACCATGGGTTTATTGGGTCGTGGGTTCGATCCCCACCATCCACAATAATAAACTTTTCAGATCTTCCCCATGTCGAACTTGAAAAATACGCTCGCTGGTACCCCAGGAAATGAAGCGGCTTGGATAAATGACAGGTCCGCCCGTATATCCAGTCGACCTGCTATCCCGCCGTTTCAGGGGGGGAGAGTGTTATAAGGCTTGGTTTGGGTACGCTATTGGTTAAACTTTTGCACGTGGTCAAACGGACTAATACCCCACTAATACCTTAACATTCAGCTGTGAGTTCGATCAATTTAAGGGTCGACACTCATCTTCGAAAGCTGCATGATACCCCGGTCACATTTTTGCAATCAATACGAGAGCGATATAATGAGTCCCAAACACGTAACGCATCACACCATCAACAGAGCAGAGTAGGCCGGCGGTACACACATACCTTGTCTATTGCGGACTGGTACACCTTTGGAGATGACTGTGTGACAGAGCCTGCTTGAGGCGTATTAGGAATTGATGTATTACGTGGGCGTGGATCGATTGATCACACGTAATCACGTGGAATCAGTGACTTTGACTGCTTTCGGCGAATAATTCCGTCTAATTCCGCGGATCAAAAGCAGGGGTGCACGTTTATCGCATTTATTTAGTAGTCGTCGTACGGAAGGTAAAATTATACTCCGGAGTAATATTAAAGATTTTCGCCGAATGTCATTAACGCTACCTGAGTTTCCGCAAGGCTTTTAGAGGCAGGGGGTACATCTTTTATCACCCCCTTTCAAGGAAAATCGTCGACACATATGTCATTTGTATTGGCGATACTCAAGGTTCAAGCCATGCAAGCAAATGCTACGTGTTTGATTAACTTCTTCTAACAAAATGATCGTGACAGGCGTGTTCAGCGATCGGCAATTACCACTGCTGTACTGGTAACGTACATCCATGATTAACAGTACACTGAGGAACAGCAGGGCCACGCATACCGTTGGCTGCACTACAGTGGGGGGGGTTGTTCCAGCGATTGGGTGGTCTGCAGGAAGGAGCCAACGATTGTTGGCCCACCCGGCCAGGATGAGCCATCAAGACGACAGGTACGAGGTTGATCGTTTTCGAAGAATATACTGTTATTATTTATTTTGAAGAGGGCCACCTGCACTATCTGCATTTTTGGTGGAAGCTCGTGAAATCTTCCATGGAAGCTTCCATGGAAGCTTCCATAGCTTCCATATCTTCCATGGAAGCTTCCATGGAAGCGGTAAAAGCTTCCACGGAAGCTTTCACGAGCTTCCACGCAAAATGCAAGTAGTGCAGGAGACCGTTTGAAGAATGTAATGTTTTTATTATGTTTATACCGTGAGCCGCCGACGTATAGTCAACTCGTTGATGACGCATGCCACCGCGCATGACCAGCCAAAATCCTCAGTAAAACTGAAGTTTCATTTCTTTCACTGAGCATTTGTTTGCGTACACTACTTTCAGGAATGCATGTTACGCGTTTCACGCGCGCTCGCGTTCACAAATCCACCTGCCGTTCGCAGAATTGTCACCGTTCGCGGAATGAAAAAAAGTAGCTCCGGGTGGGAAATGCCTCTACACACACTGGAAACTCCTTTGTGAAGAACGGCCCGGAAAGGGAATACATCATAATGGTCCGTCCCCTGTATTAGCGCCTTTTAATGTTTGCGGTTGCCGTTCGCCTGCGCAGTTAGCGGGCACCGTTCGCATTTTTAGCCAATTCCGTGCGAACGGGCGCCGTTCGCACTTTTCTTACCCGAGGAACGCATCAAAGTGGTTTGTCCCTTAACTTGGGGGTGCAGCTCTAAAGGGGTTTGAAGTTCACCATACTTCCACGTGCGTATCGCGTGTCGATTTTAACTAACGGTACTTCCGATGCCGGTACTGCGGTGAAAACCGCCCAAAATCAACAACCTCGTGGTTGAACTACACCGTGGGGCCGTCAACCAGTTGCTCTTCTTCCCTTTCCTTCTCCCCCCCCCTTCTTCCCCGCTAGGGGCAAGCCTAATAACACGTCCACGTATATACTAGATATCATGTGTCAAAATTTTTGGCGGTACTGCGGCGACAACGAACGACCAAAAATCAAGAACCTTGCAACAAATCTGCACGGTGGGGCCGTCAACCAATGGCCCCATGGTAATGTAATTTTTCCAAGACGATATCAACGCGCTAAAGGGGTTTCTCTGCTCACCCAAGTGCATGGTGCGCGTGCTGAGGTGAGGCTAGTCTTCTGGTGCCACCGTCATGTTAATTTAGCTTTCAGGGATGCAGTGACAATGAACAAACCTCCATGACGTTGCGGTTGAGCTACACCGTGGGGCCGTCAACTAATTGTTCCATGGCCGTTTTCCACGACGATGTGAGCTCGACAAAGCGCGTGCCCCGCTCACGCATGCTTATTGCGGAGGTGCTAGGACTGGGGTTGGTCTTTTTCCTGTCGCCGCCGTCCCCGCCGCCAACACCACCGCTGCCGCTGCCGCGGTTGCTGCCGCTGATGCTGCTGCTGCTGCTACTGCCGTCGCCACCGCCATGGTCGCCGCCGCCCCCGCTGCTACTGCTGCTGCTGCTGCTGCTACTGCGGTAGCTACCGCCACTGCTGTTGCCGCCACCGTTACCACCATCACCGCCACCCCTGCTGTTACTAAAGGGACCTCCACCGTTGTTGGTGGCCATCCAACCGCCGAGACGGGAGTAACCGAGCCGAGCGGACTCAGCAATTTGTCCGGGGATGAATCGAAGAAAGCCCAACAACTTGAGAAGCGAGTCGATTTTGTTGGATTCAGTTGGCGCAGTGACGACCTCTAGCTTAACTACCACGTCTTCTGAGGTGTGACCTTTGATGTCGATGGTCACGGAGAACTTGGGCGTTTCTTCCTCAAACGTGATGGTCCTGCATGATGACAGTGGCATGGCGGTGGAAAAGTTCAGTGCTGTGAGTTGACTGGACTAGACGACTAGTTACTACCAGGTATTAAATATTCATAGCCAACCAAGATCATGGTAAAGGTGAGGGGATGGGGGCGGGCAAAGGGGGGATATATCGCATAAAATGCCACGGTAACGGCATGATATCGGCCACTCACTGTTGTGTCGGTTGGCGATGATGAAAAATTGATGTCTGAACATACGACGCCAACAACGCAAAGACTCGTACGGGGCGGGTGCAGTACGATCCTACTCATGCTTTTGCGTGCTCGCGCTACTTGTAAACGCTTGGAAATGTCGCACTCGTCGTTTTTTTTTGTGTGTCGACATACTATAATCAAGCCCCAGGATCCTAACTTAACTAACTTGAGGAGCGCTCTCTACCCCACCCAAGCACGAAACTCGATGGACAATCGTGTGGCCTATACCATCAGATTACCCTCTTTAGAGCCCCCATTACCCCTCCCTATGCTAACTTCAAGTACATCTGTCCCCGAAAATGGTTTCCAGTCGTAAAGGCGTTAAGGGCCTACCAGTCCGACAGTAAATATGATAAGCTCGACATGAAAAAATTCTTGAAAAAAAATGTAAGAAACTCCAAATACCTTGGGGAAGGGGGGGTACATAAACTTGCCCCCGCGGGCCAACCGATTGATGTTTCACACTCCTTTGATCTATCTGCGCGGTGACGCGACTGTTAACGAGTCTAAGGGTTTGCGATGATAGTAGAATTCCGTATTATTGGCATGGACTCAATTCCATCTTTCGCTTATTATGTCATAATATTATATATAATAGTTTTTCGTACATATCTTGCTTGTGTTTGTTGTCGGACTGGTAAGTATTTAACGACCATCATTTTTGTACAATGTTGCTGGGATCCCAACGGTATTGCTGACGTTACTAGGCTAAGAAGTCCCGTAAGCCAGGCGTGTTTTCGGCCAAAACAAAATACTCTACACCTGCCATAGGCACGCGTTTTCGGCCGCGGGACCACCAAGCAAGGGAACCACCATTTCAACCTGGGCAGAGGGGAAGATTGGCGTTTTTATTTCACCAGAGACGCGCGTGCTACGATAGATAGACAGAGGTAGCAGGTTCTGACTGTTCAAAATATTTTTGGTGGATGATGGGGGGGCTCCTTCACCCCGTTGGAGTCAACCCCAAAATCCCTCCCTAAACTAACTTCAAGTGAATTTGTCGCCAAAAAACGGGTTTCCAGTTGCAAAAGGCGTTTCCCCAAACTCATCGGCAGAAAGTCATTCTTTGTTTTGCTAACAAAACGATTGTTTTAGCACGCCTACGTATAGGCCACGGGTTCGTGTTATAAGGCTTAGTTTGGGTAAGCGTTTGGTTAATATTTTGCAAGTGGTCAAACGGACTAATACCCCACTAAGTCCTTAACAAATGGCGTCGTCGACAGACCATGGGTTTTTTGGGTCGTGAGTTCAAGTCCCACATCCATCACAATAAACTTTTTCAGACTTTCCCCATATCGAACTTGAAAATTACTCTCCCCGGCATACCCAGGAAATGAAGCCGCTTGGATTTCGACAGGTCCGCCCGTATATCCGGCCGACCTGCTATCCCGCCATTTCAAGGGGGGAAGATGTTATAAGGCTTAGTTTGGGTAAGCTATTGGTTGACCTTTTGCAAGTGGTCTAACGGAATAATACCCCACTAATACCTTAACATTCGTTCATCGCGTTGCGCCCTCAGTTTCCCCTGCACCGCAACTCGGTTTTTGGGCGAGGCGTGTAGGAATCATCCCACGCTAGGAGTGCATCAGATTCTAAGAATTTGCTGAGCTCTAACATCAACTTCAACACATCAACATCAACATCACCAGAAACATGACTTCGAAGGCATTCGTTCTCGCAACTCAATTAAGCTTCTATGCCCTGGTCCTAAAACAAGTTATACTTACTTGAGGAGCTCAACCGGCCTATCACTGGTAATCAAAGACGCGTGCATATTGGTCGGCGGCCGATTTTTTCATATGTATGCTTCTTTAACAACGAAGGAAAAAAAAACACAGAAACGCCGTACCTTCTGTGCGTGATCACCGTTGTGTCGCCCGACTCCAGCATGGTACCCCCACCGCATGACCCGACGCCAAGGCCAGCCATAAACACAAGCGCCAAGAAAAACACAAAGCTGAAGAGCGCACGAGGTGCCATCCCAGTAACCCTAGCCACCACCCCAATGTTCTCGTCGCCCATGCGAGGCAATCCCTCTGCAGGCCTTCCTTCGTGTGCCCCGCGCGCATTTCCCGGGCCTATGTCGCCGCCCACGAGCTGGGCCAGCCCCACCAACTCCTCCTCCTCCTCCGGCTGCCTTCTTGCTCCTGCTCCTGCTGCTGCTGCAGCGGCGGCAGCTCCGGGAACCACTTCTTCCGGCTGGGCTTCGATTTCGCCTTCGCGTTGGCCTTGACGTTCTTCGCGCATACCTTGCTGAGCGGCATCGCCTTGGTGAGCTGCATCGCCGTGGGCTTCTTCCCTGCCATGATCGTCATCGAGGGGGGCGCCGATCGCGTCGCCTATCCATTTCAAGAGATCTACGCCCTGTCGAAGAACGTGCCCGGCGATGCCGGTGATCACCACGCCGGCATGGTTCACGTCGCCGACGTCGTCCATATCGCCGACGTCGTTCATATTGTCGCCATCACCGTGATTCATGCCGTCGTGTTCCATGATGCCGCCATCAGGGTTCATGGCGCCATGATGGTTCATGAGCCCAGGGTTCATAAGATTGTCATCGCGGTCCATGTCGTCCATGTCCCCAGGGTCGATCATGTCGCCACCATCATCATGATTTATATCGACTTTTTTTGTTCACGGGGCCTCTGCATCATCATCATCAGCCACAGCCGACACGCTGTCCATCTGCCACGCACCACGACTGCTGCTAGTACTCTACTTCCGCTGCCGGTCCTACGATTGTAAAAGCCCTACTATACATACCACTATTAGTAGTGGCTAAGGTTGGCGATGATCCTGCCCGTGGGCATGTTGGGTATCTTGGAGAGTAACTGACGGGTATCTTCATTTTGTACCTTTAAAAGTTTGCATCAAGTTGCATCTTCGCAACTTTGGAGTGGTGGATGGATGGACTGATGGATCGATTGGTTAAATGAGTAGGTTCGAGGCTTTTTTTAGCGTGGTCAGGCGTGTTTCGCACGTTACATTTGATCGAGTGATTGTTCGATTGAGTAGGTCTCCAGGTTTTAGTGGGGGCAGACGAGCAAAAGGCGTGTTCCTTACGTTGCACTTCCCCAGACCCCCAGCAACAATAATAGTCTATAGTCCCAAACACAAACGAACATACATGCCGGCGACAAAAATGATGGATTGGCACATAGGCACCGGCGACGTGAATCATGGTGACAGAGACCACCAAACTACGAGGAGAGGCTATAATACAACGCAAAGCAGTGCCTCTAAGCTCCGATAGTACCTACCTCCTCCTCCTGTGTCCCTACCACTCGGCAACATTTATTTGACAGTATTATAGGTCTAGACTATAATAATATCATCCCGGATCCCGATCAACAGTTACTAGTAGTAGTATAGAATATCCCAACAACAACTGCTGCGATTGATTCAAGGAGGTTCGCTTGCCGCACGGCCCCAGTGATCGCCTCCGTGGCACCGTGAGAGTCGTTGGATCTTCATAATATTGAGATTGTTGTGTTGTAAGGTGTAGTGGGTAGACACAAGGTGTATTATTCTATTTTTTTATCTGACTGAGTCGATCACGCGTGCTTTGTTGTTTCTTTGTATCTTTGTATTTTTGTATCTTTGTATCTTTGTATCTTTGTATCTTTGTATCTTTGTATCTTTGTATCTTCGTATCTTCGTATCTTCGTATCTTCGTATCTTTGTATCTTTGTATCTTTGCATCTTTGTATCTTTATGTCGTCTTCGTATCTTTGCATCTTTGTTCGTTGTATCTTTGTTCGTTGTATCTTTGTATCTTCTTTGTATCTTTTGTGTATTTTTGTATATGTATATATTTGTATATTTGTGCCTTTGCATCTTTGCTTGTATCTTCGCATCTCTGTGTAGTTAAACCTGTGGATTCAAGGAGGTTCACGTGCGAAACGGTTCCATCCACCCCGTGAGAGCCATGGGACCTTTGAGTCTTTGGATATCTGAGCTTTGATCTTTGGATCTTTGGTTCTTTGGGTCTTTGGATATATCTGGAGCTTTGGATATTTGGATATTTGGGTATTTGGAGATTTTAGATGTCCGGATGTTTGGATGTTTGGATGTTTGGGTGCTGTGTATGTTTATTTTGGATATTTGGATAATACATCTTTGGGTATTACGTGGATCCTTTGAGCTCCAGTTAATAGTTGGAGGCGTGTTTCTTACGACAAATAATCCCCGGATCGCGACCAAAGAATATCGCAACGGGAGGAATCAAACAGGCTCACACCTCCTGCCGTACGGTTCCAGCCACCGTGAAAGCGGCGGTGCCTTGCTTTGAACGAGTGAGCGATATAAACCGGGAGACGCCCCCACCAGAGGCTCGCATTCGGGACTCTCGCTTTTTTGGTGCAGGTATAGGTAGGTTGGTGCAGGGTTGGTTGTCGAAAATTCTTTGGTTTCGATACTGCAGCAGTACAAATATTAGGGTGCAATGGAGCCTGAGCTGTGTCAGGTTGCGGCTGCGACTATCCTTGCACTCCACGCAGGCTGAAACTTGAACCGTTAATAGTGACAACAACGAAAGAAACGCAATTAATTATGGATTTTTGGTGCTGGTGCAGATGCTGGTGCAGAACAATCGTCGAGTGTGTAACACTGTTTGTATCATATATATACTACGTTGAGTAAGGAGGTAAAGCGGTAGCACGCCTAACTAAATAAATAGTCTAAATACATGATAAAAAATGTTGATCCTTGATTGCGTGTGATAATAATGCTGTTCGTTTTTGCATTTTACTTCAAAGATTAGTGCGCACGGTAGGTAGGTGGTTGAGCAAGGGGGTAAACCGGTCATCACGCCTAAATAAATGTTGATCTTTGATCGCATGCGATGATGTTGTTCGTTTTGCGTTTTACGTTCAACATTATTATTAGTAGTATGCACCGTAGAATGGCGTATTTCTCTCTCTTCTAGCTGTACGGTTTGTGACAACCTGGACATAAAATGTCATGTTGCATCCTTCTTTTGGAAAGTCTTTGACATAGATAGTCGGAGGGAAAAGGTAGTGAGTCCAGACCCTGGGGCGTTGGATGTCTTTGACGCGAAGTCAACACACGACACACGACGCTGCGGGGAAGCATCGATAATACCAATCACGTCAAATTTGAGGGAGGAGGAGGAAGAGAAGAAGTCAAGTATCCACGGCGTCCGACGTGGTGGGTCTATCAATTCCTCGGTAGAACACTCCTTTGTTTGGTGGGTAGGTTCTCGGCGAGGATGTACCCACACTCGAATTACTTTCGGCGAGGATTTTAGAGCATGCATATCACGATTCTTGCACTGCCTGCTGGAATTGTATCGTAGGGTTCGCTCGTCGTGAGTTCGCGAGCGCTTCGCACCAAGTACTGCAACTACGGTACTCCTCCTCCTCCTCCCATGTGTGTTGTGCGCTTTAAACATATTACAAGTGCCCAAACACAGCGGTTACCGTAGCGTTCCCACAGCGGGGGCACTTTGGCTTAAAGTGCCTACGGTGGCGCCGTTGACTCGAGTGCCCCGGTGGCACTTGTACCAACTCCCAATTACGGCAAAACATCGAATTAGAGTGGGTACCTCGATTTAACCCCTTTAGAGCCCCCAAATCCCTCCCTATACTAGCTTCAAGTAAATTTGTCCCCAAAACGGGTTTCCAGTTGTAAAGGGGTTAAGAGCATGCCGTGATGAAACTAAACAAGCGCTCTTTAACTTCACAGTGCTTTTATCTGTAGCGGACAATATACATAACTGCTAGAACAGGCGAGACATGCCCATTTGCCGTTCTCAGGTCTCGAATGAGCTTTTACTTCGGGCGCTCTTAAATCCGAGGGTGCCCACTGTATTTACCAAAACATTTCATTACGAACGAAAGCCATGCAAACCTGTCCACACATTATGTGCAGACACACAGTTCCCATCAAGTTAACCGCAAGGATCTCCCGCAACGACCTGATAAGAAGAGCAAACATCGCGCACCAAAGGGTGGACACCGCAACAGTCCTCGTACATCCCACCATCTAAATATATGTGGGAAACGGTTTGACAGCCATATGACAATCACACGCCTCTTACATCGCACATATCAGATCGGTTTTCATTATCTACATGTCCTGTGTCTTTCAGGGGAGACAGATCATGAGGTCCCTGGTGTATTTTATCTGTATGACCTATTCATAGATTATGGTGCCTGGTGTGGAGCCGTTGGATCTGCACGGTTTACCACATGCTTCCTGGTTTGGATCTGTACCAGACAGATCGTGTGCACAACATACAGTAGCGAAAGCTGCAGGGTCTTGATGATGTAGATCGTGATCTGTCCGATACGCGAAATGTTTCCGACACATTACATAATATCAAGCAAGCGCCGTGGGAGTGCAGTACACGTGGTCGGAGGTCCGGAGCCGAGACTCGATAAGAATTGCCGCCATGGTTAGGCCTATTGCTAGCGTGAAAATTAAAACCCGTCTATAAAAAACACCAAATCAAACATACAACTACGCGTTTATCACTCGGATGTATCACAAGCGACGTACAGCGGTTCCCTATAGTACTGGTATGTGCCAGCCAACACTACCGGCATTGTACAGGACACCAGCACTATTGGGTATAGAACCGATACTAATACTACAGTATTAAGCGGGTTCCGGTCGTGCCAAGCGATTTCACCAGCACTGTACCGGCAACAGGCACTATCCAACCGGCATTACAGAGAGATCACTAAAACCAACATATAGATCACGCAGGAGAACGAGAACCTCATCGCTCTGACGTTTTGTAGCGCTCAGATATCTACTATTCACACTACGTGACGCGTAAACAAAAATACAGCGTTCCCTCCCCCCTCCCCCCCCCCCCGCCCGGTAATCCTCTAAAGCTGAGCTCGATAGTGTCGACTCCATCTATTTACCACCGTAAATGCCTGTGAGCAGAAGCTTACCCTCACTAATATGTCCATCTGCGCACTGACAAAGAGTCGAATGACATCAAACACTTACATCGAGCGTAATACTTCGCAAACACAAGTGCCGCCCACAAGTACAAAAATCTGCAACCTCAGCCAGAACAGGTGGAGCAAAACTCGAACACACTTGAACCGCCCATTTTCCTCTGTTACAAAACGCTCATGGTAACTGGAATACACTGTACACTGGGCGATCCCGCAAGTGCTCCCACCCCACCGCCCTACAGCAACAAAATGATATATCACCCCCCCCCCCCCCCCCCCCGTGATAAACAGTACTCCCTCCCTCCCGTGATGCACATTAGTTGGTTTGCCATTGGTCGGGTAAACCAAATAACGCAGATAATTGTCCACCAACCCCCGCCGAACTACAGCCAGCATGCGGATCTCCTCCCCGCCCCCAAACCGGTATGGGAAAGATAAATCAAGAAGCGTAGGTCATTACCTCCCCCTCTCAATTGTTTCCACGGATTTTCCGGCGTCGGATCTCTTCTCGCGGGTCGGGACGCGCCGGAGTGACCCGACCCGACCCGTGACACTTGAAAACCTCCTGGCCTTAGCCGTTTCGATTTGTGAGATTTCTAACACCTCCTGGCCCGGCCCGACTCGACCCGCGAGAATTTGGAAACCTCCTGAACCGACCTGAAGGGCGGGTCATGAACCATGACAGGGCCCACAATTTCGTTCAACCAACGTACGGAGCCCCCTCCCCCCGCCAAATGGCCACACACCGCAAAAAAAACGAACAACCCGCACTAAACTCCGGGACCATCCACGCACTCGTGCCAGGTCGGTGAAAAGCCGACGAACTCCATCCCGGCATCGTAGGAACGCGAAGGTACACGGTCCTATGAACCACGGCCGCGCATGATACGATGATTGAACGCCTCCTCCCCCCCCCCCCCCCTCCAAACTCCATTCAGCCTGCGGACCTCCCCCACTCCAACGGCCAAAGACCGCCAAAAAAAAACGAACTCCCGCACTCACTACACTCCGGGGCCGTCAACGAAGTCTTCTGCGGCATCGCGCTGTTTCTTCCACCACAAGGAAAAGGCCTTGAATGGGCCGGCCCGCTTGCCCCCCTCTGTGGGCGCGCCGGGACTGCTTTTGATGTCGGTGCTGCTGCTACCGCTGTTGCTGGTCGTCCGGCCGAGAAAGGAATACGCGAGGCGAACCATTTCCGCAGCTTGCTCTGGCATAGAACAAATAAAGCCACACCCGGGCCACTCACTACCACCACCGCTACCGCTACTACTGCTGCGGCCACTTCTATCGCTGCTGCTGCTGCTGCTGCTGCCGCTACCGCTGCTTCCGGTGCTACCGCCGCCGCCACTGTTGCTTCCGATGCCGTCGAAAAGAGAATAAGCGAACCTTGCGGCACTCGCGACTTGTTCCGAGAGGGAGCGAACGATGCTCGATCCGGGCAGCGGGAGTGACGACGGCGGCGGCTTGACAGGATCCGAAACCACGTTCAGCTTGAAAAGCAGGTCTTCCGCGTTTGATCCTTCAACGTTGAACGTCACCTTGAACTTGGGAGCGTTCGCCGCGGGGGAGACAGCCCTGAAAGGCGATACGGGAAGGGGGGTGGGGTAGGGGGGGGGGGGGTACTCATTTGTTCCTTGCCTTAGTCCTTGGACCCTTGACCACGCATCCCTTTCGAGACGGAGGACGGGGGGGTACTCATTGTAATGCTTGGCCGCATTATTTGGATCGTAGACGCTCGCATCTCTACAGTACCGGGACGGAGCACGTCAACTATTCACGGACCAGGCAGACTTTGGGGGGGTTGGGCGTACTCAAGTGTTGATTGCTTCAGTCGTTCAACCATTAGCCATCGACCACGCATTTCTCTAGAGACGAAGCACCGTTCCTATTTCAAGTAGGGACATGTTTGAGCATTTCGGCGCTCACTATGTACATGCCATATGCTTGAAGAATTGTATTTTTAAAAGGCCGACCTCATCCCTTGCTGCTCGCTTTTGGTGGCCGCCATCTAACTCCCGGGATAGCGGTATTTGGGGGGGCGGGGAGGCCGGGGGGGGGTATTGAACCGCGGTTGGCGATAGAAGTCTAAAGTGCTGTGAGAAGCATTTCTACACAAACATCCACGTCAAAGTATATCCTTCATGAGGGCATAAACACCCCGTACGATAGCACCCGCGACCGAGGTATCGCACGCAGCTTGCAAAGACGAGTTTTGACGAAATCCTCAATTTAACAGCTCAGGCATCTAGAGAAAAACACACACCGAGACAAGAAAAAAGAAACATACCTTCCGTCGTCCGACATCGTTGCAGAGTACCAGTACGACCCAGTGCCAAAGCCCGCCATAAACGCGAGGGACAAAAAGAATCCAAACGCAAACAGCGAGCCCGTTGACATCCCAGCCCCCGCGGCTTCGGCCGTACCATCAGCCACACCAGGCACCGCGGCCGCAGGCACCCCATTAACCCTATGCGCATTTTCAGGTGCCGCGTCGGGTCCCGCTAGAGGCCCCGGCTCTAGCGCTTCCGGAGGCCTATCCTCGGGCCTGATCTCGTTTTGGCGTGGCCTCCCAGCCAAATCTTCGGGGATAAGCCGGCGGAAGCCCCGGCTTACTAGGCCGAACCCGCCGCTGATAATGTCGCCGGCAGCCTCTGCAAATATTTCCGCTATGGTTTCTTCTCGCCCATGGGCCTCGATGTAAGCCTCGGCGTCTCCCTCAATCCCGCCTACGGCATCGCCCATCTCTGCTGCTGCAGGCCCTCCTGAGGACATCAGGATCGGGTACAGTAGACGTCAGCATCGGGTATAGTAGACATATTAGTATCGAGTATAATATACATCAGTATCGGGTATGATATACATCGGCATCCGGTACCGGGTATAATAGCAATCAGCATCGGGTAATTATACGTCTCAGGCAATACCGTCTACTGCATCACCCATCTCCGGTGCCGGTGCCGGCCATCCTGAGGACATCAGTATCGAGTATAATAGACGACAGCATCAGGTATAATGTACATCAGTATCGGGTATACTAGACATCGGTATCGGGTTGAACAGCCTTCAGCTTCGGGTGTACGTGGTAATTAACGCGGGGTATACTTCGTACTGACGGAATAGGCGGGTAGCTTGGATATCGCAAAAAAAGCGGCGGGTAAATAAATGGATATGTTCATAAATCTTCATAAATCGGCGCGTAAAATGGGATTCAGAGGTACCCGGGGTGGTGGAAGCGTTTCTATCACGGCGCAGGATTCCAAACAGGATATCTTCGAAACTCGGCGGGGGGGGGGGAAATGGATATATAGTCGTAAACCGGCGGGTATATTGGGATATATTGGTTCCCGGTTAAGCTAAGACGTTTTACGTACGGCGCAAGAGCACGAAACGTAGACCCCTGCTGATATCGAATATGATATGCAGAGTTGAACATCTGTCTGACGGATCCGCAGAGGAGACTCTTGCTGATGTCGAATACAGCTGTGGTCCTTTCAGAACGCCTGAATGTACCAGCCGGGGGTACCCGCACAATAGCGGCAACCAGCACTACTCCGCATACTGCCACTACTGGATGTTCCCATCAGTGCCGCGCAATTTCACAGGCGCTAGAGCAGGCAACCCGCTACACTCAACCTGCACTACAGAGAGACCGCGACGGTAGTTGGATATACAGGGTTGTAGAATCTCGTTGCAACGGACCCGCAGGTGTCGATGGTCAGTTTGTGCGACTTTCCACGCTCCAGGAAACTGATACGAGCGCGCGAGTGATAGGCTTTAGCTGACACAGTGTCCACAATCGAGGAGGTTTCGGATCCCCGTGTCGTGGCCGCTACAGTGTCCACGCATGAGGCGGTACAGTATTACTGTGTCGATAGCCGTTAGCCGCTAGAGTGTCCACAATCGAGCAGGTTTAGGATATCGAGCCGTGGCCGCCATAGTATTCACACATCAGACGAAAAATAATCACCGTACGTAGGTCCGGTGAACAGCCATGCTAAGAAAGGGGGATTCCTAGGCTCAATCTGTGCACACACCAGACAAATCACAATCCTGTTAATCTAGATCCCCCATATCTGTCGTTAGGATATAATATGTGTTGTGCAGGATCTGTGTGGTACAGATTCAACCCAGGAAAGCGTGTGCTGCAGTAGATAGTGCAGATCATTTTGTCCTCACCCGGCACCATGATCTTTAGCTCGTGCAGATCATATTTTATCAAAATATTCTAACAACGTCATCTGTGAGATCGACGAATTTAGGGCCGATGTTCATCTTTGCACGCCGCGTACTATACCGGTCGCCCGTTTGTTTTAAGTTTCATGAGTCAGAACCTATCAATAATATAAGATGGCATTGTATTACACCACTTATCATGCATGACAAAGTGCAGATCATATTGACCAGAGACATATCTTCCCTGAAAGAACTACATATTGAACAGGGGTTTCTTTTGTCCGACGTACCAAAAGTTTGGGCCCACGGAGCTCTCTAACTGAGCAATAGCCCAGTACATTTGCAATCCCAACCGTATCGCAAAAATATTATTTGTGACGCGTCCAGCCAATCGAATTTATTCTGTCTAAAGCTCGGGATATGCGCGAGAATACGGAGCTCCTCATACGAGTAATCTGACGAGCCATGGTCACAAGTGCCACCGGGGTCACAGGTGCCACCGTGGTCACTGGTGCCACCGTGGTCACAGGTGTCCCCCTTCCCCCCCCCGGTACGTGCCGCCATACTGATCGCGCATAGGCTTTCAGCATTCCCCGCTCGTCGATTTGCATCGAATTTCGCCAACTCGCGCATTCGTACCTTCGGCGATGTCTGAAGATTAAGTAAATAGGTCCTGTGCATGATGAGTACCAGTCGAAATTCGAACCCGGTGGAGCCGCCAGCAAGGATGACAGTGTACCGCTGATCCATAAACAAAAGTACTTTACCGTTGTCTCGCTCTCAACCATGTAGGGGACACCGAGCACAAAACGGGGCTGGCCGAGCGCCAAGAAGCGGTGAAGGCAACAACGCGTCGGAAATACCAGGACTGTTCGTGGATCGGGCCGGGTCGGGTCAGGGCCAACCGACCCGAACCGCAAATAATTGGAGTTATCGACAAGGCGACTCGACCCGGCCCGACCCTCGAAACTATGAGTTGGAAACATCTGACCCGATCCGTGAAATCTCCGGACCCGAGCCGCGGGTCGATTCAGGACTCGCAAACGACGCTTGATAATAATAACTCTACCACAGCAGCACGCGGAGGTTTGGAAGCACCGGGGTTTCCTGATTCCAGGAAGCCTTCAACGACTTTAGAACTGAGCACTCGCTTCCGGAGAAAAACACTTGAAAGTAATGTGGAACATGTTATTGAAGCTCTATTGGTGCAAATCATCGATTTGTTGATGTTGGCTGGCAACTTTGGCTTCACGAAGTCAACTCGTGAGTCATTTCTGGTCGCCTACAACTGCTGCCTGCAGCACCCGACGCCCTCACGCACCTCACAGTGCGCATGTTTCAATTGCGCGGCTGTGGTTTCTTGCAGGGAGATATAGCTGTCCTCACGCGAAAACGTTCAGTTGGGGGTTGTTGTTGGTTCTCATTTTGTGTCTCCTGAATTTCGACGTGTTTCGACCATTGCAGCACCCCAACGTCGAGGTGTAGAGTGCGAACGGCCGATCTGAATATAATCATGAGCTGCTGTGGATGCAGCATTATGCTCAAAGACCTGTGTCTGCTGAGGCACCCGGTGGTTGAAGGTCGGAATGCCGCGTGTTAATCATGCGGCGTAGTTGACTGCACCAAAACAATATCTAGATAATACAGTCAACCGGAAACCCGGGGATGGGGGGTGGTTGAAGACCCCCTGGGGGGTGGTTGAAGACCCCCCGCGGCCTTAAGGAGTACCAGGTTCAGCTTTTTCTATCTTATCTCCTTGCCGGTCCCATCTCAGATTGGGTTTTATTCAAGGCTTAGTATAGGCGTCACAAGACGCGACAGGCCTATTTGACAGCTCTTATGGCCGCGTTCTCTTGTACCTTAACTCGCATAATCAAGTCCGCCGTCACAGGTCAGGTTCCAGTCACTCTGGAGTGGAAGAGTACCCCAGGGGAAAAAACACGAGCGAAACAAAACAAACGTGGTACACGCATATATCATAGCTGAAGCAATTCACCATCAGTCTTTACCTCGCGATACCACCGACACCGAAGAAAAATTGCCGCATGTCACCGACACCGGCAAAAAAATATCGCGTGTCACCAAAAACGAACAAAGCACACCGCGTGTCATCGATGCCGAAGAAGACGGCAAGGGCCAAGACTCAACGGAAGAAAGCGACCTCCCTACTGGTAGCTTCCGGACAGGGGTAACAAGCAGCGTGTTTATTCCCACCAAAAACACGGTGAAACAGGACAAAGGGATGGTAACATGGGGACTTCACTGCTGAAAGTACCTGATTTTTCACCATGATTGCCACTACAAGAAAAAAGTGCAAAGAGGTTTGGGAGTTCGAAGCGAAAAAAAGCCGAAGAACCCTGACAACATCCATAGGAGTCACATGTATTCAAGGATAATACACCTGTAAAACCGAGCGGCCGGTGTAGCACACCGCCTGCAAAGATGAGCATCGACCCTAAATTTGCCGAACTCACAGCTAACGTATTTAAAATACTTTTATAAAATATGACGCGTACATCATCGTCTACGCGAAGCAGCCCTGAGCTGCTGGGGCCATGTGTGTCCAAGCCACAACGCAAAAGGTACGGAGCTGTACGAATGGAATAGGGCGTAGGGTGTATGTTCAGGCTACAGGTAAAGGACCTGCACGACACGCGCGCAGTATGTCGTGATTCGTGACACTCGTCCTGCTGCTGCATCCTCTTCCTTTATTTTTGTTTTTTGTTTTGACATCACTTTTATTAACAGTCTTCAGCTCAACGTGTAAGAGGTTTTACCGTCAGCGACCTTCTGGACAAGCCCGTGGTCGCAGGTTTCTCCCTTTCGCCCCCCCCCCCGGTACACGCATGCCTTCCTTCTTATCGAACATAGAGTTCAGCATTCCCAATTTTCAGCTTTTTTTTTATGCTCGTCGTCTTCACCGAACTCTGCTAACTCACGCCCCCGCGCTTTCTGCCCGTCAATTTTGACGTGAAACAAAATCTCCCTACGAGCACGAGTATGCACTCGATGAGACCTGAACCCTGACCTCGACGTTAGCAGGGACGAGCTTCACCTACTCCACTGGAGACGCCGATTTAGGGTATACTACGCACAGTACGTACACGCTTGACAATACCGGAAACTCTAGCGATACTCCGGCCCTCGTCCATAGGTACATGGGTTCCAAAGTAGATGGTGGCGGTGTTCCTATGCATGAGAGCGGTGCTTCTCTGGAGACGGCCGCTGGGCTTCGAAACAGGTAAATAAGTCAATAGCAGGAGGGTGTCTTTTTACATCTTCTCAGCCCCTGAGTTTTTTTTAATTATTTTTTGGCGGAGGGATGAATTGCTACCAGGTACGAGGTACGTACGATATATGCGTGGATGTATCATACCAGGGTATAAACATATATAAAATCATTCCTTGAAAATAGAGCCATTCCTTGGTGTCATGGACTTTGGTCAGGAGGTTTTTGTCTCGGCCTAAGTATGCGATTCGCGGAACTGGAATTCTCGGTCGAATATGGCTTGGTTCGAGCGCCGCCTTCGGGGGGCGGCTCCAACGCCCCTCGCCCTGTCGTGTCCGTTCCGCACATCGACGTGAACGCGGACGGGTGCCGAGCGAGACGAGCGAGTGTCGAGGAGGAATTTTGGAAAAATTGTTGAATCTTAATGGCTGCAACGCCTGAATGATTTACAAAATTGGCATCTTTTCCAAACGGTACGTGATAATGTTTGGAATTTTGCGGTGGCATACTCTCGAGCGTTAGTTTCTTTGCTGTACTTTTTTACTAGTTCGTTTGGTTTCTTGCTCGGCATTTTATTGCTTTCGTTTCTGCTCGTTTTGCCAGCTGGAAATTCAATTTTTTTGTGTGGGTTCACCTAAAACGTGACACAACTTACCGACGATATCCAACAACTTCGTGACACAAATTACCGACGGCAAGACGTTTCGTGACGAAATAACTCCCAAGTCATGACACTTTCACGTAGTAACAGAATTCCGAGACAAAACAAAGCAGGTAGATAGAGCCGTCTCTTCGGCCTTTGGCCCTGGCTTTAGCACGGCCGCTGACACTCCAGGCAGCCTCTCTGCTGTAGGCATGAACGAATGCGGTTGATTCGCAGCGAACTATCCCGCTGTGCTCGCTTCTATGTGGCCATTGTCCATGCCATTTATTTCATGTCACCTTCCTTCTGTTTTGAGCTCGTCGTCGTACGGTTGAGGTACGAGGAAACCCGTACGTACTCGGTGAGAACAGCAGTATGTACGACGAGCATGAACGCCAATTGACGACATTGGCAAGCACAAAACAGCAGGTATAGCAGCAGTAGCCGAAGGGCGAAACGTCTAGCACATAATGCAGCAACAAGTAGCAACCAGAACTACAGCAGAAAGCTCAAAGTGCAGTGCGAGTGCCGTTGGCAAGTTTAGTCGTACACGCATCACTCTGTCCAATATATAATAACAGAATTTCGAGACAAAACAAAGCAGGTAGAGCCGTCTCTTCGGCCTCTGGCCCTGGCTTTAGCACGGCCGCTGACACTCCAGCCAGCCTCTGCTGTAGGAATGAACAAGTGCGGTTGATTCGCAGCGAACTATCCCGCTGTGCTCGCTTCTATGTGGCCATTGTCCATGCCATTTCATGTCACCTCCCTTCTGTTTTGAGCTCGTCGTCGTACGGTTGAGGTACGAGGAAACCCGCACGTACTCGGTGAGAACAGCAGTATGTACGACGAGCATGAACGCCAACTGACGACATTGGCAAACACACAACAGCAGGTGTAGCAGCAGTAGCCGAAGGGCGAAACGTCTAGCACATAATGCAGCAACAAGTATCAACCGGAACTACAGCAGATAGCTCAAAGTGCAGTGCCAGTGCCGTTGGCAAGTTTATTTAGTCGTACACGCATCACTCTCAAGAGCCAACAAGAGGCAGGGCAGGGGCCCCCAACACAGAGACACGTGACAACCACGGCCAGCTGTCGATCGCGTAATTGGCCGGTAGTCCGTGTATTCCTCTGCTCCAGAGTGACTGGAACCAGTCCTGTGACCACGGACTGGATTGTGCGAGAGAACAACAACAACTGAAATATTGCCTGTTTCTTGACCTTTCAGCTGCTTCCTGCAAATTTGGTTTTTCTGCCAACACGATTTTGAACCTTTTCGCGATTTTTTCTTTTTTTTTGTCTAGTAAGTTGATTTGCCGCTAATTAGCTGCCTGTGCATTAGTTGCGGAACGGTCCAGCTTTAGCTTTTCTTTGATTACCACCATTTGTTTTCTAGTTGGCGAAGCTTCATCCGGCTGAGATCTGGGCTTGGCTCATCAGCTCCACACCGCCCAGCACCCCATCGCAGCGCTATAGCTCACAGCAACGAAGCGCCGTGCAGTGCCCTGCGGCTCACCTCAGCAGCGCACCGAAGCGCAGCGCTAGCTCAGCAGAGCGAAGCGCTATGCTTTGCCGTGCTCTGCCATCGCGATCGTTCGTTGTTCATGATATCTAAAACTCCGCGTAGGCTGATATTTAGGTATTTGGCGCTTTATTCTATATCGCGTCAACCATCGTAATATCATACAATATGGGGGAGGGAATGTAATCTCTATGCAAAGATCCTGTTTTGTTTTAATCAATTGTCAGCCGGCCGCCCGGTGGTCTAATGGTTTTACCCTCGAGTACTACTAACGTTTGGTTGTCCTTGAGTTCGACACCCACCACGATGAAATATGACTGTATTTATTTGCAAAAATGCAATTAAAAAAAGAGATCAACTGCTGACAGCGCCTGCTAGGTACAATTCGACGCGAGTCGACGAGGGAAGAAATTAATTGCTCGATTCTCCTCGCGGTAAAAATGAAGGCACGTGATGAAGTGGGGAGGGAGGAGGAGGGCCCGCTATGTGACCCCGGATCTGGGTTACTACTGGGAGGGAGCGCTAGAATGGTGCGGGGATGATAAATGGGATGAAGAAAAAAAAATGTTGCAAAGAAAGGTATACCAGGTATGATTATTTCTACCAGTAAATAATATGTCAGTCTCTGGGGAAATACGCACGGCACCATCAGCAGTCGTCATGGTGGAGACACTCCGGATATTATGTATTGAGGGGACGCGTCCGATTTCGACAACGTGAAAGCACCCACGAAGCAAAGATAGCAGACACACATATCCCGCCTTCTCGAGAAAAAACAGAGAAGAAGCGCTACGCCAACCTCCCGTACGAGCAAAGCCACCCCCGCACCTATCTTAGACAACGCCGACGCAACGAGAGATCGCCCTCCTCTTCTTCGTTTTTCCCCTCGCCCGCAACCACGCAGACCAATCAATGCGACAGCCTTCACGTAACAAACAAAGCAATCTTTTTCCAAAACCTCGCCGGCTGACATGGCCCCATGTCGACGTTTGATGCAAACCGACTTTGCATCCTGTCGACTTCGAACCTCCATTGCCACGGGGACAGCAGTGCAGTCTCTTCATTAATGCCCAGGCCTCTTTCGTTTCGCCTAGAGGCGACGCAGGTTCTCAATAATACTATTTTCGGTATTTTTGTTTGATAGACGCCAACTTTTACTTGACGGCGCATTGGCGCATTTAATATAGTAATAATAGTGTGTTTCGCCTATCCTTGCCTTCTTTGTTGTATAATATTACGTTTTTTTTCTGTCAAAAATCATGACTTTCATAATCCCATGTTCGTATTAAACTCTTGGCATGACTTTAAAGTTCAATGCATGCCAAATCGGACAGCTACACCTTAAGTTGTCGAAGTGCTGCCCTGCCCTACCCGAAGCATGGGCGCCGGCGGATGCCGGCGCCCATGCGGAGCTCTTGTATTCTATAAAAATAGAGTATCATTAAAAGTAAACATAAAAAATACACTCCAGCTGTGAGATCGAAGAGTTTGTCGAAACTAATCGTTGCAAGCTGTGCGCGATACTCCGATCGCGCATACTAATGGGTGTGTATCCGGCATATACGAACCACGTTTGGTTCGCTTGTGTTTGTTCCCCGGGGTATTCTTCCACTCCAGAGTGACTGGAGCCTGTCCTGTGACCACGGACTTGATTATGCGAGTTAAACGTGAGAACAACAGCCCCCCGCTGGGATAGTAGCCGGTTGCCAGCTATAGTAGTAGTGCCGGTCAATTCGCACGGCACAGGGGGAACAACCAGTAAAGGCAGAATGCGGAGCAGCGCCGGTTGCCGCGATAGCAGCGCCGGTATTTTAGGCTGGCACAGATGAAAGCGGGGGGCTATATCATAGTCGGACACAAAACATGAAGTGTCAAGACATACATCAAGGCTAGGTGGGGTTCGGCGTGTGACAAGAGTGTTTTCGACACCCCAGCTGTGAGATCGAGAATTTCGTCGAAACCCATGCTTGCGAGCTGCGTATGCGATATTTCGATCACGCGTGCTATGGGGTGTGTATATCTTCATGAAGGGCGTGTGCCGGTGAACACCCCGAGTGCTGCTGCAGTGCTGCAGTGTCACACAAGGGGTCAACAGGACGATTTTGCTGCAGTGTAATACCAGGGGTCAATAAAAATGTAGGATTCGGTACGTATGGAATCCGTTGTTTGTGGAGGCGGTATTTAATTCGGGAAAAGGGGTTGGAAGTTCTCGAGGGGTAGCGAGAGCTTACGATTGCCAGAGAGAAGCTAGTACGAGGTCAGGGGCCGGTCTCAGCAGTATCTACGCATTGGAAGCAGGGGCATCGCCCTATACTTGATCGAATTTTTTTTTTTTTTGGCTCAAGAATTCTGGAATTATTAGATGTCCCCACGTGATGAAAAGCATACAAAAACTTAAACACTGACCCTTACTATACCTCGTACCCACACCCACTGTGAAAACGCGCCACTCTACGTTCTTCACAGTGGGCCCTTCCTATCGGGCTAACCCGCCATCAACTTACTATATAACTAATGCCCTTGCCTCTGCGAGCTGGGCAACTCTACCCCAACACTCTCTCGGTTCCGCTGAACCCAAATATCCCCCCTCTCTTGAGCGATAGGGCGGGGGGGTGGGAATTCGATCAAGTATAGGGCGATGCCCCTGCTTCCAATGCGTAGATACTGCTGAGACCGGTCCCTGACCTCGTACTAGCTTCTCTCTGGCAATCGTAAGCTCTCGCTACCCCTCGAGAACTTCCAACCCCTTTTCCCGAATTAAATACCGCCTCCACAAACAACGGATTCCATACGTACCGAATCCTACATTTTGTTTTGGCTCAAGAATTCTGGAATTATTAGATGTCCCCACGTGATGAAAAGCATACAAAAACTTAAGTGGGCCCTTCCTATCGGGCTAACCCGCCATCAACTTACTATATAACTAATGCCCTTGCCTCTGCGAGCTGGGCAACTCTACCCCATCAGGCCAGCCCGATACCATAGTATACTATCTTACCCCTCAATCCCGCGGGCGTTCCGGGTGAGCGCTCTCGACACAAACTCCGCCCCTTCCCCCCCCGCTCTGACATAAACCATGAACGCTGTTGATTTCCAGCGTCCGGCGAGCTTGATCTGAATTTTGCCGTTGCTCCGCACCGCGCCAAGTGCGTGGCTCCTCCGATTCTACCTGAGTGAAGTGCGTATTGCTGTGGGTCGTTCCCCAGACTTCCAACTAATATCCTCAGAGCGCGCGTCGCCGCCGCACGAGAAATGACCTGCCACCCGATACCACACGTGGCCTGCATTAGTGGCGCGTGTTCCCCCAATTCTGAGTGCGATTCAAAAAGATCAAGAAGTATCTCTACTGCTCCACAGTCCTCACCACCCCACCGTTCGGTGTCGTTAGTCCTTACTCTCGTCCTTGTGATCGTCGCTCCAACTCTTTTCTGATCTGCTTTCGACGCTCGGAATAAAACTTCAACTCTGTCCGCCCGCCTTCGATCTGACCCGACAAGGCGAGTTGGACCGTTGCAAAAAGCTATGTCTCCCCTAGTCAAACAGAACTCCGAATACACCAACCCATTCCCGTACGCCCAGATTTCGGAGGCTCGACACCGCAGGAGGTATGACAGAGCCAACCCTTTCCACATGAGGCTTCCCGTTTCCCCCATCTGTTCTACCGCCTCCCGCCCTGCAATCAGCATCTCCCACGTTAGTGGTTTTCTGACTTTGGGGCGAACGTCCGACTTTCCGTGAGCACGATCGATTCCCTTGCCCACCGCGACGATCATGCAATGCGAGGTGGGGAGTTCCCAACCCGCGAACATCTTATGGAAATGTTTGATCGCGGCTAGATAGCCACGCACTGTTCCGCTCTGATTCTTGTGTACAAAACACCTCGACGCCATAAACCTTGTGAGTTCGGTAACCGCGCTATCTATCCCGTCCTCCTCCGACAACCATGGGCCTAGATTTCTGCGCGCTCGCTCTTTCACCCACGTCCTCCATTTGCTTAAATACTCCTTCTTGGTACTTACGCTTACGGACCCGAGCGCGAGGGTCTCGATCAATCTTGCCACCTCCGCGTCGTCGCTTTCTGTTCGTCCTTCTGTTCCTGAGATTAGGAATACGAGCGAAAATTTTAGCCAATCATTCCGGCCTGTTGGAATCTCGGCGTTCTTAAGTTCTTCGAGCATGCCCGTGTGAACAGACTGTGTGTTTCTGTTGTTCCGAATCGTGTCGCGCTCGACTGAGCCTCGACCTTCGCACCTTCGTTCTTATTTTTCTTAGTCTGAGTCTTCGTTCACACTTTCGCTATTTCTCGAACTGTCATTTTTGGTCAAGCTATCAGTTGACCCCACAAGTCGTCGTCTAGTCTCTCTTTTGGGAGGTTCAAGTTCAATATTGTATTAAGTACCAGATTCCCTCCCGCTATCTCTTGTCGGGTCCAACCCTGCTCTTGTGTCAATCGAGAAACGTTTTTCTGTACCTCTTTTTCCGGCCATCTGGAAATACCATCCGCCAACCTGTTATCCACCCCGGGGATATGCTTGGCCACGTGACACCAACCGCTTGTAATCTCCATGCGGCCTAAAAGTCTCATAAGGATCCCCGCGCGTCTATCGCGTGAGCCTCCGCACCGGTTCACCCACGGCACGGCAGACATGTTGTCTCCCCGCATCATAATGGATTCCCCCTCGGTGGTTGGTCGGTCGCCTAACAGTAACTGTACGACGAAGGCAGTAATGACCATGCCACAAAGTTCTAGTAAGTTAATCGTGATCGCACAGCTCTCTCGCGCCTGTGCCTTTCGCTTCATTTCTGAGGACAACTTCGGGTCTAGGGTATAACGCCAAAATATCCTTAGCTCGGGGCAGTACCCTCCGATTGCGTCGAAACTGGCGTCTGAAAAATAGTGCCAGGTCTTCTGAGTACGTGCGCATAAAAGGGGGCGCTGAGAGATTCTCCCTGATTTATCAGCCGTTGATCGATCGCCCACTTCCAAAATGCAATGTCACCATGGAACTCCCATCCCAACCGCACGACCCTCTGTATTCTCGACTTAGATCTGCCCTTCTTGTGCAGGCCCGTGAGGCGTAGCAGTTGCCACACAAAATACCTACCGGCTCTGACCACAAACGTTAGATTCCACAGTTTTCCCGCAATGCTTAACACTTCTTGTGCGTCCGCCATTTTCCGGACAGGTGGCCATTCTCGCTCTAGAAGCAATCTGATCGCCTCTATCTTTGCTTGGGTTGTTGAAATACGCATGCGGTGTGAGTCGATCGTGTAACCTAAAGCTTCAATAGTCGTGTCCCAATCGGTGCTTTTCTTTGGCGCCAGAATAGGGGTTTCGCCGATTTCCCCCTGTCCGAAAAGTTCAACGTGTTCAGAGGCTAACGACGCGGATGCAACCAGAGCGGACTGATCATTCGAATCTTGTTGAACTCGTACTAGCATATAGTCGTCCACATATACGGTGGTAAAGAACGGGTCCAAACGCCCCCCTCCCTTTGCCGGTCGGACACCTGCCTCGCGTGGTACGCGAGTGGGCTGGCCGACTTCCCAGGGATCAGCGATTCTAACATGGGACATCATTTCCGCTCCTTCAGGCAACACTATCGCGTCTGTTAATGAGGTCGCGTCTGTTAATGAGGTGTGGCAGTGAGCGTGCTCTGCCGCTGCCGACATCACCCCCCAAAACCCGGGTGACCCAGCCCACCCAAAGGTAAGACGTAGGTCTGCTACTAACACATCGTCCAAAACATAACAGAAATTTTGCGCTTGGTCCGGGGCTACCCGTACGTTTCTGAAAGCGTCCGACACATCTGCTTTCGACATCAGTATTCTCTTGTCTGGATATTTGACTCTTAGGCTGGTAATTTCTGCCAGGAATTTGGGGAGGGCTTTCCCGCATAGGCATCGAGGTATTTCGTCTTTCAACGTGTCGCGGTTAAGTCCTCCCTGCACCCCTCGGGCGGTAGTTGGGTCGAAAGAGAAATCGTTTATAATGCGCACCTTATTGGTGACCACCGTTGCCAGAGGGGCGATTCGAATACCCGCTACCTCTGCCGCGGCTGCCCTATTTAGTACCAGGCACCTGTTCCTTCTTACGTCGTCGAATAGTTTCTCCCAAATTCTGGGTAGATGTTCCCCGACGCTACGATGGTTGCCATACTGCAGTGCTTTGTCTAGATCTGTTTCTTCGCGAGTGGTTCTGGCCGGTACTCCGTTAGCTACTATTTCGAGTAGGTCGTCTATGGCTGGGAAGCGTTTCAAGTTCCCGAAGTACTGTTCGACGCCGCGCACATCCAACGGCGGTGACACCAAGGTGCCGCCGATTCCTTTTGCGACGTCCCCCAGCTTGCCTCCGTGCAACCTAACGAGCTCCGTACAGGTGTTCGCGAGGTCGCCAATAATTCGTTTCTTGTCTTCGATACCAAAGTCTCTGTCCGACATGCTATTTTTCTTCTCCGACCACTTACAGGTTAGCGCTATTATGTCTTGTTCCTAGTCTGTTGCCTTCTTTCCGTTTCATATTTTCGTTATGGAGTCTGAGATTTTCCCCTCCATCAGGAGGCGTCAGCGACGCCGACCCGCCAGTCGATTCTCCGACTCCGCTACCGTGAATACCATTCTGGGATAGTGCTGTAGTTATTTTTCTTTCGCGTGCCATGTGCGTGCTATTTTTTTTGTGCCTGTTGAATCATCATCAATGATCTGTTGTCTGTTTTTCCCGTGAGGGAAATTCTGCCTGTCTGATGGATCATCAAGGATCTCTTTTCTGTTTTTCCCGTGAGGGAAATTCTGCCTGCCTGTTGGATCCACGAGGATCTCTTGTCTGTTTTTCCCGTGAGGGAAATTCTGCCTGTCTGATGGATCATCAAGGATCTCTTTTCTGTTTTTCCCGTGAGGGAAATTCTGCCTGCCTGATGGATCAACGAGGATCTCTTTTCTGATTTCTCCGTGAGGGGAATTCTGCCTGCCTGATGGATCGACGAGGATCTCTTTTCGGCTTTTCCCGTGAGGGAAATTCTGCCTGCCTGATGGATCAACGAGGATCTCTTTTCTGATTTTCCCGTGAGGGAAATTCTGTCTGCCTGATGGATCAACTGGGATCTCTTTTCTGCTTTTCCCGTGAGGGAAATTCTGCCTGCCTGATGGATCAACGAGGATCTCTTTTCTGATTTTTCCGTGAGAGAAATTCTGCCTGCCTGATGGATCAACTGGGATCTCTTTTCTGTTTTTCCCGTGAGGGAAATTCTGTCTGCCTGATGGATCAACGAGGATCTCTTTTCTGTTTTTCCCGTGAGAGAAATTCTGCCTGCCTGATGGATCAACTGGGATCTCTTTTCTGTTTTTCCCGTGAGGGAAATTCTGTCTGCCTGATGGATCAACGAGGATCTCTTCTCTGTTTTTTCCGTGAGGGAAATTCTGTCTGCCTGATGGATCAACGAGGATCTCTTTTCTGCTTTTTTCTTGAATAAAATTCTGTCTGGGTGATGTATTGCCACTGATCTCGTTTCTGTTTTTCTGGTGAGGAATTTTGTTCTTGCCTGCTTGTCTGTTTGTCTCCTGCATGAAATTCTGCGTGGCGTGAGATAGTTGAACTTTTTGCCTGCCTGTGGTGTCACTGAAAGTCTCTTGCCTATGTTTCCCGCGAGAAAAATACTGTCTGCCTGCTGTGTCAGCAACGACTTCTGTGCCTCTCGACTGCTCTGTCGGCCGTGGACCGGGGATCGTTTTCTCACCATGAAACACTTCCGGTGCCACCGACCCGGGTTGGGGAGCCGCGAGCAGTCCGACCGTCTTGCTTGCGTCCGCGAACGCCGCCGGTGCTACCGCCCCTGCCCCCTCCCTTGTCGGCCCCGTCGAAAGACGAGGCCCGCACCATCAGTTGCTGCTCCCTCCTGCGCCGTTGGACCTGCGCCCGTGGTTGCCGCTGAAGCGCGCGACCGATGCCTGTGCGGCGGGAGGAGGGGGGTTGTGACGGACAGGGGTGGCGCTGCTAACCGCTGTTGTAGGTGCTGCCGCCGGTGCGGGTGGTGGGCCCGGGGGTGGGGGTGGCACGTTCGGGTGCCGCTTGTCGTGGTCGTACTTGCATGAGGCCCTCTCGCACTTTTGGCCTCTCCAGCCACTAGCGCAAACCCCGGCGGGCGTTTTCCAGTCTGACATGGACTGTATGAAGGCAGCCGAGGAGGATGCCGCGCCTACAGGCTGGTTTCGCGGGCGTGCTCGTGCCGTGAGGTCGCCGGTATCCACCGATTTCCTCTTGCCCGCTCCCGTCTTGCCCGCGGCCTTCTGCAGAGGTGCCACGAGGCCGTTGTCCAACCGTCCGATTAGGTTGTGGGTGTGGCTTCTGTCCACCAGGCAAGACAGCTGCTCGAACCGCGGGGACTTAGGGGGTTGCCCCGACCCACTGACCGGCGCCACGAAGGCGTGCTCCTGACGCAGCTTGTCGGCCTCGTCCTTCAGCTCGCCGAAGAAATCCTTGATACCGGCGTTTATGGCGCCCGTGATGCGCTTCTCCACGTCCTCCTTGTAGTGGTGCAGTTGGGATGCGTGGTGATCCGTAAACTCCTCCAGCCGCTCCTGCACCGCGCATATCTCTCCCAGTAGCGCGGCCCTCCTCACCTTGGAGATGTCGGACGACGCCTCCGTGCCGTATCCGATGACTATCCCCAGCACCTTGATAAAGATGGCGAAATGCTTGGCCGGGTGACGTGGGAACTGCGACCATCCCTCAGGTACCGGCGGTCCGAATGCCAGCACGTCCATGTCCGAGAGCGATAGCAACATGCCTGTCATTTTGGCAGTAGGCTCGGCCACCTTGCGAACCGTTCGAAAGCGTTGCCGCAGTGAGGACGCCAAAATGACAGGCATGTTGCTATCGCTCTCGGACATGGACGTGCTGGCATTCGGACCGCCGGTACCTGAGGGATGGTCGCAGTTCCCACGTCACCCGGCCAAGCATTTCGCCATCTTTATCAAGGTGCTGGGGATAGTCATCGGATACGGCACGGAGGCGTCGTCCGACATCTCCAAGGTGAGGAGGGCCGCGCTACTGGGAGAGATATGCGCGGTGCAGGAGCGGCTGGAGGAGTTTACGGATCACCACGCATCCCAACTGCACCACTACAAGGAGGACGTGGAGAAGCGCATCACGGGCGCCATAAACGCCGGTATCAAGGATTTCTTCGGCGAGCTGAAGGACGAGGCCGACAAGCTGCGTCAGGAGCACGCCTTCGTGGCGCCGGTCAGTGGGTCGGGGCAACCCCCTAAGTCCCCGCGGTTCGAGCAGCTGTCTTGCCTGGTGGACAGAAGCCACACCCACAACCTAATCGGACGGTTGGACAACGGCCTCGTGGCACCTCTGCAGAAGGCCGCGGGCAAGACGGGAGCGGGCAAGAGGAAATCGGTGGATACCGGCGACCTCACGGCACGAGCACGCCCGCGAAACCAGCCTGTAGGCGCGGCATCCTCCTCGGCTGCCTTCATACAGTCCATGTCAGACTGGAAAACGCCCGCCGGGGTTTGCGCTAGTGGCTGGAGAGGCCAAAAGTGCGAGAGGGCCTCATGCAAGTACGACCACGACAAGCGGCACCCGAACGTGCCACCCCCACCCCCGGGCCCACCACCCGCACCGGCGGCAGCACCTACAACAGCGGTTAGCAGCGCCACCCCTGTCCGTCACAACCCCCCTCCTCCCGCCGCACAGGCATCGGTCGCGCGCTTCAGCGGCAACCACGGGCGCAGGTCCAACGGCGCAGGAGGGAGCAGCAACTGATGGTGCGGGCCTCGTCTTTCGACGGGGCCGACAAGGGAGGGGGCAGGGGCGGTAGCACCGGCGGCGTTCGCGGACGCAAGCAAGACGGTCGGACTGCTCGCGGCTCCCCAACCCGGGTCGGTGGCACCGGAAGTGTTTCATGGTGAGAAAACGATCCCCGGTCCACGGCCGACAGAGCAGTCGAGAGGCACAGAAGTCGTTGCTGACACAGCAGGCAGACAGTATTTTTCTCGCGGGAAACATAGGCAAGAGACTTTCAGTGACACCACAGGCAGGCAAAAAGTTCAACTATCTCACGCCACGCAGAATTTCATGCAGGAGACAAACAGACAAGCAGGCAAGAACAAAATTCCTCACCAGAAAAACAGAAACGAGATCAGTGGCGATACATCACCCAGACAGAATTTTATTCAAGAAAAAAGCAGAAAAGAGATCCTCGTTGATCCATCAGGCAGACAGAATTTCCCTCACGGAAAAAACAGAGAAGAGATCCTCGTTGATCCATCAGGCAGACAGAATTTCCCTCACGGGAAAAACAGAAAAGAGATCCCAGTTGATCCATCAGGCAGGCAGAATTTCTCTCACGGGAAAAACAGAAAAGAGATCCTCGTTGATCCATCAGGCAGACAGAATTTCCCTCACGGGAAAAACAGAAAAGAGATCCCAGTTGATCCATCAGGCAGGCAGAATTTCTCTCACGGAAAAATCAGAAAAGAGATCCTCGTTGATCCATCAGGCAGGCAGAATTTCCCTCACGGGAAAAGCAGAAAAGAGATCCCAGTTGATCCATCAGGCAGACAGAATTTCCCTCACGGGAAAATCAGAAAAGAGATCCTCGTTGATCCATCAGGCAGGCAGAATTTCCCTCACGGGAAAAGCCGAAAAGAGATCCTCGTCGATCCATCAGGCAGGCAGAATTCCCCTCACGGAGAAATCAGAAAAGAGATCCTCGTTGATCCATCAGGCAGGCAGAATTTCCCTCACGGGAAAAACAGAAAAGAGATCCTTGATGATCCATCAGACAGGCAGAATTTCCCTCACGGGAAAAACAGACAAGAGATCCTCGTGGATCCAACAGGCAGGCAGAATTTCCCTCACGGGAAAAACAGAAAAGAGATCCTTGATGATCCATCAGACAGGCAGAATTTCCCTCACGGGAAAAACAGACAACAGATCATTGATGATGATTCAACAGGCACAAAAAAAATAGCACGCACATGGCACGCGAAAGAAAAATAACTACAGCACTATCCCAGAATGGTATTCACGGTAGCGGAGTCGGAGAATCGACTGGCGGGTCGGCGTCGCTGACGCCTCCTGATGGAGGGGAAAATCTCAGACTCCATAACGAAAATATGAAACGGAAAGAAGGCAACAGACTAGGAACAAGACATAATAGCGCTAACCTGTAAGTGGTCGGAGAAGAAAAATAGCATGTCGGACAGAGACTTTGGTATCGAAGACAAGAAACGAATTATTGGCGACCTCGCGAACACCTGTACGGAGCTCGTTAGGTTGCACGGAGGCAAGCTGGGGGACGTCGCAAAAGGAATCGGCGGCACCTTGGTGTCACCGCCGTTGGATGTGCGCGGCGTCGAACAGTACTTCGGGAACTTGAAACGCTTCCCAGCCATAGACGACCTACTCGAAATAGTAGCTAACGGAGTACCGGCCAGAACCACTCGCGAAGAAACAGATCTAGACAAAGCACTGCAGTATGGCAACCATCGTAGCGTCGGGGAACATCTACCCAGAATTTGGGAGAAACTATTCGACGACGTAAGAAGGAACAGGTGCCTGGTACTAAATAGGGCAGCCGCGGCAGAGGTAGCGGGTATTCGAATCGCCCCTCTGGCAACGGTGGTCACCAATAAGGTGCGCATTATAAACGATTTCTCTTTCGACCCAACTACCGCCCGAGGGGTGCAGGGAGGACTTAACCGCGACACGTTGAAAGACGAAATACCTCGATGCCTATGCGGGAAAGCCCTCCCCAAATTCCTGGCAGAAATTACCAGCCTAAGAGTCAAATATCCAGACAAGAGAATACTGATGTCGAAAGCAGATGTGTCGGACGCTTTCAGAAACGTACGGGTAGCCCCGGACCAAGCGCAAAATTTCTGTTATGTTTTGGACGATGTGTTAGTAGCAGACCTACGTCTTACCTTTGGGTGGGCTGGGTCACCCGGGTTTTGGGGGGTGATGTCGGCAGCGGCAGAGCACGCTCACTGCCACACCTCATTAACAGACGCGACCTCATTAACAGACGCGATAGTGTTGCCTGAAGGAGCGGAAATGATGTCCCATGTTAGAATCGCTGATCCCTGGGAAGTCGGCCAGCCCACTCGCGTACCACGCGAGGCAGGTGTCCGACCGGCAAAGGGAGGGGGGCGTTTGGACCCGTTCTTTACCACCGTATATGTGGACGACTATATGCTAGTACGAGTTCAACAAGATTCGAATGATCAGTCCGCTCTGGTTGCATCCGCGTCGTTAGCCTCTGAACACGTTAGACTTTTCGGACAGGGGGAAATCGGCGAAACCCCTATTCTGGCGCCAAAGAAAAGCACCGATTGGGACACGACTATTGAAGCTTTAGGTTACACGATCGACTCGCACCGCATGCGTATTTCAACAACCCAAGCAAAGATAGAGGCGATCAGATTGCTTCTAGAGCGAGAATGGCCACCTGTCCGGAAAATGGCGGACGCACAAGAAGTGTTAAGCATTGCGGGAAAACTGTGGAATCTAACGTTTGTGGTCAGAGCCGGTAGGTATTTTGTGTGGCAACTGCTACGCCTCACGGGCCTGCACAAGAAGGGCAGATCTAAGTCGAGAATACAGAGGGTCGTGCGGTTGGGATGGGAGTTCCATGGTGACATTGCATTTTGGAAGTGGGCGATCGATCAACGGCTGATAAATCAGGGAGAATCTCTCAGCGCCCCCTTTTATGCGCACGTACTCAGAAGACCTGTAAGGCACTATTTTTCAGACGCCAGTTTCGACGCAATCGGAGGGTACTGCCCCGAGCTAAGGATATTTTGGCGTTATACCCTAGACCCGAAGTTGTCCTCAGAAATGAAGCGAAAGGCACAGGCGCGAGAGAGCTGTGCGATCACGATTAACTTACTAGAACTTTGTGGCATGGTCATTACTGCCTTCGTCGTACAGTTACTGTTAGGCGACCGACCAACCACCGAGGGGGAATCCATTATGATGCGGGGAGACAACATGTCTGCCGTGCCGTGGGTGAACCGGTGCGGAGGCTCACGCGATAGACGCGCGGGGATCCTTATGAGACTTTTAGGCCGCATGGAGATTACAAGCGGTTGGTGTCACGTGGCCAAGCATATCCCCGGGGTGGATAACAGGTTGGCGGATGGTATTTCCAGATGGCCGGAAAAAGAGGTACAGAAAAACGTTTCTCGATTGACACAAGAGCAGGGTTGGACCCGACAAGAGATAGCGGGAGGGAATCTGGTACTTAATACAATATTGAACTTGAACCTCCCAAAAGAGAGACTAGACGACGACTTGTGGGGTCAACTGATAGCTTGACCAAAAATGACAGTTCGAGAAATAGCGAAAGTGTGAACGAAGACTCAGACTAAGAAAAATAAGAACGAAGGTGCGAAGGTCGAGGCTCAGTCGAGCGCGACACGATTCGGAACAACAGAAACACACAGTCTGTTCACACGGGCATGCTCGAAGAACTTAAGAACGCCGAGATTCCAACAGGCCGGAATGATTGGCTAAAATTTTCGCTCGTATTCCTAATCTCAGGAACAGAAGGACGAACAGAAAGCGACGACGCGGAGGTGGCAAGATTGATCGAGACCCTCGCGCTCGGGTCCGTAAGCGTAAGTACCAAGAAGGAGTATTTAAGCAAATGGAGGACGTGGGTGAAAGAGCGAGCGCGCAGAAATCTAGGCCCATGGTTGTCGGAGGAGGACGGGATAGATAGCGCGGTTACCGAACTCACAAGGTTTATGGCGTCGAGGTGTTTTGTACACAAGAATCAGAGCGGAACAGTGCGTGGCTATCTAGCCGCGATCAAACATTTCCATAAGATGTTCGCGGGTTGGGAACTCCCCACCTCGCATTGCATGATCGTCGCGGTGGGCAAGGGAATCGATCGTGCTCACGGAAAGTCGGACGTTCGCCCCAAAGTCAGAAAACCACTAACGTGGGAGATGCTGATTGCAGGGCGGGAGGCGGTAGAACAGATGGGGGAAACGGGAAGCCTCATGTGGAAAGGGTTGGCTCTGTCATACCTCCTGCGGTGTCGAGCCTCCGAAATCTGGGCGTACGGGAATGGGTTGGTTCATTCGGAGTTCTGTTTGACTAGGGGAGACATAGCTTTTTGCAACGGTCCAACTCGCCTTGTCGGGTCAGATCGAAGGCGGGCGGACAGAGTTGAAGTTTTATTCCGAGCGTCGAAAGCAGATCAGAAAAGAGTTGGAGCGACGATCACAAGGACGAGAGTAAGGACTAACGACACCGAACGGTGGGGTGGTGAGGACTGTGGAGCAGTAGAGATACTTCTTGATCTTTTTGAATCGCACTCAGAATTGGGGGAACACGCGCCACTAATGCAGGCCACGTGTGGTATCGGGTGGCAGGTCATTTCTCGTGCGGCGGCGACGCGCGCTCTGAGGATATTAGTTGGAAGTCTGGGGAACGACCCACAGCAATACGCACTTCACTCAGGTAGAATCGGAGGAGCCACGCACTTGGCGCGGTGCGGAGCAACGGCAAAATTCAGATCAAGCTCGCCGGACGCTGGAAATCAACAGCGTTCATGGTTTATGTCAGAGCGGGGGGGGAAGGGGCGGAGTTTGTGTCGAGAGCGCTCACCCGGAACGCCCGCGGGATTGAGGGGTAAGATAGTATACTATGGTATCGGGCTGGCCTGATGGGGTAGAGTTGCCCAGCTCGCAGAGGCAAGGGCATTAGTTATATAGTAAGTTGATGGCGGGTTAGCCCGATAGGAAGGGCCCACTGTGAAGAACGTAGAGTGGCGCGTTTTCACAGTGGGTGTGGGTACGAGGTATAGTAAGGGTCAGTGTTTAAGTTTTTGTATGCTTTTCATCACGTGGGGACATCTAATAATTCCAGAATTCTTGAGC
This sequence comes from Undaria pinnatifida, assembly GCA_012845835.1. Taxonomy (NCBI): domain Eukaryota; class Phaeophyceae; order Laminariales; family Alariaceae; genus Undaria; species Undaria pinnatifida. Next base: position 10,633,858 of record JABAKD010000015.1, on the reverse strand, counting down.
CAAAACAAATGATGCTTTGTTGTAACGGAAGCTCTCAATCTCCTGGCCAAATTCATCATCTCATAGATTGCTCTAGAAAATACATCATGCCAGCCTACTGCTGGTACATCGTCTCACCGGATCCTGGTCACACCCTACCACGTGCCTCTTCTGCGACCCCGGGATGATCTTCTCGGCCGAGACTATTGCTCACTGCCGAGACGAGCATGGCGAGGACAACCCACTTGTCTGTTCTGCAGTTCTGGCTCGCGCTGCTCGCCACGACGACCCCCTAACTCCTGTTATTATAACCCTTCAATATCTATGGAAACCCTCATCTCACCAAAACACCAAAACGACGGACAACCGCGTCTCTGCTTTCGGGACAGCACAGCGGAGAGTACGCCACCAGGACGCCATGAAGGAAAACGAAGGTCGAGAGTCTGCTTTAAAGCCGGGAGAGGGAGGAAAGAAAGAAACTGATGACGTCGAGACAGCCGAGGGCCAAGTCAGGTGTGTTTCCCAGCAGCTACATGGTGTGGTGGACTGTTTTTTTCGGGTTGTCTCGAATGGGCTGACGAAATGCTGGCGCGCTCTAGGTTCTGTCAACGCCGTTCTGTAGGCTGCATCTGTGCTATCATGAGAGTTTAAAGCCTCAGGCCATAAGTTAGATAGCGAGTACCCTTTGTAGAGCTCCGGGTTTGAGACCCTCTCACTCCACTTTGGTCGAAGCCGTCATATCCACTTGGACGGCATCTTTTGACAGCAGTTGAAAATGTTTGAATCAAGCGGGTGATACTCGGGCGATACCTACGGGGCCATATTATACCCACGGCCCCAGGGGGCGATACGCAACGTTTCGTGTACAGCAGGACCCAACAACTGCTCGTGCTGTTACTCTTACAAGTATATACATCCCGGTAGTTCGTACCAGGTGCGTAACAGTACCAGGTACTGGGTACTGGGTACTGGGTATCCTCCCTGTGTTTGATTCAATGTGTGTGTGTGTTCTTCACATTAAACCGTTCTTCTACTCGTCGACATCCAGCACACCCAGTGTCCGTACTGATTCTTCACCCTAGAAAGATCAGCTCTGTGGTCACAAGCCACGACACAGAGATAATGCATCGTAATGCATTCGACAACGCAATGTCATGCCCTAGTACTGGGTACGACAGGCACAACATACATACGTCAGCAACAGAAATACATTGGAAGAGAGAAATACGAAATAAACAAAAACAAAAACAAAAAACCAATGGGGCAGTACCACTAGACTGTACTATTAGGTAGACTTCTAGGGTTGCAGCACGGCTTCCGAAATACGAGCACATAAACTAATCATGGAAATACGTGCCGGCAGTATATAATATGTATATGTATAATTGTGAAAAAAAAATTCCCTTCGGGTACATCTCTTTGTGCTCGCACCTTTGTCTCAAACGTCGGGTGGGGTGGGCACAATTCGACCGTCGGGCTCACGTTGCTGGAGGTTTGGGCGCGATCCGTGCAGTGTGTCGCGCGTGGCAAGCCTTTTAAACTTTTTTAGCCTTGGGCACACTTGAGGCAAATCCCCGGGTTTCCGCAACATCCCCGGGGATTGGGTTTCTGCATCCCCTATCCCCGCGTACGTACGTAAAACTTTGATGCTAACCGGGCTTTCCTGCTCGTAGAGGGTACACGTTCCTCTCCCTCTTTTTGCATAGAGCACCACGCTAATCCTGCCGCCCAGCAGCAGTCCAGCCCCCTAGCAGCAGCCTGCAACTGTGTATGCGCGTGTGGCTGCTGTTGTAGTAGCTGATTATTTGCTCGGAGCGTGGCATTTGTCACCCCACCATACCTCATCTTTCTGGTGTGCTGCCGCTTCGGACGCATCTCAGTTGCATGTCCATAGATTGCGCCAATTTGGTCGGTAATATAGGAACCTTTAAATAGTAATTGATATACAAATCCATCCTTACATTTACGTCCAAAGAGGCAGTATTTTTCCGTACAGTGGGGGTTGCGGTTTAAGATAGCCTAGTTTAAGAGAATCACGTGTTTAAGAGAGTTAAAAATGGCTTGGCACACCTTATCTTAAACCGAACATCGATTGTCTTAAACCGAACATACCCCCAACCCCGCCTGCCCGTGTAACTAACAAGAGAAGTGTAACATGGCCGAGGTGTCGTACCACCTTCGCAAGGCGAAGTTGGCTTGGATGAGGGAGTTTGGGTGGAGGAAAACGAAGCAAACTATCATGGCAGACTTTTTGTAACGTTGCAGAGCTGCTGTCATACGCATGGGATGGATGTCTGTCTGGTTCAAGGATGTGGGTGTGTGAGGTTCAGGGGTGTAAGTGTGTGAGGTTCACTGGTAGTGAGGGGTGGCACCTTGTTGGAGGCTTGAGTCGCTCTCAATGAAATACTGCTGCTGTAGCTTGTGGTTTTTGTTGTTTTCTGCTTCTTGTTTTTTGCGTCCGAGATACAAAAATACGTACAGTAGTACCGTGAGTGATGCCCATGCTGCTTCACCTCTCTCTGTGTTATGTTGGCTGCTTACAGGGTATAGATGATGTTGGAATAACCCTGCCAAAGAGAACAATTCATTCGACAATATACTCTACGTAGCCTGGTGAGCTCACCTCACGCAGGTGTTTCTTCTTTATATTTACTTTTGTTTTAATATACTCCGCGAGTACGCAACAAGGAAGGATCGTGCTGCGTGTCGGCCCTCCAACGCACGGTAAATATTGCGTAAACAATACGAAATGCGCTTTCAACACTTCGAATAGGCACAACGGCAACATCCTGCCCTTTTAGCGCTCTTGGCCCCAGGCCCGGGCTCTCTAAAACCCATATGTTCTGTTATAGATAAGTTTATTTTAACCCAAAATCTCGGTTTAAGATACAACATATCTTAAACCGATTTAGGAGAGCTACGTGTGTAAGATAGTTTTCGTCGATATGGCACACCGCTATCTTGAACCGCAACCCCCACTGTACTACATACCAAAGGGGTATTGTTTGTGTCGGAGATTTTGCTCACGCCATAGATGACAGGTACTGAACATGAGGACGGCACAACGCTACGTGTACAACCCTACCGCACAGCAGTAGTGGGATACATCATGTACATGCGCGTGGCGAGTCCTCGCTATGCTGAGGCGAGTTGCTTTCGTCTCCACGAGGGGACGACTTTGAATCGGACGACGATCAAAACAATCCAGCGTAATTTTGCTTGACTATAAAAAGCAAACGGCGGTGGATATAGGCGCTGATGGCGCCACGCTACGATCCTGCCGCCCAGCAGCGGTCCAGCCCCCAAGCATCAAAAGCGTGCAACTCCATGCGCGTGTGGCTGCTGTTGTAGAAGCTGATTATTTGATCGGTGCGTGCCATTTGTCACCCCACCATACCCCATATTTCCGCTGTGCTGACACTACGTGCGCATCTCCATTGCATGTCCATAGATCGCGCAAATTTGGGCGGTAATATAGGAAAATTTCTTATGGTAATTTATATACCAACCCATCCTTACATTTACGTCCCAGTAGGCAGAGTGTTTTTACGTACATAACAGAGGGTAATGTTAATATGACGGCTAGGTACGAGTGCCGTAGGGCGGCCAGAACTTGCTCGCGTTGCGATTATTACAGTTTTTAGTTTTTGATGTCTGACGTAAGTACGCGGATTTCTGATTTCACTTTTGCCTCTTGCCTAAGGCCAACTCTTATGGGAGACGAAAATCGGAAAACGAAACAGGATTTGCCTTCATCGTATGTAGGCCCCAGGGCATTGGCATCCGTAGACACGAGCCATTTCTGATCACTGCCCAAACGTGAAAAAAAAACGGCGCTTTCCGCACACAGCACCTGCCGCCGCCGATGATTCCTCGCCTCACAGGGCACGAAATGACAACCAACTTTCGAGGCTGTGTGCTTCACTGCTCTGAGAGGTTTTTCCGTCTGAAAACGTCCGGAAATGGGTCAGGCTCTCACGCCTGGAGAGAGAGTTCTAGCCGCACGGCATCAACGGACCTCAAGTTTGGCACCGAGCACGCTCAGAGAGGCGGAGCATACAGCCTCGAAAGTTAGTGTTTGACGTCGTCTCGGGCCCTGTGAGACGAGGAGTCGACGGCGGATGTAGGTGCTGTGTGCCGAAAGCACAGTTTTTTACTGTTGCAGCACACCAAAAAAACAGTATTTTCAACGGCTGTGTGGGTTTCAACACTGTTGAAGGGTTGTCCTGCTTGGTTTTCCGATTTCATCTCCGTTTAGTGTTGGCCTGAGGTGCACGATTTATTTCCATGTCTCTGAATCATGTGTATCATTTTTTTGTCCTCGTGAGATAGTTTATGGTGTTCTTCCACTCCGGAGTTAGTGGGACCTGTCCTACTGTATGTCCGCGGACTGTCCAAGTTGGTTATGGCGAGATGAGTTAACGTGAGAGCAATGTACATATTTTTCTTTTCGGGTAGGTTACTTTGCTACGGGTATAAATCAGTACCTTAACGAGTCATTATACGGTAGCCCCCCCAACCTTTGTTTAACGAAACTGCCTGTTTCGAAACCAGCCCACGTCCGTACCTCCTGAAATACGGTGCCCTTCTGCCACCCCGACGCCGTCGGTCGATAGTCCTTCGCGAACAAGAACATATGCGAAGATACAATTTTCATAGCATCCTTCCTCGTGTCGGGCAGCCACGAAACGTTCGTTAAATAATATCGCTGATTTTTGGGGAGGCTATCGTAGAATCAGTCTAACGTGAATTTGACTTTGTCCATTGTACGTCCCGTCTATTGTGGGGTCGTGATAAGAACAGTTACTTTACCATGCAACATCAGCCAGGAGTCTACCGATTCGCTGTCGATGGCAACAACCATAACAGCAATGCCTGCGACAGCTACTACTTACTATTGCTGCTGCTGCCACCATACTGCTACTGCCACTGCTACTGCCACTGCTACTGCCACTGCTGTTACTGCTGCTGCCACTGCTACTGCTGCGACTCTTACTACTGCTACTGCTACCGTTGCTGCTTTTTTACAACAGCAACAACAACATCTACCATCATCACAACCACAACCAAAACGGCAGCAACTCTCACTCTCTGTCTCTTTTCGTTTTGCAGAGTGGCTGGGCATGGGCAGGATTCTTCCACCGCCATCAATAGCCGACAGGAGCAACTCGCTCCTGATAGCCGGCGGCTGTCACACCACCCGCAGCAGCAGCAGCAGCATCAACATCGAACCCCTGGTCTGCGCCTCTCGAGAAGCGCCCCGTCGCTAACTAGAAGGCCCAGCCGTCTGCAGGCATTCGTTGCGGGGCTGGTTGTTGATGTCGAGGTATGTGTACAGTGAAGGACCACCAACATCGGAACGGTGAAAATTAAGCTTTCCCCTTTGACTACTGCAAAAATACCCCTTGTCGTTTCCGAGTTGGTAGTCCCCAGGAATGTGCGTACAGTAGGTAGCCCCTTTTAAGGTACCCCGCGACAAGGAAAGACGATCTATTCTTTGAGACATCGAGTTCCTGCGCACCGTTTTTTTGCCACTGAAAGGCGCAACCCCCAATAAGGGCCCCCGGTCCATTGAAAGGGGTCAATAGACTCCCTCCCGCTTGAAAAACGCCACATATTTTTCTAGAAAACGAGTTATTATGTGGTAACAAAGTTTCATGTGCCGAACCTGATGTGGGATGTCGGTATGTGAGGGATCGTTCCGCCCGGAGGCGTTATGGTCCCGGAAAGGGGGTCACCTAGCTTAAAGTTATGACAGGGTTAAGCTCACTGCACTTCCACTTGTGTGCGAAGTGGTTGGGGAGCCCTTGCACATGCCCCACCCTTAAAAGAAGGTCAAAAACCGGCTGCGGTGACCTCCTCCTGAAGCAGGCCAGGGTTCGCGCCGCTTTCGACGCGTGCTACGATGGGGGCACAGTGAGGTACCCGATTTAAGAGCCCCTCGGCACCGACTAATGCGACCGCTCTTAACCTCCATGCCGCACTTATCTCAGATTGGGTGGATATCGTATTGTTTTAGTATAGGGTTCACACGGCGTGTCACGGCGAGTTTTAACCGCTCTTAAGTTGGTTTTCTCTTGTTACGGGCGCTCGTGAGTGGGGTACCCCCCCTGCAAAACTTTTTTTCTGATTGACGGGACCTCCTCAAAAGAGGAACTACCTACATCGTTGGGATGCTGTGTGTACTTTTACAGCATAGCTCATCATATACACACGTAGGTTATGGGATTGTTCATGGGGTCACGCTGTAATTTTCCTCTTAGCCTAGGTATGGAGCTCCCCATCGAGGAACCTCTGAACATATATGGGCACCCCTACAGTAGAACGCGCCCTTTGGCGTTTTGCGACCGCAGCATTGATAATGACGCGACTACCTACCAGTTCGTTTCGCGGAGACAGGGACTCACGAGACCTCCGAAAACGTTTTTTCGTGTGGTTTTCGCATTGATAAATGTCGTGGCCATCGTGTCGTTCGTAAAGCTTTTTTTTTCCGATGGAAGGATCAGGTCCTCGTTCATGATCTGTGTATCTCACGGCAGGTATTATTTATACCTGATCTACACATGATGTGCGTGGTCTAAATCATCTAGCCGGGTGGGAGCCGTGCAATCTGCATGATATGAATGATCTAGCTTGTGTTTCCAGGGTTGGATCTGTACCACACAGATCCTGCAGGACATACCATAATGTCAGCTAGATTATCTGTATCATCTAGATAGTGATCTGTCCCATTGTGATTTATCCACGCGGAAAACGAACGCTAAACAGTTCTTTTTTGAGGAATCGTGGGGTCCCTGTCTCTGCGAAACTCGCGTCGGTCGCGAATTGGTAGGAACCCGGTATCGTATAACACGCAAGATAACACTCCCGCCCCCCCGGACGAATTTCAGCGACGATTTTTTCTCCGAAACCAGGGGAGGCGCCTTTGCGGGCCTTGACCCACAAACCGTACCAGATAAAGCACCAAGTACATTTCATCTTAGAGAGGTTTGTAGGCTGTTTTTTGTGTTTTTGTGGTCTTGTGTGTGTTTTTTTTTGTCATATCGCGAGAGGGCGTCAACCCAACCTAACCCTAACCCTAATCCCAACCCTAACCCCATCCCTGACCCTAGCCCTAACCCCGACCCTAGCCCTATCCCTAACCCCAAACCTAACCCTAGCCCAGGCCAAGGGCTAAGGCTCCGGCCCGAACGCGGCTTCGCCGCGCGTTTAGGAAAAACTATGAAAACATTTGCGGACCACCTTAAACATGACAATATATTTGGTACTTTATCGGGTATGATGTGTGGGGTGAGAACATCGCAAAGGCTACTAGACCACGGGGGCACACACAAACGGAAGGTGGCGGCGATGGGCACGAGATCTCGTGGAGATATTTCTATGGACGCGTCGATTTTTTTTTACATGTTCCACCTCGCTGTTACCTAGCCCCCTCCTCGCCCGCCATCGCGCGACAATACAAACGATGCGAAAATAAAACGGAACAACAAACGCAACGAAAAAAACGCAACAGATCGACTGAATTCTAAACACCGACCAAAACAAATAAACAGGAGGACACAAGGCGGGGAGGATATTAGCCCGTTCCCCCTCCCTATTCCCTAACCCGTCCTCCCCCGCGAGACAATACAAACGAAACAAAAAACGGAACGAAAAAAAAACAAAACTGGACTGAAATCGAAACACGGAAGAAAAACAAACAGGAGTACACGAGGCGAGGAGAATGCGGAATATCCTCGGACGATCGATAAAGACGGCGGCAACAACGCCGACAAATCCATAACTCTTAATGGTTAATAAAAGCTTCCCCTTTCGGGGTGTGGTTGTCTTGAAATCCAAGAGGTGTCGCAAGTTGACAAGGGGGCACAAAACTCTTGTTATAACTAAAAAGCCACGCGCAAGTAGCAGGGAAAGTAACACCGACTATTCATAGCTGAAACGAGTTTATTGTTTAGTGTAAACTTAACCTGTCCCTCCTCCCCTTCCCCCCCCCCCCCCCCCCGACTGCGATTATAAACATGACAACTCGAAAAAGTCGATAACTTGCAAAATGAAAACTTGAATATATACTTAAGTTGTCCCTCCTCCCTCCCCCCCCCCCCCCCCCCGATCGCGATATTTACCACGAAATAACGACAACTTTCAAAATGAAAAAATGAAACCCAATCAGGAGTACATGGGGCGGGGAGGATACGAAATATCCCCGGACGACCGAGAAGACGGTGACAACATTGCCGACAGCGACGACGACGATGACGACGACGTCGACACCGAAAGCACCCGTCTTGGAAGGCGAGCGGTCGGCAGATCGGAGAGCGAGTCGTCGCGGTTGACCGGTCGCGATGGCGCCAGGGCAGGGTGGGTCGGGGCGCTCGCTGATTCAAGGTACCCCGGCGATCCGTCATCGCTCGGCCAGGGGTGGGGATGGTGAGTGCTTGGGTAGAGTATGTTATTGGGCGCCGTGCTGAAGACGAAGGACGTTGGGGCGGGGGTGCAGGGGCTTGTTGTGTTTGAATCATTAGTCAATTGTATTGCGGCTTTCCTCGCAAGTGGTGCCCCGCCGACCCAACGTTGCTCGGCCAGGGGTGGGGGTGGTGAGTGCTTGGGTAGGGTATGTGATTGAGCGCCGTGTTGGCGATGATGACGAGCGCGGGGCGCTTGAGTTGGCTTGGGGTGGGTTGGTGCGTGGGTGGGGCAGAGTTGGAGGGAGAGGGCCGGGGGGTAGTCGCGGTTTGCCCCTTTCAGAAGGGGGTTGTGCTTTCGACGGGGTAGCAGGGTTGAGTGCCACGGCTTCGAGTACGCTACCGGTGCGCTTCCTGGCTGTCGCGTCTTCATTATTGTTCCGTGCGTATATCTTGTAGAACACTTTTAAGTACGTCAGCTGTGAGATCAGTAAACTTAGGGCTCGATACTCATCTTTGCAAGCTGCGTGATATATACACCAGTCGCTCGTTTATCTTGCACGCGTCCGGCTTCCATATTCCTTCCCTCTGAAATACTCGCTCCGAAACGGTCTCGCGCACCGCGCGAGTGCTGACTCCCTTCCGATACAGAGAGCGTGCTACGAGTTCGAATTGAAAGCTCTAACGTTCATGTTCAAGAATGACTATTTTCACGTGGGGACTTCATAAATTGTTGAAGTTGAAGTTGATGCTTCACCCTGCATGCTGGTTCAAGCCAATTTGCATTGCCCCCCGCCCCCCACCCTCCTCGCGCATACCACCCCATGTCCTCATCCGGGTTTCCACCCGACTCCAACACGCCTCGTCGTGTCGAACGCCTCAGGTGGGGGACAAGGGGAAGACTCGACGGAAGCGGTGGCGGTAGCGGTAGCGGCTGGCTAGAGGCAAACCAGGGAGAGGGGGCGGAAGGGTTGGATGCGGCCTTGCTAACGGAGATGACGCCAGGATTTGCAGGCGGTGAGCCGCCACCGAGAAACTCTCCTCAGGTGATAAGTAGGCGTACGTACGAGAAGTAGGAGAGACGTCGGGGGGGCGGGGGGGGGGAGGGGGGGTATTGCTTCCCTTTGTCATTTAACCATTGCCGGTGGAAAGCGGGCGAGGGGAAGTTCTTAGGCGTAGCGAAGGTGAAAAGGGGGGTGGGGTCAGGGGGGAAGTAGGCGTCAGGGAGGAACGGGAGGGCGAGGATACGGTCGGACCGCGGAGCCAATCGTGAAGTGTTTGAATCGAGACCGCGAGTCAGAGCGGGCGGGAGGCTGGCGCGTGTAGAATTTTGGGCTTGAATCCAATCGGTGGGCTGAGCTCTTCGAAGTAGTCGCCTCTAGAAAATAAAAAATAGGGATCTTAGTTTTTATTTTCTTGATTAGTTTGAATTAAAATAAAAGTATTGATGAATGATTTTTTTGAGTCAGGCGAAGTACAGTAGCGTACTGTATCAGTTAGGGCCGTGAGTCGGTGGGACCTCACGGCTATTGCCTACCTTGTAGTCCCCAGGCAGCGTAAGCCGACCAGCTGGAATTGTTGGTGGTCAGCACGTCTTATACAATTGAAAACCCACAGTGAGGATAGTTAGCACCTGCGACTAACGACATACTCGTTATAGTAGTCCAAGTATAACTAATTGGTGACTCAAGGTGCACCGTCTCTCGGCTCTGGTACAACAGTTTGTCATTTTTTCGACGAGCCAACGGTACATAGTCCCATCTTACCCGCGGACGTTTTTTTTTTGTTCGACAGGACTTTATCTTGCAGCGCGCCAGGTCTTCCTCGGCTTCTCAATACGGGGGCAACTCCGTGAGGAGAACGGTGATCACTTTCTTGAAAGGGATGGTGGGCTCGTACGTCCTGTGAGTCGGGGGAGAAGGCGGTAACCTACGTACGCTGATGCATAAATTCCGATTTCATTTTTATTCCTTGTGTGGGTGGGATGTATGATTTGCTTCCGAGTTGTGTTTAGGCTTTTGTTTTTTTTTCGTTCCTGAGAGGTATTTTTCAATTTCTGATTTCACTTTCGTTTTTTTATTTAAGGCGTACGATTTGCTTCCTGGTTATGCTTTGACTTTTGTCTTGTTTTTCCTGAGAAGTATCCTTGGACTCCACAATTCGACGCGAGTCGACGAGGGAAGAAAATGCTGAATTCTTCTCGCGATAGAAATGAAGGCACGTGCCGTAGTGGGGAGGGGACAGGAGGGCCCGCTATGTGACCCCTTGATCTGAGTTACTACTAGGAGGGGTTGCGAGGGTAGTGCGAAGATATTAAATGGTATGAAGAAAAAGAGAAGAAAAGAAAGAGTATCGGCGTCACGGACGAAGCAGTAGGCGAATCTAGTCCCTGCTGACGTCAATATCGAGAGTTCAAGTCTCACCGAGTGCGTACTCGTGCTCGTGGGGACTTGTTTCTTCGGTAATAGTTGACGAGCGGAAAGCGCGAGAGCACGAGTTAGCCAAAATCGATGAAAATGGAAGAGTGTATGATGCTGAAATATGGGAATGCTGAGCTCTTATGTGAGATAAGAATGAAGGCATGTGCCGGGGGGGAGAAGGGGAGGACACCTCTGACCGCGGGTTGTCCAGAAGGTCGCCGAGGGTACACACCTCTTACGGGTTGAGCTGGAGAGTAAAAGTGATTATAGATGGTCGTTGGAGATGGTCTTGTGCGGTGGCCGCAGGATCCATTATGGCGATGCGCAAATGTGAGAGCAACAACGACACCGACAGCAACGCCTCCTGGACGTATTGTAGTACTCCCGCACTGGACGTATTGTAGTACTCCCGCATGCGGTATCAATTCTCGCGCTTGTTGCGATAAGGATGACCTTTTTTTGACCAAAACATTGCTAACGTACGGGGGGGAGGGGGCTCTTTTAGTGATCAACTGAGGAGGTAGCTCTGTATCGTTGGATTTTTTTTTTTTTTGAGATTTTTTAGCATTTTTCGTCGTGTCGTGTACCAAGGCCATGGGATTGGGCATCGAGTTGGTCCTTCAATTTTCTCAAGGTCAAGTGTTTCGGTGGGGTAAGACTTCAAGTGAGGACCCTTAGAGATAGGTGGTGTCACCCCGGTTGTAGCGTGCGCGATCTGTTTTCTTCAGCGCTTTTCATGGGTCGCACTACTCCTCGCGGATCGGGTCGGGTAAGGGTCACCGGGCCCGACCCGTGACATTTGAAAACCTCCTCACGTGACGTGACCCGACGCGAACCCGACTAGGCCCGGCCCGGCCCGACCCGACCCGACCCGACCCGACCCGACCCGACCCGACCCGTCAGTTTTCGAGCACTTCCTGACCCGACTAGACTCGACCCGCGAGTTTTTAGAACCTTGTGATCCGACCCGCGGGCCTGGTCATGACCCGTGAAAGTTCCTGAAAAACAAAATGGTGCCACCCCTGTTGTAGCGGGCGTGCTCTGTTTTATTGCTTGCTCTACGACGTTCTGGCAGGTTTTCGGCGCTCTGTGTGTCCCCTGCTACCCCTGACGCTGTTTTTTTTTCTTTTTTGTAACCAGTAGATGGTTGTAGGTTCTGCCTGAACGAGTGTCGCCCAGTGTAGTGCGCTTGCACGCGGCATGCTTTCGCTCGATACCCTTCGATTCCCCATCACTGCTGTTTGCTGGTGGCATGATCGTACCGTGCCCTCACGCGTCGTTTAAGGTATCTGCCGCGGATGTTCGCCGAGGGGGGGATGCTATTTGCGGCGGCTGCTCTGGTGCTGCTCTCTCTAGCCTCCACGTGAGTTTTTTTTTATTCCAGACGCTGGTTGGTTGGCTTTGCTCGGGCCGGGTCCAGCCCACGGTGTTGTGTTGCCTTCACAATAAAACCGTTCTTTCCATCCAACACTATGAGCACACGCAGCTGCCCGTCCTGATTTTTCGTCCTAAAAATATGCATTGTTTTATGGTGACAGACTGAGACTTAAACCCCCCTAAAAGTGCAAACCAATCGAAGAAAAGAAAATAAATGTGTGAGTTTGTACTTGGGGGACGCTGATTGGTTGAGTGGCTTGGGTCGGGCCGGGCCCACGGTACGTGAGGTTTTGTTCCGTGGACGGTGATTGGTTGACTGGCTAGGGTCGGGCCGGACCCGTGGTTAGGTGGAATCGGGGGCTGGATTGCGATACTTTTTTTGCCTCCAGGCGACACGATGCTAACTTTACAGACGTGAAATGTTCATAACCGTCAAGTTTCGTTGCGTTTATTCTGTTCATGAAGAGTAGAACTCGCCGGTGACAGGCCTCCTTTTGCCCTCCTGTTCAGTCGAAAGTTTTCTTTGGGGACGCGGTTGGTGGAGCTCAAGAGGTGCTTGTGAGTGCGCACCCCAGAGGGTCACTCCCTCTCGATCGAGCGTGGACCCTGCCATGCGGCGGAGGCTCGGATGAACGCCGCTTCTGCTGCTGTGGGAACGATTGATGTAATAGCGATTGGGGTAGAAGCTCTTGGCTACTATGTTTCTGTTTGCGCCCGCTTTCGCTGGGCGTCGCTCTTTCGCTCGGTCGCCGGCGAAGCATGCGAGGAGTGCGACGATGTACTGCTGCAGCACGATTTGGTCACGTTGTTTTGTGACTGGCGAGGTTCCCCCACGGAGGAATTACAGTACCCGAAACGTCGTTGGAGCGCGATGGGTGTTTTGTGCCATGATATTGGGTGTATAGCTGTCACCCGTTTTGGGAACCGTGTGTATCGACCAAAAAGCATAACCTTGTGGGGATATTAGGCGTCTACGAGTGGCGTGAGCGCGCGGCGGCACCAGTAGGGATCATGCGGCACCTGTCCCGTGCGAGAGTCTGCCTTGTTGCAGTTTCGGACACCATTTTATGATCGCCAACCAGCAGTGTCGATGCCGTACTCGTCAATTTTTCGCCGTCAAGTTTTCCCTCTGATGTCTCAAAGGGGTTAGTAGGCTCTGGCACTGTCATCGGGTTGACCCGCGACACGATAAGGATTGGACCTTTTTTTTTGCCCCAAACCTTTCATGATTGACGCGGCTCCCCACTTCAGGAATTACTCTAGACATTTCTTGTGGGGTACGATAGCATGCGGCTTCACGTCTAGGTAGGCCGTGTGGGTTTATTTGCGGGAGAACCGAAAATAAAACCTTCAGTTTGTTGGCTGTGTGTCGACGGCTGATGGTTTTTACCTTTTTTTTTCATGGTTATTCATCGGGTTCGCACAAAATCGTTTTATTCCCCTCGAAGGCGTTTTTCTTTTGGTGAGATATGGCTAGCTCGTCAAGTGGGCAGGATCGGAAAAAAATGGTGCTACTGCTGTACGTACGATGAAGGCTACGGTACTAGTAGGGGGGATGTTACGACGGTGTTATGATTTATCCCCTTTTTCACTGCTGCTGGATTTAAGACACTCGCCCGAGTGACTCTGTACCTCACTGACGAAAATACTTCCGGTGATTTTCTTGGCGCGGCATAGCTCACCGTTCCATTTGCGGATTCCTATCGCAAAAATTAAAACAGCACTAAGCTCAAGACCGCAACGGAACGGGGGGATCACTCGCGCGGGTTACCCCGAGCCACGGTGAAAAAAAGCCTCCGAAAAGTGCAGTAAACCCCGACCATAGCTTTGGTGGCACCTTTCTTTTTTTCTCGAAGCCGGTATAGTACGGAGTTCTTCGTTTGAGGAGGCTTACGTAGGAAAATTGTGTACACCCCAGCCTTGGCACCGTCATGCCGCGTTCTCTTCACCCGTGGCAACCTCCCCCCCTCCCCCAAATCCTCGCTCGTCTCTGACTGAAAGCGGTGTCCTTTTTTGTTGGTTCAACTGGCGGTTTGTAGGTACAACATGTTGCTCTTGCTCCGGTGCCGTGAGTCGCTGGCGCGCCGGGGCATCTCCGCGTGCTCCTACGGTCAGGTCGGGCATACAGCCTTCGGCAGGTACGCTGTCCGTAGATTGTTGTTGTTGCTGCTGCTGCTGCTGTTGTTGTTGTTGTTGTTGTTGTTGTTTTTGTTGTTGTTGTTGTTGTTTCTGTTTCTGTTGCTGTTGTTGTTATCGTTGTTGTTATCGTTGGTGTTGTTGTTGTGGTTGTTGTTGGGGTTGGTGTTGTGGTTGTGTTTTTTTCGAAGTTGTTCGTGTTTGTGTTCGTGTCTTGTGTCTGTGTTTTGTGTTGGTATTGGTATTGGTGGTGTTGTGGTTGCTATTGCGGTGGCTGTTGTTGTTATCGTTGTTCCTGCGGTCAGGTTGGGCGTACCACCTTTGGAGGTACGGTCTCCGTCGATTCCGCGGTGCATTCTCCGTAGGGTCTGAGGTACGCATTGGTATGCGCCATAAATACAAAAAAAGTTGAAATGTAGGGGGAAAGCAAAAGGATACCTGATACACGCGTAGATGTCTTGTGATGCCCTAGTGATGCCCGTACCATGCTGTTGAGACACACACGTGCGATGCCCTCACATGCGATGCCCCCTCATCTGCGACACGGCAATAAGCACAAAGGGCCTAAGCCCACCGTATACGTAGTTCTTAGTGGGATACAGTTCTTAATGGGATACAGCCCACCCTCCATGCGACCCGCCGAACATCTCACGGTGCTTCGCGCTTGGTGTACGCAATGCCTGCCTCGTCGATGAAAAGCTGACATGCTCCGTCTCCGCTTTGTAGAAATGCGAAGGTTTAACAATGCCCCCCACCTCTCTATCTCGAAGGAGATGCGTGGCCAATGGTCAAACTGCTAAGGCAAGTAAAAACAGATGAGTTCGTCCCCCCCCCCCGAAAAATAAACTTCACGGCGCTTCGCGCTTGGTGCACGCGATGCCTGCCTGGTCGGTGAAACCCGATGTGCTCCGTCCTGGCATGGTATAGATGCAAGAGTTGATGGTCATAGGACTACAGCTATGCATGAAATGAGTACACCCCCCCCAATCCCTCACCGCGTGCACCCTGCACAGAATGGGTTGGTTTGGCGTGGACGTAAGCTTGTTCTTGTCCCAGCTGGGCTACTGCGTGGTGTACCTTATCTTCGTCGCGCAGAACCTGGGGCCTCTACTGCGGAAGGTTCTCCCCTCTGAGTACCGTTGGCTGGCCGGCACGCTAGCGATACTGATGGTGCAGGTGAGAGATGAGGCGCACGTGTCCCAGAGAACGAATCGTATAGTGTCCTGACGCGTGCTAGGAGATAGAGGTACAGTGGGTCCCTCGATTTAAGAGCGCCTCGTGACAAGCCCAAACAGGCGCTCTTAACGCCGTCACTACTGGCAACCCTTTTGGGGGACAAAGTTACTTGAAGTTAGTATAGGGAGGGATTTTGGGGCTCTAAAGGGGTTAAATACGCGTTGTTCTTGTCTGTAGTGGGAAATATATAGCTTTTAGTGTAGGCGGGACATGTCGATTTTGACCGCTCTTGAGTCCCGAATGCTCTTCTTGTTGGGGCAGCAACCCTTGATGGTGTTGAGGATAGGAGTAGGATTGACCATGGGCGCTCTTAAATCGGAATACCCACTGCTGTAGGTACTTTTTGGTGAAAGTGCTTTCTACCCGACGAGGCTCCTTAACCTGTTGGTAAAATCGTCGGAATTCCGCCGTTCTTGTTGTGCAAAATGATTGTTTTTGTTTACCTAGGCCATGAGATTTGTCATAATCGGGTTGCGCTTTCAGCTTTGCTCAAAATTAGTGTTTGGCCTCAGAGGGGCATAAAACTCCTCAAGCCACCACCCTCAGGAGGAAACAAAGAGCCAGTGCACCCCTACCGTAGCATTGTGTCAACCATTGAACACGGTACTAATTTCGGTAAATGTCGCTATGGCTCTTCTTAGAGCTCGTTTTCTTATTAGCAGTAGTTGTCCTGTACCTGTGTACGACCTAAGGGATACGAAGAGGAGAAGCGCGGTGTTACGAAGCGGTTGCGGTTATGTAGTTTCCGTGCGCAGGGTGATTATAGGCTAACCGTATTTGTAAAACCGTCGTGTTGACCCTGGTACTAGCGCTTAGGGCCGCCACCGACCTATAGCCTTTACGAGGACATGCACACCCCGGAGCACGCGCGATCGAAGCATCACACGCAGGCTTGCAAGGGTGATAGTCGCGACGAAATGCTGGATCTCACATCTGAGTTGTCTTTTTGTTGTTGTTGTTGTTGTTGTTGTTTTAGTAGATGACGTATAACAGGGAGATAGTTCGAAGTGCCTGCGGCAGCAAAGTTGGTCGGCCGGCCGCGCCTTGCGTTGCAGCGTCCGAGTCGATCGCGCCCGCACAGGTGATTTAGCAATGACTTGCGCATGACGATCAATATCCCCCCCCCCCCTCCCCCCACCGCCCTCTCCTCCCCGCCTACTCCGTTACTCCACGCCCGGTGGTATTGGCTGCAGGCGTGTGTTCAGGTGCCGTTGTCGTGGGTGCGACGGCTAAAGTACCTCGGCGCCGGCATGCTGGTCGCCAACGCTTGCGTTGTCGGGGGACTACTGCTCATCCTCATCGAGGTGCGCTCGATGCCAGGGCTGTAACTTGGCCGACTATAAGTCGCCGACTAGTTATTAGTTGGGGTAGGTATTACGGTTTGTTGCGTGAGTTGACTAAGTCGCCGACTAGTTTTGAGTCGGCTAAGTAGCATGCTGGTCGCCAACGCTGGCGTGGTGGGGGGGGCTGTGACTCATTCTCATTGAGATACGACGCACGCTGCAATAGGAGTACAGTACCTCTTTTTGGCCAAAATGTTTCCGGCTGACGGGGGAGTCCTCAATAGGACTATGGTTGATAGACCCTATTTGGTCGGAATGGTGTTGATGGAGGGATGAGGCGTGCGACGGGAGGGATGCATTACCTCTTTTTGGCCAAATCTTTCATGACTGACGGGGCTCCTCAATAAGACTCGTATTGTTTATTGGCTAAAGAACTACCCTATATCGTCGGAATGGTGTGGACGGAGGGACGAGGCGTGCCACAAGAGAGGTACATAAGTACCTCTTTTCGGCCAAAGCACTTCTGACTGACTAGGCTCCTCAATTGGGCTATTGTTAATGGACTAAGTAAGTACCCTATATTGCCGGAATGGTGTTGATGGAGGGGGGAGGCGTGCTACGAGAGGGGTACATTATTACCTCTTTGTGTCCTAAATATTTCTGACTGACGGGGCTCCTCAACATGGTTATTGTTGATAAACTAAAGAACTACCCTATGTCGTCGGAATGGTGTTGATGGAGAGATGAGGTGTGCTACAAGAGGGGTACAGCAGTACCTCGTTTAGGCGAAAATAGTTCTGACTGACGGGGCTCTTCAATTTGACTGTTGAAAATATATTAAAACACCTACTCTGGTAACCGATATCATCGGGATGGTGTTGACAGAGGGATGAGGCGTGCTACGGGAGGGGCGAAGTACCTCTTTGTGGCCGAAACGTTTCCGACTGACGGGGCTCCTCAATAGGACTATTGTGAACAGGCGAAATAATTACCCGGTATCGTCGCATTGGTGTTGATGGAGGAACGAGGAGTGCTACGAGAGTGGTACAGCAGTACCTCTTTTTGACCATAAGCCTCAGCTTATTGTTTAGTTGCATCTGCTACCCTAGCACGTGTTTTTTTTGTTTCTGCTGTAAAATGGTATGATCAAGCCTGGGCCAATCGGAAGAAGGGGGGCCGGGGGGCGGCGCGACTTCACAATATTTTCAGTACCGATACGTGGCGGCGTTCCGGCTTGCCGCTGACACCTCGCGCGCGTTCTAGTCGCGCGCGTCCTAGTCGCGCGCGTCCTAGTCTGATGTGGGTCGTGGGGCATGCTTCGTTATTTTTTGTTTTCAGGTGGTGCGAAAGCTGGCGGAGGACGGGGCGGCGGGGGATGCGTCTGGTGGCGGCATCGTTTTGGTTAACCCCGGCGATTGCCTTATCCTGCTGGGGTCGGTGGTCGGCTGCTTTGAGGGCATCGGGCTTGTCTTGCCCATTCAGGTGACCCACTGCTGCGAGAGCAATATTCCATCGAGTACATAGCAGGTATTGCGTATACATACAATATTGGGGGGGGTGACTTGATTAGTTGATTATCTACGGGTTCGGGGAGGAGACAATCCTAATCCTGCTTGGGTCAGTGGTGGGCTGCTTGGAGGGTGTCGGGGCTGGTCTTGCCCGTTCAGGTGACCAACTGCAACTGGATGAAAATATCCGGTAGAGGTACACTGTTTCTTTTTTACATCAACCATTGTTTTTGCCTTGTAAGGGTGGTGGCTTGATAAAAAAAATGGTTGTTATACCTCACCCAAAAAAGTGACTTATTTAATATTATATGCTATAAAATTCAACTGTTGTGATGAACAAACCCATGGGCTAGGTATACGAAACCCAATATTGCAAAAATAGTGTCTTTTTTCGACAATTTTGGGTCAAGATAGAGTTGTCCGAAAAATAGTACCAGGTATACCTTAATAACTCTATCGTAGCACACGTCACTTATGCGGGAACACTGTCGCCTATTAGATAGATGTAAGCGAAGTAGATGAACCTGTCGACCTCGGTCGGTCGCTAGCTGGGCTCTTCGCTCCGAAGCTAAGCTCTGGTCGGGCTGTTCGCCGGGCTGTTCGTGAGCGTTTTTTTTTTCTTTAATTTTTCTACCCGGGCGTTTGCCTTTATTGCTGGGGTCGGTGATCGACTGCCTTGAGGGCATCGGGCTCGTCTTGCCCGTTCAGGTGATCCGCCCGCTCCCGCAGGAATACTGCTATGGTATCAAGTAATACCAATCTGGGTGGAAACATGAGGAGCGTTTGGTACTGCAGTAATATTAGCACGTCAACGGTCCCTACATTTTATTCCATGATGACATACTGTTAATGTTGGGGGGAAATAATTATTTGGTTAATGATCTCCGGAGTTCGGAGAGTCGGTTCGCCTGCTCGGGTCGGTGGTCGGCTGCTTTGAGGGCATCGAGCCCGTCTTGCCCGCTCAGGTGACCCGCACGCTCCGGCAAGAACAATGATCCACAAGGTACATATGTCACTGGTGTACTGCGAAGTGTTTGTTACCAACTGGAAGCTTCCCGTCTGGAATGTGGTTGGGGTGAAATCCCCGGGGAGTGTCTTAAGTCGAAAAGGGAGACAAAACTCTTGCAAGAGCTAAAGCAAAAACAATGAACCACCGCGCAATAAACCCGCCAAACAACACCCACTATTCATAGCTAAAACGAGGTTATTGCGTAGCCTATATAGGATAGGTTTGTCTGCAAACGTACGCAAATAAAGAAACGGGAAAACGAGGTTTGAGAGATGATTAGGCATGTCTGTATCGGGGGATTTGCGTCAATGTATGTGTGTGCTGTCGTCACATTAGATCCGTTATTTTCTACCAAGCGGGCATCACTAGAACACCCAGTGTTCATCATGATTGGTGGTTCTGATTATTACGGAGATCTACTGTTAGCAGGATGAATTATCAAACAACAAAAGGGGGCAAAAAAGCGCCCGGCTTTGTGTAACAGCGCTTGGCTACAGTTTATTTCGTTGGCTGGTCTTGCCAAGTATACAGAGCCTCAATCGAACACAGTTGTAGCGCAGGAGAGCTGGCTCGCCTACAAAGTAGCGATGCTTCCTTTTTTTTTTATGTGAAATTTCGTCCTGTTAATAGATCTCCTTTTTTTTTTGTGAAATTTCATCCTGTTCATGGAGATATGCTAAATTATGGTCACATACTGTAAAACAGAAAAACCAAACTAATCGCTCGCAAGTGAACGGAGGAGAGTGCATGATATGCCAGCGCACCGGGTATGAATAACACAGATAAAAACAAGCCAAAGAAGAAAAGTTCGAGTTTGAAAAACACTAGACAAATTAGAATAGAAAAACCCGAGTATTGGCAGGAAATGGAACACGAAAACCCCAGGATCCGTCTCGCGAGGAACTCGTCGTGCCCAGGCTAGCAAACCCACGCCGAACGCAAGCGGGTTGAGGTTTCTCGCTGATAACATGGGCAGGCATAAAGTGTGGCTGGGTTGGTCAACCAAGCTAGGCATTTGAGCGTTTGCTTCCTTTTCTGCCTTGATGGACTACTGTCGCGCTACCTTACCGTTCTGTATCTTTTGGAGCGATGGCCCTTGCGGGCGGCCCTCTCTGTACACGTTTTGATGCGAGGCATGCTTTGATTTGTTCTTCGCGTTGACGGCATGTCTTATTTTTTTCTTCGCTTTGATGGCATGTATTGTTTTGTTCTTCGCTTTGCCGTTGCTTTGTCGGCACGTTTTTAGATGATTTTTTGTCATGCGTTGACGACATGTTTTGATTTTTTTCCTTGTGCTTGGACAGCATGTCGTGACATTTTTCTTCGCTTTGACAACATGCTTCGATTCTTTTTTTCTTCTCTCTCCGACGGCATGTTTTTTTGCGTTTTTTTTTTGGGGGGCCATGCATCTACTCAGGACGCGATGGACTTGAGGGTGCGCGATCGACTGCCCGCCGCACTCTGCTGGTCCATGGCCGGAATCACGGCGTTTTTCGTTTCTTTTGGGGCGTTCGGCTACCTGGCCTACGGCAGGGATGTCGCCAACTTCATTACTATGGTGAGTTACGCTACAGGGCAAGACACTCAGAGCCATCTCGCGGCAGGGGGCAGGCGTCACTGATACTATGTGAGAGTCATCCCACGATAGGGGTCGCAGTTGTTGGGTTAACTAATTGTGTGTGGCCGGTTGAGCGCCTCAGGTGTGGACCTCTCGGTGAGTATGATACTTGTATGAGTATGGTGCACTTGTTTTAAGACGTAGCGCATAGAAATGCTGGTCGGGTTGCGCGAACGAATGCTTTCGAATTCATGCTTCGGGTGATGATGTTGAGCTAGCTCCTCATGTTAGGAACTCAAAAAATTATTGGAATCTGCTGCAGCCCTGCTGTACCGTGGGACGGCTCCTCAAGGACATGCTACGGTGGGGGTACGGCAACCGTTGCTGTTTTTTTTCCCTGCAAGGTTCTTGGCTTGATAAAACAATGGTTGGTTACATCCTATCAAGATACCTTACCAGAAAAGTTATTCGTTTTGAGAAAATTGAGAGTAAAACCGGATGAACAAATCCCATGGGCTAGTTAGTTACTACGCAGGTATTATACAAAAATTCACACCGTCGGAAAAAAAACCCAACGAAATTCGAACGTTTTTTTTGGGGTTAGAGGAGCTCCGTCATTTTCAGAAAGTAGTTTAGCGAGAAAAGCTCTACCCCTTTTATCGTATGACAAAACCGAAATTCGATCAATTTTCGGTTAAGAAGGAGCTCTGCCCTTTTTCAGAAGATTTAGCGAACAAATTGCTACCCCCATCGTACCACGCGTTCAATGAGAAACGGGAATGCTGACTCAAGCTGTATTCCCGGGGCTTTTCACGGGTCGAATCACTGCTCGCGGGTCGGATCGGGTCAGGATGACCCGGCCCGACCCGTGATATTTGGACATCCCCCCTACTCGACCCCACCCGACCCGACCCGTGAGGTTTCGAACGTTTCCTGACCCGACCCGACTCGACCCGCCAGTTTTTTGGAACCTTCCACACGTCGGGCAGATCACATGATCGATTCCCACTTGATGATTTAGATTTTCAGGGAAGATCTGCATGGTCAATGGGTCATGTTGCCGGGTGGGAGCCGTACGATCTGCATGACCTGGCACGTGTTTTCTGGGTTTGAAGCTGCACTCTGCGTGTACAGATCCTGCAGAAGTTCTCATAACGGGAGCTGTAGGATCTGTTGTAGATGATCTAGATCATGATCTGTCTGAGGTCCACGGGCCGGGTTATGACTCTGGAAAAGCCCCGCGTAATACGGTGCGTTCCACACCAACTTCAGTATAGCGGTTCTCGAGTTTTCTTGTTTTCCTGCGTGCTGCTCCATTAAATATATATATGACTGATGCTATCCCAGCATTTCTCGCTTACGCTTGCCCCTTTTGTAACTCAACAAGACGCATGCTACGACAGAGGTAGCATTTTCGCCTGACATGGTTTCTGCATGACGGGGCTCCTTAACCCAAAATCGCCGGAAATAGGCGAAAAAAAATCGCATAATTTTTCGTTTTGCGCCTAGGCCATGGGATTTTTCATCCGGTGCATATAGCAGTTTTTTTTCTTCTCCAAATCGGTTTTTGGGAGAGGTGGTGAGCTCTCAATTGAGAAATCTCAGAAAACAAGGGGTGCACCTCTACCATAGCACGCGTCACAAAAACATACCAGTATTAGGAGTGTTATTCTGTTCCCCTGTTCAGAGAGCGGTGCTTAAGGGTTAATGCTAAGCCAGGGTAATGGATATGGAGCCCTATTTCACTGGAGATTTGATGCACTGAGAGCAGGATGAAATGAAACACGAAAGAGGAGACCACCTCCGCCTTTAACAGCCGAGCTCTCCTATTGTACGACTGGCCACCTCCACCTTTCACAGTCAAGCTTCTCCTATGTGACGACTGGCCACCTCCACCTTTCACAGTCGAGCTTTTCCTATGTCGTACGACTGGTCACCTCCACCTTTTACCGTCGATCTCTCTTTTGTCGTGTGAGGCTCTGATTATTGTGTAGAGGCCAGGCAAAAAATGTGTGATTCCAGTGAATGGATATAAGAGACACATGCTGCGTTGGAGGTGCACCAACTGTATTCACACCTCGAACAGATCACGATCTAGGTCATATAGATCATACAGGTCATATAGATTATATATCTGTCGTTATGGTATGTTCTGCAGGACCTGTGCAGCACGGATCCCACCCAGGAAATAATACCTACTGTCATAAATCATAAAGAGCATCTGGCTCCCACCCCTACAACATGATCTATAGGCCAAGCAGATCGTATATACCAGGGATGTATCTGCCCTAAAGGACATATTCTAGGAATCATGAATGGAGATGATCTGATCTGATCCGTCCGAGGTGTGTGTGTGTTTTTTTTTCACTCGTCATTTGAGCTCTATACCTCTCACCCAAATACCTGATAATGACGCATGCTGCTAGTAGTATATCATACTAATAGTACGGTAGAGGTGCGTGCACCGTTTTTTTCCGAGGCTCATAAGCACTCGAGGACCTCTATACTATTTATAGTATACTATTAGTACCTCACCCTAAAAGCTGCTTTCGACTAAGCTGAAAGTGCCACCCGTTGAACAAAACCATGGGCTAGGTGTAAAAAGCATTCATAGAAACCACAGTAGGTAGATTAAGTTCTGCTGTAGGCCTATCAATCGGCAAGGGAAGTGTCGTTCCGCTTGTGTGCTCTGCTGTACTCGCAGGGCTACGCACGTGAGACGCGTGAAGCCTCGAAAGCGATGACCGATTCTCTCCTTGCACCCGATCCTAATCGTCCATCCGTCGGTACGACCCCCCCCAGTATCGTAGAAGTTTTTTTGTAATTCGTCGATTTTGAACGAAACTGCCATTTGGAAGAAATATGTTGCATGGCAAAACAAGAAGGCCATTCCGACGATTTTGGATGATAACCCCTTTAGAGCCCCCAAATCCCTCTCTATACTAAGTTTAAGTAAAATTCTCCCAAAAAAGGGTGTCCAGTTGTAAAGGCGTCAAGGAGCCCCGTGATACGGAAAAAAAAATGGCAAAAAAATGTGGTATACCTCTGTCGTCGCACTAACCGTGTTGAGAAAACTGAAAGTGCACTCCGACGAACAATCCCATGGCCTAGGTATACATTTTTCTTTTTTTGCAGAACCAGAATAGCATTCCGACGATCGTAGGTTAAGAACCCGCCCCCCCCTCCCCCCCCTTTCAGAAAATGCCGTAGCCAAAACGTGCCATGCCGCCTATCGTGGCTCGCGTCGAAAAAGGACGTGTTGTCCCCTCCCCTTCCCCCCGCGTTTTTGTTTCGTGTTTTATCCTTTTTAACAACGTATCTCGGTGTTTCTGTCTAACGTATCTCGGTGTTTCTGTCTAACGCCAGCAACCACCGTGGACCGACCCTCTGCCCTCGCACCGTCCACCGTCCACGTGGAGCAGGACTTGCCGGAGGAGACGATAGTCGGGACGACGGTGCGCGTCATGTACAGCGTGGGCCTGGTGCTCACATCCCCCCTGCAACTTTTCCCCGCCGTCAAGGTAATACGATAGAAGAGGTAGTTTTTCGTCTGAAATGGTTTCTGAATGACGGGGCTCCTTCACCCAAATTCGTCGGAAAATAAATAAATAATAGGCCATTTTTTTTTCAGTTTTTTTTTTCAGTATACCTAGGGTTGCGAGTCATCCCTCTATAGTGCGGTAGGAGGGGGGGTGGGGGGGGGTACTCAGTTTGTGCATGGCCGTAGTCGTCTGACCATAGACCCTCGCATCCCTACTATGCCGGGGCGGAGCACGCCGGGTGTTCACCAACCAGGCAGGCATTGCTTGCACCAAACGCGAAGCGCCGTGAGGTGTTCGGCGAGTCGCGTGACGGGTGAACGGCGTCCTTCCGAGAACCGCTCGTAAGACGGACTTCGGCACCTTGTGCCCACTTTCTTGCTCATGGATGACATCCCACGGTAGTCGCGGTAGGGGTTGCAGTTGTCGGATTTACTAATTGTGTGCGACCGGTTGAGCTCCTCAAGTGTGGATCTATCTATCGGTAAGCATGATAATTTTTACTAGTATAATGGTTGTTTTAGCACTAGCGCATAGAAATTCCGGTCAGGGTTGCGCGAACAAACGTTTTCGACGTGGTGTTTCGGGTGGGGAAGTTGAGCCCCTCTGTGTCGGCAGCCCAGAAAACTCTTAGAATATGCTGCACCCCTAGCGTGAGATGGCTCCTGTACGCTCACTTTTACTCAAAATCAGCTGTTGGGTGACGTATTTGATAGAGTAACCAACCATTGTTTTTCATCGAGCCATCAGCCTTGCAGGGCAAGAAGCAATGGTTGGTGAACCTCCACCATAGCTTGTGTCACGGGACTGGGGGCGTGGGGGGGGGGGGAAGGTGAGAATATCAGGAAACGGGGGGCAAATTTACAGCTGCAGAGCAATCGCGAGGGAAATTGCGTTGTTTTATTGTTTTTTGTGAAAGGAAAAAGGGGTCGTGAAAGCGTGTGTGCGTATGCTCGAATTCGTGACGTGTACCCAATGTCTACCCACGCCCTTTATACACCCCCGCCGGCTCCGCGACCACCGCATTTCCCCCTGGTGCGAGGTTTTGAGAGAATCCTGCGGCCAGCAGTACTTGCAATTTTTTTTTTTTTTTTTAAACGGGGTCGTGACTAGCGAGTGCGTATATTCGTGACGTGTACCCTGTGCCTCCCCTCGCCCTGCCACCACCGCCGCCGCCGCCGCCGCCGATGCCGTCACCGTCATACCGCCGTTGGAAGGTTTTGGAGAGGGTCCTGTGGCCGGAAGCCTCGAGCGGCGCCAGTAAAAAGTTGCCGGACGGAAAAAGAAAGTGGCTGAAGAACCTCTTGCGCGCGGGCATGGTGACTTTCACCGTCGTAATCGCGCTGGTACGTGCTGTCGCACGTCGCGCCAACACATTTTGCGACAGCTCTTAAGAGACATTTCGATTGCGAACTATGCACACTTGGCTTGACTTTAGCACGAATCGTTAGAAACAGTATTTTTTGTAATGCAATGGGTGCGCCCCGATTTAAGAGCGCGAAAGCGAGTTAAGACAATTCGGGACTTGAATCCCTTCAGGGCCTTAATTTCAAGTAAGTTCCCCCCAAAACGGTTTCCGGTTGTAGAGGCGTTAAGAGCGGTCAAATCGATTTATCCCCGTCTGTAAAAAAGCGATGTATTGCCCACGACAGATGAGAGCAACGTGTAGTGTAGATTTTTTTTTTCCCCGGCTTGTCACGTGGTCTGGGGTACCCACCGCGCTCAAATATGCATTGCGCACCGTGCCTCGCATAACAAGAATTGGAGCCTGGTCCAAAAAGCAAGTAGGGCTGTCTCAACCCTGTGTACCTGCTGCTGCTGTTGCTGCTGCTGCTTATCCTCCTCCTTCTCCGGCTGCTGGTGGTCCTCGCGCTGACTGGGGATACAGGTGGCCGGGAGCCGGTTCGACAGTTTCGTGGGCATTGTCGGCGGAGTCTGCGCGGTCCCCCTAGCCCTCGTCTACCCCATTCTCTTCCACCTGCGCTTGTTCGGCAAGCTAGACACGCCGCGGCAGACTGTTTTGCACCGCTTCTTGCTAGCGTCAGGCGTTTTTGCCGGAGTGGCGTCAACCGTAGTGGCCATTATGGGTTTGTAGGCTCACCAGGCATTTTCTTCTGGAGTTGCATCAACGGCGTTTGGCCGTTTTGGATTCGTAAGCTGACCAGTTTTTTGCTGGAGTTGCATCAACAGCAGTAGTGGCAATTTTTATGGGCTTGTAGGTTGTTGCTACCTTGTAGGTTTTTTGGCTGGAGTTGCTGTCGACAGTGGTGACCAAGTATGGGTTTTGTGGAACGCTTTGGGACAGTGTTGCATGCGTTTGTACGGCGCTTACCGTATACCAGTTATAGCAGTGTGCAAAATACACCCTCGGGCGAAATTTACTGCCGATTTTCTCGACGACAGGCAAAATACAAACGCCGTGCGACGCGTCTATGGAAGATCTTGACGGGATCTTCCTAAAGATCCGCCATTTTCGTTGCCTGTGCCCCCCCTGGTTGTAGAAGAAATCGGCTCTGAGATGTATCCCGAGGGGTGTTTTATGCTTTACGTCATGTACGGTGCAAGAAGCCACGGCCGTGTGCGTCTGCGTGCATCGGGAAGCCGGTATAGGAAGCGACGGCCGCGTGCGTCTGCGTGCGTCGGGAAGCCGCGTTCTAGTGTCTAGAAATAATGAAGAGCTTGCGCCGCCACCCGAAAGCTTTTTTGGGACAGCGTCGGGCGTGTTCGCCTGAGTAGCGTGAACAATGGTAGCCATTAATGGTTTTGCAGGGCGCTCAGGAATCGAAATGGGTTTTGTAGAGCGCCTTGGAAGCGTTGTGAGTGTGAAAGCTGCGGCCGTAGGTCTTTCAACACGGCGCGGCCGCGTGCGCCGGCCCGCGCCCGTGTGTGTGTCCGCGAACATACCGACATGTAATCAAGAAGGATTACGTTCGGTGCCCCAAATCGTAGTGTCAAGTACTCAAAAACGTAATTTAGGTTTGTAGGGCGCTTACGAGGCCGCGGTCGCGTGCGCATGCTTTCGTCCTTGCATCCGATGCAAAATATAGAGAGTTGACGTTGAAGCAAATAAGGCAATCGCGTCAGGTGAAGCGATACCCAAAATAGCACGTCAAGGTAGGTCCCAATTCAGAAAAGGCTTTACTTGCGGTATCCGAAAAAAAGAGCTCCAAAAAGGAATTTGGGTTTGTACGGCGCCTAGGAAGCCACGGCCGTCTGCATCTGTGTGTACGCCCGCGCGTGCACCCGCGTTTAAGAGCTGCCTTCTAGTGTAAAGAAATACTCTGGAGAGCTCACAGTTGCCTCCCTTTTGTTTTTTGTTGGATGACTTTGGGCGTGTTTGCTGGCGTGGTGTCGACCCCGGTGGCCTTATCGGTTTGTAGATTTCTTGATAGCGCCAGGCGTGTTTGTAGCCGTGGAGCCAACAGTGGTTGCTGTTAAATGTTTGTAGCACGCTTAGGAAGCCGCGGCCGCATCGTCTACGTGTCTCGGCATGGGTTTGCAGGGCGCTTAGGTTATGGTTTTGCTGGGCGCTTAGAATGCGTCATAAGTGTGCAGGAACGTTTGGGAAGCTACGGCCCTAAGGCGCTTAGCAAGCCGCGGCCGCGTGCATCGGCGCGCGTCCTTGTGTGTCTGCGTGCATACCGATACATAGTCACGAAATAAGTAGTACGTTCGATACCGAAAACCGGAGTACCACGTACTCAAAAACGTAATTTCGGTTTTGTCGTACGCTTAGAAAGCCGCGACCGCGAGCGTCTGCGTGCGTCTGCGTGTATCCGGGATATAATCAAGGAAGCCTTCATTGAAGTACGTTTTGTTGCGAAATCGTTTCAGCTTGAGCGAAATCCAAAATAGCAGGTCTAAGTAGGTCATAGTTCAAAGAAGAGTTTACGCGCGGTACCCAGCACAAGAGCTCGAAAAGGAATTTGGTTTTGTAGGGCTCTTAGAAAGCCGCGGCCGCCTGCGGCCGCGTACGCGCCGGCGTGCATCCGCAAGCATCGGAAGCCTTCTTCTGGTGTCTAGAAGTACTGGAGCCCTTGCATGTCGCCTTGCGAAACGTGTTGTTTGCTGGCGTAGCGTTGACGGTGATGGCCGTTGAGTCGTTCTACGGTAGCCCCCCCAACTTTTCTTTTACGAAATCGCCGGTTTCAAAACCAGCTCCCTCCTTAAATATCTCCTGAAATACGGTGTCCCTCGACACCCTCCCCGACGTCATCGATCAGTAGGCCTTTGCACTCAAGAAGATATATGGATACTTTGGTTTCAACTGTATCCTTCCTTTTGTCAAGCAGCCATGAAACGTTCCTTAAATAAAATCGCTGGTTTTAGGGGGGGGGCATCGTAGAATCAGTCCGTATGGGTTTTTGTAGGGTACTTGCTGTAGCAAGTGGTACGGTTTGCTGGGCGCTGGCGTTGTGGGCTTATGGGGCGCTTAGGACGCGTTATGGACTTACAGGGCGGTTAGCAAACATGTTGGGTGTATAGGTCGCTTAGGAAGCTTTGTGGGCTTCTATAGGCGCGTGGGAAGCCGCGGCCCTGGGGCGCTTAGCAAGCTGCGGCCGCGTACGTCTGCGTTTGTCCCCGCGTCCGATATATAATCGAGAAATAATCAATTGAAGTAAATAAGGCATTCGCTTCAGTTGAGGCGAAACCCCAAATAGAACGGCGTGCGGTACCCAAAACGAGCGTAACATGTTCACAAAATAAAAAATGGGTTTGTAGAGCGCTTAGGAAGCTGCCGCCGCGTGCGTCTGAGTGCGCGCGGCCTTGCATCCGCATATGTTGGGGGACAACTCAGAGCGTGTAGAAATAGCAGAGGCTTTGGCATTCGTGCCGACTTTGGAAATATTTCGTCTGATCTACCTTCACGCTGTAGATATATATATATATACTTACGCATAGCTTCGCCCGTGCATTATTTTCGCGGAAGGCGTTGCGGGGCAGGGTGTGGGATTGGAATCATCGTGGAGTTGCTGAAGTAATGAAGCGTGATCCGTAGGAGATTCGGGTTGAGACTAGGGTTTTGACTTTGTGTCATTTAATTTCGTCGGGCGTTCGAGTTGAGATTGACGTTTCAATTTTGCTTTTTGTTCCGTAGTGTTTGTGGTCGTGTCTCCGCGTGCGATGACGCGTTGCGGGGCTGGTTGGGGCGTGGAGCCGTCGTGGAGTTGCTGCAGTAATGGTGCGTTGTCCGAAGGGGATCCGGGTCGAGATTGTGGTGGGGTTTCGATCGTGTGTGGGTTTTCCTAGTGGTTGGGGACGTGTTGGTGCGCGTGCTACGAGCGCGAGTAATACGCCGAATTTTCGGGTATTGCACCGCATTTATTGGTGGGGGTTTCGTGTTTCAAGTGACGGTTTCGGTTTCATGACCGATTAGAGTTAGGAGTTTTCGGTTTCGTTTCCGATCATTCTGGTTTCGCGAGCATCAAAGAGGCGGTTTGGCGAACTGCGAAAAATTGCCGCCCCTCAACCCGGGACATTTTTTTTTCTTTTTTTTTTTGTAGTATTTTTTTTGGTACATACCAGGTACTCCGGAGCACACAGAAGTATGTTTTGGAACAATCACAACTTTGAGAAAAAACTTTTCGAAAAAATGGAACCCGTTTCCGTTGCTGCTTGTAGCGCGTGACTTTTTCTTTGCATTCCATTCCAACAGGCGTGTATTGCTGTGTGTGCACACGCAACGGAGATGCGCGAGTAGGTGCCACATTGTGTGGCGGGGGCTGTTTGATGGCCACACCTAAGTTGAAGATATATATATATATATATATAATAGCTATGAGCGCAGCTAGCTGGGAATTACTATAATACAAGTCGTTGCTGATATTATGATATTTTCCTCGTCCGACCGTCGTATTGAAACGGCACACTGGGGAAAAATATGGCAACGCATATTGTTGGCGCTGCACTACAGTAGTGACAGGGAATGAGACGCATGCTATGATAGATGTAGCACTTTTTGGCTGAAATCGCTTCTGAATGACGGGGCTCCTTAACCTGGGCAAAATCGTCGGAAATAGGCCATTTTTTTCGATGATTTTCGATGTGTACCTAGACCACGGGATTGTTCATCCGGTTTGCAGTTCTATTTTTCTCCAAATCAGTTTTGGGGAGAGATCTTGAGCTCCCAAGTCGAGGGATAGTATTAAGAAAAAAAGTGGTTCACCTCTATCGTAGCACACGCCATGATGAGGCCTAGGGAGGTGGTCATTATATCGACACTGACATGGTCAGTCGTCCTCGAGGGGGGAGGCTGTCCACACCTCTGTGTTCCCGTGAATTGACACCCAAGGCTATGCCACGGTGTTCTCATGTAATGCATACCCGTCGTAGTCGTAGGACCGAGGGATAATAGACCGTCGCGTCCCTACTATTCCGGGACGGAGCACGTCGGGTTTCTGCCGACCAGGCAGACGTCTCGTGCACCAAGCGCGAAGCGCTGTGAGGTGTTGGGCGCGTCGCGTGGAGGGTGAGCTGCATCCTACTACGGCTATCCTGTACAAAAGCGGGGCCGCGTTTTGAGACCCACTCGCGGGACTACCCTGTTTCGTTTCAATCTTGAGAGAAACTTGTTAGTTTTTTGGGTTCGCGATATTATATATGTACCACCGCCGCCATGGATGGGTTTGTGTTGTTACGCCGCCCCAGAAACATGTTGAGTCTCCTTTTGAGTGAGGTACAGGGCCATGCGCGCGAGGGGCCTGTGCCGGTACATAGTGCCAATGGGCATATAATAAATGAGCATCGACTCTAAATTATTTGTCGCACTCGCAGCTGACGTATTTATAATAATGTTGTAAAATACATTGAAGATTATCTGGAGGTTGCACGAGAGCAGTCGGAGGGTCCTATTTACAGTAGACCAAGCTTTGAGCCGTCTTCGAGATAGCTCGAGCTGATGTCCACCTCTCGGCATGCTGTTTCCTGGACGTGCCTCTCCTTGCTCGCCCTTCCCACTCTGCCGAGGGCGGCCTCGACCGTTCTCGCTTCGTGTTGTGACAGCTCCACGCTCCTTCTGAAACACGTTTTCGGTCAACTTCATTTTCCGAAATGTCAAGTGCGTAGTCGTGCGTACAAAAACACAAAAGTCTGTCCCAAAGCACGCCAGTGACAGTAATTCGACGATTTGGCACGAACTTTTACGTTCCCCACTCGCGTGTTCGAGCCTCGTGGTGAACACTTGGATTTTTTTTCAAGTTTTTGCGGTTTTCTTACCTTTGCGGATTCGAGTCTCGGTGTTATAAGGCTTAGTTTGGGTAAGCTAGTGGTTAACCTTTTGCAAGTGGTCAAACGGACTAATACCCCATTAATACCTTAACAAATGGCATCGTCGACAGACCATGCGTTTTTCGGGTCGTGGGTTCGAGTCCCACATCCACCATAATAAACTTTTTCAGACTTTCCCCATGTCGAACTTGAAAGATACGCTCCCTGGTATCCCCAGGAAATGAAACCGCTTGGAGATTGACACGTCCGCCCGTATATCCGGCCGACCTGCTATCCCTCCGTTTCAGGGGGGGCGAGTGTTATAGGGCTTAGTTTGGGTAAGCTGTTGGTCAACATTTTGCAAGTAAGTGGTCAAACGGGCTAATACCCCACCAATATCTCAACAAATGGCGTCGTCGACAGACCATGTTTTATTTGGGTCGTGGGTTCAAATCCCACCATCCACAATAATAAACTTGTTCAGACTTTCCCCACGTCGAACTTGAAAAAAATCTCCCGGGTATCCCCATGGAATGAAACCGCTTGGATATTGGCAGGTGCGCCCGAATATCCGGCCGACCTGCTATCCCGTCGTTTCAGGGGGGAAGAGTGTTATAAGGCTTAGTTTGGGTAAGCTATTGGTCAACATTTTGCAAGTAAGTGGTCAAACGGGCTAATACCCCACCAATATCATAACAAATGGCGTCGTCGACAGACCATGTTTTATTTGGGTCGTGGGTTCAAATCCCACCATCCACAATAATAAACTTGTTCAGACTTTCCCCACGTCGAACTTGAAAAAAGTCTCACGGGTATCCCCATGAAATGAAACCGCTTGGATATTGGCAGGTGCGCCCGAATATCCGGCCGACCTGCTATCCAGTCGTTTAAGGGGGGGAGAGTGTTATAAGGCTTAGTTTGGGTAAGCTATTGGTTGACCTTTTGCAAGTGGTCAAACGGGCTAATACCCCACTAATATACCTTAACATCGGTGTGTACCAGTATCCGATATTCTTTCAGTTATAATAATATTAGGATATTTTTTTCTCTCATTCTCCTTTTTTTTTTGTTCTATTATACGTACCGTCTCAAAGTAAAAATGGTGCTGCTTATTTATGCACGTCATAACTGATGTTGCTTGCTGTTTGTAGTGCTGCTGCTGGTGCTGCCGCTGGTGCTGCTGTTGTGGAGTATCATACGTACACTTCTCCCCCCCATTTTGTTTCGCTACGCAATCTGTTGGCCGGAGTTTGAAGCACGGCATGCCCTCGATCTCCCTTTATTTTATACCCCGGAGTATATACAGGTATATTCTGTGTGGTGTATGTCAGCACACCGAAGAAGTTCTCGAATGCACATCTATCCACTGCAAATAGCACTTGGACTATATTTTTCGCATCCTGGATGCTTGCAGCTGCTGCGCAACGCAGTATCTATCATATGTATGCCGCACTTCTACGGCTTGCCGTTTGTCTTTTTTTTTTTTTTTCTTGTATCCTCCGGCGGATGGGGAAAAGTAAAGCTTTAGATCACCACACTTCCACGTATTTTCATACGCGTCGTGTGTCGATTTAACTCAGCTGCTTTCGCAGCCCAACGCTAGCTGGCGCACCCTTCGGGTCCCATTGTAGGTATAGCGTAAGCTGTCCATATCAGTGGTCTTCGTTACAACCCCGGCAGCGCAAGCTGCCGTTGTATACGGATGCGTGTGTATGTCGACCCGGCCTGTCCCCTGAGGGTCAGTTTCGGTGGAGATAGCCACCCGGAATGTCATCTTTCCGGGTAGTGTGGGACTTGCGCAAGCTCACCCACTAACAAAACCCCTGGCCATGGGAGATGGCGTTCCGCCGGACTTGGTCCAATTACGGTCCACCCTACCCATTCGGGCGTTCCCGTTTGTCGTTGTGCTGCCGCTGCTGCTGCTTGCTGTTGTATTTGAACGCACGAGCAGTGCGGCTGGTGTTTTGTCGTATACACCTCTACTGCTCCTGCTGCTCCTGTCGTCGCCATACGACGAGTAGTGTATACGTGGTGCTGCTGCTGCTGTACGCACAGCGTCGAAAAACTGGAGTGTGTGTTTCCTGATGTTGGGCGATCCTTCTTTGCACTCAACCATGATGAAGTTTTACACCCTTCCTTGACAGTACGCAATGTTGCATTTACGCCCTCCGTTTGCCTATTACTATTCTATGACACCCTCGACCGTTGCGGGCATGCGCGGAGCAGCACGTGCGCGTCAGCCCGCCGCGGCGAAGCCCCCCTCGTGTTACGCATAATACTACAACGCGCCTTACGTAGCCTTCGGAAAAAATAGTAGTAATAATACCCCTTTCAAATAACGCCAACTCAGACTAATGGCAACCCTCTGGGGGTGGGGGCAGCACCTACTTGCATGGACTAATCGGTGTTAGAAAAATGACTGACACCCGTTGTCTGATTGGTTGAGGCCTGCATTCCGGCCGGCCGAGTAATTTTGGAAAAATGTCTTGCAAACACGCGGCGGAGCCGCGGGACCGCCCTTGCCGACCTCGAGACCCCCTAAGGGTTCGCGTTAGGGTTGGGTCTTGATAATACGTGCAAGGTAGAAATTGTCTAAAATAGTATGCACTCATCTTTTTCACACCGACAATGCAAAACAGGGGAGGGGTGTCAATGTCCAGGTCGGGGGGGGGGGGGTGTCCACACTTGCCCCCCTCTCGATCAACGCAAACTCGGAATAATTGAAAACTCCAGTACACCGGGGGAGGAGGAGGACGCACCTCCGTAATTTTATGAATAGCGATAGGGTCCATTTTAAGTAACGCGAACTCGAACTAAATAAATGGAAAACCCAGCATTTCGGCCCGCAGCATTGCTGGCGGCTTAGGGATGTGTACAGGTGCAAGTTACAGGAGCCATCGAAATGGACAGTCGTTCCACAACAATATTGGAGCATTTAAGAGTAGGCGACGAGGCATTGCACCGATATATACGTACACGCTCTAGGTATCCACTGGAGGTACTGTCAATACTTGACTAAAGCCTCAAGACGCACTATGCTGGTGGGGCTATCAACGAAGTGCTGTTTGGGAATTCGGGGAATGTCGTCGCTTCCATTACTAACAGATGGAGACAAGACACGGACTTCAAAGCCGAAGACAGCACGTTACCGAAGAAAATACGTTAATTATTCCCCACAAACCAGGAATTATTCTTATTTCGGTTCCCGAACCCCAGCAACCCTCTCCTATTAGCATCTTTCCCCTTACGGAACAACAACAAAAATGAGGTGCTTGGAAGCGAAATTAACGGCGCTGGGGAACGCATTACCGTGCGCCTTTCTCGCGCTCGAAAGAAGACTCGCGCAAGAACAATGCAAAGTGCCAACTTACACCGCACCACATAGCAGGTACCTTTGACGTGTTTTGACGGCCAAAGCGCATACCAGAGCTGCAGAAGCGATGGCTCGTTGTCATCGGCACGAAAAAAAAAGCAAGCACCGTAATCCTTTAAACAGTACTCGTGGAGTACGAAACAAACGCCCAGAACACTAAATAACGACCCGCCGACCCTCCAAAGCGCTACAAGATAAGTATCCACCCCCCCCCAACACCAATTAGGCCGGCTGAACCCCCCGTCCAATTGAGGACAGCACTGCGAACATTTGCGCGCTAATCGTGGGCCAGCGTGGTCGGTCGCATGTATTGCTGCTCCGGTTGCGCAACTGTAGCATTATTTCTCTCCGTTAAACATCACTTAATGTAAGCATTGGATTAGCAGCGGCCTCCTGCGCCGGCAGGAGGTCTCCACCCGCGGATATACCATGCGCCCTGAGGGTGCCCTCGGCCGAGGTACCTTCATCGCTCCTGCATTTTCTGGAAATGATCGCAACTTGTTGAAAAATACTCCAATGGTGGGTGGGTGGGACGGTCTTACGTGTTTAGCTCGTTCCTCGTGTCTTCTCGAGGGCTTGCGTGCGCTTCCGTACAAGTGACTACACTCGACACAGTAGTGTTTCAAGTAAAAATATCATCAAAGGTGTGGTTTCAACCTCTACTCCACAGTTTTGGGTACTCCGATTTAGGAGCGTCCCATGACAAGCCGAACCATGCGCTGTTAACCACAAAGCGTCCTTATCTGTAGCGGGCAATATGTAGCCTCTAGTGTGGCGGGACATGCCGAGTTGGTCGCTCTTAACTCCCGAATGCTCTTAACTCGGGTGATCTTAAATCGGGTTACCCACTGTATCTGATTGGATGACGATGTTACTACTGTAGCTCTGCAAGCTCTAACCATCGCTCGGTCTTGACCTCCGTCTCCGCCCCTATTGTCGCTAGCTCCTCCATCCAGTCGGACATCTCCGAAAACCTGGCAGGCGTTATCAGAAGGGCGTCGTCGGCGGAAAGTAAGGAGCAAGAAGCACGCACGAAATGGTTAGGATTTTACACTGCGTTCACTACAGATCTGCTTGAAAACCTGAGAGGCGTTATCCGCAAGGCGCCGTCGGCGAAAAGCAAGGAGCACGCACGAAAGAGTTAGGACTTCACACTGCATTCATTACAGCCTTGACGTGTCTCTTACCATAAACCTAACCCTAACCCTAGCCCACAATAAATATCATTGCTTACTGAAAACAACCTAATCGCGTCTACAGGTATGGCATGCTTATTGAAAACCTCGCAAACGCGTATGTAATTTTTTAGAAAAAAAAAGAAGCCCGTCTTCTGGTGAAATCAAACCAGCCACGTACTGTGGTGAAAATTCGCGTACACATCCATGACCGTGCGCGATTGATGGAAAAACACTGGGACCCAGCAGCATGTACGGGGGAGTCTCATCTCAAACCCCGCCCGCCAGTGCATTGCTGTACAATAAAATAGCGCGTGCAAGGAGAAATTCCAGCGTTCGTCCTGTGCAAGGACATCACAGCGGGCTATACACCCTGTACGAAGGCCAGACAAAAGGCAAACCAGGTACCAGGTACTATATACCCTTGCGCAAAAATCGTCTCGCAGAAAGCGCCGGGCGTGTGTATGCGAAATTCAACGCAAATCAACACGAGCGAAGAAAAACACCGAAGTCATCTCCATCCATAAAAAGAAGGCACATACTTTTTTTTTTTTTTTTTTTTTATCCTCCGGCGGATGGGGAAAAATAAAGCTTTAGCTCACCACACTTCCGCGTATTTTCATACGCGTCGTGTGTCGATTTACCGTAGTGGGAGGGGGCAACAAGTGCCTGGCATGTGACCCTGGATCTGAGTTACGAAGAGGGAGGGAGGGAGCTTGAGGAAAAGGTGAACGGAAAGTAGACGGTATGGAAAACATAAAAAATGCCGCGTACAAGGGCGTATGAGAGCAGGCGACATCGCAGCCCGCCTTTCGATGGCGATCGGTTCCTCTCGCGGGTTCCTCACCCCGCCCCGGCATCCTGAGCTCCCTCTAGGAGCACTTCCAGTTCCTTCCCTCTCACGCTCAGATCGTCGATTGATTTTTCCAAATCGGCAAACTCGAATTTTTCCTTGTTAGTCAACTTTCGCTTTTTCGGTTCACCACCGTCGCTGTCGCCACCTTGGGGGAGCACGAGGAAGGACGTTGACATCGGTCAAAACGAGATAAAACTACGTAGCAGGATGAAAATCACTCACCGGTATGTTATTTCGCACAAAAACGCACCCATTTTGCCCAAAAAAACGCTCTCAATTTTTAAAACAAAAATGCACTATCCTCGCACAAAACTACAATCGTTTGGCACAAAACTGCGCGCGTTTTGAAAAAACAAGAACGTTCGGTTTGGGGCAGCTTCCGTTTCTTCTTTCCGTCACTATCACGACCTAGGAAAGAACACGAGGAAGGACATCCGTCGAAACGAGACAAATCTGCAGCACAAAATGCACTCATTCTGCGCTCGAAAACGCATTCGTTTGTACAAAAAGGCACTACTTTCGGATAAGAATGCCCTTTTTTTTAAAAAAAACGCACTAGTTTTGCATAATAACGCACAGTATTTGTGCACAAACGTGCTCTCCTTTCGCACAAAAAATGCATTGTTTTTTGCGCGAGTTTTAAACTCGTTTCGCAAAAAATGCGTCCGTTTCGCAGAAAATGCACGCACTTGTTTTCGCAGAGGAGGATGAGGAAGGGGATGCCGCTGATTCGTCCCCGTTTACCGACGGAGAGGCACCGAAAGATGCATCGTCGGTCTCAAGCTTGTCAGCCGTAGTCTTCGAGCTCCCCCCTCCCGCCACCTGTTCGATCAAAAAAGCGTTCATGTTGGGCGGGGCGGCGGGGGGGGGGGCGTACTCATTTATTGCTTGCCTTAGTCAATTATCCATTGATCGCGCACGCCTTTCGAGACGGTGCACAGTTCCTACTCCTAATAGAGACACGCCCAACATTTGGACGCTCATTGCGTTTCTTCCATCTATTCCATTGAAAGGTTTTGCTTATCTTAATCCTTTCCTGTATGGCCGTCTGTGGTCACCATCTATCTCCTAGGATAGCGATGTTCCGAGCGCGTGGGGGTAGGATGAAAGCGCGCTTGCCCTGAGGTTGCTCAGCCTTCTTGGCCAACCGCCGATACCTGAATAGCCGGTAAGGTGCTCGCGAGCGCGCGCGCGCGCGTGCGTCACACTTGGGGAGGGGGCAGGTCCAGCTACCGAGGATATCCTCTTCTAAAAACGGTCAAAAGGCGGCACTTCCGGTTACCAAAGGCATTGGTTCCAATTCTTGGAGTGCCTTACCTGGATGGTAGAAACTACCAAGTTTTACAAAATGAAGCAAAATAAAACCGAACGGCCGGAGGAAGGTGGCCGCCCCTGACCACCCCACCCCACCCCACCCCATTTACTTCAATCTCACCCCCGATTTCATGAAGTCGCGGCGATATTCCATGTAGTCAGTGAAGGTCCCTTGGAAATCTCTTACCACTCCATCGCCCTCGAACAGGAACAGATGTTTGGCAACCTTATCCACGAAAAACCTGTTGCGTGCAGAAAGACGTCGTCACGTTTATTGCCAGGGCTGTTGACTTGGAATGGATTTCACGCCTAGCTTACTGGTTGGGCGGCAGAGGAAAACTCGACTATAATAAAAGCCGGCTTAACGCCTATATAACTGGAAACCCGTTTTTTGGGACAAACAGCTCATAATTAATGTAGCGGGGAGTAAAAAGCCAATTATTACCTCGTTTGAGACTTCAGAGGGAAACAAATTGACCACAACAAAAAATTACGATTGCGGCATCGGCCACTGCTGGGGGGCGATGGTACAATTGGTGTCCGAACGACGACGCCAAGAATGCAAAGGCTAGCACGGGACGGGCGCAGGCAGCTTGGTCCTACTCCTACTGCTGCGCGTTCACGCTATACTGCTGGTAGACGCTTGAAAGTATCGCAGGAATCGTCATTTTTTTTTGTCGCTATACTAAACGCAATATATAACCAACACCCGAAGGGTTACTAGCTGACATGACACATATACAACAGGAAACCCGTCTTTGGTAGAGCTGTGAGTCGGCACGACCTAAGTCACCAACTAGTTATTAGTCGGACTAATAGTTAGTCGTTTCCCGGAGGTGCCGACTACCCGACTTATGGAGTTTCCATCCTTGCGAGAAGGATTGTCTAATACCGGGTGCATTTTTTTCCTCCTTTTTGAGCGGGGCACCGTCGCCCCGTGGGATCTGATTTGGCTCGCTTCGCTTCCTTCGCCTGACTCAAGTCGTCCATCAGTTGGCTTCACCAGCCGTCCTGCCGACTAAAGTCGGTTAGTTGGCCAACATCAGCTGCTGACTAATTTTCAGCCGCCACATTCTGCCGACCCACAGCACTCGTTTTTGGGGACATATAACTTGTAATTAGTATAGGGAGGGGTTTTAGGGGTTCTAAAAGGGTTACAGTTTTTTTTTTTTTTTTTTATCCTCCGGCGGATGGGGAAAAATAAAGCTTTAGCTCACCACACTTCCGCGTATTTTCATACGCGTCGTGTGTCGATTTAACTCAGTTGCTTTCGCAGCCCAACGCTAGCTGGCGCACCCTTCGAGTCCCATTGTAGGTATAGCGTAAGCTGTCCCTATCATTGGTCCTCGTTACAACCCCGGCAGCGCAAGCTGCCGTTGTATACCGGTGCGTGTGTATGTCGACCCGGCCTGTCCCCTGAGGGTCAGGTTCGGTGGAGATAGCCACCCGGAATGTCATCTTTCCGGGTAGTGTGGGAGGGTTACAGTCTTCAATAATAAACGCAACACACCCGAGCGCACATGGCAGTACACCGAGGAGCAAACAGCACGTCTACGCGTACGGCCGGATGCGCAGATTAAACACATACCCCGCTCACCTGTCGTGGGAAACGATCACGAGGCAGCCCTTGTAGTCGTTCAACAAGAAGTCCTCCAAAATCTGCAGAGACAGAATATCGAGGTCATTCGTGGGCTCATCCAGCACCAAAAAATTAGGGCTGGTGGCCAGCACTTTGAGGAGCTGCAACCTCCTCTTCTCCCCTCCGCTGAGCCGCCCGACCCGGTCGTTCCACCTCGCCGCTGGGAACTGGAAGAGGTTCAAAAGGCGCCTTGCCTGAGTTTGAGGAGCCACCGGCGCCTCGTCTGTGTCGAGCACTTCTGCGGCGGCGCACTGACCGGGGGGGGGGGGGGGGGGGGGGGAGGCGTGGGAGGTAATGAAACGCGGCAATCAAACATGGAGAGGGCGAGAGTTCTATTTGCTCGTACTGCGGGCTTGCGCGTGCTACCGCTGCTGCTGCCGCTATGCGTATACCCCCCACAACGTGCATAAAAGAACGAGATGCCTGCTCACCGTGTCTTCGACGAGCTCCATGACCCTGACGTCGTCCGGCATGTCGGCCAGACCCCCCTGCTCGTAGTACCCGTACCTGGAGAGCAGACACAAACCATCGGCGCACATGTTAAAAAAAGAGAGATATAACACAACCCTACGCAGGTTAATGGTAAAAAGTTGGGTTTGTGGGTAAAAGAGAGACTGGAATGTTTCAAGTATCAAAACCGTGATCGTAGAGCCCCTGGCGAGCAGCGCCTTGCACCAACGTGTAGAAATACGAGCGAGCGTAACGTCAGAGCCGACATATCAGACCATACCAGCAAAAGGTAGATCATGACACACTCCAGCAGTACACAGTCAAAAAACGTCACAAAATGACACATGAAAACAGCTCGACCCGCGTACCACAAGAGCATTCGCATGCTAGGGGCGTGGGTTGGGTCGGACGGACGAGAGAAAAACACCAAAATCTAGGCCAAAACCACATACTTCAGAAAAAGAACAAAGAAAAATAAGACATACAATCACACATAGTAGTACCACCTTACCCCTTATCCCCCTTCGATATGCCGTCACCCCCGTAGGCTGTGACACGGCGCATTGCAAGCTGGACAAAAATTCGATGCAAAGCGACGAGCATTTGGAGTGCTGAAATCTATGCGCGACACAAACGACGACCCGTACCGGGCGTGATATCCGCGACTACGGCTTGTCCAGACTGCCGGTAAGGGTGAAAACAGATCTCCCACGAGTTGAGCCGGAAAGAAAGAGTGATCGAAAACTAAAATACAAAACATACAACAGCCGCGTGTCACGGGGCATTTCGGGGTCGCTTTCCCTCAGCGGCCTTCCCCTAGCCCAGCTTCACCTCACGGTTTCCCCCGTCTTGACCTCGCCGCTGTCCAGAGGCTGGTTTCCCATGAGTACGTTCAAAAACGTGGTCTTACCCACGCCATTGCCCCCCACGATCCCGATGCGGTCTCCCTTGTCGAACTCGTACGCGAAATCGTCAAGAATTTTCGCGGAAAATTCCAGAGACGCGCCTGCTAAGCGGGGGGGCGACGCACAACAGTTTGGTGGCTACCGCGGTGAAAAAGGGGGAGGGGGGGGGGGGGGGGGGGGGGGGGGCAAACTGGGCCAGCGCCCTGCTGCCCAGAATGGGTGCTATTTGTTCATCGTGATTTTGCTTTTTTTACTTTTTTTGTGTTTGCGTTTGTGCGTGTTGTTCGGATTTCTGAGTGGGTTTGGCGTTTTCCTTGTCATGCCTACCCGACAGCCCGACGTCAACACGTGGCAGCCTGTTGCCGCCATTTATGTTTGTGCCCGGAAGAAGATCGCGGTGGAAGTAACATTAGCGCAGAAAAAAAGAGACACGGAGCAAAAATTCACGCGGCGTGGAAGAGAAACAAAGAGGTGTCGCACTTCACGCCTCGACCTCGCGGTTGCGCCAGCACGGATCTTGTACTGATGATCCAAGCGAGGGGGGCGGAATCAGGTTTTAGTCGGTTGAAAATCCGCCTGGTACGATTTGGCCCGCGTGTACACACGCGGGCCTGGTTGCTACACCCTAAGCGTGACCCCAACTCCGGTTGGGGTTACGTGATCCTTCAAACGGGGACGCGAAAGTTATGCTGTGATTCAAGCGCGGGCAGGGTTTTGTTCCCAGACGTCCTCCGACACTTGAAAGAAAGAATCCTAAAAAACCGATTGCAAATCCGTTTTCATCATCGGCGTGTTCCCGGACGCCGACCACTACCTGGTTTATTCCTCGCTAGGAATCCGTCGATCGGTCACATGTAATGCCGGGAAACCGTAGAGTGTTCCGTCGTCCCTGATGAAGACCCTCTGTTGTACCGTGCCTCCATGATTTTCCCGGTATCTTTTCGAAAATGATGTCATCAAATCAAATCCAGTCCGTGGTCACAGGGCAGGCTTCAGTCACTGGAGTGGAAGGATATCCCAGGGAAAACAAAACAAAACAAAACAAAACAAAACAAAGGTGCTACACGTGTATCTCATAGCTGAAGCAAGTAATACATCCGCCAAAGATACAAAACAAACATATGATATCCCAACAGTATTGAACAGAACCTCAGTTGCCAGTCTGCATGATCTAGCAGGTGTTTATTTCCTGGGTTGGATATGTACCACACAGATCCTGGATTACACACTATAACGACAGATATAGCATCTATATAATCTGTATGATCTATGTGATCTGTATGATCTGTATGATTTATATGGTCTATATGACCTATATGATCTACATGATCTATATGATCTATATGATCTACGTAATCTATATGACCTAGATCGCGATCCGTTCGACGTATGGATTACATGATACCCCAACGATATGGGGCAGACTCTCAGTGGAGGAGCCCTGTAAATCAGAAACAACACACGCGGGCAGGCAACACGGTGACGCTCTTACTGCTACACGCTCTTCCCACTACGAAGGATCCTACTAATCAGGACCCACGATACACACAAACACCCAGTTATTCCCAATTTTTTCTATCCATGTTTGGTCCTGATTACTACGCCCGCCCATAAATATTCGCTTGACGCGATCACGCTCGTCGATTTTTTCTCTGGTCGCTCATAAAAAAGTGTACAGAAAGGAGTACAGGCTGACGGTCCTTTGAAAAATCGTCCTACTGACCGTGGTACCAGCCACTAATAGCACCAGGGAGAGTCACCGACCTGACCTATATCCTAAACGAGGACAAGCACACCCAGTAGCACGCGCGATAATACTTCATCAAAGACAGCATGCAGAGGTTAGTTGCGACGAAACGCTCGATCTCACAGCCCAAGTGTACTTTATAACACAAAAAGGGGGCTTTATACGGACTCCCTTACGTCGCACGAGTCACCAATCAGCGCCTTGACACGCACCTTTCAGGTAGACCACTGTCTTCCCCAGCCTCGATGTCTTCGACGTCAGGGTTAGCCCCTTGTCGCTTGCGCTAGCTGGCGGCGCCGCCTTTTCAACGACAACCACGAAAACGGTAATCAAATACGGTAAAAAAAACGTTGGTCGGGGGTCATAAATAGGTTGAAAAAAAAAAAAAGTGGTGACGCGGGGATGGAAGGCGTAAAACTGTAAAAAAAACACACACACACATTGGTGGAGCGAGGTTTGGAAGGGTAAAACGGCCGCAAAACAAAACGGTCAACGCAACGGCAAAAAAAGGCGGTGCTGAAACGGGGGTTGGCGGTGCTGGCAGCAACGAGGCACGCGGGGACGGCTGGGGAGGAGGTACGGGGGGGGCTGTACTCAATTTCCATGCACGGTAATAGTCTTAAAGAACAATAGGTCCTCGCACCCCTAGAATGTCGGGGAGGGGTCACGAGCTAGCTGGGGACTCGGCCTTTTCAACGGCAACCCCCCCCCCCGGCAATACCAGCGGGATCTCCTCCAGCGAGAGGTACCCTACGTGGCATCATTATTGGGGGGAAAGGGGATACGAAACGGGCGAGGGAGAAATAAAGGGAGAAACATTCACCACCTAGGATAGATCACGATTGGGATATAGTCCAGGTCCTAGTAGGCTAAGCTATATACTCGTTTTAGCTACGAGCCGGGCCGGGCAAGAGGCCCTGACCGCGATATCACACCCAATTTTTGGAGTTTGGATCTGAAATTTTGACACGTGATCTGGAACAAGCTGAGCAACATCTTACAAGTCGGATGCAAGAAAAAAAAAAAATGTCCTCCGACGGCCGGCCCAAAGTTTCTGCTGAAGCTTGAGGCGGGGAAAAGTGCAACAAGAAAAAAAAAAAATGCATTTGTAATTTTTTT
Organism: Undaria pinnatifida; assembly: GCA_012845835.1. Taxonomy (NCBI): domain Eukaryota; class Phaeophyceae; order Laminariales; family Alariaceae; genus Undaria; species Undaria pinnatifida. The sequence goes on along the minus strand of JABAKD010000015.1, from coordinate 10,589,627 downwards.
AGCTTAATTTAAATCACGTGTCAAAATTTCAGATCCAAACTCCAAAAATTGGGCGTGATATTGCGATTTTTCTAAACCCCAAGTGTCGGCACGATTTTTTCGGGGAAATATTGGAGTGTTGCATTATCACGAGGCCGCACTAGAAAGTCTCTGTACAAGTACGAGTATTTTGTTACTCGCAGCTGCGTATGAAAAGATTGGCGCGCAGAGCGTTTGAAGATAGATGTCGATGCCGTGGCCCTTGTTGCCTTGCTCTCAGCTCAATCTCCACCAGCTGACAGCCGCTTCAGCCTCCTCCCTTGTGTTGAAATCTGCTGACAACACCTGCTTGGGTTTCGCAGATTTCCTCGGGGCGTACCGCAGCCTGAGCCGCCACTTCCCTCTGCGCTTGTCTTCTTGAATGACGGGGATGGAGGTCTTCTACCACTCTACTGTGTCCGGCATGGCTGAGGTGACGGCGCGTCGTCCTCACGTCTGTGGCGCTGCTCTGCTGCTGTGTTTCTGCTGTTCTTGTCCATGAAAACTTAATTGCGCCGCAAAAAAGCTGATGAAAAAAAATGAAAATGCCGGTTTCATCCGGTGATCACGCCGCATCTTAGCCGTCTGTGAGGGTCAAATCCGGTGATCACGCCGCATCTTAGCCGTCTGTGATTGGTCAAAGACCCTTCTACTGCAGAACAGAACCCCTGCTGCATTTGGGGAGGTCTAGCTTCTTCGTGGCGATTCAGGGATTGCAGCGATTCTTCGGTTTGATCTGCAACAACGTAGATCCAGAGATATGGCCATCTTACAAACCTGTGCCTCTCTTGCCCGGCCCAGCTCATATGAATAGTCGGTGTTACTTGCCGGGCTATCTGCGCGGTGGCTAACTACTTTTTTTCGTTAGTTCTCGAGATCTGTTTTACGTTATCGTACATGGTGTCTCTCACAGGAACGCCTGTTACCCCCTCTTTACTTGCAACACCACTCCCCGGGGTTTCAAGCCATCCGCATCCCGCAGGGGAACCTTGCATATGTCGATAACATCGTCTAGATCAAGGACATATCTGCCCTGCATGGCACATCATACATCATGGGGATCATATCTGTTCGACGTGTGGATGTATATCTGCACCTTTTCCTTGAGCTCGAAGAACCTTTCCTGCCTCGCTTTGCTCTTCGCCTGGCGGGCCTTGGGCTGCTTCCTCATCCACGCCAACTCGCCGCGCATCTTGTTGCGGGCGCTGTCTCGCGCGGCTCCCTCGGCGTTCATTCTTTCCTCCTTGAGCTCTAAGAAGCGCTCGTAGCTACCGGGATATCTGCGGGCGGGAGGGAGGGTGCGATGACGCGAGGGGTGAGGGATACACATGCGGAGAGGCCGGGAGTCAGAGAGACAGAGATAAGCCCGATGCACGACCCCATGGGCTAGACATCTAACTAAAGATCAACAGAGTACCAATACCCATCGGTGTTGGGTACCTTCCTAAGTTGGGGAGCCTCGTCAGTCAGAAATAATTTGGCCAAAAAATGTACTGTACCTCTGTCGTAGCCAAAAAAAGGTGATGTACCTCTGATGTAGCCAAAAAAAGGTACTGTATCTCTGATATGGGCAAAAAGGTACTACACCTCTATCGTAGCCAAAATACGTGCTGCATCTCTATGGTCGCCAGAAAAGATACTGTACCTTTATCGTTGCACGCGTCCTCACCCCACCCTACTGCACCACACCACGCCACACCACACCATACCCCCTACCTGTAAAGCTTGGCGGTGTCCAGCTCGATGATCTCTTGGCAAACGTTCTCGAGAAAGTAACGGTCGTGGGTGACGCAGACGAAGGTCAACGACCGCTCGGCGAGAAGCTTCTCCAACCATTCGATCGCTTCCACGTCGAGGTGGTTCGTCGGCTGAAGGGAAGGGGACAGCACGGACATATCGGGGAGATTGGGGTAGGGTGGCCGGTTAAAAGGGAGGCGGTAGAAGAAGTGGGGAGGGGGGGAGCGCTATCATGATAGAAGCACAACGTCAACCGCCGACGTAGAGCCAGTTAACAACAATTTCTTCTCAGTTTAAAGCACATTCTTCAAAGAACAACAACCACAGAACCACCACGACCACCACTACCGCCACCACCAACAGCTACAGCAACAACGCCATTATCACCATCACCTCCACAAGCAACAACACGAACACAACCAGCAGCAACACCACCACCGCCACACCACCACCACCACCACCACCACCGCCACCACCACCACCGCCACCACCACCACCACCACCACTACCACCACCACCATGCTAAAGGCCGCCCGGTTCCCCCGACCCCCCAGAGCGCACGGGACTACAACAAAATATGGCGACACCCACCACACCGGGACAAGAGGCTCACCGTTGGCGTTACGCAGTACAAACTGTGCATCGACGCACATTCAGCAACTCGAAATAAAGCAGCACAGTGGTGGTCTTCCTATAGATAGTGTCGGTATAATGCCGATACCAACAATACCGGCATTATACCGGACAGCAGCACTGCAGGGTATAGTGCTGATAGTTCTACAGTAGAGTATCGGGTTCCAGTCGTAATCAAGCGATTTCACTGGCACTGTAATGGCAACAGGAACTGTTCGACCAGCACTATAGCATAATTAGACGCGAGTCAACGAGGGAAGAAAGTGCTGAATCCTTTTCGCGATAAAAGAAGGCGCGTACCGTAGTGGGGAGGGGGGAGAAGAGCCTGCTTAGTGACCCCGGATCAGAGCTACGTCTAGGGAGAGAGACGGAGAAACAAGACGTACACAGCTATTACCCTGGTAGACGGGATGAGAAAAAATTGAACACAAAAGAAAATAGGAAGACTCCCGCTGCACCATCAACAAAAACGAAGAAGAAATACGACCTCTCTTCCTATTGGTCCACACCTCGTCAAGAAGAAGAACGTCAGGCTTTTGGATCAGAGCGGCCGCAAGAGCGACGCGCTTGCGCTGCCCCCCGGAGAGGTTGGCCACCAAGCCGTCCTGCAGATCCTTGACCCCCAACCGCGACATCACCTGAAAAAACAAGAAGCGAACTTTCATTTTTACATATGGATTTGTTTGGAAGTACATTAAACAGCTGCCACAGCTAGTACTTGTCTAAACGCGAAGCGAACTTGGTACGTACAGTACGCCCATTTTACTGACTTTATGAAACACATCATTGCAGCCACAGTAGTAGGTTCCCGGCCAAACAACTGAACCTTTGTCAGAGTACGTTAAATCTATTCATTGTAATAAGCAATTTATTCGCGACTTCTCGTATTGGTTGGTTCACTGTGCGTTCTCGGCCAATTTCTTCAATACTCCGGATGACAAGAACCTAACACCTTTACGACTGCAACCACGTTTTTTTGGACTAACAACTTCAGATTAGTGTGATTTTTTTTTTTCCAGTAACAAACAAAGGGTGAAAATGCCAGAACCAAGTACCAGAAATTTCCAACCACCGCTCAGAAAAGCAACAAAAGAGAGCGCCCTCGCCTGCTGCGCGAAGGTCTCCACATCCCAACCCCCCACCCTGTCCATCCCCGCCGTGGCCTTCTCAAAGCGATCCATCGCCTTGTCCAGGGCGTCGGGCGAGGACCCCGCGCTTTCGATCGACTCCGTGGAAAGCTGGTACTCACGGACAGCCCTTGTTGCGGGAAAGAGAGAGAGTGTGGGTGGGTGGGTGGGTGGGTGGGTGGGTGGGTGGGTGGGTGGGTGGGTGGGTGGGTCGGGGTGCACAAAGGGAGCGATCTCAGGTCGGTAGCGTAGCACCGCATCGTATACTCGTAGTGTGGAGATGGTTCAGCATGGCATAGTACAGCAACATAGCACAGTATGGCGTGGCACGATTTCTTAGAAGCACTAACACAGCACAGCACAGCACAGCATAGCATTGTGAGTGCACGTGTCTACTGCGGTTTGACCACACCGCGAGTAACACGAATTAGCCGAAAGCAGAGCACAGCACAGGATAGCATACCACGCTATCGCATAGTATATTCCAGTGGGTACCCCGATTTTAGCGCACCCCGTGAAAAATCGAAACAGGCGTTCTTAATACACTTTGCTCTTATCTGTAATGGGCAATGTATAGCTTTCAGTTTGACGGAATATACCGATTAGGCCGCTTTTAATTCCCGCATGATACTTTACAAAAGAATGGAGGCCCAAAAACAACATACCTCATGAGAGGGTTGTCTGCGCCGTACACTGCATCCCTCACGGTGCAACCCTCCGGAAACTCCGGGTCCTGCTCCACGTACGTCACCACCGTAGCCTTCGGCGACTCGATCGTGCCGGCGTCGCAGTCCTCCTTTTTCCCCAACACCTAGTACGCCATATCATATTACGAAGCGTTAATGTTAGTTCCGTCGGCAAAAACCCACGGAAAGGCAACAGCAGCAGCAGCGGCAGCAGCAGCGGCAGAAGAATTGTCGCTGTCATTGTCATCATCGTAATCACCATGGCGATCATCATCGTTATTATCATCTTTGTGGTCATGATCATCATCGTCACCACAATCGTCATGATCGTAGCCTTCGGCGACTCGATCATGCCAGCATCGCAGTCCTCCTTTTCCCTCAACACCTGCTTACGTGCCGGGATACTGGGGACATCAACGTTCGTGACGTAGCTGCGAACGAGCGGAAACGCATCAGCGGCAGCGGCAGCACCATCAATATCACCACAACCACTACGATCACCACCACCATCAACAACAACCACTACCACCACCATCACCACCGCCACCATCACCAGCATCAATGCACGCTAATACACAACCTTTGCAATGTCGGGAACACGGGCGCACCTCACCACAGCACACCGCACCGCACCTTCAACAGCGTGGATTTTCCGCAACCATTGATCCCCACGAGGCCGGGCTTCAGACCCTTACAAATGAGTTAAATGCGGCGCAATCTGAGCCAAGTGCGGTATAACCTGAGCCAATGAAATTCAACACGTGCAGCAGCACTGGTAGCACATCTCTTAAAAGCGTACCATCCCATACACCGCACCGCACCTTGAGCAGAGTAGATTTTCCGCAACCGTTGATACCCACAAGGCCGAGCTTCTGACCCTTGCAAACGGTCAGCTGAACCCCCTCGAACTGGAATCGTGCTCCGTCGAAGGTATTAGTGAGACCATCTGCAATCAGGAGCTGGGGGGTACCGGTGACCACCTACTTCGAAGTATTTGGGGGTGAGGGGGGGAGGGGTGGGGGAGGCATGTGGGGTGGGGTGCGTTTTTATAAGGCAAAAAAGGGTGAAGCGCGGTGTTTACGTGAGGAGAGCCCATCTACGATCACGAGCTGAGGATTACCGATAACGAGTTACTCAGAGGGGGGGGGGGGGCGTTTTCGCGTAACACACAAGGCAGCGGGGCTGTTCACATAGATGCAGGTAGCGGTGGAGTCGCTCCGCAGAGTCACTCCGCACCGTGCGAAAATCTCGGGGTTGGGTTCTGGACGAGACCATCGATCAGCTGCGCGTCCGACTGAACGTCGCCCTGCAGCGACAAACCGCATTTTATGCGGCGCAGTCTCCGCTACCCGCAACAACTAGCTCCACACCGAAGACCCCCTGTCGGGAACTATTGAAACGCCTGAGTAACGACCAACGGGAATGCCTTCTCCGACTGTGGGACCGGCTGCCACTTCACGACAAGCTCCTTTACCTCGATCTTTCCGCCGACATGCCGGGACGAGACAGCAACCGCCGCGTCTCTGTCGTTATATGCAAACCTTGCCAAAACCCCGACGACATCCACAACCTGCTCAAACATCTTCCTGCCAACCTCACCAAGTCCGTCCTCAACTGCTTTCACACCAAGTCCCCCCTTACCACTCACCCTCGACGACGTCTCGACGCCGCCGGAGGGGCTCAAGGCCCAACAAATCACGGGCCATCAACTTGTCCGCGGCCGAGGTCGTATTATTGCGGTTCTATATGAGACACAATGGGAAGGACTCGTCAGCCCTTCTTGGGAACGCGAGCAGCATATTCAACACTTCCGGCTCCACATCCTGAGGCACTGGTCGGGCACGCCTCCATAACTCGCGCCAACCTGGCGCCTTCCGCACAAACGGACAGGTCGATGGTGAAGACCCTTTCGCGACTTCGCCGGCAGCACCACTCGCGACTGTGCCACATACCACGCAAGACGCTCGTGCACGTTGTTCCAGGCTTTCCAAGCCCGTTTTCCCACCCGACCTCTTGTATCCTCCCAACCCCCCCCTGCCCCATCTTCAACATCAACCGCTCGACCAAGGGATGGCTCCCTTGATCAGGCGGCTGGTTTGAGGTGTGGGCGGGAGGTGGTGGGCACGCCGAGCCCTTTCAGGACGCTCCCCTCGACGTCTCCGATCGATGCGCTGCACCGCGCCCGGCCTGTTATTTCCGAAAATTCGACAGACCCTGCCAACCTTGTGGAAGACCCGGCGGCAACGGCTACCAGCGGCATCAACTCCCTCCCTGGCACCAATGCCTCTTCTCCAGGGCCATCGAACCTCGAATCCTCTTCGACTTCTGCTCGACGATTCCGTCCGCGCACGCCCGCCAGCGCCCGCTACACCCGCGGCAAAACAGCATCAACGACGACTTCCCGGAACACCGGACTTTTAGCTGACCGCCCCGTGCTGACCACACCACTCTCCCTGGGCCCAAGGGACGATTTCCCCGCGGATTCTTACGTGGAAGGCTCGACAACTCCGTCACCAAAAACATGCCAGGAGTCACCTTCACCGCCACCTCTTCTAGGATCGCGGACTACTGCAGGTACAGCGTCTTTTTTCGAGTATGTTCCTTCTTTGCCGCATTTGCGTGCTTCTAGAAAAAACCTCTAGGGTTCTCCGTCACGAGCTTCTTCGAACCGCCACGGACACCCCCCCGGGACTTCGGCACCGCCGAACATTCCCCCTGCGACTTCACGGTTCCAGTAGCCACGGTTGAGCTGGCCTCCCCGACTACGCTCCGCGACACCCCGCATGACTGCCGTGCCCCCACCCACTCCGTTGCCCCGCCGTTACACCGCGACATACTCTTGTTGTTTCGGGACTCTTCTTCCATTTTCTCGCAGTGGTACCCCTCGGCGTTCAGCGTCGACATCGGGTACTACAACAGCGCAAAACAGTTCATGATGGCGGAGAAGGCCGAGCTCTTCGGCGATATGGCGACTCGCCCGAACATCATGGCTTCCACGGACCCCGCGCAGGAGAAACGCCTTGGACGCTCCGTCTCCAACTTAACCAAGAGTTTCGGGAACAACACCGCAGCGACATCGTTCTCCAAGGCAACCTAGCAAAATTCTCCGCCCCCCCCCGCTTGCAGCAGCTCCTGGATTCCGTGACAAAAGCCTCGCCGAAGCCAGCCCGTACGACCTAGCCTGGGGCGTGGGTCTCAGCGCTGGTGACCCGTGAGCTCTCCGACCTGCGACCTGGCTAGGACTTAATCCTTTGGGCGACATCCTCATGGAGATTCGCCGCCAGCTTGACTCTCCCGCGCCCACACACCCTCCCCTTTCAGCTCGCGTTTCCTCTTCCGATCGCGGAATCCGCGAGAGATGGACACCGATCCGTCCACAACCACACCCTCTACGTTCGACCAAGCTCTGCCCCCTTCCTTTTCCTCCTCGACGCCCCCCCCCCTTGCACATCCATCAACGCTGTCGTAAAGAACCCAAACCCATGTTGTTAAACAATCCATTTTACGTCCCAGAACATGCCCGCCGCCCGGGCCTTTTGAGCGGCGACATTACCGTCGACGACGCTTCTTCTACCGCACGGATTAAAGCACAAAGTGGACCCACTGCCGCCACCCGCTGCGGTCTCGTGGCCCTCCTGGACCCTGGCTCGCTTTAGACGTTCATCTCCGACGACGCCTGGTCCAGCATGAAGCACCACGGCGCGGAATCTGCCACCTGCGAGATGCACGCGACTCCTCGTTCCTGGGCCCTCGACATCCGTTCGGCTCAGCGTTCAGTTCTTACATGGCGATGAACCATTCGCTGAATTTTGCGGTTTGGGCGTGAGTTGTTCCGCGAGGTACTATGCAACACCCAGTTCTTCGTGGGCGAGATAGCTGTTGTGCCCCCTCGCGGTCTTCAATACCTGCTGCAAAAAGGAACGGAGGTGAAATTTCTCAACTTCCAGGTCCACGTACTTGCGCCAGGTCCACGTTCTTGCGCTCAACGGCGTGAAGTCGTGCGGCTTCAGCGTCAGCGGTTGCATCGAGAGGCACAGACGACGGGACCAATGGCTGAACAGTGGGGGGAGGTACAGAGGTGGTCGGGGCAATTGATGGTATGAGCGGCTGGATAGAAGCAGTGGGAGCAGGCGGTGGTATGGGCGGGTAGGCCGGGGGGTAGTGGATAGGGACGGTAGGTGTCGCCGAACGGGTAGGCAATTGGGCCGCAGGCGGGGGGGTTTGGGCGTCTGTGCCGGGGGGTGCGAGAAAGTCAAAAGAGAGTCAACTCCGCAAAATAAACAGATAGCGGAGTTTCGGTATCACAAGGGGGTTCTTGCCTGTCGGCGGGGGTTAAAGTAGGAATCATCGTCGTCACTGGAAGACGAAAACGGCATGTTGATGGATACCAGGCAGCGCCAGCACGCCGTCGACATGCCGTTTTCGTCTTCCAGTGACGGCGATGACTCCCACGTTCACCCCCCGCCGACAGGCAAGAACGCCTTTGTGATACAGAAACTCCGTTATCTGTTCCTTTCGCGAAGTTGACTCTCTTTTGACTATCTCGCACCCCCTAGCACAGACGCCCAAACCCCCCGCCTGCGGCCCAACTGCCTACCCGTTCGGCTACAACTACCATCCCTATCCACGAACCCCCGGCGCACCCACCCATACCACCGCCTACTCCCACTGCTTCGATCCAGCCGCCCATACCATCAACTTCCCCAACCAGCTCTGTACCTCCCCCCACTGTTAAGCCATTGGTCCCGTCGTCTGTGCCTCTGGATGCAACCGCTGTTGACGCTGAAGCCGCACGAGTTCACGCCGTCGGGCGCAATCACGTGGACCTGGATCAGGGCAAGTTAGAAAGCACTTCCGTTCCTTTTGCAGCAGGTGTTGAAGACAGCGAGGGTACACAACAGCTAATTTCGAGCTGCAAGCTCGTTTTGGGAGACATTCTTGTTCGTTGCGATGACGCTCCACAAGAAAACCTTGACTCCACGCGCTGGGTACCTCGCTAGATCACCCCGTTTTACAGATGCTTCCGCAAGGCGATCAAAACTGGCCCTACTTCGCCCCTTGCTCGCATCGTTGATGGTGTCTTTGAACAAGCGCGCAGACACCTCCAGGAAGATGACTCCGGATCTTCAGCTTTCCGCCTGTTGCTACGCCTTATGGGCTCCCATTTTTGACCACGGAGATCAAGGCCGGGTCTTCGAGCGGCTCCAGGCTTTCGGCGTTCCCACCGGCACCACGTTGAGTGTATTTTTACGGGCTTCTACGGAGCTTGTGTCGGCAGTACAAGGCACCGAAAAGAGTTTTAAGCTTAGTGATGCCATGGTACTAGGGGTGGTCAGGACCAGCTTGAGCCGGGGATTTCCTGTTTTGGCCCCAATGCCTCATCCAGGGGCTTCGATGACAGTCGTGGCGCCTTTTGTCTCGGTGTCAGCCATGCGGCTTGCGTTTGAGCTTTATGCTACTAACACACACCAGCCATTAAAGGGGATACACTTTTTTCTTTTACCTCCCCTGGAGGCTACACGACATTGTCGTCGTCCCCGCCGTCGTTGGCTTCTGCTTAGCAGACGCCTTCGGGCAACACCCAACAGGGTTCTTCTCAAAATCCATATGCTATGAAGATCCCTTCGCCCCACACTGCGTCGGATAGAGACCCGTTTAGCACCGACTACAACCACTGACCGCTTGAACATTTCCAAGAAGTTTACACGGTGTCCATCACGCCCAACACAAACGACCCCCCCCCTTTGGAGCGCTCTCCGTACTGCCTCCGCTCGTGCAGACATCCTGCGCTCGTACAGTGGGCAGCTGTGGAACCCGCCACCACAGCGTGAAGATATGCCAGACCTCCTTCACCAATACCACAGGCGTGCTCAGTCCCAACCTCGGTAGGCTCGGCGACGGAGGTTATGGGTTTAAGCAGTGGCAACAACGCATGCGCTCGTACCGCCGCGGACAGAACGGGCGACAACACAGCCATGCCAGGAGCAACTCCAAGCGCAACAATGGCCCTCGATCCGACCGCAACTCCAACAACCGGCGAAACACAGCTCGGGTAGCCCACGTCACTCTAACTCTCCCGGCTCTCAGTGGGGCCACTACGCCGCCAAAAACCAGGAGCGACAACCTCTGCAACTGGTTCGTCACAGCAGCCTCCTTCACCCCACGGACCTCCCGACCGCCTCCACCTCTTCGACCGCCTCCACCGTCCCCAACTCAACGTCCTCCAACACGCGCCATGGCTAGCCATGCTAGCCTCTTTCGGGCCCACGCCACCGTAGGCCCACTTGTTTGTGTATATTTCGTTGAAAAAGGCTTTAACGTTTGTGCTCAGAGTTCATACTTTGCCTCATAGATACTCTGGCCATTGCTCGCTGACTCTCCTCCCCCATATTCTACCTCCTTCTTTTCAGCTAGGTTCGCTTTCAATTCGTTGATACCCCGCCCCTGCTTTCTGCTCATGCATACAACGGGCTTGGGTTTTACCAGAGGCATCTTAGCCTCATGCGCAAGGTGTGAGGCAAGTATGTTGCCTCTTTTTATGTCCGTTTTCTCGAATAGCAGCATCTTCGACCCCATTTTAGTTCAAGATGTCTTGACCATCTGTTTTTTTCGCGTGTGATCTGCATCTACAACTATTCAGGGTGGGCTAATGCGATGCAGTGTTAACTGTATGGTAGATTTCCACCTATCTTACGTAAAAGGCTAAGACATTTCATGACATTGATACCTTGGTGGTCTGACTACGATTGCTGTAGCCAATCAGTACCCACCTACTGTGAGCCCTTTCGGCTAACGATAGGAGAGGTCCAGTGCTCATGTGCAATCATAAGATACGAACACAAACTACACCAGAAGGTGGCGCCTATGGTACGAAGGCAACAGGAGAGCTGCTGTACGCGTACAAGCAATATGGGCCCGTCAAGAAGAAACGAAAAAAAATACTAAAGCTTGCTACCATGTTGTGACGCCAACCTCGAGCAAAGGCCATGCTTCGTGTATACCAGGGTACAAGGTTTAGTGTAGCACTCGCCGCTGAGCACGATTTCTGAATCCAAAATCCTTAGCGTCCCCCCGAACGGGAGGTTGGCGTTGTTACTATATTACTGAGGACGACGGCGCGGCCGACCAACCGACGGCGCGAGCGATGAGGGCAGCCCAAGGCCGCCAACTACTGTCAACCGAGCGAGGAGGTCGAATGCCCGAGCGACCCGGGGAGCGACGGAGCGACGGAGCGACCGAGCCAATTCAGAAATAAGCCGAACAAAACAGAAAAAAACGACGCCGACCTACATCATCACCACCACCACCACCACCACCAACAACACAACACAACAACATTCCGTTATATAGATATCATACGTAGGTTATTTTGTTGGGTCGTATTCGCGGGCCTACATTTGTACGTATAACATCCTGTAGAAGGTGTCGACGAGTCATTGACACGCCACAGCAGCGAGCCACATACATGTCACTTTCGCCAGGGTGCGTAAGGTATTCGTATTTTATAGCTACGGCAAACCGGCGCGGCTTTTTCTCTGCCTGACGTGGACTGCACATGCATTCGTCTTAGAGGACCGGCGTACACACAACAGTAAGCCCGGAGAAAAAACAACAGCAGTAATGAATAGTTAGCGGGTTCATCCTGATATGGCTCGCTATCGTCGAGCACCAGAGAGAAGAGACATAGCTTTGGCAAAGATAACCGCTTTGGGACTTCAGAGGGAACAGGTGCCGAAAAAATATGACGATTACGTACACCATCGGCGACACGAAGCACGCAGCCCGGCCTGTTAGGTGACCGGAGTGCAGCGTGAGCAGGTGTACGACACGCGCGCGGAAGGGCGATAGTTGTACAGCAGTACTGCTGTTGTCTCACGCTTTCCGTAGATGGCTGATGACTGGATATACAGTGGTAGAAACCGCACATTGTGGTTCGTATTTGGCTCCTATAGTAGGCCCCCCTCAATAAGCCGGCGGTCTGCGTCAGTCGGTATCTCCACATAAAGCCGTCTTCTGATGACTGGATAATATAGTTGTAAAAACTGCACCTTGTTGTTGGTATTTTGCTCTTAGAGCAGCGGTCCCCATATAAGGCGGTATCCCTATAAGGCGGTATCCCTCTATAAGGCGGTCATAATCGATTGACGCGACCGGGAAATATGCACTCATAACCTGCAATGAATAAGGTTGCTTCTCCCAATAAGGGGTATTTCTAACGACACTATTTTTGGCAAGTTCAATTTTCTTGCCAATTTGGCAAGTTCTTGCAAATTTGGACTTCCCAGAATAGCAACTAAAAACTTGCCAAACTTGTTTTGGGACATTTCAGTTCCGATTCGATGACAAGATTTTGGAAACTGTAGGTTTCCGCAAGAAACCGGCCTTTGCGCGGCGGATCGAATTCGAGTAACGGAAGAGTATTTTGTAAGGGGCCGACGAGCGAGCACATCGCACGCGGCCAGTCCTCACTCGGCATAGGGCAGAGGAGACATCGAGTCACGAGTACGTACGAGCAGACGAAGGAGAGACCTGGCTCCTCGGTCGTAACTCGTCCCGTGACCGAGGTAGTGAAACTTGTTTTGTATGTTTGATGGCAGTGAAACTAGCCAATCGATCGATTTTCGTTTGGTCTCACTGCTTGATCATGGACAACGACTCGGGCTTCGCGGAGGGGCACATTAACGTGCGGCGGCGCGCTAGCCTCGGGCGGGGCGGCGGTCCCCTCCCCAGTTAGCGTTGGCGGAGCGAGAGGGGGGGCGGCCCCGGGTCCTCGCTCGGAAACAACCCAGACGCTTGGGCGGCCCAGGTAGCCCTCCCTCCCGGTTTCGATGCCGTCATGCAGCAGTTCCAGCGGATCGCCGCTTCAGGCGCAACAATAACAGCAGCAGCAACAGCAACAGGAGCCGACGCAACAGCAGCCGCAGCACCAACAACAGCAGCAGCAACAACAGCCGAAGAAGCAGCAGCAGCAGCAACAACGACAACAGCTACAGCAGCAGCAGCAGCCGCAGCAGCAACAACAGCAGCAACAACAGCAGCAACAACAGCAGCTACAGCAGCAGCAACAGCAGCAACGCTAGCAGTAGCATCAGCAGCCACAATAGCAGCAGCAACAACAACCAGAACAGCAGCAGCAACAGCAGCCACAGCCGGGCCTCCCTCCCCCGCAACCAGGATACCAGCTGGGGGGGGGGATTCCCCGGGGGCTCCTGCCGCTGGGGTGGGGCGGGGCAGGGGGAGCGCAGTTCCCCGCACCAGCCCAAGCACCCCGCCCGCTGGCTGCCGTCAGCGCGGCGCTAAAAGCCAACGCGAAGGCGACGGCGGACCTTTGGAGGTCTCGCGAAGGGCAAATCTTCTATATGGCGCGTGGATGCTTCCACGTGCCGGAGGACATGTCTGCCGCCCTCGTGGGCATACTGCTGAAAAAGGTCGCCCGTGCGGCAGCCGACGTGACGCGGCAGTTGCAGTCTCTCTCGGGGCTCACGGCGTAAGATTATCATTCACCCGCCCCGCCCGGGGTGTCAGCGAAGCCTGTGCCCGCCGATCTACACTTCAGCACGTTCATCGGTGCGTTTGTGGCGGTAATCGACTACGACATGGGCGACGCCCCGGTTATGTGCAGGCATACGGTCCGCGAACTGCGCGAGAGTCTGATGGCCGTCGAGGGTAGGCTGTGGGGGTACCTGCAGTAAAATCGAATCACCCTCGAGCCCTTCCCCGAGCAAGTTAAACACGCGCTCATCGTCGCTATCAACGCGGCTTTTGGCGAGGCCATGTACACGCTCGCGGTCGAATAGGCGGACAGGTGGCGGCGGCACCAACTCATGCCCCCCCCGCCGGGCCCAGCTTTTCCCATGCGAATTTCGCCGGGCTGGAAGGACTGCCAACCTCTGGGGTACATGGACTGCGCCTGGAGTCCTTTTTGCGCCAGCATTTACTCCATAGAGAGCGTCGGCGTGCCGTCGGCTCCCTTTTGATGCCGCTGTGAGGGGTTTCAATAAAATCTAAGGGCGTTATGATGAGAAAACTTGGCAAATATTTCCAAACACTTGTCAAATATGCAGCGTTTCGCGATTTTTAACAGTTTCGGAAAACGTTTTTTTTCCAGAATGAAAATATTTCCAGAATCAGAGGAAAAAATCGCGTTTCGTTCTGGGTTTCGCCCCCAAATCCAGAACCAGAGAATTTCTTGGGGCTGTCGTTTTGGACATTCAAGTTCCGCTTCAAACCCAGAATGAACCGGGCCCGAGATTTGGTGTATCAGTGTTTTAGTGTGGAGAGCGCTCTGATGTGAATTGCCCACTCCACGTACCTACAGCAGTACCTGTACCTGGACACACATGAGACATGACAAAATAAAGCACACGCCGTACCACCAGTAGCTAGCCGCAGCAACAGCAGCAGCAGCGAGACATGCATGCAGTAGCGAACGGCCGCAAAGATGTGGGCCCCCTCAACGAAGGTTCGAATCGGTGCTGGCACGCTACAAGGGGCAAAGGAGAGGAGAGCTGGGACAGGGGCTGCTGGGTACTGGGGGCTGGGGAGAGAGGCTTGCCAAGAGGGCCAGCTACAGCGATCGAGAGGCACAAAAGGGCTTTCGAAGCTGAGGGTGTCGTTTTACTCGCCGTGCACTCCCGCTGCGTGCTTTGTTGCTTTGACAGTCTCGGCACAAGCCTGTATTTGGCAGGGTCATCGATTTCACGACGTAGCGTACCTGCTGTTAAAAACAACACCTGGTACCTGGCACGTGAATTCGCGCACACCCACACACAGCTACGTACGTGGGGGTTGATTTCGATTGCTGACAACCACTGACACAGAGCCACCGCGTTATTTTATGTTTGAGCCGACCACGGGTACGCAGGTCCTGGCCACGCGCTGCTGCTACTGCTGCGTGCTTCGTCGCACACGCAGTCTGGTTAGCTGTTTAGCTTGCTCCCTGCTGCTGACGTTCGTTCATTCCTCGGCCAAATGCAAAAAAACAAAAAAAAAAACACTTTGAAACCTCTCTGAACGCGGCCGATTTTTACACCAATCAGCACGAAACGTAATTTTGCCATTTCGTTCAGGAAAAAGAAGAAAAAAGTGGTTCTGGAAATGTTCATTCTGATTCTGGAAAAAGAAAAATTATTTCCGAAACTGTCTTTTGTCGTCTTTTTGGAGAGTGTTGCCAGTTTTTTTTTTTTTGCCAAAATAGCAAGCTCAAGTTTTTGGAAATTCCGTCAGTGTGGATACCAGTCCCTATTCCCTAGATCGTACCGCCTCCTAATCACTATAATCCATCAAGATCATCCTGGCTCCTCGAGGTAGACTCTGAGGTGTTTCCTCATCATCGACCCTCGAGTGTGCGGTTGCGCACATAACCCACTCGGTGTGTCTCCACACCTCCATCTGAGAAAGAGAAACCTGCGAAGGGACTACCGTCCTACATCTGGTCGTTTTAGAAACGACTCTAAGGGCCGTTCTTATCGGAGACGTGAATTTCCTAAATTTCCTCTTTTTTTTCCAGGATTTCCATGAAAAAACGGCTGCATTATTATCGAGCGCGGGGTTGTTTGTCTTTTTTTTTCCTGATTTTTGAAAGCCGAGCCATAAAGCAAGACCGCCACCACCACCCACACCAGCAGTCACGCGCGTCGTCACACAGCAAGCATGAACGACATCCCGGAAGACCGCAGAGGAATTGCCCCAGGCCAAGCAGATTCTTGCAATCCGGCGAGAGCAGCGACGGAAGGACGACGGGCCCAGTGCGAACGAAGTTGCCTGGATTTTCAAGGGGAAGCACTTGTGTAGATGTGGGGTCAATCACCGAGGCCACAGACAGCATCAGCCCCACGAACACTTCGATGGGACACCAAACACAGGGGAAGGAGGCAGCTGCTGAATGCCAGGGTAGGTGTTTGGACGCCGGTGCTGAGAGCGTGGGGCTCCGGGACAGCAGCAGCAGCAGCAACAACAGCTGATGGTGATGAAGGTGAGGATCAAGTCCATACAAGTTCAAACATTTTCAAATGTTGCACGTAGCTTGTTCGTCGTACGAGTTCGTACATTTTTGAATTTTGAATTTTGCACATGCTCTACAGCAGTAGTCTACACGAAATCGTATATTTTTGAATCTTGCACGTACAGCAAGATATATAGAGCTGTGATCTGTGAGTGGGCACACAAACTACAGCTGTATTTGTATGGACATCATCGTGAAGTACGCGAGAGCAGGTAAGAAACTCCTATTTGGGCTCAGGCTCGCGGCTTATTGTGATCTCAACGTTGATCGTAGGATTTTAAAGGCTGCGAGGTATTATATACTAGGTGGTAGTATTTACGGTGGCGTTCCTGCCTGATCACAAACGCTTAGCCGTAATTTCTTATTAAACAAAGCTCTTTCTTAAAATATTAACTCCCAAGTTCTTGACGTAAGTCGCGTACAGTATACCAGGTACCAGTATACAGCAGTACTGTATATTAGGTATATATGGGTATACGCAGGACTTTAACAGCACATTATACAGTATACACTGCTTTGTGTATAGTCTACTATTATTATATAATTGGGTACTGCTGTAGTCATCGGTTAGCGCTCCTTCCGCTCAACATTGTCGTATGGATGCGCAGTATACATTGCCAGGTGGTATTATATTTCTGGTGGTGTGTTGCACTGGTCCAGTCTGCCAGTATACGCTTCCAGTTCTGATGCAATCCAGTATACTGCTTCATAGCGCAGTTTTTTTATCTCTACTGTTTCAGGCTACTCGTTCGAGTGCGCAGCCCGATTTTACGCCACACGTCCATGAGATTAAAGTTTGTGCCTTTCCCCGGTGCTCGCTACGTTTTGAACACAGGTCAAGTCAAAGCGAGCACACCGGTCCAGTCAGAAACTATCCCAGAGGGGGTCGTTCTTACGCTTTGCGCGGCTATGAAGGGGAAGTCATACTCTGTCGACGAAAACATTACGTTGGGGTACGGAAGCAATCAGTGCAAGGCGTCTGATGTGCTTGCCGTCATCAGGAAGGAAGATGTCGCGGAGGATGCGTCCTCCATCAACACCCGGAGGTCGAAGCACCGTTGTATGCTGGTACTGGAGTCGATTGTTTCCGACAAGCACCGGGGAACCTTTTTTCAATCCCGCCTGTCGTGCTCAAGGCGAGAATCATTGGTTGTCGATTCCCACCCCCCCCCCTTCCCCCCTTTTTTTTTCCTCCGAGTCTGGTGGAGCAGTGGAGGGTGAAACTTTGTGGCTTATCGTGAGAGTACCACGGTGCAGCTGGCACCCGTATATATTTCATAGGAGTCCAGGGTATTGGTTGTCGATCCCCCCCCCCCCCAACACCCGGTTTTGTTCCTCCCAGTCTGGTCAAGCAGTGGAGGGTGTAATTTTGTGGTTTATCGTGAGAGTACTCTTGTGCAGCTGGGCCCCGTTTTGGTTTGTTTAAAAAGGAGTCCAGGGGATTGATTGTCGATTCCCCCCCCCCCACCACCCCGTTTTGTTCCTCCCAGTCTGGCCAAGCAGTGGAGGGTGTATTTTTGCGCTTTATCGTGATAGTACCACGGTGCAGCTGGCGCCCCGCCCCCCTTTTTTTTAGTAGGAGTCCAGGGTATTAGTTGTCGTCGTCCCCCCCCCCCCCCCCCCCCCCCCGTTTTTTTTTCCGCCCAGTCTGGTCAAGCAGTGGAGGGTGCAAGTTTGAGATTTGTCTTGCGCATACCACGGTGCAGCTGGCCCCTGTTTTTTTTTGTAGGTGTAAAGATTATTTTGTTGCCGAGCGTCAAAACAGAAGCCCATCCCCCCTCGCCCCTGGTTGTTTTCCTCGCAGTCTCCTTGAGCAGTGGCGGGTGTAATTTTGAGTTTCGTTGTGAGAGTACCCCGTTGTAGCTGGCCCCAGCTCACTACGTGTTTATTTTTTACGTGCAGGTTGATAGAGCATACTGGGTATTCGATATTGGCAAGCGAGAGTGCTCCATCTCTTGGTTTGTTGTCCCATCAAACCACAGTAATATATCGGCTAATAAGCCCCTCAAGTATCATATTTTTTTCCCTCGGGAACGTATGCATTTCAGCTTAGGACACGTGTGGGTTTCAAAGATATCGTGGCTGAATCCGATGCAGGAGCCCTCATAATCCTATTGAAGTCGTTGATTGGGTCGTCGTGGCGCGGAAGTATGTTTATTACGATCTCCAGTAACTACTATGCGTCGTCTCATCGCAAACACATCCTGTGAAACGCAGATTTTAACAGGTCCAGTGACGCCATCAGTACCCCTCGTATTCATTTTCACGTGCTTAATATACTTATGCAAGCATCCGACACCATGCTCTCCATCAAAAACCGAGTAGCACAAAACGCGGGTAAAGGGGTACTTACAGGTAAAAGCTCGGCAACCTACTGCTCTGTTGCAAACGAATAACGGAAAACAAGGAGTAGGCGGAAGGTTCTCCGGCGTCCTCTTTCTTACAAGAAACTAATATGTACCCTCGATATATCATAGTATAAAAAAACTGCTGGCGCATCCATATTGGGGGAAAGAGCACTTTCTATTCGTACGCTCGATAATCGCAGGCACTCCTATAAAAAATCAAGGAGGCAGCTTTACCGGGGTCCTTCAGCGACAAAAAGTAACATTACACACTCCATTCGTTTATGAGGCTGGGAGGAAACCGAAAGGGGCAGGGAGGGGGGGGGGGGCGCGGCGGGGGTTGAAATCGTGCATGGTCGAAGTCGTATGACCATGGACCCGCGGAGGGAAATGGTAGGGGAGGGGGGGCTACGTTTCTGACGATGGACAAACAAAACCTCGCACTCTTATTGAAAAAAAACCGGGCCAGCTGCACCAGGGTACTCTCACGAAAAAAAAAAACTTACACCCTCCACTGCTTCATCTGACTGAAAAGAAAAAAATGGAAGGGGGGGCTTCGTTTCGGACGATCGACAACCAATACCTTGAATTGCTATATATACAAAAAGGGGAAGGCAGCTGCACCGGCGTACTCTCACGATAAACCACAAAATTACACCCTCCACTGCTTAACCAGACAGGGGAAAAAAATGGGAGGAGGGGGGGGGATCGACAACCAATACTCTGGACTCCTCTAAAAAAAAAGCGGGGGGGCGTCAGCTGCACCGTGGTACTACCACGATAAACCGCAAAAATACACCCTGCACTGCTTGACCAGACTGGGAGGAACAAAACGGGGTGGGGGGGGACGGGGATCGACAACCAATACCCTGGACTCCTCTCAAAAAAAAAAGGGGGCGCCAGCTGCACCGTGCTACTATCCCGATAAAGCACAAAATTACACCCTCTACTGCTTGACCAGACAGGGAGGAAAAAACGAGAGGGGTGGGCTTTGTTTCCGACGATCGACGACCAATACCCTGGACTCCTCTTCAAAACAAAAAAGACGGGGGCCAGCTGCACCGTGGTACTCTCACGATAGACCACAAAATTACACCCTGCACTGCTTGACCAGACTGGGAGGAACAAAACGGGGTGGGGGGGGACGGGGATCGACAACCAATACCCTGGACTCCTCTCAAAAAAAAAAGGGGGCGCCAGCTGCACCGTGCTACTATCCCGATAAAGCACAAAATTACACCCTCTACTGCTTGACCAGACAGGGAGGAAAAAACGAGAGGGGTGGGCTTTGTTTCCGACGATCGACGACCAATACCCTGGATTCCTCTTCAAAACAAAAAAGACGGGGGCCAGCTGCACCGTGGTACTCTCACGATAGACCACAAAATTACACCCTCCACCGCTTGACCGGACTGGGAGGAAAAAAACGGCGGGGGGGGGGGGGGGGGGGGGGACCAAAACCAATACCCTGGACTCCTATAATAAAGAAACGGGTGCCAGCTGCACCGTGGTACTCTCACGATAAGCCACAAAATTACACCCTCCCCTGCTCCACCAGATTGGGAGGGAAAAAACGAGAGCGGGGGATGGGTTCGTTACGGATGATGGACAAATAACTCCCTGCACCCCTATTCAAACAAAAAAGAAGGGGGCAATCTACACCGTGGTACTCTCACGACAAACCCCAAAGTTACACCCTCCACTGCTTCGTCAGGCAGGATTTGAAAAATAGAGAAGGGGGGGGGTTCGTTTCTGATGCTCGACGGCCAACACCCTGCACTCCTATTTAAAAATAATAAAACCGTGGCCGGCTGCACCGGGGTGCTCTCACGATAAAACACACCATTATTTACACGATAATATACAAACCAAGATAGGGGGCGGGGGGCTTTTGTTTCTGACGCTCGACAAACAATAATAACTGGGGGAGGGGGGGGGGGGGTATAGGCAGCTGTCTTCGAACTCACCACCTGGAATTAGAAAAACCACGCCGTCAGATGCACGTGTCGAATCCAACAACCAACCCCCCCCCCCCTCCGCCTCAGTATTGAAAAGGCCATGCCATCAGACGTTCATCACCACGGTTGACACTCGTCCTTTTTCTGGCCCAACGCTCACCCGTTGACGACCATCACGTCCATCTCCAATAGCTTATACTCCGGCCCACCTCCCATCCTCCACACGCCATTCCCATCCTCCTTGTACCGCACAATCGCCCCCGCCGTACAACGCTCGGATGCCGACAAACTCTCTACCTACGCATTATACAACGCGTAGTAATCTAGGCGTTCCTGAGAATATTCTCCTTCGGGCGAAACTGTCTGTTGTAGGCTAAGAGCGAAGTGGTGGCCGCTCGCGTGGGAGTTTCGCCGCTTCGCGTGGGTTTGGCGGCTGGGCCTGCCGGTTGGACCGCACTCTTGCACGCAGGCGGCAGAACCCCGCCCGTCGCCAGTAGGATTCGCCCCTTTTCTGTCTTGTAGTCTTCTTCCGACGCGACCACTTTGGTTTGCTCATGTCGGCAGAAGTTTTACAGGTGGAAGAGGGCGACGATCAGGTCAGTCCGGCCTGCGAACCCTACACTGAGGGGCCTCCACAGAATGCCCCACGTTGACACGAGGATGCCGAACGACTGTTCGATCTTCACCCGCAGGTGGCTCAGGTAGAAGTTGAAGGTGTCCTGGTCCTATGGCAAGCTTTTCCCGGGGTACGGCGTGAGCAACTTGCCGCTGATTGGGTACGCCGCACACTCGGTGATGTGGTACCCGTCTGGAAGGCGCATAGTTGCCTTTGCCACAGAAGATGGGGTCCACGCCGACCAACCGTTGGCAGCCCCCGGAGCGATGATCGAGACGCTGCAGAAGCGATAGTTGGCATCGCACGTCGCATGTACGTTAAAGCCGAATCCCGTCTTGCTGCCTGAGAAGTACGATACGGTGTGGGAGGTGCTCTTTGCAGGTAGCGCTTTCATCTCGATCAACAGATCATCTGTGGCAGACAAAACATGATCGAAGATTCCGTTGGTGCTCTTGGCCTGACATATGGACGAACAAGAACAGGGCCGGGGAGGCGTACTTCAGAGGGGGTCACATCAGGACGCCAGAACCAAGGTTCCTCACGAAGAAATAACAGGCCTGCCTTCGGAAACCATCTCTATAGAATTCAATATCTTACGTACAGCTTGCATAACCACGCCATAGACTACTGCTGCTGTGACAGGTTGCTGATATATCAATAGTACACGTACCCTCACCTCGAATCCCGCGGCAAAAAATCGGCACTTTTCGTCTGTCCGCGGAAAGACAGAACTGGCCGACTTCACGGGTGTTGTTGATCGCGTCGACGACCTTTCCCATGATGGTGAAAACCGTGGACGGTGAAATGCCAAACCTCGGTGCGATATCCAGGTAGGAACCCGCCGCCAGCATTCGCAGGCCTATCTCCAGCCGGATTTCCACCTAGATAGCTCCATGCTTCGCGCAACGCAGTCCTGGGTAAGAGCAAAAACGATAGAATGTTGGTGTCCACCTCGACCGAGCTCCAACCCATCCGGTAGCAGCATTGCTCATCCCGTTGCTGTGCCTGCCGCAACGCACTTCTGCTTGCCGCAATGCACTACCGTTTGATTGCCTAACGCGACTACTGCTGTTGCAGTGCTACTGTATGTACGAACAGCTGTCATAACCCTGACACATAGCTCCCTCCGTAAACCACGAAAGATTCACCCACGTACTCATACACCAGGTACCTGGTGCCGGTATCACGTACTCGTAGGTAGCATGTACTCGTAGTCGTTCCATGTGCCAGGATTTTGTGGAAGATCTATCTCACAGCTGATGTTTTATTGCTTTGTATAGACTCTGTACAGGTGGTTTTTTGTTCATGAGTACACACCGCCTTGCAGCAGCACGAGTTGCCGTGCAACGTACCGGGCATACAAACTGTCATGTACAGATGGGATGGTAGATGGCAAATGCTCCAAGCGAGAGCTGAGCCTTACAATGCATCTGGGCTGCAGAGGGTACAGCCTTGGGATGCGAAGACAAACTACGTACTCGTATACCAGGTACCTGGTGCCGGTATCACGTACTCGAAGGTAGCACGTACTCGTAGTCGTACCGTGTGTTCTATGGCCGGGATTTTGTGGAAGATCATCTCACAGCTGATGTTTTATTACTTGCGTATGTACAGGTGGTTTTAGATCATGAGTACATACCGCCTTGCAGCAGCACGAGTTGCCGTGCAACGTACCGGGCATACAAGCTATCATATACAGAGGGTATGGTAGATGGGAGATGCTCCAAGCGAGTGCTGAGCCTTACAACGCATCTGGGCTGCAGAGGGTACAGCCTTGGGATGCGAAGACAAACTAGGTACTCGTATACCAGGTACCAGGGTACATCACATGATACTCACTTTCAAAGCGCTCGTTCTTTTGGATAGCTGGACGAAGCTTCACGAAGCGCGCCTCAGACATTCGAACAGTCCTGCGGAAAGCCTTGCGCCGACGTAGATCCTCTCTGAACTCTGGCCATGTCATACCGTGCGGCTCGTAGATAGGCGTCCGTGTCTTGGGAGCATAGAGTGTAGCTCCTGCTGTCAGGAGCATGCCGAACACGACGAGGACACCAGCGATAGCCTTTGGTTTCTGCGCCTCGTGTTTTGAAGGTTGGGAAGGCTCGTGGATCGTTGCTTCGTCCGAGTCAAGGATGAATCCTCTGGAGGCCCAGGCCGCTTCCTTCCGTCGGCCATAATGTTGGGCCACAGTGGTCAACGTTTGAGGCTACCCGATGGTCCCAGCGTTGAGCCACGGCGCTTGTGGGAGCACTGCCTTCGAAATTAGGAAATCGACGACAGGATTTCCTAATTTGTGATTGTTAACTTTTCCATATTTTTTGGGCCTGAAGAATTTCCTAAATTATGACATAACGCCTCCGTATTTTGAGACAAAATATGGAAAATTAGGAAAATTAGGAAAATTAGGAAAATTAGGAAAATTAGGACAAAAAAAGCTCTCCGATAAGAACGGCCCTAAGGTGGCCGTATTGCTCTGGCACACCACGGCCTTGCTGGGGGGCCTCTACTGCTGTAATAAGTCGCGATATCTGGGTCCCAATTCAAATCGTGTCCAGCTGCTGACATCCGGTTGAGTAGTGCCAGTTTCCCGCTATATTGCCTGTGAAATTGCTTGGCACAAGCGGGGAAGAGCGGTAGTGGGAGTATGCGGCGTAGTGCCAGTTTGTCGGTATATTGCCGGTACCGGTACCATGACTGCTGTACGAGTACACATGTGACGTACACATGATACACGGCACATCCAGCCACAGACTTTCTGCGTTTCTGCCCACCTTCGCCAGAGCTTGAGCAGCGATGGCCTCCTCCTCGTCCACCGTAGCCATGGCGATGTGCCTGCGCCTCCTTCTCCTCCCCGTCGCCTCTGTTGTGCCCGGCAATCTCGAGGCATGGCTGCTCGTGCCGAGGCGAGCCGAGGTAGCTCTCGGTGCGACGACATGGGAGCCCAAGCCCACAAAGCACTTCACTTGCGGGACGCCGATCAAGATTACCAGTGCCAGCGACAGTCGTTCGCAGGCGCTCATGGTCAGCACACTGGGGAGAGGAGATAGACGACCGAGCCCTACAATCAGCAACGAAAGCTGGGGTCGAGATGAGAGCAGCAACGTGTGCCGGCTAACCTAAAGGTTTCAATTGGTTCTTGAGGCGTTATCAAGGGAAGCAGGATAGGATGAGAAAAGTGCGTCAAACCCCAAACCCGCGGTCACATCTTATCCTACCCTGCGCAGGATCCATCCAAACCCAAAGCAAACATCCCAGGAGACCGAAGGTTGACCGCTTGACTGACCGCTCATTATTCTAAAACAAGTATATTAAGGCGAAAATAAGCTTTGACGCGTCCTACGAAGACTAGTCTTTTACCTGGTAGAATCTTAATCTTTGCACCCAAGCCGTTGGACGAAAAAAAAACTGGATCAATTGCGCAATGTCCAGATCGCAGATAGATGCGCAAGAACCCAGATCGACCCTGCGACGGCGTGTACAGCGTGCATCCTGCTTGAAGTTACTGGATCCGCGGCCACGCAGCGTTGATGCCATCGCAGGGATCCTACGAACACGACTGTTTATGTACGCCGAGCTGATCCGGCGCCTGCCTTCCCACCCCCTCCCCGTCCTTTCATCCCGGCTGGTGTCCCACTCAACTCAAGACGTTTTTGCCTGGGAGGGAGAGAAGGGGTAGCCCCTGATCAGCGATACGAAGCCTAGCACCCAGCGCCCTCGGCGCCGCAAGGAGGGAGGCACGGATAACGACACATCCACGCCTGTGATGGATGGCAGGGATAGATGGGCACGCCGAAGAGTACAAAGCTGGGGACGAGAGGTGGGTGGGTGACCAAGCACGGTGTTTGTTAGGGAGTATTTGTGTGTGTGCTTCGTATCTTCGAACTAATTTGGGCTCAAATTTAAGGATTTTTCATATATTAACATGACTATGAAAACGTTCCTAAAATTCCCGTGCATATCGATGTTCTACCAGTCCTGCTGTAGGTCTACCTGGTAAGAGCACTCTGCTCATGCACGACCAGTATCGGGTACCTGGTGCTCGTCCCCGGTGCGCAAAGGGGTTTTGTCTGGTAGGCGTCCTGCTTTTTGTGCCCAACACGTTAGGCCTGCGACACATTATCTCTACAAGTATCTCTATGAATAGGATGAAGAATGATCACGGAAACTGGGTGCGATGCAGGTGGATGGATATATAGAACGCGAAGAGCACACATACCAATATTGCTGCGCGTACATACTGCTGTGTACTGCTTGCTGACTGGTACGCACGAGTACCAGTGACTTGCTGTTCCGTTGAAAGACAACGTACGCGGCCTTTAGCGAGAGGGGCTACAGCCAGTCCCCGGTTCCCACGATTACTATTTATCATCGGCGACATGCTTGCGAATGCTCATCTAGATTCTAGGCTTGCCGTTATGACATATCGTACCAGGTACTACTACTGCTGTACGTGTTGTGCAAGAGCCGTATCATCCAGTTGCGACCCAGCAAACATGTGTGCGACATGTCACAGCGATATCATACAGGTCCCACCCGGCAACCATGATCTAGATTGTGCAGATCATATAAATCACGGGTCTATCTGCCCCGAAAAGATCTACTGGTACAGTAGTTCGACGAAATGAGGATCGGATCTGTCCAATATGTGGAACTTTATCGGTTATGGACCTGATATTCTCCTCCGCCCTCCCTCCCTCCCTCCTGTCCCCTGATCTCCCCCATACGAAAACCTAACTTCTCTGGTACGGTATTCTAGACCGTGTCCTACAAATGCATGTTGCAGTAGATCGGATTCCCCACCAACAACGAAAGGTATCGATTGACGGCACTATAGGTCCTTGACGGACAACCGTCAAACATGATGACCTACCCACACTAAACGTAGTACATGAAGTCCAAAGGTGCCTTGACGGGTCAAGGCTAGACCATCAACCGAGACGTTTGGTTATGGTAGACCAGACCGTGTTCTTGAACGCATGTTCTCCGCTCGGCTAGACCCGACCTCCCTATCCCTCCCTCCCCTCCTTCCCCCCGTTCCTCTTGCCCTGATCCTCTCGGGTGCAAAAAGCCAACTCCCCGCGACGATTCTTGACGTCAGTCAAAACAAGTGGCAGGATGGTTCGCAACCTTTCGAGATACCTGAGGGCGTCACCAAGTTCCGACTGGTGAGAAAGAGTACACAACACGTCGGGTAGATCTATGCAAATCCCTGTTGTCTATGATCTAGCATGGTATTCGAATGCGTACCGGGTGGGATCTTAACGTCAACCAAAACAAGAGGCAGGATGGATCGCAACCCTTCGTTGGAGATTCCTGAGAGCGTCACAAAGTTCCGGCTGGTGAGAAAAAGAAAGCGACTGCGCCAAATCAGACCCCCTTCCCATGAACTAGATCATTCGCCATGGTCCAGACCGCTAGGGGCAGGTAGATTTAAAATTTTTGTACATGGTTTTAATCGTATTTGCGATTATACCGTTATCAAAAATCGGTTTCTGGGTGGGGTATACATGAGAGCTTCGCAAGCCAAGAGCTTTGGAGGGGAAAAAATGGTTCGTCATTGCCGTACTGTACTGTATGTAGCATGCATCGTGTTTTCAGGCAGCTGAGATAAGAAAATGGATACGACACGTTTCGGAAGCATGTTAGGATAGAAGCAGCAGCTTGTTTTTTAATTGCAACTTTTTGTTCGGGAGACGATGACGGGGGACAGACTTTTCCTTGACCCGAAACTGTTGGAAATGCCATAGGCCATACATACTTGTTTTTCAACTAGTTTTTCTTTTGAATTTTCTAGGCCGTGTTTTTTTTTTCTTTGCCTGGGTTGCACTTTTAATGTATGATATTACACTCAACACCTGTCTTTTGGGCGAGTTATATGGAACTCCTTAACGCCTTTACAACTGGAAACCCTTTTTTGTTGACAATTTTACTCGAATTAGTATAGGGAGGGATTTTGGGACTCTAAAAAGGGTTAAGCCGAAAACCTTGCAGGAAAAAAATGGTGAACTTTCTTCCGCAGCATGTATGTGTCTTTAGGTTCGCGAGCAAAATAAACAAAAGTAAACAGCACGTCGGATAGATCTGTAGGTTCCGGCTTTAGCGCACCTTTTGGTGGAGTGGGATTCCGATGTATCTGTAGGATGTGGCTCCAGGTAGTCGGTAACTGGTTAACGGTAAAAATGATTCATGATAAGATTCTACAAATAGATTGTTGCGCGCGAATTTGTGATTTTCTACTTTTTATGGTTCCTTTGTGTGGTCGATGAAATCGATCCATTCATCCATCAATCAACCAATCAACCAATGAATGAATGAATGCACGAATGAATGAATAATTTAATTCAGTGACTCAGTAATTCACTAATTAATGGGTGGGTGGGTGAATGGATGAGTGAGTACACAAATGAATGATTGAGTGAACAAATGAATGATTGCATGAATGAATGGATGCATGAAGGCATGGATGGATGGATGGAAGGATGGATGGATGGATATATTGATGGATGGGTGAACGAATGGATTAATGGATGAATTAATGCATAAAGACATTAATGCCTGAATGAATGAATGAATGCCTGAATGAATTAATGAATCCATGACTTAATGGGTGAACTAATAATGGAATGAGTGACTTAATTGATTATTTAGTTATCTAACGAATTGACGAATGAATGGAACAATTATTAAGTGAGCGACAAACTAATTGAATTGATTATTGTCCTCACGCTTTCCTCTCTTGTCCAGGAGTTTTCGTGCTTCGTCGACGACGACAGCGTCGACTTGGACGTTGATATTTCCGCCCTCACTTTTAACGCCAAGGTAAGCGGTGGAAGGTCGACCTGACGCGTACTACGCTAGAGGTACACCATTTTTTTGCTAAAATATTTCCTGATTGACGGGACTCCTTAACCCTTTTTTAGCACCGCGCTCCCGACATGGGAACAAAACACTTGGAATTGGAGTAAGACATTTTTTTCGGAGATGGAAATGGGTCAAGGTTATTCGAAATAAAAAAAACAAAAAATGGTACATGTGGTGAGCACTCCCCGCGGTTGGGTGAACCCTAAAGTATAGCGAACGGGAAGACTGACGCTCGGTATATGTAGTTGACGGCAGAGGCGGCCCGGAGGACCACAGCACTGCATCCAGGACGAATCGGCAGGACAAGAAAACCGTGCTCAGGCATAGAGGTCCTGTCATCAGCGGCAAAAGCTCGGTGGCGTACTCCTCGCGCCGCCTGAGCCGTCGGAATGCCGTTCGGCCCGTCCCACGATAGAGGTATTAAGGTATACCTTTTTTTGGCGAAAATAGTTTCTGAATGACGGGGGCTCCTTCACCCAAAACCGTCATATTTTTTGTTTTTGTTTTTTAACGTGATTCTCGCTGTGTACCTACTCGTAGGCCATGGGATTTTGTTTCTTCCGGTACTACGATAGCAGTTTTGTTTTTCTCCAGAGATCAGTTTTTTTTCGGGTTACGAAAGGTCTTAAGCTCCTCCAAAAAAAAAGTGAGGAACATCAGGAAAAAAAAGAAAAAAAAAGTGGTTCACCTCTGCCATCGTACATAGCCCGCGTCGTTCTTGTTTTGCAACACATGTTCTTGTTTTGCAACACATGTTTTTGTTTGTGGGTGTGCTTAGGCCACGAGTTGTTGGCCATCAGGTTTTCCCTTTTCCCGTTTACTCAAAAACTAGTTTTGGGGAGAGGAATGGGACTCCTCAAGTAAGGATCGACGCCAGCCACGATAGAGAGTTTTTTTCTGTGGTTCCTTAATTTTGGGAGCTCAAGACCTCTTCCAAGGACTGATTTTGGGAAAAATAAAAGCTGCTATCCTAGCGGATGAAGAATCACACGGCCTAGGTAGGTAGTACACGACGAGAAGATGTAAAAACAAAAATGGCGTGTTTTTTTTCCGACGATTTGGGACTGCTATCATACCGGATGAAATAATCACACGGCCTAGGTAGTACACGACGAGAAGATGTAAAAAACAAGAATGTTTTTTTTTTCCCTACGATTTTGGGTTCAGGAGCCCCGTCATTCAGAAACCATTTTCGCCAAAAAAAGGTATACCTTAATACCTGTATCGTCGCATGCGTCAATTTTCTCATGGCCCCGTCATTGATAAACCATTTTCGTCAAAAAAAGATATACCTCAATACCTCTATGGTAGCAATCGTCAAAACAACACAACCCCCCCAAGAACTGATTCGGAAAAAACTAAAATTGCAACCCGGATGAAGCATCCCATGGCCTAGGTAGGTACACAGCGAGAAGATGCGCAAAAACAAAATTGGCGTGTTTTCCGGCGATTTTGTGCTGCCATCATACCGGATGAATGAATCGCATGGCCTAGGTAGTACACGACGAAAATATGTCAAAACAAAAATGGTCTATTTCCGACGATTTTGGGTTAAGGAGCCCCGTCATTCAGAAACCATTTTCGCCAAAAAAAGGTATACCTTAATACCTCTATCGTAGCATGCGTCAATTTTCTCATGGCCCCGTCATTCAGAAACCATTTTCGCCAAAAAAAGGTATACCTTAATACCTCTATCGTAGCATGCGTCAATTTTCTCATGGCCCCGTCATTCAGAAACCATTTTCGCCAAAAAAAGGTATACCTTAATACCTCTATCGTAGCATGCGTCAATTTTCTCATGGCCCCGTCATTCAGAAACCATTTTCGCCAAAAAAAGGTATACCTTAATACCTCTATCGTAGCATGCGTCAATTTTCTCATGGCCCCGTCATTCAGAAACCATTTTCGCCAAAAAAAGGTATACCTTAATACCTCTATCGTAGCATGCGTCAATTTTCTCATGGCCCCGTCATTCAGAAACCATTTTCGCCAAAAAAAGGTATACCTTAATACCTCTATCGTAGCATGCGTCAATTTTCTCATGGCCCCGTCATTCAGAAACCATTTTCGCCAAAAAAAGGTATACCTTAATACCTCTATCGTAGCAT
Source organism: Undaria pinnatifida (assembly GCA_012845835.1). Taxonomy (NCBI): domain Eukaryota; class Phaeophyceae; order Laminariales; family Alariaceae; genus Undaria; species Undaria pinnatifida. The sequence goes on along the minus strand of JABAKD010000015.1, from coordinate 10,559,534 downwards.
GCGTCAATTTTCTCATGGCCCCGTCATTCAGAAACCATTTTCGCCAAAAAAAGGTATACCTTAATACCTCTATCGTAGCATGCGTCAATTTTCTCATGGCCCCGTCATTCAGAAACCATTTTCGCCAAAAAAAGGTATACCTTAATACCTCTATCGTAGCATGCGTCAATTTTCTCATGGCCCCGTCATTCAGAAACCATTTTCGCCAAAAAAAGGTATACCTTAATACCTCTTTCGTAGCATGCGTCAATTTTCTCATGGCCCCGTCATTCAGAAACCATTTTCGCCAAAAAAAGGTATACCTTAATACCTCTATCGTAGCATGCGTCAATTTTCTCATGGCCCCGTCATTCAGAAACCTTTTTCGCCTAAAAAAGGTATACCTTAATACCTCTATCGTAGCATGCGTCAATTTTCTCATGGCCCCGTCATTCAGACACCTTTTTCGCCAAAAAAAGGTATACCTTAATACCTCTATCGTAGAATGCGTCAATTTTCTCATGGCCCCGTCATTGATAAACCATTTTCGTCAAAAAAAGATATACCTTAATACCTCTATGGTAGTAATCGTCAAAACAACACAACCCCCCCAAGAACTGATTCGGAGAAGACTAAAATTGCAACCCGGATGAAGCATCCCATGACCTAGGTAGGTAGTACACGGCTAGAAGATGCGAAAACAAAATTGGCGTATTTTCCGACGATTTTGTGCTGCCATCATACCGGATAAATGAATCGCATGGCCTAGGTAGTACACGACGAAAATATGTCAAAACAAAAATGGTCTATTTCCGACGATTTTGAGTCAAGGGGAGGCCCCGTCGTTCACAAACCATTTTCGCCAAAAAAAGGTATACCTTAATACCTCTATGGGAGCACTCGTCAAATATCCCCCCCCGAGAACCCGGATGAAGCATCCCATGGCCTAGGTAGGTACACAGCGAGAATCATGTAACAAAAACAACAAAAAATGCTCGATTTCCGACGATTTTGGGTCAAAGACGCCCCCCCGTCGTTCAGAAACCACTTCAGCCAAAAAAAGGTATACCTTAAGAAACCATTTCAGCCAAAAAAAGGTATATACCTTTAAAACCTCTGTCGTAGCATGCGTCGAACCTCAGGACGAACAAAAAAAAAAAGGTGTACCTCAACCGCAAGCGTGCGTCACCTGTATCGCGCGTAATACCTACCTGCTATCAACCAGGGTGGTAAAGAAAGACAGGCTGATGACATTTTACCGGAATGATAAGAAATCCGGGGGGTGTTGCACTGAAGTTAATGTAGAACGCTCACGTACACCGTGAGAGTTAATGTAGAACGCGCGCCCTCTCCCCCACAATGAGTAAGAAACCCAGCCTGGGTCAGGGCGGCCCAGTTTCTTATGGGGTGTCCTGTGCTGTATTGGGTGCAGGGACACCGGCTGGGGACTGCATGGGCGTTAGCGGTACGCCGTGACCACTAGCAACAGGGATTGCAACGCTTGGGTAACTCTGAGGCCTGGCCTTAACAGCCAGACGGACCCCCATAAGTGCGTTGTTGTTAGACTTGCTGAGTCATCCCTCTATAGTGCGGTAGGAGTGTTGCAGTTTTTTTGGTTAACTAATGATTGTGGCCTCTATAGTGCGGTTGAGCTCCTCGAGTGATGGACTACCGGTTAGCTTGATACTTTTACGAGTATACGTGTTTTTTCGAGGACTAGCGCACAGAAGAAGCGTTGGTTGGGTTTTTGCGCGAAAGAACGCCTTCCAAGTATATCTTTCGGGTGATATACTTATTTTTTTTACCTAGCTCCTCATGATAGGAGAGCTCAGAAATTTCTTCGAGTCTGCCTGCACCTTTGCCGTCGGAAGACTCCGCTATCGCATCGCTACTAGCTCGGCCGTTATGATGTGTCTCTAGATAGCTCAGATCCCATGACGCGTTTTTTATTTGGAGATGGTGTTCACTGTTTAGCTTAGCGGTTATACGGTTACGACATGTCTCTAATGAGCTCAGGGGTCATGGCGTATCTCTGACACCCGTTGTTTTTCCCGATTCGCTCGCTCCATCGGTGCGGTCATGGTGTATCTCTGACGCACCGATGTTTTTCCCGATCCGCTCGCTCGATTGATGCGGTCATGGTGTACCTTTGGCGCCGATGTTTTTCCCGATCCGCTCGCGCCACTAATACGGTCATGGCGTGTATCTGACGCACCGGTGTTTTTCCCGATCCGCTCGCTCCATCGATGCGGTCACGGTGTATCTCTGGCGCCGATGTTTTTCCCGATCCGCTCGCTCCATCAATACGGTCATGGTGTATCTCAAACGCACCGATGTTTTTCCCGATCCGCTCGCTCCACCAATACGGTCATGGTGTATCTCTGACGCACCGATGTTTTTCCCGATCCGATCGCTCCATCGATGCGGTCATGGAGTATCTCTTGATATCTCTTGACACCGATGTTGTTCCCGATTCGCTCGATCCTTCGATGCGGCTGTGCTGTTCCATGCCGTGCCATGCCGTCCCATACCCTGCCTTGCCATGCCAGGGGAGCTACTTCGAAACCATCGGGTACGGCTGTCCCATTTCTACAGACAGGGGGGTCGTACACGAGCACGATTCGGTGCAGCCCGAGGCCGGAAAGATATCGGAGGACATGGACTTCGACCTCACCCTCCTACACAAAAGAGTAAGCAAAAAATGACACTAATATAATCGATTAACATACATACATATACACCAGGTACAACCTTTCCCTTCAGGACGTGGCTTGCTTGAAAGCCCCGGGGGGCGGAGGGGACAAAGCTCTTGTAAGAACTAAAGGCGAAAAACAATCAAGTCGCCGTTTTTTAAAATGAATAAACGAAATTCCGACGACTTTTTTGGGGTTAACTAACCCCTTTAGAGCTCCGAAAACCCTTCCCTATTCCCTATACCATTTCCAGGTAAATTGTTGCCAACACGGGTTTCCAGCTGTAAAGGCGTGAATCAAGGAGCACAATTAATGAAAATCCGACATTTTTTTTGGGGTTAACCCCTTTAGAGTCCCAATATATCCCTACCTGCACTAACTTCAAGTAAATTTGTCGCCGAACAGAGTTTCCAATTGTAAAGGCTTTAATTAAGGAGCACAGTTACTGAAATTCCGGCGATTTTTAGAGCCCAGAAATCTCTCCCTATACTAACTTCAAGTAAATTTGTCCCCAAACAGAGTTTCCAGCTGCAAAGGCGTGAATGAAGGAGCATAATCGATGAAATTCCGACGACTTTTTGAGAGCCCCCAAAATCCCTCCCTACGCTAACTTCAAGTAAATGTGTCGCCAAAACGGGTTTCCAGTTGTAAAGGCGTTAAGGAGCCCCCCCCCCGTCGCTCCGAAAAGCTTGTTCAAAACCAAAACAAGTGCTGTTGATAACCTCTATTCTACTAATGCTGTCAAAATTCAGTTGCTTGTGGGGGTGGTTACCCACGCGCATCAATTTTGGTGCTTAAAAAAACTACCTTAGCTACCAAATCCCCCCCGTGATACTCCCCCCCCCCCCGGAAAAATTGCATATAATAGTTGGCCTCGGTTGGCACCGACGCTGTAAAACATTATGTGTATATTGGGGTTGGCGTTGGTTGGCAACGACGCTGTAAAACATGCCAATCACTGCGTGAGCTAGACAACCAGGGTACCGTTTTTTTTTTTTTTTTTGTGGTCATCATGATGGTTGTCGATTTAGATCATATTGTGCGGGGTGGAGAACCCTAACTCCGCACAAGGGGAATGACCGCATCACGTAGTGTGAATATGGTAAGACACCCACGAGGGGGTTACATAGTAGTACCCATTGCCGTCTCTGAAGTGGCCACACCAGAAAACAAACTCATTGGCGTCACCTATAAGCAAGAAAGTAGGCACAAGGTGCCGAAGTCCGTCTTACGAGCGCTTCTTGGAAGGATGCAGTTCACTCTTCATGCGACTCGCCGAACACCTCACGGCGCTTCGCAGTTGGTGCGAGCAATGTCTGCCTGGTTGGTGAACACCCGACGTGCTCAGTCTCGGCATAGTAGGGATGCGAGGGTCTATGGTCATACGACAACGGCATGACAATTTGAGTACACCCCCCATCCCGTTATTATATGCCAGGTCTATGCCATTTGTTTCGTGGCCACGACATACGGCAAGCAGACGTTCGCCAACGCTCGGAGCATCCAGCTTCGCATCCTGGCTTCCTCGAACCTGTCATCAGAATCGCTAGAAAAGGAGACCGCACGGGTCGTGTACACCCAGGAAGGATTTTTGGGGCAGGCAGACGACACCGACCCTAACACCAGCCCACCCAACGTGTTGGTACTCGGCGATCTCCGGAGGATCCTTCCGAGAACAGCGAGCGATGCCGAAGGGGCGGGACCGCGGGTGGGGGCGGGGCGCGAGAGGTGGGATTTTCGAGCACCGAACGTGATCGGCGCGGTCATAGGTGCACCTCCAGAGGTAAGGACTCGTCCCCAGAATTGACACATTTGCAAACCAAACGAGGCAACCACAACGCGGCATCAGGCCTCGGTACGCACCTGCGTAACGGTAGACAGAACGCCACTTAACCCTTTTTCCAACTTCTAAGATTTTTTCCAGTCTAACTCCAAGTGTTTCGTCCCCGTGTCGGGAGTGCGGTGCTAAAATGTGATTCAATTAGACCAATTCAAGACTTGGATCAAATTCGTACCTTTTAGGGAGGCGATATACCGTGTTTGGCCTAATAAATCCCCTGGGGGATAAACATGTTAGAACTCCTTTTTTATCACGCGGCGGTGATATCTTTCGAGGAGGGATGCGGGAATGATGAGGGCGAGAGAGGTGGGGTCTTCGAGCACCGAATGTGATTGGCGCGATCATAGTTGCGCTGCTCGAGATAAGTTATTTTGTATCACCCGGGGTGGTATCTCGTTGGGGGGGTGCGGTCATAGACGCTCCACCAGAGGCAAAGTAACGTGTTGGACCGAAGAAAATGTCCTGGGGGGATAGCTTTATGGGAAATAATTTTTATCACCCCGGGTGGTATCCATCGAGGAGGGGGGTGCATAGGAGGTAGACGAGAGAGAGGTGGGATCTTCGAGCACCAAACGTGATCGGCGCGGGTATAGATGCGACTCCCGACGTAAGTTTCTTTTTGATCACCCGGGGTGGTATCTTGTGTGTGTGTTGGGAGGGGGGGTGGGCGCGATCATGGATGCATCGGTTGAGGTGAAGGCCACCGTGTTTGGCCGCAGAAACCATCGTGGGAGGATCGTTGTGTTGGAAGTTACTTTTTTTTCACTCGGGGTGATATTTATCGAGGGCGGGGGTGGGGAGGACGGGACGAGAGAGGTGAGTTCCTCGAGCACCGTATGTGTTCGATGCAGCCATACATGCGCTGCCTGGGGTATGTTTCTCCTTCACCACCCGGGGTGGCATCTCGTGGGAGTAGAAGGGGGGGCGCGGTCACAGATGTACCGAGGTTTGACCCTCTAAGGGGATGAAAAAAACCCCAGCGATTTCGTTTTCGTTGAAAACAAAATGACGTGACAATATCATTTTCAACTAAAATTTACGGGTTTTCCCTAGGCAATCTTCTTTCTGAGAGAATTTTCGAGTTATCGACGCTAAAACTCATGCTGCACATTCTCCTACGGTAACCGTAACAACATTACAGCTACGTCATATTTTATCCAAGATTTTTCATGGGTCGGACCATTTCTCACGGGTCGGATCGAGTCAGCGTGACCCGGCCCGACCCGTCATACTTGAAAATCTCCTGACCCTACCCGATCCGACCCGACCCGACCCGACCCGACCCGACCCGACCCGACCCGACCCGACCCGACCCCACCCGACCCGACCCGACCCGACCCGACCCGACCCGACCCGACCCGACCCGACCCGACCCGACCCGACCCGACCCGACCCGACCCGACCCGACCCGACCCGACCCGACCCGACCCGACCCGACCCGACCCGATCCGACCCGACCCGACCTGTGAGATTTCGCACACCTCCTGACGCGACCCGACCCAATCCACGATTATTTTGAAGCCTCCAGATCCGGCACGTGGGCAGGGTCACGACCCGTGAAAAAGCCCTTATACTATTCCGTCTTCGGGCGCAGCCTGCGGTATACGACCACCGTGACCATAATTTGTCGTGGGTGGTTGAATTCATTCGGCGCCGTCGGGTGTTGGGGTTAGGTTACGAAACGCCTTCAATCGGGGGGGGGGGGGTACCCAGTTTGTGCATGGCCGTAGTCGTATGACCATAGAATCTCGCATCCCTACAATGCCGGGATGGAGCACGTCGGGTTTTCAGCAACCAGGCAGACATTGCTTGCACCAAGCGCGAAGCGCCGTGAGGTGTTCGGCGAGTCGCATGAAGGGTGAGTTGCATCCTACTAAGAACCGCTCGTGAGGCGGACTTGCCTGTGGATGACAGCTTCAACGAGTTTACGTTATTTCCGGCATGACGAGGTTGTTTTTTTTTTGCGTTGAACCCTGTATGGCAGGCGGTGCCCATCGTACAAGGGTACCTACGCGAGTGGATCCCCTCCGTCGAGATTGTCGGCGAAGAGCTCTTGGTCAGGTGAGTGAGACGCAAAAAAAAAAGCGTCGCACAAAGATCACCTGAGGACCCAGGGGTATCCGAAAATACGAATGTCTGAAACCATGAAGCACAACCCTGTTTCCAAGAACTGGGTTCTCGCAGGAAGTATCCCCTCTAGGTTGCTTTTCTTTCTGAATCGTTTACGAAGGAATTTGGTTTCGTTCTGCCTTTCTATCGTGCACCCGGAACGTTCTGGTAGGTAGTTGGTGTTAACCTGATTGAGGACCTGGGTCGCTCTATGTCATGTCCTCGAACAGCTGTCAGAGTAGCGCAAGCGTAATCCCATGCTCGAGATGCAGCAGATTTTAAGAAGTGTTTGAGCTCCCAACATGAGCGAGCTCGATGTATCACCCTGTACATGGCTTCGAAAGCACTCGCTTGCGCAAACCGACCAACATTTCTATGCGCGACTGATTCTACGATGCCCCCCCCAAAAAAACCAGGTTTTTTTTTTGCTCCTTTATCGAATGTTTCATCGCTGCTCGACACGAGGAAGGGCGCTACGAAAACCAGCACCTTGATGTATGTTCTTGTCTGCGAAGGACTATCGAACGATGGCGTCGCGGTGGCAAGAGCCACCGTCTTTCAGGAGATACGGGCGGGAGCTGGTTTCAAAACAGCCGCGATTTCGTTGAAAGAAAAGTTGGGGGGGCTACCATAGAACGACTCGCGCTAGTCCTAACAACAAATTATGCTCGTAAAATTATCAGACAAAACCGTTCCACAGTTTACGAGCTCAACCGGCCAAAAGCTTTTGTTCCAAAAGCTTCAGCCCCTGTCGCGGGATGACTCGCAGCTCGCGGCAACTGGTGGAACCGGCCGCCGTGCGACGATAGCTTGTTGGCGTCTAGCAAGACATAGGTCCTACGACAAACGCTTCTCCCGTGATTCCCTGGGATGTACACGGGATTCTGACGAATGCCACTGACTATGCACAGGGGGTCTAGGCTACACTGGGGGGGGGGGGGGGGGGGGGAGTCACTTTTAGGGCTTGTGCGAGTGCAGGGCCTACCCTGTGCCTTTTTTTCGGAGCGCTGCCATGGGATTATTGCTTGAAACGTCGCGCAAACAATACGCTTTTGAGTCCGTGTTTTTGCGAGGAACGCATAACGAGCTTCGACGCCGTCTCCCTCAGACATGGAAAACAATAAAAATATTGAAATAGTATGGATTGGTTGAAACCCCCTCCTCCCTCCCCTCACCAAGCGCGCGTCTTTTTCATATTTTTCCTAATCACCTATCACCCGAAGTATGACCTCGAAGGCGTTCGCTCGCGCACGATCCGACGACACTTCTACGCGCGACAGTAGTAATCCGACCGACACTTCTACGCGCGACAGTAGTCCTACAGTAGCCCTACAGTAGTCCTACAGTAGTCCTACAGTAGTCCTACAGTAGACCTACAGTAGCCCTACAGCAGTCCTACAGTAGTGCTACAGTAGTCCTACAACAAAAATGATCGTAAGTGTACCAGACTAACCGTTGGTTCCTCACAAATGGTTTTGGTTTTAAGAAAATGGTGGGATGTCAGTCCGTTTGACCACTTGCAAAAGATGACCAATAGCTTACCCAAACTAAGCCTTTAAAGTAGTAGAGTCCTCCCACGGTGGGTAGCGTTTGCAGTTTTTGCGCCAAAACTTCCCTGGGCGATTGAGCTCCTCAAGAGGGGAACTACCGGTCAGTCATTGATCATGTAATTTCACGAGTGTATTTTGTTTTTCAAGGACTAAGGCATATAAGCTTGGTCGGGTTGTGTGAACGAATGCCTTCGAAGACATTTTTCGGGTGATGATGATGTTGATATTGAGCTAGCTCCTCATGTTAGGAGCTCAGAAATTTCATAGAATCTTCTGCACCCCCACCGTGGGATGGCTCTACTTGGAATAGGGACAATAGGAATAGTCTCCCCCCCTCCCCCCCCCCCATTATCGCAGCCTTTGCCCGGGAGAGGGGGCACCTCGATTTATCTTGGGCTCCTCGCTTAAGGAGTTCTGTACCTCCCCTCGAGATTTGACTTTGACGATAAAAAAAAAGAAAAGAAAGCGCAGACCGGCCGGTTAACACATCTCCTGAACCACCAAACGATTAAAAAAAGGAAAAAAGAAAAGAAAGCGCAGACCGGCCGGTTAACACATCTCCACTGGACCATCAGACGACAAAAAAAAAGGGAAAAAAAGCGCAGACCGGCCGGTTAACACATCTCCACTGGACCACCAGACGACAAGAAGAAAAGAAAAGAAAGCGCAGACCGGCCGGTTAACACATCTCCACTGGATCACCTCGGGTAAGCGCCGGCAACAAAAATAACATTGGAAAAACTACAAGGGAATGGTACTGCAACATATACTGCATTGGGTAGCTGCTAGTAGTGAGTTGATCAATTGAGTAGCTCGCCCCCTCTTAGGGAGAAATAGGTTGACCGAAAAGTGCCACCCGCGTCGCGGCAAGCGTCGCACAGCGGTGAGGGCAACACAATTCGCAGCAGCAGCAGCAGCAGCAGCAGCAAATGGAATGGGATTTTCTGCGGCAACAACAACAACAACAACAACAACAACAACAACAACAACAACAACAACAACAACAACAACAACAACAACAACAACAGCAACAACAACAACAACAACAACAACAACAACAGCAACAACAACAACAACAACAACAACAACAACAACAACAACAAAAACATAAACAACAACAACAACAACAACAACAACAACAACAACAACAACAACAACAACAACAACAACAACAACAACAACAACAACAACAACAACAACAACAACAACAACAACAACAACAACAACAACAACAACAACAACAACAACAACAACAACAACAACAACAACAACAACAACAACAACAACAACAACAACAACAACAACAACAACAACAACAACAACAACAACAACAACAACAACAGCAACAACAGCAACAACAGCAACAACAACAACATCAACAGCAACAACAGCAACAACAGCAACAACAACATCAACAGCAACGACAGCAACAACAGCGACAACAAAAGCTGATGGCGGCGAGTAGTGCCGACCGTATCGTTTATTTTATTTTATTTTTTGTAGGAATGTTTACGAGTGATTGACGTCTGCAAAAAATAAAAAGGAAGGATGCTTATGGCAAATTTATCCCCGGTGATTCCCCCCGGCATGTATAACACGTACGTGCTTAAGTTTTCTCCAGAGGCAACCGAAACTTAAATAGAAAAGGCACTCGCGGTTTCTTTTCCAGAGGGTAAATACACATACCAGTACATACGTAACACAATCTGGTCTGTCTGTCGCTTGGTCGCTGGCTGGCCAGCCACTCCCCCTCACTGTTTTGACCGCGCGGCTTCCTCGGTAGCGTTCCTTCGCACGTCGACGTTGGCTTTCCTAGGCATCCGAGAGAGTACCCAAGCAGTAATGCTCACCACATGCGATGTTTTACCATCATACAATACCATGAAAACAAGAAAACCGAATCGTTTTGTTCCAAATAAGCCACAGCGATCACACCACTGCCGTTTCGCCATGCGGCATACTATTCCCTTCTCTCGCCAAGTGGAACCGTACACCCGGTTTCTTGCCCGATACGGTTTGTTGATGCCGCGGGCACCTCCACAGGCGTGTGTACGACATAGTCAGCTTGCTGCCACCCGAGGACCTAGAAGCGCTGAGACGCGCGTGGGCCGGAGCAGGAACGCTCGGTGTCACTAAGGACCTCTTCCTGGGAAACATGCTGCGGGTGAGATAAGACAGACAATAGACATGAGGCTAGGCTATTGGCTGTGGTAGCGGTAAAACCCTAGAAATTAGGACAATTGAACGGGTTACGTGGTGATTCGGAGGCTTTGTTTTTTGTAGTAAAACAGGGGACAGGAACATGCCGCGGGTGAGACAAGACGAACGAAATACATGACATCCTTTGTTGCGGCATCGATAAAACCCCAGGAAATCAGGGCAATTGAAAGGGTTTACGTGGTGATTCGGAGGCTTTGTTTTTTTGTAGGAAAACAGAGGACAGGAAACATGTTTCGGGCGAGACTGATAAAAAGACGTACGCTAATGCTGCAGTCGTGGTATTGCCCTTGAGAGCCGACGTCGTCTCCGGAATAGGATCTATGAGCGGTAGCAGGGGCACTCGGTGTCACCAAGGACATCTTCGGGGGGAACACGTGGAGGGGAAGGTAAGATGACAAGAGAGGCAGATTCCACTGCATTTACATATTTATTTGCTTTCAGATGCAAACATTCCCCCCCTCGTCCCCCAAGTTCATTCTGCGTCATTCAAAGTAGTTTAAGCGGTACTGACAAGCAGGCGGACACGGGAGTGCCCTATGATACGCACGCAACTATTCCGCAACGGTCTATGCTGCGCCCGCTACTTTTCATGGCGTCGATTGTCGTGCTTAGCGCTCAGCCTGAGGTGTCTTTGAGCGTCTACTGAACGTGTAGAAGGAGTTTTTGTTGTGCATGACGGGCCTTGTAGCGTTTTAGTCGCGCCAGCGCGGTGAGCGCAGCCTAAACCTCCTTTGAGGGACGACTTTTGTTTTTGTATGGCGGGCCGTGTTGACCCTTTCAATCAGGCCAGCGCTGCGAGAGCAACGTCATCAGTCACGCTGAAAAGATCACATAACACTGCAATAATGGTGGTACTAATTTTTGACCGAGAAGGGGTTGATATGCGGCAGTTAGTTCTTTTACGTTTTTTCTTTTTCGCAAACGAGACCTAAGGGGGTGTTTATCCTTCTCTCTTTCGTCCAGCTCCACAAACTCGCAAAACTCCTCCCCGCCTCGTTACTCCGTCTCTACGCGGATGCATGGTCAATGATCAAACGACCTTAGACCAGCAACCGAAGACAACCCCGCCCCCGACTTGGAGGTGTCTCTACTAGGAGTAGGAACGGTGCTCCGCCTCGAAAGGGATACATACGTGGTAAAAGGTCAAATGACTAAGGCAAGCAACCAAATGAATACCCCCCCTCCTCCCCCCCCCTTCCCCCCCCTCTCCCCCCCCCGTCCCCCCCTCCCTGCTGTGACCGTTGTTCAGGTTCTTCTGCGCGCGCACATGAACCTTAGGGACGAACGGCAACGCGTGGAGCTAACTAGTCTTCTCTCCGATCTGTTCGACCAAATTTCGGGCGTCAAAAGGTGTCTGTGTTATCACTGAGATTTGAGCGATAGAGCCACATTGTCCTCCTCCCCCGTGCACGCAGGGTTGGATTCGTAGGTGTCATACCTTGGAGAGCAACATGGTACTGCTGACGTGAAAAAAAAAAAATCGAGAAGAAAGGGGAAAAACACACAAAAAAATCCGGGGAAAAAACCAAAATCAATCCATATTGTTGTACTTGACCTAAATTTCAATTCGTTTCCCGAGTTTCCTACCCAGAGACACTGCAATATCCCCGAAACTTTCAAGCTGGTCCGCCGTTTCGACATAGATCATACATACCCGCAACATGCAGCCATGGCGCTGGTGTTCGATCTGTCCGACGAAACCTTTACTTTTCGGCGGCGCGTTGATTTTTTTTTGTTTCTTGTTTTTTTTTTCACACACATTAACTTTCCAGCTTCTGGACAAGCCGTGGTCACAGGTGTCGCCCCTTCTCCCTCCCGGTTCTTGCCTTCAATTTTTATCGCGCATAGGGTTCAGTAATCCCATTGCTCGTCGATTTTTCATCGAGTGTTGCGAACCCACTCTGTCGCGCTTTCCGCAAGTCAATCTGTGCACAAGAAAAAGTCCCCACGAATTTATACGAGTATGCACTCGGGGGGATTCGAACTCAAGAAACTGACCTATACCAGGCTCGAGGATAACCTGATACGCCACCGGGGCGACCGTTTATCCCCCCCCCCCCCGCCGCCTTCGAACACCTCACGGCGCTTCGCGCATGGTGCACGCGACGTCTGCCCGGTCGGTGAAAACCCGACATGCTCCCTTCCGGCATTGTCGGGATACGAGGGTCTATGGTCTTAAGACTACGGCTGTGCATGGAATGAGTACCCCCCACCCGCCTTCGAGGTTCGAGGAGACATAGCACGTCCCAGCCATTTTCGGCGCTTTTTGGGACTCATCGGCGCTTTCGCTCAAAGTTCGCAAACATGTTTTATTCACGACGCGCGATCGGAGTACAAAACACAGCTTGCAAAGATGAGTTTCGACAAAATCTTCGATCTCACAGCTGGAGTGTATTTTCATTTTTTATAATATTTTGAAGGCGTGAATAGTATCGTTGAGGTGTTACTAGCATTGTTGAGGGAAAAAAAAGCACGAACTGCCTTCATGTTGGAAGGGGGTCTTAGTAAGCAATTATCTTGAAAATAATACCAGCCATCGAAGCCCATGATGACAATCGGGGCCTGCTGATGCGGCAAAACCCATTTGTGACCAGCAACGGTGGGCCGCTGCTGGATTCGGCCGGGCAAAAGAAAGCGTCGCGTGGGAACAGTTCGCCACGGTTTGGGTGGAGGAAATGACTAATACACATGGAATCTATGTCATCGTAGGCAGAGAGTCATGGGAGAGGGACTTCTGCTTTACGGAAGGATTGTCGATATCTGTCGGTACGGCATCTACGCTGCATTATCGGAGGGCAAAACAAATATCATTATCGTCATCATTATCATCATCATAATCATGAGAAACATGTAGCTCTAACCCTTGTGTTCAATCTGCATCGAGGAACAGTCGGTTATCCCGAAAAGAACACCAACCACCCCAGACATTAACAACGAGCGATGCTTGTTCAGCAGTGACGGTGGCCCGGGCACCGGATTCGGGCTGGCAAAGGAAAGCGTGGCGTGGGAGCAGTTCACTACGTTTTGGGTGGAGGCCGCAATGATCAACACACACTCCGAGGTACGCGCGAATTTTTACGCTCTTCTTGTTGCCATGTTTTCTATCCGACAAATGTGAAAGCACGCGCCCCCCCGTCGGCCACTCACAACACAGTCTGGCTACGTACACGGTTAATGTAGCAAAACCTCAGTGACAATGTTTCCGCCTCTTATTCATCCCACGGTAGTAACGGTAGGGGTTGCAGTTGTTGGATTAACTAATTGTATGAAAGGGCCAGCCCACGGTAGTAACGGTAGGGGTTGCAGTTGTTGGATTAACTAATTGTATATAAGAGGAATCCCACGGTAGTAACGGTAGTAGCGGTAGGGGTTGCATTTGTTGGATTAACTCATTGTATATAATAATCATCCCACGGTAGTAACAGTAGGGGTTGCAGTTGTTGGATGAACTAATTGTATATAAGAATCATCCCACGGTAGTAACAGTAGGGGTTGCAGTTGTTGGATTACCTAATTGTATAAAAGAGTCAGCCCACGGTAGTAACGGTAGGGGTTGCAGTTGTTGGATTAACTAATTGCCTATGACCGGTTGAGCTCCTCAAGCGAGGAACTACCGGTTAGCACGGCCATTTTGACGAGTACAATGGTTGTTTTAGGACTAGCGCGTAGAAATGTTGGTTGGGTTTTGCGCGAACGAACGCCTTCGAAGTCATGTTTTCGGGTGATGTTGATATTAAGCTAGCTCCTCATGTTAGGAGAGCTCAGAAATTTCTTAGAATCTTCTGCACTCCTACCATGGGATGTCTGCTCTGCACTCGGACGCTTTGTAGTCGTGTATCCCAACGGTGATCCAATACTACATTGGATTGTTCACCTATCGAGAACTCCCGTCAGATCCAAAACGTTGAAACTGGCGCGGACAGCCCTGTGGGACCAGGCTGTGGGATGCAGGGCGGGACGAGACGCTGCGACGGGAGCTTGGCTCGCAATTTGAGATAGCTATCAGGAAGCCGACCAATCCTATCATCCTCCCTTTCGCGCACTGCAGTCGTGCGATAAACGACCCCCCCCCATAAACCCGGGGATGTACCCATAATGCCCCCCGGGAATGTACCCAGGATGCTCCCTCACGCCCACAACCCGGCGTTCGTGATCAACTATTTGGGGCAGGCTGTGCGATGCTGGGCGGACGAGACTTTGCGATGGGAGCTGGATTCGCACTTCGAATTAGCCGTGAGGAAGCCGACCAAGTTGATAAGCCTCCCTCTCATGCGCCTAGTGGTCGGCCTCGAAGAACGTGGGAACTTTGTCAGGTATAATGAATTCCCTTTGACGGTGTTGGATACCGCTCACCTCGAACATAAAAAACAAGCGAGTGTCTTGAATTAGTATATGAACAAATTGAATTTTTACCACTCTATCCCAGTAGTCTATATATGCGCCTCTCCTTTGCCAATTAAGAAGCGATGCAGATGTGCTGTAGACAGATGTGGACTGCTCTTCTTCTGTAATTTTTTCAAGCTACGGCAGAATGAGTACAGCACACCAGGTAACGGTGGTACGAATTGCCCAGAAAGGTCACTGAGAGGCCCAAAGCCGCAACGGTTTAGTTTTAGGCTGGAGTTTTGAAAACAGCACGTACGGCAGGTGGATATGATACAAGCATGGCACATGACGCAAGAGCACACGTTTACTCTATTATTGTTCTTTTTCTAAGAGCTTTAACAGTGCGCTCCTTCTCTGCCTTGGATGAGCGGTGAGCATATACAACGCAGTTGCTGCTGTTGTTGTGTTGCTGCTGCTCTGTGTTATGTTGAAGAAGCTCTGCTGCCGCCGTGGGAGTCTCTACTTCTTGCATCACCCTACTATGAGCATCCCGACGGAAAGTCTTGGAACAACAACAACAACAACAACACTCATAGTGAGAACTACTCCACGACTGTAACGCTGTTTCGTTGCTCCTTTTGATGCCCACGTGTGACAGCATATTGTACGGAACGACTGGGCGTCACCACGTGACGCTCTGTCCCAGCACTCTTCAGGTGGTAGCCACAGGGGGGGTCAACCCCCACGAGTCCTTCCTCACGGTGCTGGACGTCGAGTGCATCGATACGAAGGTGGCGAACACATCCCACAGACCAGCCCCCCCCCCGCGACGAATGCTACCGTACGTATGCACCATCCCCCCCCCCGCGCAAGGTAGTTAACTTAACGCCTTCACCTCTGGAAACTCTTTTTGGGGAAACATTTTACTTGAAGATAGCATAGGGAGGGGTTGGGGGCCCTCAAAAAGGCTCCATACCCCACTAAAAAAAGATGAGCCATCCCTCGGCGTCAGGTATACAACGAAATAGGGGCTCCTTATCCCCGATCTATACGATCTCCGCGGTCTAGAACACACGTGCTGTGCTGGACGCCGAGCGCATCGATAAACCAAGGTGGGAAGAGCACACCTTGAACTTGTCAGATCCCCGTTGGCATGATCTTGATTTTTCGGGGCAGGTATACTACCCCTTCCCCCCTGATCTGCACGAGCTTAACGATCTAGGCATGTCACTGCTGTTGTGCTCGACGTCGAGTGCATCGACACCAACGCGGGAAAACAACGTAGGATAGATCATGAAAGATTAAAATATGTTAGAGTAGATATACCCATGATCCACACGTGTGTGCTGTTCATATTAAACTGATAAACCCACCCATCTACATCCAGCACAACCAGTGCCCGTGCCAATGCCTCCTAGAGAGACGAGCTCTACAACCGCTGTGGCTACAAACTACAAGACAGAGATGTGCATTGCAACTACAGCGATACATATGATCTATACGATCTGCACGATGTAGTTCATGCCTACGGTATCGTTTCTACGGACGGTATCGCGGCTGTAAGGGAGTGCGGTTCGATTCGTTTCTGGTACGAACGCGGCGCTATCGAAATAAGTGTTCCCTGGCTACTCAATGCAAGCATGACCAGACATGCAAGCTCTAGAGCGTAACGCAGGGTTTTCTGTATGAATCGCGCCCAACTGTAACCGCAAGCGTTTGCCCCCGTGGGGTCCATGTGTAACGACGAAAGCCATGGCGCAAACCTGACCCCAAACCCCGCTACAGACACGCCTAATTATCTCTACAATAAACCGCGACTCGCCGGTTACTGCATCTACGGAGACCGTTACTTCGCCTCTACCGGCAATCTATATCTTACCGTTTTAGGACTAGGACACGAGTGATTCTACGATAGCCACCCCCGAAATCAGCGATTTTCTTTCACGAACGTTTCATGGCTGCTTGACACGAGGAAGGATGCTATGAGAAAGAAAATATTCGCAAATTTTCCTGTTTGCAAAGGACGGTCGAGCGATGACGTCGGGGGGGGCAAGGGGACTCGTTTTTTAGGAGATCCGGGAGACGGTTTCAAAACCGGCGATTTCGTTCAAGAAAAGTTGGGGTGGCTACCGTAGGACGACTTTGCCCATGAATAGCTACGAAACAAATGACACATACATGCGCGTCCTTTTCGACTGTTTAGGAAGAGGGTTCAGCGGTACGAGTGACTGGTTCTACGATAGCCCCCCCCCCCCCCAATTCAGCGATTTTCGTTAACGAACGTTTCATGGCTGGTCGATGCTATGAAAAGCATATCTTCACATGTTATCTTGTTTTACAAAGGACTATCGAACGGCGACGTCGGGGTGGCGCGGGCCACCATATTGCAGAAAATACGGCAGGGAGCTGGTCTCAAAACCGGCGATTTCGTTTAAAAGAAAAGTTTGGGGGGGGCTACCGTAGAACGGTGAAAGAATGGGCATGCTGCGCGCGGGGCGTGCACTTCCTTAGCTTGAACTTCGGAGGCACCCCACAAGGCATCCCATAACACAAGAGACTGGGCTGCTTCGTTCATGACCGATGCTGTGATCGTCGCTTATTTTCAGGGAATTTCACTGGTCGGATCGCCTCTTGTGGGTCGGATCGGGTTAGAGTGACCCGACTCGACCCGACCCGACCCGACCCGACCCGACCCGACTCAACCCGCGAGTTTATAAAAGTCTCCAGATCCGACCCGTGGGCCGGGTAATGACCCGTGAAAAAACGTGATTATTTTCATCATGTTTCCGCCTCCGAAGTCTCGAACGGGTTCGTTTTGTTCCTCGTGTCATCGCTTGACCAGGGAATCATCGTGATATCGTCGACGGACTACGCTATATCGGTTTGGCACTACAACCACGGCAACGAGAACGCCGTCTGGCGCTTCAGCTTGCACAGCCGGTCTGCACAGATACTGGTCAGCTGGGTAGACCACGAAGATGGTTTCCTGGTTTCCGGTGAGTTTCTGAGTTTGGTGCAATCTCAGCCGATGAGCTTCAACACTCGACCAGGGCGATGGTAGAGGGGGGGGGGGTACCTCTATTTTCACGACCGAGTGTAGGCCACTCGCGCCAGTGGCTCTGCATCGTAGCAAAAGAGAGACATAAAACTTAAAAGTGGCTTCCATTTTTTTACCGGCTTAAAACTGCTTTTAATTTTATTTCGCCGGCTCAGCGCAACAAAGCGCTCCTTGGTGATGCGTACGGCGAAGCCGAAACCCAAACACGAGAGGGGCAGCTATTAGCCGCGCGAGTCGCCCTGAGCCGCTGCACGTGGAGACCTTCAAAGTTGACCCTCTCCCCCTATCGTATAGCATATGTCAGTCATCGTAGATAATCTCATACCTGGTGATTCTAGCGTCATGCCTGAGACGCGCGCTACGACAGAGGTATACCTTTTTTTGGCGAAAATGGTTTCTGAATGACGTGGCTTCCTAACCCAAAATCTTGAGAAAAAAATTGTTTGTTTTTGCCTGATTCTGGTTGTACACTACCTAGGCCTAGGCCATGGGATTTTTCATCCGGTATCATAGCGGTTTTAGTTTTCTCCCAAATCTGTTTTTGGGAGGGACATGTCTTAACTTCCTAAACTGAGGAGCTTCAGAAAAAAAAAGGGGTGTATCTCTATCGTACGTAGCACGCGTCCTGCCAGATATTTCACAGTTGGCCGTCGTTTCTGGGAATGTTTTCGAGCGACCGGTGTTGAAGGTCCTGCCCAACACTTCCGACGGCAGAAGAGCACGTTTCGTTTTCTTCTTCTTCTTCTTCTTCTTCTTCTTCTTCTTCTTCTTCTTCTTCTTCTTCTTCTTCTTCTTCTTCTTCTTCTTCTTCTTCTTCTTCTTCTTCTTCTTCTTCTTCTTCTTCTTCTTCTTCTTCTTCTTCTTCTTCTTCTTCTTCTCTTCTTCTTCTTCTTCTTCTTCTTCTCTCTTCTTCTTCTTCTTCTTCTTCTTCTTCTTCTTCTTCTTCTTCTTCTTCTTCTTCTTCTTCTTCTTCTTCTTCTTCTTCTTCTTCTTCTTCTTCTTCTTCTTCTTCTTCTTCTTCTTCTTCTTCTTCTTCTTCTTCTTCTTCTTCTTCTTCTCTTCTTCTTCTTCTTCTTCTTCTTCTTCTTCTTCTTCTTCTTCTTCTTCTTCTTCTTCTTCTTCTTCTTCTTCTTCTTCTTCTTCTTCTTCTTCTTCTTCTTCTTCTTCTTCTTCTTCTTCTTCTTCTTCTTCTTCTTCTTCTTCTTCTTCTTCTTCTTCTTCTTCTTCTTCTTCTGCTGCTGAGGGTCTTCGCGTGAGAAGCCTGATGTCTCATCCAAAACCGCTGCTTTCGAGTAATGAACCGAAAGCTTGCCAACCCGACGAAAAACAAGCCCGTGGGCGAGGTGTAGAGTACTAAATATTTCCCTAAACGAAACATTTTTTTTTTCCCCGATGATTTCGGATTAAGGAGCCCTGTCGTCCAGAAAAAAAAGTTTAGCCAAACGGTGCTACCCAAACGGTGCTACCCCGTCATCGTCGTCTGGTCTGTTACGTCCCCCCAGTCGGCGTAGACCACGTGGTAACCACGTGGTGTGCGTCAACAAACAGCTGCGACTATTAATAGCCGCTATGCCTCGGATACCGCGCGCGCGCGCGACCGTACCTAGAAATCAATGCGGTGTAGGGCTCCTCAGCCAATGTGCTGCGCTCGACACGTTTAGATAATCTGCTTGTTAACGCATATTACCTGAGATACATTTTACAATAGCGCCCCCCTCCGTGTTCCGTCACGAAACGGATGGGTGGTCAGGTGGTCAGGTGCTCATTAACAAGGCAAGCAACTGATGAGCACGCCTCTCCTCCCCCCACACTTACCCCTCCCCCCCCCCCCCCTTCATGAGCCCCCCCCCCCCCCTCCCCTCCCCGCCTGTCGTTTACCGGCCTGTTTTTTACGTTCCTCATAGCTGGCGTAGATCACGTGGTAACAGCGTGGTGCGTCAACAAACAGCTACGACTGGCGGTAATGCACGGCCACCGCGCGCGGGTGACAGGGGTGACATATATCCCTCAACATGGGATGCTGGCAACCTGCGCCTTTGACAAGACCGTGAGACTGTGGGACGCCGATAACTTCAAGCGTGTGGCAGAGGTGGGGGCGCGCCTCTGGCAAGAACAAGAGAGTCGTTGAGCGCTTTGGTCCCCGTTAAATGCGCGACGCATCCTACGGTAGAAGAGGCGACAATTTTTTTTTCCACGCGTGCTACGATAGAAGTAGCGCTTTTTGGCTTTTTTTTTGTTTTTGTGACGGGGCTTTCCATAACTCCAAACCGTCGGAATTTCGTTCTTTTTATGTCACCATATTTCTCGTGGTATACCGTCGTGGGGCATGGGGGTTTTCCGTCCGGTTCGTAGCAGTGTTTGTTTCGTCTCCAAAACGGGTTGTTTGGGGAAAGGCCTAAAGCTTCCTCAAGTGGTTTGCAAGCCTCAGAACACAGATGCAGCATATCTACCACAGCATGGGCCTTTTGTTATCACGCATCTCACTCGAAGAGCTCTATACCTTAACCCCGGAACTGAATTAACTTTGGCGAAGCCCAAAAGTGCTGCCCGACAAAAAAATCCCATGCCCAAGGTACACAAGCAATAATACCGGGCGACGAAAAAATATCGAAATTCCAACGATTTTTTGGGGGTTAAGGAGCTCCGTCTTCCGGAAAATGTTGTGCGCCAAAAAAGTGCTGTCTCTATCATCCGTAGCACGAGACCAACGGGGCCCCTCAACTGGCCCCTACATCGTTGGAACTCCAATGCTGGTGACTTTTACAGTAACTTTCGATGTATACAGGTCTACCGTAGACCATCGGGTTCTTCATCGAGTTGCACTTTCAATTTTTCTGGAGGCCAGTTTGTAGGTGATACATAGACGCGTGGTACGATAGAGGTATTAAGGTATACCGTTTTTTTTGACGAAAATGGTTTCTTAATGACGGGGCTTCTTAGCCCAAAACCGTCGGATACGGGTAATTTTTTTTCATGATTCTCGTTGCGTACAAGTACCTAGGCCATGGTATTTGTTTTTCATCCGGCATCAAAACAGTTTTATTCTTCTCCAAATCAGTTTTTGGGAGAGGTCTTAATCTCCCACATTGAGGAACCTTGCAATAAAAAAAGTGGTGTACCTTTACCGTATCATGTGCCCGTAGAGCAGCTCCTCCAGCGAGGATCCTCGGGGAACTTTGGGTGCACCTTTTCCTACCGTAGCAGCACTCGTCCCACCAACAATACTAAGGGTGCGAGTTGCAGTTAATCCCGCCGGACTTGTTCACTTGTTACTGCTGCACGACGAAGATCTCTAAACGAAGTGGGGAGAGGCGCAAGGTCATCTGCGCTATGCAGAAAAAACCTTGAC
This sequence comes from Undaria pinnatifida, assembly GCA_012845835.1. NCBI lineage: Eukaryota > Phaeophyceae > Laminariales > Alariaceae > Undaria > Undaria pinnatifida. The sequence goes on along the minus strand of JABAKD010000015.1, from coordinate 10,538,410 downwards.
GAACGAATGCGTTCTACGAGATGTCTTTGTCTGACCTCTTTTGCTAATTCTGTGCCCCCAATGGCACGAAACTCTCCTCCTTCGGCGGCACGAAAGCCCTCATTGGCACGGAATAAAATGGTAAGCGTGAGAGTTCCGCAGCTGAGCTATCCAATGCCTCCTAGCCCGCCTTTTCCATTCAGCTGAAGCGTCATAGTCCCGTCATCTTCAAGACGCTCAGCCATCGTATGTCCCACGGCCCGCCCTTCCGTGCAGACGAGGTGCCGGTGCCCAATTGAATCCACAGAATGCCCGATACCGCCGTGCCTCCAACGGCACGAGACACCATCGCAACCGTACACATAAGAAATCCTCAGCTAAGCTATCGTATGTCCCCTGACCCGCGTTTTTCCGTTCAGACGAAGCGTCGCTATCGCTTATCCCATGGCCCGATCGCCTTCCTTTCAGATGAAACGTCGCAGTCCCGTGAAGTCCATCGAGTGCCGCGGGGATCTCATCTTGTGCATCACGCTGGAGGTGGAAGCGCACGTGAGACGCGCGCTACGGTATTTAGTGCATAGTTTTCCTTTCAGGGTTTCCCTTGTTTTTTTTTTCCTACTTTCTGGGAATATCGTATTCTTAGTATGAGTGATCGAGATTGACGTTCAAGCTGCGCAATGTACGACGGCAACAATCACAACAAGGAGAAGAATGGCGAAAAACAGGATATATTATAGTTAACAATGAAAAACATGTAGAGGGAGAGAAATTGGGAAATGGTCGGCAGTGAGTCACAGGAGAGGAGAAATATTGTTACTACTGCTTTACGGACGTATATTCGATCTATGTCGGAACGGCATTTGGTAAAATTTCTTTGGCCGAAAATATTTCTGAATAACGAGTCTCCTTAACCCCAAAATCGTTGGAAAAATAACCATTTTTATCAAAAACGATTGGATTGTATGCCTGGGCGCCACGGGGTTTGGTCACCGGGACTGCGGTTTCAGTCTGCTCAAAATCGGTTTTCCGGTGGGCTATGCAGCTCAAAAACCAAACTGATGCACCTTCACCGCCGTAGGTAGCACGGATCGGTTCTCAAATCAGGAACGTTGGAAAATTATCTTCATTCATCTTGCTATAAATATTCGATATGTACCTAGGCCGTCGTGGGATTGATCGTCGCGCTGTACTGTTATTGGTTTATCGCAATCAGTTCCGAGGCCCTTGGCGAGGATCCTCAGGAAAAAATACGTACACACCACCACCGTAGGTACCAGGTAGGCGGTGTAAAAAAGCTTGGCACTGCTGTAGTACAGGCAAGCACAGCTGCCGAGGCGTGGACAGACAGGCGTGGACAGACCGCTGTGTGTTAGCTGGGAAGCCCGGTGCCTCAAACGCTTCAGTGGTTCACTGAATACATGGTTGCACAACTACGGTTGCAATGAGTGCCGTCTCTAATACCGCAGAGCATGCGTCGCAGCAGTCTTCGCCCAGATTGGTTCAGACTGACGGGGGTCCTCAGGCGAGCAACCACCCGATATCGCTCGAGTATCAGTTCGCTATTAGTATTATGCACCTAGGCCATGGGATTGCCCATCGAAATGCAGTATCATGTTTCCCAAGGTCAGTATAGAGCACACCGTGGACAACTTAGCACTGTCAATGGTTCCCAGAGTCAGCATAGAGCACACCCTGGACAACAGACGCAGCAACGGTAATTGCGTCGACAATAGACGAGAGGGACACTCTGTCGATGTATGTTTTGTCAGCGATAATAGACTAGGGGGGGAATCTATCGAGATATTCAGTATACATGGTCGGTGACGCTAAATTGTGGAAGGTGTCTATCTATAGATTCTGTCGGCGACAATTGACTGTGGAAGGCGTATATCGATGGATATTTTCAGCGAAAAATAACTGTGGACGATGTCTATCGATAGATGTTGTCGGCGACAATAGACTGGTGATACTATTGATCCATAGATATTGCCCGCCACACGTGTCCGTCCATCGATGGCGATTTCCAGCCACAATAGATTGTGCGAGGTGTCTGTCGATAGACGTTGTCGACCACAGTAGAGTGTGCAATCCGTCCTTGGCATGCGCCGACCTGTTGATAATTGTCCGCATCCATCGAGATGCAGTGATGCTTCCTACCTTTAGAGGGTACCTGTCGTCGTGAGTCACGTTTATTTTGAACGAAAACTGTGTTGCGATGACGCGTCCTGCCCTCCCCCCAATACCCAACTAGCGTACGCATGACCTGTGTTTGAAAGTACACGACACAGGTTATGAGCCTCGCATCGAAACGCAGTTCCTACCGGCTGCTCGGGTACAGCCACCAGGTCGTCGGCAGCAGTGATGTACTACCCAATTATTTTTTTCACCTTTTTCAAAACAAATTCACTACTTCATATTTGTTTAGCCCCGAACAACGTGGGCGAGGCTATAAAATGACGTCTTTCTGCACAGGATTACAAGCAGTGTGTCCCCAATATCGCGGGCGTACTCCTAAACGGGATAGTGCACGCGTGATATGCGCTTGAAACGTGAAACTGCACGACACAGGTCCTAAGCGTCGCGACGAGGCGCAGTTGGTGCCGGCTGGTCGGACACAGACACCAGATCGTTGGCGCTGCAATGGTTTACTTCACTGACGCTCGGCAAGGTGGTCAAACGAGAGCTATCACGGGAGATGCGAAGGGAGAGTTCTTTATTTGGAACGTAGGGACTGGCCAGGTGAGTACTTCTTCAGTCTACGTTTTTTACGGACCGTGTTCAGAATGACGGATGGCGTTTGTTTCCTTGTCTTATTTAATATGTTTGTTTCAAGGGTGTGCTCAGTAGGGTATACACCCTGGAGGTACCCGGGTGTCCACCCGGGTACGATCGACATCACCAGGTGTGGTACCCGGGTACCCAAGGGTCCGCATAGTAGGGTATATACCCTGGAGGTACCCGGTACCCCGGTATTACCAACAATACAGGTGTGGCACTCGGGTATCGCAGAGTATATTCCCTAATAAGCACACATAGCAGGGTGTACACCCTGCTAAACACACCCTTGGAGTGCTTCAAATACGTTGGCTGAGATTTTGACTGAGTGGTCACTCGGCGAGGCCGCCAACAAAATTTATCGCCGGAGATGTACGGAACGCAGGGAGTGGCCAGGTCGTTTTTTTTCTGCTAACTCTCATGCATATGTGTCAAGGGTGTGCTTGGAAGGGTATATACATAGAGGTACCCAGGTATCTTCCCGAGTATGACCAACATAGCCAGGTGTGGCACCAGGGTACCCAAGGGTGTGCTTGGAAGAGTATATATGCCCTGTTTTTTTCCGGGTGTGACCAACACAACCAGGTGTGGTACCTGGGTACCCAAGGGTGTGCTATTAGGGTACTTACTCTGGAGACACCCGAACATATACTCGGATGTTACCAACATAACCAGGTGTGGTACCCGGGTTGCTTAGTAGGGTAGATACTCTGCTGGTACCCAGGTATCTACCCGGGTATGACCTGCACAACCAGGGGTGGCACCCGGGTGCCCCAGGGTATGTACCCTACTAAGCACACATAGTAGGGTATACACGCTGGTGGTACCCGGATATCTACTCGGGTATGACCACCGCAACCAGGTACGACGCCCGGATACCCCAGGGTATACACCGTACTTACGCCCTAGACTATATACCCTTCTAAGCACATATTGTAGAGTATATACTCTGGAGTTATCTGGGTATTTCCTCGAATACTATCAACATAACCAGGTGTGGTACCCAGGTATTCCAGAGTATATACCACACCATGCCCACAAAGTAGGGTATACACCCGAGTCTAAACCCGGGTATGACCAACCTAACAGGTTTTGTACTAGGGTACCCCAGAGTATACGCTGATGCTCGGCAAGCTGGCTAAACGAGAGTTATCACGAGAGATGCGAAGGAGGACTTTTTTACATGGAACGTAGGGAATGGCCAGGAGCGTGATTCAGTCCATTAACATGGCGGCTTGATCGTGGCTCGTTTGTAACGATATTGATTTTATGGGCTACCCGGTATTTGATGTCCCATGGAGTATCCCATATCCCATGGGATATGTGCCAGCGGGGTGAATTTCACCTCACAAAGTAAGCGTCGTATTCTAACCTTCACCACGGTTCGGTTGAAGACAGCGCCCCATATCACGCCCGTAACAAATGGGACGCCCCAAGGTACATGGTTCTCCCATGGGACATCCCAAAAGGATATCCCATGCGATGTCCCAAAGGAATCGAAGAAATGCACATCACACTGGTTGTTGAAAGTCGAACGCGAAGGACCGGGCCGCCACATGAAAGCGGCGGCGCATGCTACCTCGAGCGGCTTGACCTTGCTCTTGCCATAAATGGCGCATTCGCACGTCGCCTGACGACGTTGTAGCTTGGCCTGCACGTCCATGGTTACGGGAGTCTGTCCTGTGACCGCAGGGGACGCCTCCCACGGTAGGCAGTGGTGCACCCACGTTTCGTGTTCTTCACGTAAGGAGCTTTATACGTCACACCTATATATAACTGACTTCGGCAAAATAAATAAGCGGGAAGTGCAGGCCGACGAACAATCTCGTGCCCCTCGTACAATTGGTATACAGCCACATGAAGTTGTACACGTTTTAGCAAAAAATATTTAGAATGCGTCGGCCGTGAGCTCGGTGGTCTTAACGAACGGTCGTCGATACTCAGCTTTGCAGGCTGCGTGGTACTCCGGCTGCGCGGTTTTACAGATGTAGTCATTAACTCTCTGAAGGTATAGGCCAATATGGATCCCCTGGATGCTGCCAGGGGAAACAGGACAATGCTACGAAGGGCGATTTCGGTCGAAATTCGTTCTGCCCACTGATATTGTACAGCACAACTATTAACAGGTGTTCCGACGATATTGGGCTGTTTATCTTTTAAAAAGTCCCATCTGAGAGAAAACACTATGGGCAAAAAGGGCTACTACGGTGGGTACCCCGATTCAAGAGCACCCTGTCTGTGACAAGCCGAAACAAGCGCTCTCCTAACAATACATTTATCTTATCTGTAGTGGGCAATGTATGGCTTTCATTAGTACCATGGCACGACGTGCCGATTCGACCGCTCTAAAGTCCCGAATGCTTTGGTCTCGGGTGCTATTAAATTGGGATTTCTGCTGTACCCCTGACACATGCTTGCGATAGAAGTTCTCCAATTTTTTTTCTAAGCACCTCACTTGAAGAGCTCCATACTGTTTTTGAGTAAACTAAGAGGGCTGTTTTTGAGTAAGATGAGAGGCATACCCGACAAACAAGCCCATGACTTACTGTAGGTATCCAAAAACGTCATATTTCAAGGCAAGGATGACTTTTCCGCGACGATTTTGGGTTAAGAAACCCCATCATTCAGAGAACGTTTCCGCTAAAAAGTGCTTCACCATAATAAATTGATAATACCTCCGTCGTAGCACGCGTGCCCTATCGCAGCACACGTCTATGGACTCGATCTTGGCGGTGAGTTACCGTAACAACGACAGAAAAACGTGCTGTGGTGAATCCGAGCAACGAACACTAAGCGCAAAACCTCCATATTTGACAGAGCTGTGAGTCGGTACAACTTGAGTCACTTGAGTCACCTCGTAGGTAGTCGGACTATAGTAATAGTTAGTCGTCTCCTGCCTCCTGGGGGTACCGACCATACGGCCTATTGGGTTTCAATACATATAGGAAGGATTGTTTAATGCGGGATAATTTTATTTTGTTTTTGGGGCGGGCCCTCCTCTCAGCCGGGGGGGGGGGTAATTTGGCTCGCTTGTAAGTCGGCCCGTCGGCTGGTCGTCAGCTGGCTTCGCCGGCCGACTTGCCGACTAAAGCAATTTAATGGTTGGCTAACGGCACTTAGCGTTCAGATATTAGTTGTGAAATTCTGGCGGTTCACATCTCTCAAAGCAACAGCCACAGTTGTGCCATCGAGCAAACGAACGCTGTGACATATAAAAACTCGCCGCAGAAAAGTGAACACGTTGGACAGATCATCACCGATCTTCACTTGACGATCTAGATGTTTCAGGGAAGAACTGTATGGTCCAGCTTATGTTAACTGGTGGGAGCAGTACGATATGCACGATCTAGAGCGTATTTCCAGTAGTGGATCTGTACTCTGTATATACTGATCCTGAACAACATGTCATAACGGCAGACACGAAATCCCCCATATATGATCTAGATCGTGACCTGTCCGAGGCGTAAAAATGTTCTGCTTACACCAGATCCTCCCCTTTTCAGCGAATTAACGCCAAATTTTGCATGAAACCCAACCTTTTGAACAGGCGAACGGGTGCGCAGAGGTGATGCAAACGTTCTCCATTTTCACGTGGCGGCCCAATCTGGGCGAGATCGTCGGCTTCGAGAGCTTTCACCGACATGACTTGTCCCTGCACGACGACGTTCTGGTGAGAAGCATCGTCTCGAATGGAAAGCGATGGTGTGTTGTGCGTATTGTATTTCTGCTGTGCGCTGTGTGTTTTGTGAGTTGTTGTGTCTGTTTTGTGTGTGTTTGCCTGGGTTTACGTGTGTGCGGGCGGGGGAGTGGGTGGGTGGGTGGGTGGGTGGGTGGGTGAGTGGGTGGGTGGGTGGATGGGTGGGTGAGTGGGTGGGTGGGTGGGTTCGACTTATGCTACGGCAGGGGTGCACTTAAGAGCCATCCCACGGCTGCAGCAGAAGGTTCTAAGAATTTTCTGAGCTCCTAACATGAGGAGGTAGCTCAATATCAACATCAACATCACCAGAAACATGACTTTGAAGGCATTCGTTCGCGCAACCCGACCAAGCTTTTATGACCTAGTGCTGAAACAAATTATATTCGTAAATATTTACGACTAACCGGTAGTTCCTCTCTTTGAGGAGGTCAACCAATCAGAACGCCAGAAACCTTTTGGCTCAAAAATTGCAAACCCTACAGCACTATAGAGGGATGACTCTTCATTGTTTCTGAGGATCCTTACTCTAGGAGCTCTATACCTCCACCAACACAATGAACCATCAGAAATTGAAAGCACAGCCCGAGAAACGAACCCATAAACTACGTACACGCCGAATGTTATTGGTAGCGCAAGACACAAAATAGCGTTCAGACGATTTGGCGCAGTTTTTTGGGTTGACAACGTCTTGTTGGAGCCCCGTGGGGTAGAAGAATTATGGCCAAAAAGTGCCACAAGTATTAATGCCTTGATCGTATCGCGCGTCGTGGGTGGGTGGGTGGGTGGGTGGGTGGGTGGATGGGTGGGTGGGTGGGTGGGTGGGTGGATGGTTGGGTGGGTGGGTGGGTGGGTGAGTGGGTCGGTGAGTGAGTGAGTGAGTGGGTAGGTGGGTGGATGCGTGCTTGCGTGCGTGCATGAATGCGTGCGTGCGTGCGAGTGTGCGTGTGCGTGTGCTATTTTAGTCCTCCGGCGGACGGGTAAAAATGACGTTTAAGCCCACCACACTCCCACGGCTAATATGTATCGTGTGCCAACTCTCCTGGGTTTCCAGAACCCCGGTGCTGCGCGTGGCAACGCGTGATGTCATGGGAGCGGCAGCGCAAGCTGCCGCGACCTACGGCCGCCGTGACCACGACAGAGCGAGCTGCTGTGGCCTACGGACGCACGAACCGTGCCATGAAAAGCCCAAAACGGCCGCGGGTATAGTTTTGATGGTCCCGAAAAAGAGCAGCCGGTCGAAGACGATAGAGATGAAGCAGGTCGAGTTATGGGTCGAAACTCTACCTACGAGATGACCGACATGACTTTGGTGGATGAGTAAGCAAGTACCTCGCGGACGGCAAGTGTACCACGTGCGAGCTGCTAGACTATGTATGGAGGTGTTCGCACATATACGTGCATATACGTGCCGAGTCGTGCAGACGTGCCGAGCCGTGCCGACCGTTGTCACGTGATTAGATCCATACGTGGTCTACAAAGCGAGGGGTGCACGACAGGGCCCGCGGTGTATAGCACCCGGGGTGATCGTATAGCACCCGCGGCGATTTTATAGCACCCGCGGCGATCGTATAGCACCCGGGGTAATATCATAACACCCGGAATGATCACACATAGGGTCTTAGTCCGGACGGGGGCGGCAACACTTGATGGGATTGTTTTGATCTCCAGCAGCAAAACCTCGTGTGTAACGTGGTCTGACCATATTGCTTCAAGTTGAAGTATCGAATGGATGTTGAAACAAGCGTCGAGTCTTGAATCGACGCCACGCTGCTGCATTTGGCCGGTCGGTTATTGACTCGACATGGCTTTCTAGTGCCACGTGAGCGATCGGCCAATAGTAGCACAACTGTGCACGCCCGTTATAACTGGTCTGGCACGGGCCCGACCGTGGTTTCTAAGTGCCCTGTGGGTGATGTGAAGTAAGACGCTATTTTTACCTTTTTACGAGCACTCCCCCTCAATGGAGGTCGTATATGAATAAAACCCGATCGGCAAACGGTAGCTCAACTGCACATGCTCCCTCGACACCGACGCTTTTGTTGTATGTTGTAACATTCCGTCATCGCGGTAATACGTACCTGGTATATAGTTTGGGATCAGTGAGGTCTTGATGCTGCGAACAGCCGGTGACTCTCCGCTAGGTACCCACCCTCATCTTGTTTCGCCAATCAACACAACACCTTGTCGCAGAGAGTAGCTACTCCGGAAAAATGAACCCTCCCTCGACACCCCGCTCTACTGCTTACCAGGAGAACCCCAGAGGACCCAGGCTCAGAGAAAAGGTTACGTTGGACAGCAGCATGTGTCACGTGTGGCCGGATATTGTGGTACGAGGGAGTGGAGGCACGGCAGTTCTGAGGACGCGACAGCTCGTGAAAGACGCGAGGCCGGTCAGCGTGCTCGTCTACAATGGTGAGAAGAACACGAACCACACACAAAGCAGTAAAAAACGCAAAATAAAAAAATTGAAAGCTCGAAAGCAAATAGCCTGAGCACTACTGTATACGGAGTATATCATGGGTAGTAGCACGGGCGTGGGGGTGAACGGCTAATTAATTTACACCTTCGAGGTAAACCCTGTGAGGCATGCTGCGGGAGGGGTGCACCAATTTCTTCCTGGGGCTCCTCATTTGGGAATCTATACACTCCACCCAAACACTGACTTGCCTTGGAGGAACAAACGAAAGTGTGCACAACCCGATGGACAATGTCATGCCCAATTAATGGGTATAAGACGAATACAAAAAGTAAAGCCGAAAATGATATTCCAGCGATATTGCGTTGCGGAGCCTCAAAATCCAGAACAAAACATAAATCAAATGAATGCTATTTCTATCGTAGCAGATATTGGGTTAAGGAGTATCGAACTTCAGATGGAGACAAAACTCCTGTCAGTGCTATTTCTATCGCCGTAGCAGGTCTCCTGTGTAAGTGCACCTGGCATGGAATTAATTCGAGGTAAAATGTGTGTGAAAGGCGTAAGGCCGGTCAGTGCACTCACCTATAAGACGGTGAGAGCAGGAACCAAACTAAATCGTTACAAGCTACACATATACTACGTATATACATATACATACATCATGTGTACCCATTTCCATGGCGTTGGTTCACAATATCTGAATGATCTGCCATGTTTCCGTATTAATGATCTACAGGGTAGTCGTGCGCGTACCTGAGTTTGTAGGCACGTGGTAGTCTGATCTGGTTCGACCTGTGCGGGCTGTACACTCTTCCACGTGATGGTATGTGAATACGTGCATGATCTATGCACGTATCTTTAGTCTCCGCCTATCGATCTGTGCGATCTACATGAGGAAAGCCAAGCTGAGTTCGACTTGTGCAACAACTCGTACCGTGTTGGTATTGTTTGGTGCACACTTGGCACGTAGCACCTCCCCCCTTTCATGTCACTCACATATTCAAACTCGTCTGTGAACGCTGGCGTGTTTTCCTCCATTACGTGCGATGACGATCCCTCAGCACCAAAACTCAGGCAAGTTAATGGATCTGATCGCTTCGACGGGACATCACACCTGCGTTTCTGGAACCTGCATACCTCGTAACACCCCGCTTCTCGTCGGTTTAATGTTGCGCTTCCTTCCTCTCCACGGAACCTATCCTGACACATTCTACGGCAGAGTTGCACCATGTGTGTGTTCCGAGGCTCCTAACCCCTTCAGGATATCCATACTAATAACAGTATAACTCACCCAAAACAGTGATTTTGAAAAATAAAATGAAGGTGCAACCCGATGAACAGATCCATGGGCCTAGGTGTACAACACATCCGGGTTGCCAAACAAGAGTGGACGCGCGCTACGATAGAGGTGCACCACTTTTTTTCTCAATACTACTCCTTAATTTGGGAGCTCAAGATCTCTCCCAAAAACTGATTTGGGGAAATTAAAACTGCTACTGGACGGAAACTCCCATGGCCTAGGTAGACAACGAGAATCTTGCAAAAACAAAAATTGCGTATTTCCGACGATTTTGGGTTAAGGAGCCCCGTCATTCGGAAACCATTTTCGCCAAAAAAAGGTATACCTTGATACCTCTATCGTCGCATCAGTGGCATTCCGAAGATTTCGGGTTAATATGGGTTAAGGAGCCCCGTGTTTCGGCAAAAAGTTTAGCTAAAAGTTGCTACTTTTATCGTCCGTAGCATATTTCTACTTCCTGTGTGTTCGTCTGCTGACGTGCCGTTCTCGGTTGGCTGCATATCCGCGATGCTCCCTCTGCGCCAAAACCCACAGGGAAGCTCATGGATCTGATCGGTTCGACGGGGCACCACCTACGCTTCTGGAATCTTCAGACCTCAGACCCTCTCAGGACGATAGCCTCCCCGTGTCCCCAGGGCATCACGTGCATGACCACCGACAAACCTAACCCTAGGAGGCTGTACCTCGGTACATCCCATGGCGGCATTGCGGTGATGCATATTGTCACCGGTCAGGTGGGGGGAAGCCTACTTGGATTAGAGCGGGATACGCCGCGCGGTAAAGCATGGGTAGATAAGATAGGTGCATGTACATGGCGCAGATAGTCATTTGTTTCGGGGAGAACAAAATGAAGCAATGGAAAATTAATTCGCCAACTCATTCATTCGCTCATCCATGCATCCATTCTTTCATTCATTCTTCCATTCATTCATTTCATATTACGAAGCGTTAACTTAGTTCCACATCTGAGGGAGGAGATTTGTTAAAGTAGGGCATTGTGATGTCATCTACGCTTGGCTTTTCTAACGTTCAGATCTCAGACCATCTACGGACCATAGGTACTCCGTGCCCCTTCGTAGGGAATCACGTCTATGACCCTCGAACACCCAAATCCTAGGAGGTTGTATTTCGGTAGGCATTGCGGCGATGCATATTATCACCGGTGTCCGGCGGGGGCCATATCACGCAGTAGGGTGCTATATTATGTGTTTTTTGTGTAACTCGCCGAAACATTGTTGCGGTGCCACGTGTTTTCACAGGTGTATTGATTGCTTTCGACACCAATTAAGAGTATACCCGCCGACCGCAATGATTGCCCCGCAAATCGCGTGGGTGTCCGCGGAGAACGCTGAAAGGCTTGTTGAAAATCCCGTCAGAGTAGAACTGTAGCTCCAGAGACACCAGGCTTGCACGTATCGATATTTTCTACGTATCAGTACGACCGCTCTGCCACCATTGCCATACCAGGTATGTTTTACGATGTTGGTCCGAGGACACAGAGTGTCCCCTGCCGGGTTTGCCTATTGAGCAGATCCTCGTGTGCCCTGTTTCCTTACTAAGAAGTCCTCCGACGTAACACGCAATCCGTTACCGCTAGGTTTTGTCGGCGTCCAATGACAATATACCATAAGACGATGCGTCCTGCGATAGAGGTTACCACTTTTTTTCTAATACTACCCCTCAATTTTGGAGCTTAAGACACTCTCCCAAAAACTTATTTGAAGAAGAAAAAAAACTGCTATACCGCGTGAAACCACCCATGGCCTTGGTACACAACGAGAATAATGAAAAATAAACGTGGCGTATTTTCCGACGATTTTGGGTTAAGGAGCCCCGTCATTCAGAAAAAAATTTCGCCAAAAAAAGGTATACCTTAGTACCTCTATCGTAGCACGCGTCAGACATAACACCCCGGGAACTAATTTTCAAACGAGCTCTCGCCCGCCAGCGAGATATTACGCCGGCATCTCATTTGCAAGCTGGACATCTCATGCTACACATTGTCGGATGAACACACCCACAGCAAATGGTATCCATGTGCAGAGTCATCCCACGGTAGAGTTTGCAATTTCTGCGCCAAAACGTCCCTGGACGATTGAGTTCCTCATGTGAAGGACTGCCGGTCAATGAAGTAATTTCACGAATACATTATATTTTTGGACTCAGGCATAGAGGCTTGGTCGGGTTGTACGAAGGAATACCTTCGAAGTCAATTTTCGGGTGATATATTGAGTTCCTCATGTCAGGAGCTCAGGGACTTTCTGCTGCAACCCTACCGTGGGATGGCTATGCACCTGTAATGTAACTTTAGAGAAACCAGCTTAGAACGATATTAATATTTTTCAAGGGCTTTTCACCGGTTATGACCCGGCTCGCGGGGCGGTTCAGGTGGTATTAAAAAACCCCGCAGGTCGAGTCGGGTCGGCTCAGGAGGTGTTGGAAACCTCACGGGTCGAGTCGGGTCCGGTCAGGAGGTAATCAAATATCATGGGTCGCCCTGATCCGATCCGCCCCGCGAGAGAAGGTCCGACCAGTGAAAAGCCCCATATTTAAGCATTTGGAGCCAGAGGAACCAACCTTGGGTGAATCGATAACCTCTAAGCATCAGCACCACCGCAATCTCCAACCCTTGGTGTGTGACACCGGCAGCTGATTTTCGAGATGAAAAACGTTCACAGCGGCGCCGTGGCCTTGATGGTAGTGTGCCCCGTCACCCGAGACGTGGTATCGATAGGGAGCGACCGACGAATAGCCGTGCATCGCGAGAAGGCTAGTGGGCTCGGTCTGGTTCTTGCTGGCGGAATCGACGAGGTGAGAGTCTGAAATCCACGCATCGGACAGACCGAGGTCTAGATAATCTAGATTCCTAAACTGCCGTTACGATGTATATGCTGTTCAGGATCTGTGCTGTATAGATCTGGATATGTGTGAAACAGGTCCAACCGTGGAAACGTATGCCAGATCATGCAGATCATACGGCCCCGCACCCGTCAACATGATTATCTAGGCCATCCAGATTATATAGACTAGAGGTCCATCTGCCCTGAATGACACAGATTGTGAATGGGCATCTGATCTGTCCATAGCTTGTTATTGGCGCGACGCATTATTTGTCAGCCGCCATTTGACGCGGCAGAGTTTACGATTCTGGCCCAGCTTCACCAAAATTGTTGATATTCCTCGCCACAGCAACTATTTAGGACTAAATCACAACCACCGAGCTGGCAGTCAGGTTGTTTTTTTCGAGAGGAATCAACGAGGTGGCAGCCTTGAACCCACCACACGGATCATCGCCGATACCCCCGTGATGATCTAGGTCTTTCGTGGAATATCTGTACGGTCTAGCTCACGTTACTAGGTGGGAACCGTGGCTTCTGCATGATCTATTAATAGCAGATGTTTTCGGGGTTAAACCTGTACTCTATATACATATCCTGCCCAACGTCTCGCAACGGCAGATACAGGATCTACTACTCTAGATAATCTTTGTAGAGATGATCTATATAATCTAGATCGTGATCTGTCCTAGGTGTGCAGTCTCCTACAACGCCGCAATGCACTGTCGCTATGCCTCTTAGGACCCGCGAATGCCGCCACAACAAAAATCGACGAATGCGATTTAATCAAGCGCCTGGTAAGAGCGTGTCGTAGTACGAACATCACCATGCCGCACGCTTGTTACACAGCTTCTTGCATTCGGTAGTTCGGACACACCCACTACCTCAGTACCCCAGGCTGCTCCGTGCGATCGATGCTGCAACCGCCACTTCAACAGATCACGATCTAGATAACTTATATAACATTTACAATCTACAGTAGATCCTGTATTTGCGGTTAGGAGATGTTGTGCAGGATCTCTGTATACATTGTTAAGGACTTTAGTGTAGTATTAGTCCGTTTTTGCAAGTGGTCAAACGGACTAATACTACACTAAAGTCCTTAACAAATGGCGTCGTCGACAGACCATGGGTTTCTTGGGTCGTGGTTTCGATCCCCACCATCCACAATAATAATCTTTTCAGATTTTCCCCATGGGTGAACTTGAAAAATACTCTCCCCGGTATCCCCAGGAAATGAAACGGCTTGGATGTTGACAGAGGTCCGCCGTATATCCGGCCGACCTGCTATCCCGCCGTTTCAGGGGGGGAGAGTGTTATAAGGCTTAGTTTGGGTAAGCTATTGGTTAACCTTTTGCAAGTGGTCAAACGGACTAATACCCCACTAATACCTTAACAACATGGAGTACACATCCAACCCAGGATACATGTGCTAGACAATGCAGATCGTACGGCTCCCACCCGGCAACGTGAGCTAGACCGTACAGATCTTCCCTGAAATAAGCTAGATCATCAAGTAGGGGTCGGTGATCTGTCCGACGTGTTGATATTTTCCCCTCTGTTGTCCCCAAGGGGCTCGTTAACATGTGCGTTTGTACGATCTCCACGCAAAAACATTCAATTTACTAATATGTGCTTTCTTCTGGGAAGGGAATGTTTAGGAGTAATCGACGTTTTTCAAGTTCACGCTGCGCGTTGTCGGATGTCCGTAGCAGGACAACGTGATGAAACTCGTGCCGCGCACACGTTGTTGGATGAGTGTATTGATAATAGCAAAATAAGTTACTATAACTTACTTCATCCCTTTGTATTGCTGCGGTGCCCCTTTATCCAAGGCTCACAAGAGGACGACAACCGCTTGTGCGGTCAGCCAGCGCGGACGATATTAGCAATAGCGCAACGGTGATAAACTGGCTGTTTCATCCCTTTGTACTGCTGTGCTGTCCCTCTCGTGAAGGCTCACAAGGCGACGATAACTGCGTGTGCGGTCAGCGCGGACGCGCAACTGATCGCCACGGCATCCGGTGGCGAGATCCGCCTCTGGCACAAGCAGGTGAGCACCTTGGTTACCACCACCTGCGGACGCCTGCTACGATACCGAAAGCACGTTTAGACAAGTAACCATGGCTACGGTAGACGGGGTACCCCCTTTTTCACTACTGGGGACGCGTGCTACAATAGAGGTGCAACACTTTTTTTTCTCAATACTGCTGCTCAATTTTGGGAGCTTAAGACCTCTTGCAAAAACTATTTTGGAGAAAAACAAAACTGCTACCACCGGATGAAAAATCCCACGGCCTAGATATACGACGAAAATCACGCGAAAAAAAAAAACCCAACTATTTCATGACCCCGAGCCACCGCTGAGAAAGACTCTCAGGATTGACCCCCCTGCCGTGGCCACCACCGTTACGTATCGTTTCCGAAGGACACGCCTTCCTTATCCCAAGGAAACCGGAATGTCATGTCATGCCATGTTGCAGAGTCGAACTGTGTCTGCACCGTCCATGATAAGAGTGGCAGCCCCTGCCTCGCAGGTCTGCCATGAGGTACATATCATTTCGCACTTGGAACATCGTATTGTTGTTGTTGTTGTTGTTGTTGTTGTTGTTGTTGTTGTTGTTGTCGTTGTTGTTGTTATTATTGCTATTTTTTCTTTCCGCAAAACAAAAATGAAATTCGGACGATTTTTGGGTTAAGCACGGTTAAGGAGCCTTAAAGCGCTGCAGTACGCCTATCATAGCACCGGTCAAAAACGTAAAAGAAAAAAGAGCACCCGATGAACAAATGCCACGGCCTAGGCATGTGACGAATAATATTGTCAAACCACAAACGGTATGCCAATGACATTACACAGCTTCGCAGTTAAGGATCTCCGTCAATCTGATAGATTGCTACCGCTGTTCTTACACGCGGCATAATGAGGCCGCCACCACCGTTTTATTGTCAAGTTGCCATGCGCACGCTTCGTGCTCCCCCCCCTCCACCCCCTGGTTAGTGAAAACCGGACGTGCTCCGTCCCGGCATCGCAGGGATGCGAGGGTCTATGGTCATACGACTACGGCCATGCACAAATTGGGCACACCCCCCCCCCCCCCCCCCCCGGGTTCCCCCTTCCATGCTACTTGCTGAACACCTCACGGCGCTTCGCGGCTGGTGCACGCGATGTCTGCCTGGTCGTTGAAAAGCCGACACATCTGTCTTCGTCTCGACACCGTAGGAATCGTGTCAAAATGATGGCGATGCCGACGCGTGCTGCGATAGAGGCAACACTTTTAGTGTGAAATGGTTTTTGAATGACGGGGCCTCCTTAACCCAAAATGGTCCTAAAATGTATTAAGGTATACCATTTTTTGGCGAAAAAGTTTTCTGAATGACGGAGCTCCTTAACCCGAAATCGTAGGAAATTGTACTAAGGTATACCTCTTTCTGGCGAAAATGTTTTCTGAATGACGGGGCTCCTTAACCCAAAATCGTCGGAAATTGTGTTAAGGTATACCGTTTTTTGGCGAAACGTTTTCTGAATGATGGAGCTCCTCAACCCAAAATCGTCGTAAACTGTATTAAGACCCAGGCTACGGTAGGGGGGTCCCCTTTTGGGCCTTTTATTTCAGTGGCCAGGGGTCACTCGCGCGAGTAACCCCTTTGTTCTGGTGCGATATTACGTTTTCTTCATGTTTTGCATTGACGAAATTTATCCGCAATGCAAAGGTGATCTAAGCTGCGCCAAAACAAGTGCCTAAACCATCTTCATCCGTAGGGTACAGAGCCACTCGTGCGAGTGGCTCAAACACATCAGTGAAAATGGGGGTACCCCCCCTACCGTAGCCTTGGTCTTAAGGTATACCGTTTTTTGGTGAAAACGTTTTCTGAATGACGAGGGGGGTCGTTAACCCCAAAATCGTCGGAAATTATATTAAGGTATACCGTTTTTTGGCGAAAACGTTTTCTGAATGACGGGGCTCTCTAACACAAAATCGTCGCAAAAATCGGACATTTTGTTTTTGCATTATTCTCGTTTTGTACCTAGGCCATGAGATTTTTCAACCGGTAGCAGTTTTTTTTTTTTTTTCCCAAATCAGTTTTTGGGAGAGGGGCTCAAGCTCTCAAAATTGATGAACCTCAGGCAAAAAGTGGTTCACCTCTATCGTAGGACGCGTCTGTCTGCACGATCATGTGTGCACCGTACAAGAAGGTGATGAAAATCAATAGCAAAATGAAATTACGAACGCAATACATGGAAAAAAAAGGACTGAGCGTCGAAATGTTGAAGGTGTCTCCATCAAGAGTTGGAATGGTGTTCCTTCCCGGAAGAGGTGCATGGTCAAAAGTCAAATGGCTAAGGCAAGCAACAAATGAGTGCGCCCCTCGCCCCCCCGCTCCCTCCACTAGGACCTGGTATTTCAAGGCGGAATTTGCGAACTCGATACAGACATCCTGGGTCTTGTTTTCCTGCCGGGAAGTGCATGTTTTTTCGCAAGCGACTCTGGTGGAGACATCATTTTTTGGGTTGCAGATGTCGGTGCGGGACCTAGAAAGCCTGGCACGTTCGCGACATCTGCTGCTTCTGCTGATGCTGCTGCGAGGAAGGAGGGGTTGGACACGCACAAGGGGGATGAAGATGGTCGTACGCGGCGGCGGCGGTCGGGGCTGGCCTTGAAAGTTGCAACCAACACGCCAGCGAGCGGTGAGCATAATGTTGGTAATTTGTATGTAACTGATGGCGAGCAGGGCGGAGGCGGTGGTGGTGGTGTCGGTGGTGGTGGTGGTGGTGGTGGTGATGGTGGTGGTGGTGGTGGTGGTGGTGGTGGTGGTGGTGGTGGTGGTGGTGGTGGTGGTGGTGGTGGTAGTGGTGGTGGTAGTGGTGGTGGTGGTGGTGGTGGTGGTGGTGGTGGTGGTGGTGGTGGTGGCGGTGGTGGTGGTGGTGGTGGTGGTGGTGGTGGTGGTGATGGTAGTGGTGGTGGTAGTGGTGGTGGTGGTGGTGGTGGTGGTGGTGGTGGTGGTGGTGGCGGTTGTGGTACGGGTGCTGGTAGTGGTGGTGGTGGTGGCGGCGGCGGTGGCGGTGGCGGCGATGGTGGTGATGATAGTGGTGACGATAGTGGTGGTGGTCGTGGAGACGGCCGTGACGGTGGTAATGGCGAAGGTAGCGGCACCTGTTCGAAGGGAGAATCCTCACCACCACCCCTCGTTTTTAAGCACCATCAGGCAGGGTCCTGCAGGCTACGGCCAGGCGCACTTCTGTCCAGCCGAGAACTATCGTCGGAGAGCTCGCAGCAGCTGACAGCGATGAGTCCTGTGTATGAACTACACCTTCACTGGATGGTCGACGGATACACATCCTCTCAAACACGAGCCCAACCTGATAGTGCCGGGCGTCGGAAATCAAACGGTTTTCCTACAGAAGACGAGGCGCCAGCGAAACGTACTACAGGAGATGTGGAGGCGTCAACGGCGGCGGTACCTGGGGACCTCAAGCCTCACAAAGAATCTCTGCCACAGCAGTCCGTCGTAGAAAAGGGTTCTACACCAAATCAGTCGACGGCGGATCAGGCGTCATTGCCGCCGCGGTCGGCTGGTGGCGATGACGGTAACAAAGGAAACGGGCGAAATAAGGGGCTGGTAGTGGTTGCTGGCAGCGCTGGGGGCTGGGTGGAGGTCTGGCCAGCTGGCGGGTTGGCGGCTGCCGCGGGAGTGGACGAGTGAGTTGAGGGTCACAGCTGCGGTAGGGAAAGGTGTCCGCATTTTATCCAACTAGTTCAGGCTCGCGTAGTCGGCGCGGTGCCACACTCAAATACGGGTTGAATTTTTACGTTGACACATGCTACGGGTAGGGGTGCGTTACTTTTTTTCTGAGGCTCATAACCAAATATGTCAGGAGACCGTCAGTCAAGGGAAAACGTCCAGCGGTCAAGGGTGTCAAGCCAATCGTTCCACAGCGAAACCTAGTAGTTTGGCGTTACCAGTCAAGGTAGATTATTGGACACTTGCCGTCGGTCAAGGAACCAAGGCGCCGTCTCCTGACATATTTGCTCCTAACCACTTGAAGAGCTCAATACCTCACCTTAAAGCTATTTTTTGAGTAAACTGAAGGTGCAACTTCATGAACAGACACACGGGCTGGGTACCAAAACCACTACTAGTACAAACAAAAAATATAGCGTTCCAACGATTTTGGGCTACGGAGTCCCGTCATCGCAGAGATTAGTTTAGCCAAGAGTATTTCCTCTATCGTAGACACTCGTCACATGTACGTAGCCGCAATCAAACTAGAGATTCCATGACGGTGTCCGTATGCGAAATCCAAAAAGCACGTAGATACAGTTAGTTGCCTGTGCAGTGTTCTCAACCCACAACTCATATACCCAACAGAGCACCGAATACATTTCGATTTTTGAGGTGGTCCGCCACGTTGTCCTCACATTTTCCAAACGCGCGGCGAAGCCTCGCTTTGGTAGGAGTCCTAGCCTGGGTTAGGGTTAGGGTCAGGGTTAGCGCTAGGCTTAGGGCTAGGCTTAGGGTTGGGTTCGGCCGACGCCCTCTCGTGATTCGTAGAAAACACACAAAACAAAAGAAACAACATAGAACCCTTACAAAGTGAAGTATTTTTGGTACTTTTATGTACTTTTATCTGGCATAATTTGTGGGCTGAGACCGGTACAGGTGTCTCCATGGGTAAGTGGCCACTCCCGTATATAGTACGGCTCCGGGACCCCGAAAAACGACACTCAAAAGTGACCACAACTGCCATGGCCTCAGTCTTAGGCGCTTCCTCTGTACCAGGGTGGTCGCCGGTTAGATTGTAGCCCGTTCGGCCGGTCGTTTGAAAGTGGAGGTATGGCTGAACTAATGCTTGCATCCGTTGAGCATGCAATAAAATACTCTACCTGGGTGTTGACCCGCGCTAAAAGGGTTCGCCACGCTATCTTAGATTGTCGTGGAAGCGGGTGGAACATTCCATGGAAGTGGACTGATGAAGATCAATACGTCCTTGGAAGTAGATATAATTCGAGGCCGGTGGAAGCTTCCATAGAAGTATCTAAATGAAACGTAGATGTCAACTTTCATGGAAGCAGGTACTGCAGATGGAGGTTCGTTTTTAATATGTATATATGCCCCGCCGCACCGTGGCCCCCATAATATAATGTTTCGTGGAAGTGCATGAAAAGCTCCATTGGGAGTAGACGGACGAAGACGGAAACTTCCATGGGAAGGAGCAAAAAAACTGTTTTTCCAACCGATATCTCCCGTCGCACCGTGACCTCATGGAGGAAGTAGACGGAAGCGTCCATGGGCCTTCAGTAGATAATAGAGAGAAGTGCGTCTCTAACAAACATTTTCCGCCGCACCTGTCTCCATTTCTGAATAGGGAGGCAATGGCTGGCTGGCTTGCCCGCAGGCATCAGCACAACGACCCCGGAGCCCACCCGCGCACCACCAGACATCGTCGGTCTGGCCTTGACTGCTGCCCGCCCTCGGCCGCGGCCATTCCTTTAGGCGGCAGGTATGAAACACCGACAATTGTTTCGTCGGCTGTTTTGATAAGTGCATGTCATCGGGCATTGTCGGGAGTACGGCATAACCACCGGCTAGCCGTCAGCGCTCACCCTTACCACAACGGTGCAACGCGGATCTGGCCTGTGATTTGATATCACGGCCACGGTGGGGGGTTGCGATTACCGCCTATTTCTTCGCTGCAGAGCAAGGCTACCTGCGCCGCCCTGCTGTTTTCGTTGTACTCTGTGCTTCTTTCTTGCTGACTGACAAGTCGCGATGGAAATCTGCAGCCCCGACCTATCCGAGTAAGGGAGACTGCTCTCCTGCCGCGCGATCGGCGTCGGCAAGCGGTTTGCGGTCGTGATAACGGTGCCTGGGGAACCCTATCAAACGCTGAGGGTTTCGTTCACGTCCACGAGTCCGGACACACCCAACTGCCACTAACGAGATATTTGCGTGAATCTCCTCGCGCAAACTATCGTTTAGGGAGCTTCTCGGTGAGTTTTTGTGGCTTGGCTTACACCCCGGCGTCTAATGCAGCGCCTCCCCCTTTTCCCTCTCTCGCGCTCTGCATGTGCGCGACATGCGCGACAGCGTGTTGAATTCCGTGAAAGGTGAACTGGAAGCTATGCACCTCACGGCCCCCTCTCTCAGGTGGGAAGCACACTGCGGGAGCCCGGTGTCAACCCTCTGTGTGGTGGACAATACCCCGCTGGTTGTGACAGCTAGCACTGACAGCACGCTAATGCTCTTCACACTTGCCGACATTCAGGTGCGACGCTTTCTACGATGATATGGGTAGCACATGTTGACAGGACTTCACGACAAATAGCTAGCCACTAGGCGGCGAAAGCCGACTAGATGCCTTCACGTGGAATGCCGGCTGGCCAGTTTGGCCTGTGGATTTCTCACAGAAAATTGAGTTGAGCATTTTTCGAGCAAAACCGACCCTTCATTTCTTACGAACGTTTCATTTTTGAATCGGAGACCCGTTCTACGATAGGGGTGAAACGCCTTTGGCTAGAATACTTCTTACCGACTACGGTTCTCATCTCAAGAGCTAACCAATACTAAATACCAGGTATCGCTTATGCTTGACGGTATCACTATAATGAAGTCCGCGCTATGCGCTACCCTGCTGTTCCTCGGCGTACTTTTAGTCTGGGATGTGCGTTACCCCTGTGCAATGGTGATTACCCGCCACTGAACACGTCCGGCACGGTTGTCGTCATGCTATCAGTTAATCAGGCATGTAGCATTTGCTTGCATCAAGTATGGTTGATGTTTTAACAATATCATTCTGTCTATACACCTATTGTGGGTTATTAGATTGCTCATCGGGCTGGAATTTGATTTATAAAATTGTTCTAAGTACGTCAACTTTTCCAAGGTTATGTTCTGTAGGGTTTGTGGGTTCCGGGTAAGGGTATGGGAGTCTTGCAGAACTTCCAGAAGTTTCGGGTACGGGTACGAAAGTGGTACAGACTCCAGAAAAGTTCTGGGTATTGTGGCACGGGTGTACAGAACTCACAGAAGTTCCGGGCGGGTACGGAAGGTGCTGTACCCGTACCTCGGGTATTGTGGCACGGGGTGTACAGAACTCACAGAAGTTCCGGGTACGGGTATGAGTGTCCTACAGAACTAACAGAAGTTCGGGCACGAGTACGAACGTCTTACAGAACTTCCAGAAGTTCCGCGTATTGTGACACGGGCGTACAGAACGTACAGATATTCCAGGTACGGGTAATACCCGGGTAAAAGCACACCCCCTCGGGGGGGAATTCGATTTGAAGTTGAGGATTTAATCTAACTTGCATGGATGGCCTGTTCTTACTGGGCCGATGTCCCCGAGGCAATCTGTCGTACCTTTCAGGGAATTATGAATTATCGACAAAACCACCACCGAGACAGGCGATAAATCGTGAACCTCAACAAGTGGCGACCGGTGCAACAGCCGCGCTCACGGCTATACCTCGCTATGATCATACCAACATAGTGTACCCCGGCTGTGGCGCTTCAAAACAAATAATGGCGGTCGCAAGCCCATCTTTGCCACCACAGCTCGATAAGCCAACTGCCGCGACAAAGAAGAAGCGAAACTACGAAAACACAGAAGATACTTCTGAACGTCGATGGGTGCTGCATCGCCGTCACGGCAGATCTATGTAATATTCCGATAGGAAAAAACATTGACAATACGCAATACGTGGTTTCGCGATAGGCGCCAAGTTCGTACCAGGTATGTTTCCACCAAATCGAATCGAATTCAAATCGATTCATCAAAAAAGAATATTTTTTGTTCAAAAGTGTCCTTCGTTAACATAATACGTGCCCATGGGTTAGAAACGAAAGAACCATGGACAGGACCTACAGTAGGTGCTACTATCATATACGATACGTACTGCTACTGCTTTACATTCGCTGTTCGGTTGGTTTCACTGACGACAAGATATGGCATCATAATAGAATGCATAATACACTCGTTGGGTTGTTAAACCTGAATTAATGCATGTGGGTTTCCCGGGTATTGTTTGTGCCACAGTCTTACAGAAGTCACAGAAGTTCCGGATTAGGGTATGGGGATCTTACAGAACTTACAGAAATTCCGGGTACAGTACGGAAGTGTTACAGAACTCACAGAAGTTCCGGGTATAGTGGCACGGGTGTACAGAACTCACATACGTTATAAAAATGGCATACTCGTACCCCGGGTATTTGTGGCACTGGCGTACAGAACTTCCAGAAGTTCCGGATACGGGTATGAATGTCATACAGAACTTCCAGAAGTTCCGGGTACGGGTATGAATGTCCTACAGAACTCACAGAAGTTCTTTGTAGGGTAATACCCGGGGTAAATACCCCGAGTATGGTTTGTGCGTACCCTACAGAACCCAACCTCGAATTTTTTATTTGTTCACGGAGATCTCGAGCGAGTCGCCGCAGAAAAATTAGTTCCACCCCCGAGATTGATTCCACCCCCGCCATGACTTGCGGCGTGATAGATAATCGAAAAACAAAACACAGCGGGTACCCCGGTCTAAGAGCGTCCTAGATTAGAGTATTGGGGAATTAAAAGCGGCCAAATGGGCTTGTCCCGCCTTGTAACCCCTATGCGAAAGCCTAGTTAATCCGATAGAAGAGCGGTGCGGAGATAAGAACGGTCAGATCCAGGTGTCACGGGGCGCAGTCAAACCGGGGTACTCCCTGCAATCGAAGCGTTCAACTAAGTAAGCCCGTTTAACTGCTCTCACCGTCGTATTTGGGACAACCCACGTGAAAATACTCGGAGAAACTTTTTGTTTAATTTTATTTCTGCTGTGGCAAGTAAAATATGTACTTGTGCTGTGGCAAAAGGCAGGGTAAGCAATAAATGCAGGAGTAGTTCTATACGTGAACACCGTTTTTGAACACTACTCTTCCTCCAACACTTTGCGATAACCTACGTGCACCGCAGGTGGGAGCTCAAAGATTTAAAGCCGCGGACACTCTTGGAAAAATTGACATGAGCGACACCGAAAGCGTCCGCATCAGTCGCTCGGAAATGTGAGAACCTACCAAGAGGAAGACAGGTGGAGCTGTGAGCCGGCACGATTTTAACTCACCACCTATCTAGATACTAGTCGGACTAGTAGTTACGAGTAGTCCTTGCCCGAAGGCGCCGATTATGGGACTTGTTGAGTCTCCATAATGGTAGGAAGGATTGCCTGATAATGGATGAACTTTTGGGGAAATTGACATGGGCGACACCGAACGCGTCCAAATCAGCCGCTCGGAAACGTGCGAATCTGTCGAGAGGCAAATAGAGCGTTGAAGCACAAACCACTTAATGGTATGCTGTGTCTTTGCCACACGGTGAGCATAGCACACCTGCCTACCCACGCCCCTGACTTCTAAAGGAGTCCTAGGTCGGCATCGCTTCACACCCGGCCTGGTAGATGGACTCATGTCAGGAAGAGAGAAACAGAGTGATATGATGTGTTATTTCATGCACCATAGTAGATAAAGGTCCCCCGTCTCGATGTCGGGTACATATTACTGTTCGAGCAATAAAATCCATGTCTACATATCAGTAATAAATCAGTAGAAACTCAGGGCCGGCATCGTCGCTCACCCGAGTTGGTAGATGGACTCAGATCAATCGCAACAAGAGAAACAGAGTGATGTATTATATGACATATGCGTCATAGTCGGTAACGCCCCCGAGTCTCCGTATCGTTTACATTACGGTTCGAGTAAAGACATGCACGCCTACACATCAGTAGCACACAATGGGTTTGTCCATACATGCAGTAACGGCCACCGCATACGGAATAACGGGCAAAGCTTGTATTGCTAGAGAAAATGTGACATGTTTGCTTTAGGATACAGGTCAGAATGAGAGAGCTTGAAAGCGAGCATAGCGTAGAACTTCTTTATTTGTCAGTTTTGGAGAGGACTTCACGTGAGGGTCAGCAAGCCCCCGCCGAACGCGAGTGGGTCGGGGGTTCTTGTCGAGAACGTGGCCAGACGTAAAGCCATTGCTGAATTGGGCAACTGCGCCAGACGTTTGCGCCTCCTCTTTCCATACGCCCCACCCTCCCCCTTTTTTCCTTTCGGTGGGGGGGAAGCTCTACAGGAAGCCGGCATTTCGTGTGTTTTTCTTTCCGTTGTTGTATTCAGTTGGTTGCGTGAGCTAGTCGAACGGTACGGTCCCAGTCGGATAATTGGGTTTTCCGAGACGACTGTAGGCGGTGGTAATGGTCAGGAACCCGGCTGGTGTAATGTGAGGCAGAGAGACGGCAAACGTGTGGCCGAGATGCCCAGGGTATTGCAGCAGGGGCGGTAGGTGTATCTGGCGAAGGGGAGAAATATATTTTCCCCACGATCAGAAAAACGACAAGTATCTGGCGAAGGGGAGAAATATCTTTTCCCCACGATCAGAAAAACGACAAGGTCAATGTGATTCGGAAGATGAACAATAAACCCGAGAATATGCCCGTATGTCCTAAGACGTCAAGCAGGCTGCCCTTTGGACCAGGTTATCCAAACGCTCTTATTCACGGTCGACAGGCACTGAGTTCACCCGTGCTGTTTCAACGTTCCGAGCCCGTCTTCGTTCCAGCCAACTTTGGGGTGCTAAAGAACAGGTAGAATAACTAAAACATTCACCCCCACTCCGCGCGCAATGGAGGCTTCAAAATAACAAGGTTTGAGGTTAAACAAAATAGGTGGCCCATCTAAAATTTAGCGATATAGTCTCCCCTTCCCAGTCCTGGTTAATCTCTGTTTCTCTCACCTGGATTTTGGTTTGGTTTGCCAACTTCTGCATGTTCCGCTCTTCGTATTCGGTACGTTAGGAACTGCATAGCTTAACATTTTTACTGTATTTGTGATGTGTACCTCTGTCTCGTGGTTTGTGACCGCAGAGCTTGTATCTTCCCGCGATTAAAGATCGGTACGGACAATGGATGAACTGCAATGATATGGTTACCAACGACGGTTTAATGAGTATAACACAGACTTCGGTATTATATTCTTATTCGAAGCACCCCATTAGCACGTAGTATATCAGTAGTAGGCCATTCGCGCGTTTGGCTATGCACCTCGATCAAAATCGAGCCGCAACAGATATCGTTGGCGACCGTTGTCGATGACAGGGGCATCATTAGTGGGGCCTCATTTAGCGGTGGCTCGGGGCTGTTCGCGCGAGTGACCCCCCGACCCCTTTGCGGTTTCAAGCTTCCGAGCCGTTTTTTTGGTTTGGCGTATAAGAGCCGCCACGGAATGGTTAACTACCCCGTGCCAAAAACAAAAGCCTCCATATTTTTAATGTTATTGAGATACAGAGCCAGTCGAGAGCCAGTCGGGCGAGTGGTGAAACCCCAGTAGTAAAAACGGGGGTATCAGCATGTATTAACATCTCGCCTACTACCGAGTGGTTCTACGGTAGCAGCCCCAACATTTCTTTAACGAAATCGCCGGTTTCGAAACCAACTCCCGGCCGTGTCTCCTGAAATACGGTGCCCCTTGCCACCCCGACGTCATCGTTCGATAGTTCTTTGCAAACAAGGAAATATGCGAAAAACTTAGTTTTCTTCTCATCCTTCCTCGTGTCGAGCAGTCATGAAACGTTCGTTAAAGAAAAAGAAAAAAAAATCGCTGGTTTTTTGAGGGGGGGCTATCATAAAATCAGTCTACCGTAGACGTGGTCTTGGGCACGGGTTTCACAAATCAACCCATGGCGGCGCGGTGCACGTGGTGGAACCGAAAATCGCAAGACGTCATGATTAAAAGAAAGCCCGACGAAAAGCAACCCCGCTACCCGCACCCTTGGTCAATGCCTTGTTGTGTCCGTGCCGTGAAGGTGGTCCTGTCCGAGCTTAACCGCGGCAGAAGTAAAGTCAGCCGCCGACATGGAGGCCTACCGAGTCTTCAGCGAAAACATATGCTCAGAGCTGGGAGACCCGACGGCAGGTGCTATTCCACCCGCTGCTGCTGCGCGTACCGGGTTTGAACCGGATAAAGCTGGCAAAAATCAACACCAAATTTTGGACAGTAAAAGCTCGGGGGTAGTGGAAGTGCGTCCACGGGTAACCGAGAGGCGGCGATCCGTGGCAGGGCGGGCAACAGCCAGGGAGCGGGCCGATGTTGAACGAGACGGCCACGACGACTGTAGCTCGGGGGGGGCTAACACGTTCTTGACCGCTTTGAAGCGGACAGAATGCACCGATGACGCAGGGGCGACAAATGGCCTAAGGGCGGCTGATGCCTTAGGCTCGAGAAAGGACCCAGGGTGGATAAAAGACCTAAGATGGTCCGCCAAAAACCAGAACGGGAGAATTGCCGACGGTGCCAACCGCCAAGGGGAGGGGGGAGGGGGCTTCCATGACTATGACAAGTACGATTCCCGAGGAAACAAAAAAGGCAGCAACAATAGCCCACCCGGACAAACAGGAAAGAGAAAAATCGACATTATTTTGTCCGCAGCTTCGCGCGAGTTTGTATCTTCCGGGGTCGGTGGTGTCGACACGGTGGCTCGGCCAGAGCGGGGGCGCCGGGGACGTACGCGACGTACCCCTTCGATGGATTGTCTCGACGCGATACGGTCCACGCTCATGAGCGCTAGGTGAGTTTTGATGCCTGGCCGACTTTGATGATTCTTGATCACTTGTTTTCACCTACCGACTTCGACGGTTCTAGTCTTAATGTTTTCCTCCCGTATTATTATTGACGGTTCTTGGGTTTTTATGTGTCTATCTAACGTAGAATGGTCTTGAGCCCGTTTTCTTTGTCTGCGGCGGTGGTTGTCGAGTGTAGTCTGATATTCCTGAAGTTGTTCTCACGTTAGCCCATGGCCGTGTTCAAGTCCGTCGTCACAGGACTACGCTCGTAGGTTGTTCGAAGTAGAGGTTAGGTTCCACTAAACAATAGAGTGAAATTGAACTCTCACGGCACAGACGTCCAAGATTCCTGCGCTGACACTTTCACAACAAAGCAAACCACTTTTACAATGCATTACGAACACATACAAACATAGTTTCTTAAGTTGTTCTGGAATTTTAAAGATCCTGGCAAGCCGTGATTCCTAACAAACTTTGGTGCGTCTTGAGCTTTTTTTATTTGCCTGCGGTGATGATGTCACATGCTACCCCGTGATTGATTTTTGCAACGTGCCAGGCTCAGTGCCGCCCTAATAATATCCATGCTCTGAAGCTCAGAGCTTTGTATTTGTCTGAATTCGCGCTATGTATGGGGAACGTTGCTCTATCGCTGAGGAGGCTTTACGAATACCACGGCCTTTGACGGTAAGCACCAATGCTCTCACATGACACAGCCTCAGAATGAGGTGAGCGTTGTGTAGCGCTCTAACAAGGACAGGACAAGAGACAGAAGACAACAAGAAGAAGACGAAGAAATGAGAGAGAGGGCGACCATGCACTCTCTCCAAATCCGGAGGATGTACCAGCGGGTGGCAAAACGACCCGTGGAGAACAACGCCCCGTGGGGGATGGCAACCTTCCTCGGGTGGTACAGCAAGTCCCACAAGGGGAGAGCTAGAGGAGCCTCATCGATAACGCTTCGAGCAGTGACGTGTGCATTAGGCAGGGCGTCCGACAGTACGAGCAGGCGTGTTGGTTCAGGGGACATCGAATTCACATGAGGTCGAGATTTCTTCGCCAATGGCAAACAAAAAAACCAATCGGAAACAATTGCAAGATGCCGCTCATCTGTCCCACTATCATTTTCAACCTAGAAAACCTTATCGTGTTCCTCTCTGCGACCGTTTCATCCCTTGTAATTGGCGGCAAACCGAATCCAGCACGGCCAAGAACAAAATGGGGAAAGTTATGTACGAGAACATGTACAGCGAGATTAAATCTGGCTCCGCGTGCAACACCCTGATGGAGGCGTTCATCAGCCGCAGCAACAGCAAGAAAAAACCTGACGGGGATGCCGAGATAGACACGGAACTACCCCCGTTCTTGCGGGAAAAGCTGTTGCCCTCCCTCGCCCAACGAAGAAGGCGTGGGCTAAAAGCAGCCGCCGCCACCGCCACCACCGTCACCGCCAACGATGACATTACCGTCACCACTAACGCTGACAATGCCGCAGCTGACGTTGTTCGAGCAGCGACGGAGGTGTCCATGTCCGAACACGGTCCAATTCCTGTTACCGCCGGCGTTGCCACGGCCAACGTTAACACTGTTGCCCCAACGACGGTGGACCCCAACTCCGAATTCGGCTCCCCCTTCTCGCCACCAACGACCCCTTTAGATTCGCCTGCTACTGACACCACCAACACCATTGACGGAGATCCATCGGCGCACTTTGAAGGTCCCTTGGAGTTAAGTCCTGCAGGAATAGCCCAGCTAAGGTCTGCGGGATATGTATTCCCCATCAACAGCATTCGCACGAATGGCAAGAGAGGGATCCCGGGCCGCCGCAGGTATAACACCACCAGCAACAGCAAGCCAAAGCACATACATCCTCGCAAACAGTTGCTTGATGCTTCCTTTGCATCGACGGGCGCGGAAAGCTCAAACGTGGCACGCGACGCATTAGACGCGTGCGTAGAAGGCAGTCCGCATATCCAGCGAACACATCGTCCGAGAGACCAACCCTTTGACGGGAGCCGACTAAAAGGCACTGGAGATGGGCCGAGGAACCATCACAGAGAGAGGGAGACAAGCGCCTTCATTGTGGGAGGTAATACACCAGCTGTTGGGGATAGTGCATTAGCTGCTGGGGGGGACGTCTTTTCTCGAGCGATGGCGGGGGGAGTGGCTGGCAGGAGACGGAGGGATAATTCATCGGCTTCTCATGGCGTTTCCTCTCAAGCGGTAGAAGTGGCGGGGCGAAGACGGAGGCGGAGGGATAACTCGTCGACTGGTGGAGACGCTTTTCCTCGAGCGGCGATGGAGGGAGGGGGGAGGAGACAGAGAAGCGTTACCACTAGTGCGTCGCTGGCTACGTTATCCTTAGGGTCGACGGATGAGGATACCATCTTGGGGGGTCGCGGCAAGGAAAAAACGGCAGACACGTGAGACATATTCCGCTACAGGGGCGGCAACACGTCCATATTCAAACCAACTCAAACACCTTTAGTAGTCTGCATCACACCGCCGACATGTAGCGCAGACTTTTCTTCAATGCGTAAACCAACCCATACTAGCATGTGTCACGTCTCGAGCGTGTAGCGTGGTCACGCCTCGAACGGGAAGCGTTGGCCCTGCGAGCGCGGGGTGTCGCAAAAAGACGCTGCGGGACACACGCGAGCCACTACACTGTAGAGAGGGTAATGTTTATGGGCTCAAAATGTTCTGTTGAGAGTTATCCCAAGGTAGGTTCTTCAGTTGTCGGGTTAACTAATAATGAGTCGTTCCACGGTAGCCCCCCCAACTTTTCTTCAACAATTTTGTCGGTTTCAAAATCAGCTCCCGGTCGTATTTCCTGAAATACGGTGTCCCTCGACACCCCGACGTCGTCGATCGTTAGACCTCTGCACACAAGAAATTATACGGCTACTTTTCTTTCAATAGTGTCCTTCCTTGTGTCGAGCAGCCATGAAACGTTCGTTAAACAAAAACGCTGGTTTTTGGGGGAGGGGGGCTATCGTAGAATCAGTCTTAACTAATTGTGTGTGACCGCTTGAGCTCCGCAAGTGTGAAGCCATCGGTTAGTATGACAAATTTACGAGTACAATGATTGTTTTTAGCACTAGTGCCTAGAGATGTCGGTCGGGTTGCGGAAACGAATATCTTCGAAGTCATGTTTCGGGCGAGATATTGACCCCCTTCCTCATGTTAGGAGCTCAGAAACTGCTTAGAAAATTCTGTTGCACCCCTAGCGTGGGATGACCAAAAATTGATATTCTGACTGCCGGGGCTCTTAACCTGATAATTTAGATCATATGTTTGCAGTCACTTTCGCACAATAACGTAATACATTTCATAGTATGTAATATGTGGCACCAACGGCATACGTGGACGTGCTTTCCGATTTCAGCGATGCACTGCTGCATGAAATATACGTGTGGTACTGTGTGCTAAGTCTAGTCAATCAATAGGATTGTTCGTGGGGTCGAGCGTTCATTGCTTCTCAAAATCTGGTTTTGGGTGGGGCATAGAGCTTCTCAGCTAAGTAATCTTAAACCTGAGCAACGACTACTGGAATTAATAATCCCAGCGTCCCACCGTCCGTACGACCCTCCCGTTCCGGGCATCGACTCTCGCTTGGGCTCTCCATCGACCGCATACAAATCCCTCTGCCTTCAGCTCGTATTGTGCCACCTTCCTCTACCACCCCATCATTAGACATATTGTCGATTTTTCGTTGTTGTCACATGAACTCGTAGCCGCCAACTAGTCTGTCACAGGACAGGCCGCGATTAATGGCTCTGGAGTCGACGATAAACTCTCAGGGTCAGGGTTAGCGTTGGCGTTAGCGTTAGGTGCAAAACCTTGGACCACAACGTGAGAAATAGTACCGACGCGAGCTGCGATTATGTAAGGGTAGCAATTCTTAGCCACAATATTTCTGAATGACGGGGCTCCCTAATCCAATATCGCCTGAAAAACGTTTTATTTCGCTTTTGTAACAAACTCGTTTTTGTTGGGCTGTGGGGATTTAGGTCATCGGGTTTCAGTTTCATTCTTTCCCCAACCTTTGTAGAAAAAGGATGTGTGTTACCCATACCGAACCATGCACCTACCGTCCGTACGACCCCTCCCCGCCCCCGCCCCCCATTTCATACTGAGAAATATTTCCATCCGTACAACTCTTCTCTCCTCGTGTCTTCATATTTCTGGCCCCTTCATTCGACGAGCACAGATTCATCCATCTTGAGCTTGGTCCGGAACACACCTTGACCGCGAACGGACGCGCGTTAACCAATTCCGCGTCTCTACCCCCAACGATGTTCCAGGACCAGTGGAAGAAAATGCAGGTGAGAGAGAAAAAACGCTATCCTGCTCTTCCGACAAACGCCTGCTAGAATAGTCCATCTATACCTGTTGCTTCATGCAGAGGGTCGCCCGCTCTCCGTAGTCAAATCGAGCTACGATAGCGTGGTCGCGCTCTCTTGCCTTGCACGGTCTCTGAAATGACGGTGGCTCCTTGAGCTAAGCAAATCGTCACAATTTCATTGTTTCTTGGCAATACTCATCAGTCGTACACCCAGACGATGGGATTTCTTCATCCGGTAGCGCCTTTTGTGTTATTCGACCATCAGCGTTTGGGTGTTCCACAGAGAACTTCAAGCGAGATGCCGCAGAAGGAGATTGTCTGGAGCACCTCCTCCTCCGTAGCATGCTGTCAGTTTACGGCGACCTACCCTATAGTCGGGGGTGGGGTGGGGGGATCCCTTTTCTTGTCCCCTTTCGGGCTACGACCCTACTCCGTTTAGGGCTACTCGCCTTCCCCACCCACCAAAGCCTTCTCCTTTGCGGTATACAGCTGTTGTTGAGCTTTTGTTCTTCTTGTCTCAGTTTCAGAAAAACATGCACCGCCACCATGCATTCTTGTTTTCGACTTTGATTTTTTTTTATAGACACATGTACTACGGTGAAAAAAAGACGAACCATTTTTTGTCCTGAGGTTCGTAACCACTTGATCAATGAGGAGCTCTATGTGCACCCTAACCCCTTTAGAGCCCCCAAAATCCCTCCCTATACTAACCTTAACGCGTTAAATTTACCCAAGAACGTTTTTTTTTAGTAAACTCTTTGTAAAAAGAACAATCTGATGAACGAAACCATTACTATTGGTAGGATGCAGCTTACCCTTCATGCGACTCGCCGAACAGTACAAACAATGTCTGCCTAGTCGGTGAAACCCGACATGCTTCGCCCCGGCATTTGTAGGGAAATGCGAGTGTCTATGATCATACGACTACGGCCATGCATGAATATCGAGTACCCCCCCCCGCCCCCCTCGAAAGCTATGTCGCACTCAGGCTCCATCCGCACGCCACATGGGTGTCGTCCCCTCCCTGATTCCCCAATGCTATTAGCCGCGCCAAGGATCTACCTCCACACCACATGGGCGGGTGTGGGTGCCTCCCCCTCCTTCCCGCCCTCCCGACCTAAGCCGCATCTGGGCTCCGTTCTCACGCCCCATGGGGTCGGTGATGGTTTCCCAACCGCCCTCGAGTGCTAGGCCACATCCAGGCTCCATCTACACACCACAGGGGTGGGTGTGCCCCCCCCCCCCCTCTGATATTCGAATTCTATAAGCCGCACCCAGGCTCCATCGCCACGCGACACGGGTTGGTGCCCCCCCCCCACCCCTCGGCCCTCGAATGCTAAGCAGCATATCGGCTCCATTCCCACGCCAAAAAGATGATCCTCGGTTATTGAATGCTAATTCGTATCTAGGCTTCATCCACACTCCACATGGGTGGTTGTGGGTCTCCACCCTCCCCCCTTCCGGCGCGCGGAAAGCTATAAGCGGCACCCAGACTCCATCCCCACATATGGGCGGGTGCCCCCCCCGCCCCCCCCCCCCCCCCCCCCCCCCGCCCCCTCCCTGCGCCTTCCATGTATAGTCTCTTTGCGATGCTACCGTTGGAGTTTGAAGCGGCACACCTTTCGCAAGATGGCGTCCTGTGGTTGGGTGGTCACGGGTAAACGACTATTAATCTTGTTTGTTTGCCATATCCGCTTATCAATGTGCAGGAGCACGAACTTCATATTATTCATGTTATCGTTATTATTGTTGTTGTGGTTGCTGTTGCTGTTGCTGTTGCTGTTGCTGTTGCTGTTGCTGTTGCCGTTGCCGTTGTCGTTGCCGTTGCCGTTGCCATTGCTGTTGTTGTTGTTGTTGTTATTATATTGTTATTACTATTATTGCCTGGACGCACAAAGAAAAATTCCCCATTGAAAAGGCAGAAATGACTTATTTCCGATGATTTTGGGTTAAAGAGCCGCCTCGTCGTTCTCAGAAACAAAAAATCTTCAAAATCGCTACCTCTATCACCGTAGCACGCGTCTACAATGTAGGTATACCTGGGCCACGGGTTTGCTCATCGGGCCGCACATTTGATTTTACAAAAAAACAAAATGTGTGAGGAGAGTCGCAGACAAAAAAACGTTCTTATAGAAAAAAAAGTGCACCATTGCCCTAGCATGTGTCCTTTGCCCAGAAGTGTAATGCCTCAGTGGTCAGAGTGTGTCGTTTCCATTCCGTGCCGAACCCTCTGACGACTGACTGCGTTCGCTACGCTCTAACCAACGCGAAGCTCTAACAATTGTGTTCGCTGAGCTATTAGGGTTGTGTTCGCTAAGCTATGTTCGCCAAGCTATAACGGTTGCGTTCGCTGAGCGCTAATGATTGTGTTCGCTAAGCTCTAACGACTGTGTTCGCTAAGCTCGAGCTATTATGTGTGTCGACGTACTCCTCCCCGCCTTGATCCAGGAGCGGTTTGACAATGCTGTCTCGGCTTCTCCCACCGACCGCGTTCCGACGCTGACCAGCTGGACTAAACTCAAGGCACAGGTGAGGTAGGAGACGCATCACGGTACAGATTAGGTGCACCTAAATACTAGAGTCGTTCTATGGTAGCCCCCCCAGCGTTTCTTTAAAACAAATCGCCGGTTTTGAAACCGGCTCGCGGACGTATCTCCTGAAATACGGTGCCCCTTGCCACCCCGACGCCATCATTCGATAGTGCTTTGCAAACAAGAAAATATTTGAAGAAGATGTTGCTCTCATGGCATCCTTCCTCGTGTCGACCGCCCATGAAACGCCCGTCAAAGAAAATCACCGTTTTTTTTTGGGGGGGGTACCATAGAATCAGCCAATAATCTGAGGTTCTTCATTCGAAAAGCTGTTATTTTTTTCTTTTTTTTTTTTACGTTTTTTTATCCTCCGGCGGATTGGGGTGGAAATAGCAAGCCTGAGCTCATCACACACCTTCCACGTACTTCCATGCAGCATTTCGTGCGTCGATTTAACTCAACTGCATTCGCAGTGCAGCACTAATAACGCGTGCTACGGTAGAGGTGCACCACTTTTTTTTCTAATACTACCCTCAATTTGAGAGCTTAAAACCTCTCCCAAATCCTGATTTGGAGAGAAATTAAACTGCTACCGAATGATACACGACGAGAATCACGCAAAACGAATTTACCTTTTTCCGACGATTTTGCCCAGGGTAAGGAGCCCCGTCATTCAGAAACCATTTTTCGCCAAAAAAAGGTATACCTTGATACCTCTATCGTAGCATGCGTCCGGGTCGCATTTTCTTTTTTCTTTTGTTTTTTCAAATTCAGTGGTTTGGGTGAGGTATACCAACCATTGTTTTATCAAGCCAATATTATAAGGCTAGCGGCTGACACAACCAAAACTGCAGAGGCGGTGGTTCCACTGTGCACGGTGATTTCGTTGGTAAAAGAGGCGTCGTCGAGCATAATTGTGCCTCCGACGAGGCCCGGGCCGTGGTCGGGGAGCTGACGCTATCTCACCATGCCCTCACGGGTGCATGTACTTTTGTGCCCGACCCCCTCGCCTCTGGCGGAGGTTTCCACCTCCGTTGCGATGGCGCCGATCGCGTCACATTGTCAGACGAGCCTCAGCTTCGGGCAATACCATAACACCAACAACCGTGCAGGGGGAAAAATAGGGTGCACCTCTACGGCAGCATGTACGTGTCTATCGCGGCTAGCGTCCGGAGCGCTCAAGCGTCCGTGTTTTTTTTGTTGTTGATGCTGTCGCGTTTTTACCCTCGCGACGTCGGCCGCAAGCCAGGGCAGGAACCAAAGGAAAAAAACACCGCAGTGCTATGTCTGGGTGCATGGATCAATATTCCGGAATTATTTCGTGTTCAAACAAAACCGCAGATTATGCCGCATTGGCACCCGAAGCGGCACAACCAGTAGCATAAACTTCTGTTTTCTCTGGGCACTTTTCTGTTGCGCCCGGTGTTTGGCCAAGATGTGACGATAGAGGTGAACCACTTTTTTTCGGAGGTTCCTCAATTTGGGAGCTTAAGACTTCCCCCAAAACACTGTTTTGGAGAAAACAAAACTGCTACCGGACAAAAAATCCCATGGTCTAGGTACACGACGAGAATCCTGCAATTTTTTTTTTTTTTTCCTACGATTTTTGGGTTAAGGAGCCCCGTCATTCAGAAAACATTTTCGCCAAAAAAAGGTATACCTTGATACCTCTATCGTAGCACGAGTCACTACCGGTTCTGTTTTCTGTGCACATGAAATAAAATACGCCGTTCTATGCACGAGACCATATCGATTATTCTCGGCAAGACTCGTTCGCACGAGTAAAACTACGACTTAATGGACTTGTATGGCTTTGCTACTTTTTTTTACCATCCCATCCAATGTGGGGGAACATGGTAGTCAAGACCAAACTATTTATCAAAACAAGGTGAGGAGTCACCCATTCCACGGTGTAGGAGATAGATGCACTTTTTGGGTTGACTAATGTTTCTGACCTTCTGACCTTCCGATTAGTTGACCTTCTCGAGAGTGCGGAACCATACCGGTTAGCATGATGTATTCGCGATCATACCTGCTTTTTGAACGCTAGCGCACAGAAACGTTGGTCGGATTGCGCGAGCGAATGTCTTCGTAGTCACGTTTCGGGTGGGGATGATGTTGATGGATGATGTTGATATTGAGCTAGCTCCTCACGTTAGCAGCTCAGAAAATTCTTAGAATCTTCTGCTGCACCCCTACTGTACCGCGGGATGATGGTACATTTTTGTCTACACCGCGGGTTCCGATTGCTACGGTTCCCCGTAAAATATTAAACAAGCACCTTCTTCTCCAGCTCTCTCCCTCTTCGTAACTCAAACCCATTGTCACGTGGCAGGCGCGCTCACTCCTCCCCCCTCCCCGGCGCGCACTATTACTATCTTCTTAGATACGTCGCCTGCCTTCAATCTTGGGGCAGGAACGCTGTCGCTCCCAAGAAGAGAGGAAATGCACAAGCCAAACGCCCCCAGGGCGCCGCTCCCTCCCCCCCTTCCCCCTCCAACCTGTCTCCCTTCTGTCCCTTGCCTTTTTTTTCGTGTTATAGACGAATTCGACGGTTGGACACATTAGGTACCAGGTATGAAACTGGATCCAAGCTCTCGATCCCTGCTGTCCGCCGTTCGCGGGGGAAAGAAACCGACGAGGATCTCGCTTGCTTACCACCTTCACGTAAAATCCCTTCGCAACGAACAGCCTACCGACAACGGAGGGTAAAAATAGGCGAAGAAACGCCTCTCCCCCACCCCCACCCCCGCTCCGAACTTATCTGCCCTGTGTCGCCTGTTTTTGTGTGTAACAGACAAATTCGACGGTTGGAGATTACATCCGCATGAAACCGGACCCGAAATCTCGATCTCTGCTTTCCGCGGTCCGAGGGGGGAAAGAAACCGACGAAGACTTGCTTGGCGTGGCCAACTTCGGAACGTACAGTAGGAGTGAGGTGGAAACCTTGGGAGGCGTGTTTCTCCTCTTTGCCAGGTGAGCTTTTCATACCTTATTGCTGTACACGCACTCCAGTTTCCACCCTACTCCCCCCCCCTCCCCTCCTTTATGCCGGCCTTCCTTAATATATACGGAGTATAAGTAATAGTTCGCCTCGGTTGGCACCGACGCTGTCAAACATTACATGTATACTGAAGTATTGGGGTTGGCTTTGGTTGGCAACGACACTGTAAAGCATGCGTGAGCTAGCCAACCAGAGTGCGGGGTGGAGAACCCTAACTCCGCACAAGGGTAATGATCGTATCACGTAGTGAATATGGTAAGGCACCCACAAGGCAGTTACATCACAGAGTAATATCTATTGCTGTCTCTGGAGTGGCCACACCAAAAAACAAAGTAACTCATTGGCACTCTCATCCACAAGCAAGAAAGGCACAAGGTGCCGAGGTTCGTCTCACGAGCGGTTCTGGGAAGGATGCCGTTAATCCTTCATGCGAATCGCCGAACACCTCACGGCGCTTCGCGCTTGGTGCAAGCAATGTCTGCCTGGTGGGTGAAAACCCGACATGCTCCGTCCCGGCATAGTAGGGATGCGAGGGTTTATGGTCATACGACTACGGTCATGCATGAATATCGAGTACCCCCCACCCCCCCCCAGCGTTGCAATACTGTAACTAAAATGTATTGCTCAACGTTTGCCGGAGCAGGTACACGTGTAGGTACTCGGTACAAGCCCGCGATTTACGATTCTACGCATCTTTCATACATATTGGACTATAGGGACGGGTTACGGTCCATCTACGATTTGTCAGTGGTGGAGAAAAGCGTTGTTACTGTTAAACAAGGGCGTCACCGTTAAAGGCGAAAATAACCCCAATTCATTAATCGTCCCAGCAGGCAGTTTGACCCCAAACCGCGGTTGCACTCCTCAAGAATTCAACGCTGCGAAACACATGCCGCAGCTTTGCACTAAATAAACAGTCCCACGAAAAAAAATGCTTTCCACAGCACGTGCACGTCTTGGGGACACATGCTGGCTGTTAGCTCAGCGGTTATGGTGTTGCTCCAACAAAAGCGCCATCTGGGGTCCGCCTGGCGGTTAACCGAGGCAACCCCTTAGCCACACATGCTTACGAAATACTTCGTACATATCTGCCATGCATAATAGGGACGGGCTACGGTTCACCTACGACCAGTGGAGGAAAGCACTAATGTGCAACAAGAGCGTCAGCATTCTCAGGGGGCTACAATTCGGCATGCTGGACGAGGACAACGACGGGGAAGTTTCCTTGGGCGATATCACACGGGCGGTCTTCAGGAGAGCTCCTGATCGCGACCTAAACCGCATTCGGAGGTTCCTCGAGGTACGGCTCACCCTTTCACACATCGGGCAGGTCAGATCACGATATATTACTATAGCCGGTATCTGGTAGATTATATAGACCCCGATCTGCTATTGAATATATAGATCCTTTGTTTGCCGTTACGGTATGTTGTGCAACATCTGTGTATTAGTACATATACCAGGTACCTGGGGGATTTATTTAACTGGTTGCAGCGCGACAATGGCGGCGACGTGTCGTTGGATGACATCACGCAGACGGTCTTCAGGAGAGCTCTCCTGTCCGCGACCTAACGCGCATTCGAAGGTTCCTCGAGGCAGAGTTATCCCTTTCACACATTGGGCAGATCAGATCACGAACTAGATCAGATAAATCCTGTATCTGTCGTCATGGTATGTTCTGTAATATCTGTGTAATAACAGACGCCTCGTACCTGGTACGATTTAGTGTGCTACAACGCGAAAACGGCGGCGAGGTGTTGATGGGCGATATCACTTGATGGGTCTTTAGGAGAGCTCCTGATCGCGACCCAACGCGGATTTGAAGGCTTGTCGGCGTGCGATTGGCCCAAGCCACTCTGTGTACTGCTATGGCAGGGGGGTGCCCGATTTAAGAGCGTCCATGAAAAAGAAAAGTGGACTTGAGAGCGGTTGAATCAGCTTGGCACGCCTTGCGATGCCTATACTTTTCTTCCCCTGGGGTATTCTTCCACTCTAGCGTGACCGGAGCCTGTCCTGTGACCACGCGCTTGAATATACCAGTCAATGTGAGAACAATAACATCAACCACAACTTATATGACACCCATTATGATAAGTGCAGCACGGAGATACGAGCGGTGGCACTGGTTTGTTCCGAGGGGCTCTTCAATCCGGTATACCCCAAGTGCTGCATTATAATTTAATCGCCCCCCGAAACGTGAAGAGCATGTCTTTCAACATCGATCACCCACAAAAACATTTATATAAGAGAACAACTGAATGGCTCACTACTCTGATGTTAGTCGTTCATACTGCCGTCCATACTGCTGGTCGTGAGGAGGGGAGGGACGTGAGTAGGTCTTTCTCCAGGGGAGAGCACGTACAGGACGCGTGCTGCTATATAGGTAGGACTTTTCGTGTGAAAATGGTTTCTGAACGAAGGGGCTCCTTAACCAAAAATCGTCGGAAACAGGAAATTTGTTTGCACAATATTCTCGTCGTGTACCTAGGCCATGGGATTGCTCATCCGGTAACAGTCTTGAGCTCCTAAATTGAGGGGTAGTATTAGAAAAAAAAGTGGTGCACCTCTATCGTAGCACGTGTCATCAAAGCACGTTTCAGGTTCATTGTCATTTTGATAAGTCTATGTACGACTACGGCGGCAAAGACGAGCACCCGCGCGTCCAATTAACAGCACAGACACCAATTGACACTTATGCATCGCTCGGTAACCTACACTACTCTTAAGCTTGCAATGTGAATGCGTACCGTTCTTGCATACGCGCACTACACTCCACCTAAATTACTCCGATCAACCCACCCCCCCGCCTCCGCCTCTTTCCCGCGAACAATTAAGGCTCACCCCCCCCCCCCGTTTGATACGGAACTAACTATGACCTGCTCCCGACACCCCGCCCCCTCCCTCCTGGTCGATGCCAACTCAATGTGCTCCCCGCATTATAGGGATGCGAGGATCTATGGTCCTAAGGACTACGGCCATCCATGATATGATTACACCGCCCCCCGCCCCCCCCCCCTCCCAAGCACGCGATGCCTGCCGGGTTGATGAAAATCCGACGTGCTCCGTCCCGGCATTGTAGAGATGCGAGGGTCTATGGTCATATGACTACGGCTATGCACGAAATGAGCGCATCCGTTCCCCCGCCCCCCACCCTGCCCGACACAAAATGCATACTTAACACTCCTTCCCTCCTCGCGAACGACCGAACCTCACCCACTCCACCCGCGCGATTGGGGACCGTCGAAAATATTTTTTTGCACTCAGCTGTGGCTAAACCAAACGAAGAAAGCGCCGCATGAATCAGTAAGAAAGGTCATCAATGAAGCACAAGTTGTTCCGTCTCAGAAGGAATACGTGGTCAATTGCCAATTCACCAAGCGGCCAGCAACACATGAACCCCCCCCCCCCCAACACACACCCCTCCCGCCCCCCGAACCAAACCTAAAGTTAGGCCTTGCTTCCGCCGGTGAAATTCGTAACCCCCCCTCCCCGTAAATATCGAATGCCTTTTTTATTCAGCTTTGGCTCAACCGAGAGAGAAGGAGGTGCCGCATCAATCAAGTACGAAAGGTCATCCATGAAACGCGAGTCGCTGCTGCAGCTACTGCCGCGATTAGCGGTGGTGGCGGTCCGACAGGTACTACAATGGGGGGCTCCCTATAGAGCAAATATGTGGGTTGACGTTTCTCTTGCTCCTTAACGGGCAGCCGTCAAGGAACTAACTTCACGCAGTAAAACTAGTATGATAAGTCCAAAGACGCCTTGACGGGTCATAACCAGACCGTCAACCGACATCTTCGCTATAGCGTGCCAGCTGAATAGTGCCTTTTGCCGGTACAGTGCCGGTGAAATTAGCTTGACACGACTGGAACCCGCAACAGTACCAGCATCGGTACTGCACACAATAATGCCGATGTCCGGTGCAATGCCGGTATTGTTGGCTGGCCCATTACCGCATGTAGGAAACCGCCACTATATGGTATAACCTTGATCATTTGAATAGAATATCGGCAGTGTGTATGACAGTAAGTAACCGGAAGTGATTATTGTAATTTGATTAAAAACTTGGCATTGCTCTATCCTATTAATGTTAATACCTGGTACTATGTAACCTATCAGACGGGCGCATCTTCATCGGGAACGTCTAGATTATTTCACACGTCGGCCAGATGATGACCGATCCCTACTTGATGATGCGGGTCTTGCAGGGAAGATCTGTATCGTCTAGTTCATGTTACCGGGTGGGAGCCGTACGATCTGCATTATCTAGCACACGTTTCTTGGGCTGGATCTATACTATCTATACACACATCCTTCACAGCATCTCATAACGGCAGAAACAGGATCTACTGTAGAGAATCTAGATCATTATATATGTACAGGATCTACTGTAGATGATCTACATCATGATCTGTCCAGGATCTACTTTAGACTATCTAGATCCTGATTTGTCCAGTGTGTCGTCTGTTTCATCCCGTGCTTTCCGATTTTCCTTGACGTGCGCCCTACGGTAACTAACACTTACCTGGTAGGAAAGAAGGCGTGCGGGTTTCACGCATACCAGGTATAGGAGACTAGGGCAGTGAGTTACAGTAGTTAACTAAAGGTCACCGACTAGTGACTAGTTGGCTAGGAAAATTACAATTACAGCAGTGTGGGCTATCAACCATGGTGCCCAAGCTGAGCCAAGTCGTACACCTCACTAACCCTTCGGGGACTTGATTAAAGTATAGCGACCTCAACGGCGACAAGTGCCGTTGTATCAGCCGTTTGTGGAAGAGAGCACAAGTGCAAGAATCGGCATGCTGCCCGCGTGTCTTACAGCTCCCTGGTTTGCAGTCCGGTCGGTCCACCGACTACTGCTTCGTGTTGCCGAGGCTGTGATGAAGTCACTTCTTCCCGCGATTACATGTCTCTGAAGTCTTAAAGGGAGTAATAGATGCCATGACGCGGTAGCAAGGGCGAAGGGTCGTCACCATTGAATTGCTTTAATATCAACCTTGGAGATAGCGTGGACTACTCAACCAATGAGCTATTGACAGTGTGGACTATGAACCATTCAACTGCAATATGGACCATCAATCGCTGAGCTATATTGCGGGGGGACACTGTAATCAGGACCAACAATGGTTAGTTAAAAGTGGAGTATATAGGGTTTTGTGTATATCGTGGGTCCCAATTACTATAGTCCTCCAGAAGTGTGAACCGTCAACCATTGATTTCGTGACGACTGGTAAACCGCTGAGGTACAGCGGGGTGCCCGATGTAAGAGCCCCTCGTAACAGGTCAGCGCTACCGCCCTTATCTCCGTGCAACTCTTATCTCGGATTGGGTATCGTCTAGGTGCTAATACAGGTGTCCCAAAGCGTGACACGCCGATTTAACCGTTTTCCCCTATGGCGCACGCTCTTAAACCGGGTACCTCACCGTAGTGTGGACCATCAACCATTGTTTCGAAGCTGGGCCAAGTCGTACACAAAACGCGATAAACTGCTCCCGGCTGCAACAGGTCATACATATAGATGTCATACGAGTAGTTTATGTTATTCTTGGTCTGACCCACGATGCCAACCAATCCTTGTGTTCATGCATCGAAAACCTCTCCTGGCAGGCGCCGGGGAGTCGCCACGATAGCACCACGAGCGGGATTGCAGGCCAGACCTTTCACAGCGGCGATAAAGCGTGGTGGTCTTCGTACCATAAGCCCTTTGGGGAAGGGGGGGGGGGCGGGGGCATGTAAAGCAATTAGGGCCCGACGCAGCACGACGGAAATGCCGCCACAGCCCAGTAAAATGGTGGTCTCCCGATCGTGCCGGTATGCCAGCCAATAGTACCGGCAGTGTACCGGACGCGGCACTATTGAGTACATTGTACCGGTACTGGTACTAGTGTTATGGTAGTGCCCTGGGAGTCTAGCAAGGCGTAACATCTAGAAACGGTATACAAGGGTTTCACATGCCTTTGAAGGCATGTCCGCATAGGAACAAGAGGACGATGCATTTGCTCCTTCGACTCGCAACGCGTTGAGCGTTGGTTCTACCCGTGGCTTGCGGGACTAATGCAAGGGCCTATCTGATACAAGTGAGTGACCAACGTGAACCTGCCTACTAGAGAGACCTGCAAAGAGGGTGGCCTGTGTCTGTGATACACCCCAAGCTTATAATACATGGCTTCGTCGGCAGTATACCAACAGCCGGTTCCATTCACCCCCAAGCGATTTCATCGACACTATATCGGCAATAGGAAGTCCTGTAGAGAAACCCTCACCGAATCACACAAAAGACACGCCACTGCTTCTGCGTGGACGGGAGGCGTTCGAAGCTCGAGGGAAGGGCGTGAGCTCTTCGGGCCAAAAAGGGTGAACGCATTCTCCCGGCGATTGACGAGAAGTTATCCCTGAGTTTTAAGATTAAGGCTACTGTATTGTAGTGTTGTACTCCCATTTCCTCTATCACGGGGGCGTATATAGCAATCAGAACCAAACATATTTAGTGAAAAAAAAACATGGAATGTATAGCTTGTTTCGTGTCTTTCGGGGGTCTTGATTACTATGGTCTTCCGTATTAATAGTAACGAGCTTGAGACCCCTCGCGCGAGAAGGGTCTTAAACCTTCACTGAAAAAGGGACCACAAGGTATAAAAAAATGAGGACAGGTCGGC
The DNA here is from genome assembly GCA_012845835.1 of Undaria pinnatifida. Classification (NCBI taxonomy): domain Eukaryota; class Phaeophyceae; order Laminariales; family Alariaceae; genus Undaria; species Undaria pinnatifida. Next base: position 10,494,269 of record JABAKD010000015.1, on the reverse strand, counting down.
GCCTTGGGACTAACGAACTCCAAGGGTGCCTATAGCGCGAAAGGCTCCGAGCCGATAAAACACAAAGGCCGCAAAAGGCTTTAAAACGCCCTAAAAGTGATAAAACGATCATACCCTTGGTTGTAAAACTGCACATCGACGCGTGCTACATGAGACGTACCACGTTTTGGCTATTTTGTTGTTCTAAATTACGGGGTGCTCCTTAGCCCAATTGTGTCGGAAATCTCATTTATTTTCAGGAAACGTCAACTTTTTGTATACCTGCGCGTCGACTGTTACAGACGCGCTGGATAACGTGTGTCCAACAGTATTTTCACGGCTGGGAAAGAGAGGCTCGTTATATTCGGCTTCAGCGATCTCGGAAAGGAAAGAAGAGCCTCTGTTTTTGTTGCGGTGATAATTAGAACTTCGCATTCGCCCGCAACAACGGCTTCACGGAATCGGCACAGAGGCCGAATTAGCCGCTTCGGCGCGCTCTAAGAGGGCAGGAAAGGGACAGTGCGAACAAGAGTAAAGCCCGATACGCGCCGCGAGCTTAACTTGCGTATTTGCGGAATGCGGTTACCGCCCTTGCCTCGTTAAAAGTACCGGCGGTATTCATCGCGCATTTCACTACGCCTTGTCGAGAAAATCGCTGGGGGCAAAACCTACCACGGGTTGAGCCGGAGGGAATATATATATATATAATATATAGAGCGTTCATTTAGCAATCCTACCACTGGCTCGTCGATTCACCGCCAGTACCAAACATACGTCAACTGCTCGGCACAGCAGCCACTGTAGTAGCCGCCTCGGCCAGCTTCAAGAGGGCCGGGAAGGGACAGTTTGAGCAAGACCCAAAACCCGCCTAGGCTTGCGAGCTTCAGCCTTCCTATTCATGGACTACGAATATAGTCCTTGCCGCATGGTAACTGCAATAGTTTACATCGGGCACATGTCACCATGGCTTATTTCCAGAAGAGTGCTGAGGGTAAAATATCCGACGAGTTGAGCTGGAAAGTAAAGGTGATGATACACCAAAAAGGAAAAAAGAAGAAAAAGTTTAAAATAGCATTCCCATCACTGCTCGTCGTACTCACCGCTGACAACGAAATATCTTTACTAATTCGGCACAGCGGCCGCCGAAATAGCGGCCTCGGCCCGCGCTAAGAGGGCCGGGAAGGGACAATGCGAGCACGACCCGAACCCACTTAGCTGTGCCAGCTTCAGCTTTCCTATTCGCGGACTGCGAATGCCAACAGCAAACCTGGCCAAGAGGTACGCGTCATCGCAGGGGATAACTTGGCCGCCCACTTCTGGCCCATCCCCCCCGCCCGGTTTCTGCAAGAAGTCGAGAACTCCCACACGCCACAGCTCATCAATTTCCTCCTCCGAAACCTAGGGGGGGGGAAATGATAAACGTATGGGGAAAGCGTTTTGAGCGCCCAAATGTTGGAGGCGTCTCTGTTAGGAGTAGGAAGAGTACTCCGTTTCGAAAGGGATGCGATGGCAATGGTCAAATGGCTAGACGACTAAGGCAAGCAACGCAAATTGCAAAAGCTCCCACGCCCATAGCTCACCAATTTCCTTCTCCGAGACCTGGTTGTGCAGACAAAAAACACTCGGGGTTGAGCATCGTACAAGCGGAAATATTCTATCCATTACGCTCGCAAATATTTGGGAATAACTACCCGGAGTTCCAACAAAAATTAGGGGCAAACAGCAAGATATGATACAAGCCTATTAACAGCAAGTGGCGAACGCGAAGGAGGAAAGATAACTTCGAGACTTGTATGCATACCATTTTCACGCTAGAACAAACCCTACATTCTATCTTGCCCGCATACAATCTCTCGCTTTTGAAGCTGCTTCGAGGGGAACCGCCATTTTTGGGTTACAATGGCTGCTTCATATATAGTTACACCTAATCGTAGCCGTTTATATTTGTAGATTAGAATACGCCACATATCATGGGCGGCGGCCCGGGTCGGCCCGCGAAAACGCGTGGGCCGTCTCATGGGCCGGATCGACGTCATCATTGCGTCAGCAGTACGCCATATATCATGGGTCGCGGCCCGGGCCGGTCCACGAGAACATGTGGGCCGCCTCATGGGCTGGGAAGCGCGGCCCATATAAAGCCCACATCTCGTGGGGCGCGGTCCGGCCCGGCGATCAAATTTCGAGTCCATGGGCCGCGGCCCGACCCACGGCCCAGCCCCGCCCATAAAAAATTCAGATGATGAGCCGCAGCCCGGCCCAGCCCGGCCCATCACATCTTCGAAATTCTAGCCAGGCCCAGCCCATCGCATGATAATTTTCAGGTCGGCCCGGTCCGCACCATCGGCCCATGACAAGCCCTGAGATTTGCCGCTCTTTTCTCCGTGCCGCTCACATCTCAGGTCAGGTGTAATTTAGGGTTTTAGCAAAGGCGTGACAAGACGACACAAGCCGACTTGACCGCTCTTAATCCCTCTGCAACTCGAACACCCGTTTGGGGGGACCTTTTACCTGGAATTAGAGTGGGGAGGGGTTTGGGGCTCTAAAGGGGTTAAGTCCGTTTTTTCTTATCTTGAATGCTCTAGAATCGGTTACCTTTGAGGTATCTCGTACGATTCGTTGTTCCACTTGTACACTGGTGTTAGCAAGTCAGAGAGAAGCAGCTGCCCACGGACGTGCCGCAGCGCTGTAAGCCTACCTTTCATACCTGTAAACCTACTGTAAACCTACTGCAAACCTCGTATAAACCTATCGAAGAGAGAAGGGGCTGCTCGACACCGTGTCGCAACCCGGAAGGCCTGCTGTATAGTCACAGAAAACCCATCACAACAAGCATTGCAAACCTCCTGTAATCCTACCGGAGAAGACAAAGCACTGAGATCGCGGCAAGTCTCTTCAAAACCCCGTGGTCCCACACGTACTGGCGTTAGCAATCAAGAGAGAAGGGGCTGATCGCTACCATGACGCGGCACTGCTAACCTACTAAAAACCTATTGGAAATCTACTCTTAAGTCTACTGCAAACCTCATGAAAACAACCGTAAATCTACAACATAGCTGGAAACCTATCAAAGAACATATATAAACCACCCCAATCGCGGTAGTGTCGTTGTCCCATCTGTGCTGGCTTTAGCAGGTCAGAGAGAAGCAGCTGCCCGCCGCCGTGCCGGAACGGGGTAAGCCTACTGCAAATCTGTAAACTTAATGCAAACCTCGTAAAACCCTACAGTGATTCTACACTAAAATTACTGCAAACCAACGAAAGAACATATATAGCACCCAAAAATCGCGGTAATGCTGTTGTCCCGCCTGTGCTGGCGTTAGCAAGTCAGAGAGAAGGAGCTGCGAGCCGCCATGTCACAGCGCTGTGAAACCACTGCAAACCCACTGCAAACCTCGGATAAATCTACCGCGAATCTCCAACAAAACCAGTGCAAACAACGAAAGAACATCTAAAGCACCCAAAAATCGCGGTAGTGTCGTCGTCCCACGCGTGCTGGCGCTAGCAAGACACGAGAGGAGGTGGCTGTTCACCGCCGCCGTGCTGTGGCGAGTGGCGTAGAAGGTAAGCGGCAGAAATTGGCGGTGTGGCGCGTGCTACGATAACAGAGGTGCTGTACCCCTTTTTGGCAAAACACATGTTCTGAATGACGGAGCTTCTTAACTAAAAATGGTCGGAATTTAGCAACTATTTTTTTGCAATGCTGATATTTTTCGTTGCATACCTAGGCCATGGGATTGATTGCTCATCGGGCGGCACTTTCATTTTCTGTCAAAATCAGTGTTCTGGGTGAGAGGTATACCACCCATTGTTTTGTCAAGCCAAGATCCTTGCAGGGCAAAAAAAAAGACAATGGTTGGTGCTCCCCTTTCCTAGCAGGTATCGTGTTTTCGTTGATCAACCTGCTGTGAAAGGAAAGTGCTACGCCAAAAACGGCGACTTCGCCTCACTGCGAGGGGGAACTCAGAAACTGGTAGAGTAGGAGCGCCCGACAACCAGGGGGTGATAGATGGAGGGATATTCGAGCACGCCCAGGCCCCGCCTCCCCCCTCCCCCCCTCCCTCCTCCTCCCCTCCCGTAAAACCCCGTTGTCTTACCTGTTCTGGCGTTAGCAAGTCGGAGAGAAGGAGTCGCTCGCCGCCCTGCCGCAGCGTGTCACCCCCAGGGAAAGGAGGTTGAGGGTGGGCGGCAGACCTGGCGGTGTTCTCGTTGACCAACGCCTCCGAGATGGTCTCCACCGAGTCGCCAAAGTAGCGGGAGAGCCCTGTGCTCACTCTGGAGCCTTCCTCATCGCAGAGTATTTCCAAAACCTGGTCACGATAATTAGAAAGCAACATAAAGTATCGGTTCACCGGGTGTTCTAAATGCTACTGTCGGCAGTAGTTCGTACTATGGCACTGCTAGAGCATGATAGTAACCTATTCTGCAGACAGGTATTGTAACAGGGTTCGCCGAGTATTTCCATACCCTGGTCACGAAAACTATATGCAAAGTCTGCGTTCTGCAGATCGACGAAAACTGGTACACAAACGAAAGTGTATGGAGCTTAAGCTTTTTTTACCCGGATCTCCAGGAGGATCTGAAAAAAAAAGAAGCTAAAGTGATACATTTGTTTACCAGGTATTTTCATACGCTGGCAACGAAACAGCTTTTTCGGAGGGGCAGGGCAGAGTCAGACGCGCGCCACGGGTCTTCTTTTCCCGTCAATCCTAACCCTTCTGCTAAACATAAGGCAAAATCGACCCCCAAATAAGATCAATTGTTTCCCCCTTGAAAATATGGGTTTAGTTCCGAAGGCGCGAACGCTGTGGAGTGGTTTTCCACTGCTACGCTCTCACCGCGTCCGGGCGGCTGGGTTCTAACGGACGCGACCAGAAAATAGTGAAAGTAAAAAAACTTATAATTTTTTCCGGTGTTCTTACAAACACCTAGAAAAGGAGACGAGTTTTCGGCAGTCGTAACTCTTCTACTAACACTGTAAAATTGTCCCAAACAAAACATCAAGACATTGAAAACACGGGCGCAGTTCCAAAGCGGTGGACATGGTTGAGTGGGTTGCCGCTTCCTTTCTCTCACCGTGTCCAACCGGATGAATTATAATCGACGCCGCGAAAACAAGCAAAATCGAAAAAAGGAAATAACTTTTTCGGCATTCTTAAAAACAACAACCGAGAAAAGGAAAGGAGTTTCAGGCATTCGTAACTCTTGTGATATCAATACTGAAAACATGGGAGCAGTTCCAAAATGGACGCAGTGGCGTGGGCTCCCGCTGCTTCGCTCTCACCGTGCCCAACCGGCTAAATTCCAACGGGCGCCCCCCCCCGAAAAAAAAGGAAATAGTTTTCCCGGCATTCTTAAAATAAAAAACGAGAAAAGGAAAGGAGTTTCCGGCCTTCGCAAGTCTTTTGTATCAAATGCTGTAAAATCACCACAAACAAAACATCAAGAAAACCGAACATGCGAGCAGTTCCAGAGTGGTTAACACGGTTGAGTGGGTTGCCGCTGCTTCGATATCACCGTGCCCGACCGGCTGAACTCTAACGGACGCCGGCATCAAAAAAAGGAAACTTTTTTTTCCGGCAATATTGGTGAAAAAAAAACGAGAAAAGGAAAGGAGTTTCCGGTATTCGAAACTCTTCTCGTATCAATACTAAAAGAATTTCGTACCCCAAACAAAACAGCAAGAAAATTGAAAACATGGGTGCAGTTCCAAAGTGGTCACTCAACACGGTTTAAAAAGGTTGCCGCTGCTTCGCCTCCAAAAAAACTAAAAAAAAACAACAAATCCGGCATTCTTAGAAACAAAAGCCAACAGGAAAGGAGTTTCGGGGCATTCTTCAAAATTCTTCTACTGCTGCAAAATGCAACCTCTCGCAAATTTCAAGGTTTCGTGTCACTGAGAACATGGGGTGCACTTCCACAAGGGTTAACGCTGCCGGATGGGTTGCCGCTGCTGCAACGCTTGCCACGACCGGGGGCGTGCATGCACCTATTTTTCCTCGCTTGAGCTCTATACCTCCCCCCAAAAAAACGGACTTTCGTGAAAAAATACCGTACAGGTCTCAGGTCTAGACCTACCCGATGCACAGTCCCGTATGGCCTGGGCGATACGAAAAAAACTCAGTTATTAGTATCAACGGTTGATTGACGATACGTCGACGGCTGATGTTGTACTCCTTTTTCTTAGCAACGACAACGCACGTTGTCCAACTCAAGGGGAACTCCAGCGATAGTGGCCAGTTCTTTAGTCTATCTGAGGAGCCCCGTCAGCCAGAAACGAGCAGGGCTTTCCACGGGTTGGACCACTGATCGCGGGTCGGATTGGGTCAGGATGACCCAGCCCGACCCATGATATTTGAAAACCTCCTGACTCGACCCGACCCGACCCGACCCGTGATGTTTCGACACCCTCCTCACCCGACCCGACTCGACCCGTGAGCTTTAATAGTACCTTCTGACCCGACCCGACTCGACCCGTGAAAACCCCTTGAAAACCCATCGAAAAAAATGGTAAAAATGTGTTCCACCCGTATCGTGGCCCGCGTTCTTCGCTCTCACCGTATCCAACCGGCTGAGTTCTCGCGCCTCCAGCTCGAGCGCCATTTGGTGCAGCTCACGCACCAATGACTCCGCCTCTTCTCGACTAGAAGGACGACGAAGCACCTGCTCTTGTTTCATTCAACACCAAGGGAATGGTACGTGGACATCAATATGAATACTAAATTGGTTTGTTATATTTCCATCCAGTTTAACAGCCACTCCATGGAGCGACGGAAACCGACGATTACGTGCGTAGCGTTGAAGAACGAGCTGTGTGCGAGCGACGCATTTCGCCGTGGCAGTCACATATCGTATGGCAGCATTCCCTTCCGACGGAGACGCGTGCCACGACAGGGACACAGTGCGTACCCCTGTTTAAGAGCACCCTGCAGTGGGTGTCTCGATTTAAGAGCACCTTACGGTGGGTACTCTGATTTAAGAGCGCCCCGAGACGAGAGCATTCCAGACTAAGCGGTAAAATCGGCGTGTTCCGTCATGCTGCAAGCCATACGTTGTCCACAACAAAAAACAACAGTGTGTAGATGAGCGCCTTCTTCCACTTGTCGCGGGGTGCTCTTAGATCGGGTCATCCACCGCAGGGTGTTCTTAAACCGGGGCACCCACTGTAGGGTGCTCTTAAAATGGGTTACCCCAGGTGAGATGTTCTTAAGTCAGGTACCCACAGAAGCGCTTCTTGACCAAAGTATTCTGACAGACGGCGGGGGGGCGACCCAATATCGCCGGGTTTCACCAAATAATTTTAATTTCATACCCAGACCATGAGATTTTTATCGGTTTGCGCTTTTCACAATCGGTTTTGGGTGTAGATATAGAGCTCCTCCATTGAGGACCTTCAGAAATAATTAGATGCGCCCCTGTCGAAGTAGCATGCGTCCAGACAAATACGCCCGTTCTTACATGTACAACGAAGGGGCGCCCTTCAAGTACCCCCTCCAATTCCATGCCGAGTACATGATCCATCCACAGCGGCAGCGAGGAAATACTCACATAATGTAATACCAGATACTTGTTATGTATCCCATCGGCATGCTGTAATAGCAACTTTTCTCACCACGAGTCAGATTTCAGGAAAATGAGCTATCACTAATGTCAGAACATCATCCCTTTGCACGTTTGGTTCTTGGCCTTGCACGTCCGCAGAGCATTAAGGCTTAGAATACGCACCCGGAATCTGGCCCGAATCTTGCCAGACTTCCCGAGCACAACCAGACCCGCATCGGACATCCCCGACAGCATGCGCGCGACCTGGAGAGGAAATGACGCGGAGCGAGGGCGGGGAGATTTTCTGTAACGGCTAGGACTGCGAGTTGGCTGCGTGTGACGGTTACAGGAGTGCCGGTTTCCCTCTAGCGCCGGTTGAGTAGTGCCAGTTGCTTGCTAGAGTGCCTATGAATTCGCTTGGCACAGACGGGAACAACCAGTAGTGTCGGTATGCGGAGAAGTACCGGTGGCCGCTATTGGGCCTGTATTTCCAGCTGGTACGTACCGGCACTGTATGGGATCACCGCTGTTGTTATTGGGTGGGTGGCGACGGAAGCAAGCCAACGGGATTTACTCTTCCTCAACATAAAAACAAATCGCGAGACACAAAAATGCATACTGTAACTGCTTACGTCCGCGCGCATCGAACCGTAGTACCTCGCCAACTAAATAACGTCCACGACTTACTAACAGTACAGTCAGCCATTTATTACAGCCCGAGTAGTGGTGCACCGGACCCGGCCGGATGGTATCTCGCCCCAATGTGAGGCGCTTCTTCACGCGGTATTTCAGACCGAGGGAGAGGTCGAGTCAGGCATACTGAAGCGCTCCTACACGGAGCATTATCGTTCTGGCTCCTACTACTACCGTTGAACTTCCTATAGTACTACAGGTAAACTCCTACAGCTGTACCACCGGTGCAACTTCTACAGCTCCGATTATTCGTCTTCTGTTTCTCCGAAACCAGCGGATCGTGCGCTACAGTATGGGTAGCAGGTTTCGGGCCAAATGGGTCCTGAAGGATAGAATGATCAACCGCGGAACCAACGAGTATTTTGGGCATCACGATTTTGTGTTTGCAAAAGTTATAAGCTGTACACCTATCCCATGGGATTATCCATTGATGTTATGCTAACAATATTTTGTCAAAATCGGGTTTTGGGTCAAGAAGGGAGCCCCTCAAGTAAAAAAAAAGGGTCAGAAAACAACGGTTGATGCACCTCTTCCGCAGCTAGCGTCGCGGTCAGTCGGGTGCTAATTTGCCCGCAAAAAAAGGAGCGGGCCAGTCCTACGCCTGCTCTCCAAGTCGGTTGCGTGTTCTTGCTCGGAAGTACGCAACGGGTATCCCTACCCTCCCCCAAAATCACGCCAATGCGTATGTATGCCTTGCCCGCGTCTTGAGGATATCGATTACATCGATTACATCCAGGACAGATGCTACTACGATAGAGGTATTAAGGTATACCTTTTTTTGGCGATTTTTTTTCTGAATGACGGGGGTCCTTAACCCAAAACCGTCGGAAAATAAATAAATAATAGGCCATTGTTTGCATGATTATCGTTGAGCACCTAGGCCATGGGATTGATTGTTCACCGGGCGGCACTTTTATTTCCTGTCAAAACCAGTTTTTGGGTGGGGTATAGAGCTCAAGTCAAGAACCTTGCAGGGAACAAAAGAAACGCCTGCACCGTAGCACGCGTTATCGCCCACGCGCACGGTTTCCCCCCATGGCCTACGTGTAAACATGAAATACCGTAGAAAAAAAATGTACATGCCTGTAGTAGAGTATTCTATGAGGTAATGGGTAGTGCCTGAGTCAAGGAATCCCGTAAGACACTTACTTCGATAGAGGTGCACCGTTCCCTTTTTTCTCTGCAAGATTCTTGACCGTAAGGAGCTCCATATACCCTCAACCAAAGTTGACTTGGAGCAAACCGAAAGAGCAAACCTTATGAACACTCCCATGAGCTAGGTAACGAAAAAAAATATAATGTGCCAAAAAAAAACAAGAACAACCTTCCGACGATTTCGGGTATAAAGGAAACCCCGTCATTCAGAACATGACTTTCAGCCCAAAAGTGCTATTCATACCTCTTAACGTAGCACGCGTCGAACAAACATAATAACATTTTAGCCATGAACGTGCTACTTCTGTCGCAGCACGCGACCCCCAAGTCACGCCAACGCGTGTAATGCCTCGCCTGCGTCTTGGGGATGCCGATTATGTCGGCGGCATCGTCCACGCGCACGGTTCCCCACTTTGCGCGCGATGTCTTGCGTTTGAGCGCCGCGTCCGCCATTCCCAGCAGCTGTACCCACCTGTGTCAGTCGGTATCATCGGGAGGCAAGCGTACGGGCAGTGGTGACGAGGGGCGGCGGCGGGGGAAGGGGGAAGGGGGGGGGGGGGGGGGGGGGAGGGAGGGAGGGAGGGAGGAAGGGCGCGGAGGTGGCGGCGTTACGAGGCAAACGAGGTTCAACATAACCAAGCCCACTCGCCCCACCTCTTGCGCGCTCCTGGAGCAGACGCGTAGCCATCATGACTCTGTGAAGCGTGGCGGCTTGCAAGCGCGAAAAACAATGCAATCATTATACACAAAAATCACGAAAAGTCTGGCTCAGCGACTGCTGGCCTGCTACTATTAATATTAATAGCAACCAGCAGCGTGCTCTACCAGACTGCTAGCACCGTCCCGCGCTCTGTCCACTTGGTATCGCCACTAACGCGATAAACCAAACAACTTCACGTTACTGCCATGCATTTCAACTGCACACACCTATAACATACTTCTCGAAGTATAAGTATACCGACACGCCTCACTCTCACTTACAACCCCCGGAATGCTCCCGGTACGGTTCCCAATCTCGAATAATCCTCTCCCATGCACGAAAACAAACCCTTGCCCCAAATTCGCTAGCGTTATTTCTCACTCGTTTGGAATGTTTCCGAGCCCCCCCGTCGTTCCACGGTTTACAATGTCTCTGCCGGCGTCAAGAAAGCCGACATCGGCCGTCTCAAAGTACGGAGTCACTTCCTTCGCCAGACCTCTGATCTGGAGGTGTGCGAGGAGGGTCTTGAGCACCAAGTCTTTCGTGTCCAGTTCCTAGTGTACCAACAGACGAGGACAAGAGAACGTGAGACGTGTTAGCCATACAAGTGCGGGTCGCGGTTGAAGAGCTACCAAGATAATCGCCGATTTACGAGAGGTAAAAGGACTTGTCACGGGCATATACTAAAGGCGATATAGTATCCATCCCGGTTTAGAAAACTCACATTCGCTCGAAACAAAAAACGAACCGTAATGACGATGCGCAGCGGACAAGTTCCAAGAGCGCGCCCCAGCACGCGCAGCAACAGCGCAAAACCCCCACAAAAACGGGCGCAAAAACAGCAACAGCCCCTTTCGTCCCTCAACGTCCACGCGGGAGAAAAAAAAAAAACCACTAAAAACACGACCCCGCGATGGTGTTACACACATGAGATAGGTCGTAAAAGCTGAAATCGGCTTCGTCCTCCCTCGCGCCAAACACGGTCCGCAGCAGCCCGCGAACGGCCGCCGGGCTGGGCGTGCCCCCGTAGATCATGGATCGGAGGAGGGGGAGGTCGGCGGCAGAGACCAAAGTTCGGCAGAAGGCGCGTCTCCCATCCCTCCCGGCCCTTCCCACCTGCAACGAGAATTAAGCGTTCATGCAAGCACAGATCACGATCTAGATCGTCTAGATCCGATATTTGCCGTCATGAGATGTTGTCCAAGTCCAAGACCTGTATCACACAGATCCAAACCAGCAAAACATGCGCGGAAGAGCCGTTGTATACAGATACCACTCGGAAAACATGTGCAGAAGAGCCAAGTCATACAGATTTCACCCGGAAAGCATTATGAAGAGCGTGAAAGACGGGAAAAATCAAGCATACATCTGTCCCGATATATCTTGATAAAAGGGCTGCCTACAATGTATTGTTATGTGCCTGCTGTGCGAGGTCCTTCGTCGACCGCGTCAAGTTGAAGTGATAAACGTGCCGCACGTTTTTAGGTCATTCTTAACGAACACAAAAAAAAACAGGAAATATTACAAAAAACGTGACATTTCCGCGGGTCGTGACATTTGTCACGAATCCTGATTTTGAAAACGTCGATTGTTCAATAAAAATTGATGTCAGGACTCGTGACAAACCTTTTTGTTTTTTAAACCGTAGGCCAAGTCTTATAAAAAGTTGGATCTGTCAGTCGAAAAGGCTCTTCTCGACTGAAGACCAAACTGGGCTTTCTTACACAATCGAAAAAGAGCTTTTCTCTAATCAAACTGGTTCGGCGAAGCAATTCAGCCGACTCGCACATCCAGTCGCAAAAAGTCGTCGATTCGACCGGATGTACGAGTCCGACTGCTCAGTCGAAAACGTTTTTGAATCCATCGCATCGTCATCCCCCCACAAAAGCACCCACACACCCACACACCCACACTAGGTATCACACAGTATCCCACAACAGCATCGACGCGGGCTCGACTGCTTTCACTGCTGCTGCTGCTTCTCGCCCCAAGGCAGCATGACACATTCTTAGCTCCACCAGACAGCAGCGTGTATCACACGATGGCAGCAGCGCGCGATATCAAGGACATTCTGCCAACAACGGTTACGCTTGCTGTAGCTTTGGCGGCTCTCCTCTGATTGGAACGCCACGAACGTAGCCTTGTCGGCTTCAACGCCACCAAACCCGCTTGGACGAGGGCTCGTCGAGCGTGAAGCACGTGTTGCTTACGGAGAACGCACGAAGCATCGAGCTTCCAACCGGCTTTCCACTTTCAACACCAACCCTCTCCAGAAAGAGCACAAAACTATAAAATTGACTCAATTGACGATAAGGAGGCCCACAAGAGTCCGGTAAAAAAAAGCCCTTTTCGATTGACGGGTCCGACCGTATAAGAATGGACCTGACATTTTACAATTTCACAATGTCGCGAATTGTGCTTTTTTTGTCAGGAATCACGATTGTTAGTGATCGTAAGGAACGATTCTTACAACGAAAAACACCGACAAATACAAAAGAAGGTTAACATTGTTTTTTTACGTGCCTGTTGTGCGAGGTCCTCCGGCGACCTCGGCAGGTTGAAGTGATAAACATGCCGCACGTTCTTCTTGTCCAAACCCATGCCGAACGCGATAGTCCCCACTACCACTGGCGACGCATCGTCCGCTGCGTTCATGAACCAGTCTTGGGTTTCCTGAGATACAAAACAATATGGCGCCGTTGGGGAACGGGGTAGCGTTCAGAGGGCGAACAGGTGGCGCCAGGGAACTTGGACACAGCAATTTAACCCTTTTAGAGCTGCAAAATGCTCCACTTGGTGGTGAACAGCACTTTTACGGCACATTTAACGGCGGCAAGTATTTACGCCGCTGCTCAAGGTAGCCCTCGGAGACAACGAAATGGGGAAGAGTATTCACAGAAAAAAAAAAGAAAAAGCATCACTTGAAACCGTTCCATGCCACCCCCTTCCGCCCCCCGCCCCCCGTCTCCCTCCTCCACGCACCCCCCGCAAAACGCAAGGAGTGTGGATAGAGCAAAACAAAGCACCACCAAAAAACGCTCCCTGTCATCCCCCCTCCCGCCCGCGCTCCCCCTCTCGCCTCCTGCAAAGCGCGGAAGAATGTGGACAGAGCAAACAAAACAAAAAGCGCCACAAAAAAAAATTCTGCTCCCCCCGGCCACCTCCGCTCCCCTCCCCTATCGCCCCCCCCCCCCCCAACGTACCTCGCGCTGAAGAGGCAGGAGTCCCGCATGGTAAGGCCGAGCATCAAAGCCCAAGTCAACTAACGAATCGGCCACTTCTACGGCAGTCTTCTGCAGCGTCACGTAGACCACCGTCGCCCCCGCCGCCTCTTGCCCCGCCGCCCCCATCAATTCCGCGAGCATTTTTGTTCGCTCAACGGGGTCATCCGGAGCACGCACGGCACCGAGGTTCAACATAGGGCGGTAGAAGGGAGTTCGCATGACGTTGGAAGGCGGTATGTCCAGGCGGTTCGCAATGTCCACGGTCACCTGGAGTTGGATGGCGAGGGGGGGTGGCCAGGGCGGGCCGGCTGAGTACACGGCGTTTTCAATGCATGGGTAACGTGGCCATGACGAGACCTAGGGCACGAGAGGTGCCTCTTAGGTCTACCGTAACGTGCAGCATCGGTGGTAACGCGGTCGGTACTACCCGTTGTGCGTGTGCTGAAGTGCGACCAAAGGCCGCGCGCGACAGTGTGCTGCAGCAGCTGCGACGACAGTGAGCTTTCCGGAGCAACCAAAGTACTGTAGTAGATCTACGATTGTAACTCTTGCGGGGCTTCAGAGGGAAAAATTGGCTTACAAAAATGGACGATTGCAGCATCTTTCACACGAAACAAAAAAAAAGGGCTGCTGGCTTCTAATGGGGTCAATTTACGCTCTGATCTACGACACAATCCGAGGAGTTGTACGACACAATCCAAGGAGTTGCACGACACAATCCAAAGAGTTGCACGACACAATCGAAGGAGTTGTACGACACATTCCAAGGAGCTGTACGACACAGTTCGAGGAGTGGTACGATATGATCTGAGGACAATCCAAGGAGTTGTACAATACCATCACTCCAAGGAGTTGGACAACACAGTTCGAGGAGTGGTACGATATGATCTGAGGACAATCCAAGGAGTTGTACGACACATTCCAAGGAGTTGGACGACACAGTTCGAGGAGTGGTACGATATGATCTGAGGACAATCGAAGGAGTTGTACGACACAATCCAAGGAGTTGGACGACACAGTTCGAGGAGTTGTACGATATGATCTGAGGACAATCCAAGGAGTTGTACAATACCATCACTCCAAGGAGTTGGACGACACAGTTCGAGGAGTGGTACGATATGATCTGAGGACAATCCAAGGAGTTGTACGACACATTCCAAGGAGTTGTACGACACAGTTCGAGGAGTTGTACGATATGATCTGAGGACAATCCAAGGAGTTGTACGACACATTCCAAGGAGTTGGACGACACAGTTCGAGGAGTGGTACGATATGATCTGAGGACAATCCAAGGAGTTGTACGACACATTCCAAGGAGTTGGACGACACAGTTCGAGGAGTGGTACGATATGATCTGAGGACAATCCAAGGAGTTGTACGACACATTCCAAGGAGTTGTACGACACAGTTCGAGGAGTGGTACGATATGATCTGAGGACAATCCAAGGAGTTGTACGACACAATCCAAGGAGTTGGACGACACAGTTCGAGGAGTGGTACGATATGATCTGAGGACAATCCAAGGAGTTGTACGACACAATCCAAGGAGTTGGACGACACAGTTCGAGGAGTGGTACGATATGATCTGAGGACAATCCAAGGAGTTGTACGACACAATCCAAGGAGTTGTACGACACAGTTCGAGGAGTGGTACGATATGATCTGAGGACAATCCAAGGAGCTGTACGACACAATCCAAGGAGTTGGACAACACAATCCAAGGAGTTGTACGCCACAACCAAAGAAGTTGCACGACACAATCCAAGGAGTTGCACGACACAACCCAAGGAGTTGTACGACACAATCAATCCAAGGAGTTGTACAATACCATCACTCCAAGGAGTTGGACAACACAATCCAAGGAGTTGTACGACACGATCCAAGGAGTTGCGCGACACAATCCGAGGAGTTGTACCATACAATCCAAGGACTTGTACGAGCTGTACGACACAATCCAAGGAGTCGTAGGGCACAATCCAAGGAGAATTAACGACGCCATCCAAGGGATATACAACACAATCGAAGGAGTTGCACGACACATTCCAAGGAGTTGCACGACACAATCCAACGAGTTGTACGACACAGTTCGAGGAGTGGTACGATATGATCTGAGGACAATCCAAGGAGTTGTACGACACATTCCAAGGAGTTGTACGACACAGTTCGAGGAGTGGTACGATATGATCTGAGGACAATCCAAGGAGTTGTACGACACAATCCAAGGAGTTGGACAACACAGTTCGAGGAGTGGTACGATACGATCTGAGGACAATCCAAGGAGCTGTACGACACAATCCAAGGAGTTGGACAACACAATCCAAGGAGTTGTACGCCACAACCAAAGAAGTTGCACGACACAATCCAAGGAGTTGCACGACACAACCCAAGGAGTTGTACGACACAATCAATCCAAGGAGTTGTACAATACCATCACTCCAAGGAGTTGGACAACACAATCCAAGGAGTTGTACGACACGATCCAAGGAGTTGCGCGACACAATCCAAGGAGTTGTACCATACAATCCAAGGACTTGTACGAGCTGTACGACACAATCCAAGGAGTCGTAGGGCACAATCCAAGGAGAATTAACGACGCCATCCAAGGGATATACAACACAATCGAAGGAGTTGCACGACACATTCCAAGGAGTTGCACGACACAATCCAACGAGTTGTACGACACAGTTCGAGGAGTTGCACGGCACAACTGCCGGGGTTGTAACGAGGACCAATGATAGGGACAGCTTACGCTATACCTACAATGGGACTCGAAGGGTGCGCCAGCTAGCGTTGGGCTGCGAAAGCAACTGAGTTAAATCGACACACGACGCGTATGAAAATACGCGGAAGTGTGGTGAGCTAAAGCTTTATTTTTCCCCATCCGCCGGAGGATAAAAAAAAAAAAAAAAAAAGCCACAATTCAAGGAGTTGTAGGACACAATCCAAGGAGTTGTACGACACAACCCAAGGAGTTGTACGACACAATTCAAGGAGATGTACAACACAATCAAGGGAGTTGTACGAGACGCACGCGGCATGATAATGCCCATCTTTTTTCTGCACGCGCACAAAAAAGCGGTTGATAAGGGCATGCGTTTCGATTGTTTCGATCGCATGCTTTGACCTCCCACAAGATGTAACACCACGTACATCTGATACGCACGACGGTTTGTTTTCGAGACGAAGGGAAAAAAAAAAAAAAAAAAGACGGGGAAAAGGACGGGAGAAGGAAGCACGCCACAAAACAAGAGAGCGGCCGCTTTGGACAGCGCCAAAGTGTGCACGAAAACAAAACTGTCGACGTACGTACGCCCGCCCGCCCGCCCGCCCGGACTGTTTTATGTTGTTAGTCCCAGAAAAGGGGATACACTAAATTCAAGCAAAATAAAACAAGAAACAGAATTATATACATATATATCCGGCATTGTTTTCAATTCGCGCCGCTATCGCGACCCACTTGGTTTCGTTTTAATTCGGCCCCTTACCAAAAGTGTGGCCCGGTTTTTCCCTTTTCCCCGTGTATCCCTCACAAACCCCCCACCTTGGGCGTTGCCGTAGCCGTCAACGCTAATCGTGCGCTCGCTTTTGCTGCCCTCGCGAAGTCCGCCAACCGCAAGTAGTCCGGTCGGAAGTTGTGCCCCCACTGTTGCGGTTTCGGGGGGAAATTCGGTACAGGCGGCGCCGCAGCGGTGGACGAAGCAGGTTGCAATCACTGAGAAGTTCGTAGCGCCTTTCGGGATAAAAGCAAAAAAAAACAGCGCATTCTGTTAACGGGCGATAAATACATCCCTGAGCCATACGCGGTGCAAACTGCGCCAATGGCCGTGTAACCTGATCCAAACTCGGTGTAACCTGAGCCAAATGCGGTGCGACCCGAGTCAAATGGCGTGCAACATGAGCCAATGAGCTTCAGCACACGTAGATAGTCTGTTAAAGCGTAATGTCTGACAGACGGGTAATGAGGAGCATAGACGACTGTCGCGAAATTGGAGAACGTGGAGGACGGGCACCGCATGACAGGTGAGGCAAGTGTGTATAGCAGGCTCCAACAGTAGAACCACAAACTCTCGACAAAACAACAAACAACAATGCCAACCACAGCTCAACAGCGTCAATAATCTGCGTTTTGCAGATGGACAAAAACTGGTGACACAAACGAAAGTGTATGGAGCTTGAGCTTTTCGTACCCGGATTTCCAGGGGGATATTGAAAAAAAAAAAAAAGTCGATACTTGTAACGACAACAACAGCAGCAACAGCAGCAACAATAAAACAACACCACTACCAACAACATTAACACGCTAACCTCGCTGATGCAGTGAGCTTCATCTACCACGAAGAGAGCGACCTTGATTCCCCTCAGCGCATTAACAAAGCGCTCATTGTTGAACCGTTCAGGGGATACGTAGAGCAGAGACACGCTGCCGGCGCGGATCTGGAAAACACCACGGTTCCCGCCATCCCCGCCGCCGCCGTCGCCGAAGATAAGCAAGTAGATGAGAAAAACACAGAAGCGGGTACGAAGAAAGCGCAGAGGTGCCGCCGCATGCGAGCAGACAGATGCAAAAAACACTACAGCTGTGAGACGGTCGGAGTTGACATCTATAAACAGCTAATGCACAGCTCGCGCTGTAGGTGCAACGGGAACTGAAGGATACGCCAGCTAGCGCTTGATTGCGAATACAACCGGGTTAAACGACACGCGTAAAAATACGTGGAAGTTTGATGAGCTGAAGCTTTATTTTCTCATCCGCCGGAGGATCAAAAAAAAAAAAAATGGGCGGCGGAGTAAAAGCCTCCTATTAACGTCTGACTTACCTTGTAGTGATTAGGGTAGAAATTTTACCCCTAAAATATTCCTGATGGATGGGGGTCCTCAACTGAGGTCTACCAACTACCAACCACCTAAAATGGTTGTGTTTTAACACTGACGACATTCGACTTAACACTTAGGCCGTGGGATCGTTTCATCGGGTTGCTGTTTCGATTTCATCAAAATCTAAAGCCGTGACTCGGCAGGATTTGACGACTATCAACTAATCGGAAGGTGCCGTTAGCCAACTAACAAACATTTTTCGGCAAGTCAGCCGGTGAAGCCAACTGGTGGCTAGTCGACTTGCCCAATTAATAAGCGAGGCGAGCGAAGCGAGCCAAATCAGCCCCGACCGCCCGAGGGGGCCCCGCTCAAAAAGGAGATAATGCAGGCCGTAAATGGTAGTATTCGACAACCCTTCCCGCAAGTGTGGAAACTCAATGAGTCGGATAGTCGGCATCTGCGGGAAATGACTTGAGTATTCGTTCGACTAATAACTAGTTGGTGACTTAAGTCGGGCCGACTCACAGCTCTACCAAATCAGCTTTTGGCCGAGGTACATAAGAGTACCTCAGGCGAGGAGAGGAGAATCGAAAAGAAAAGCATGGCGCTATACCCATCTTAGCGTGAGTCAGCATCACCACAACAACACGCGTCGAGCCACACGCCCATATCAGGTGCAAATACGTAGAACCTCGCAAAACTCCGCACGCGAACAAACACACAACACTTAGCCAACGTTTAACTCGTCGGCGACTTACTATTAGTATAGTCGGCTAACTCGCTGGCCTAAAAACAAACGCAGGAGAAGACACGCTGAAAGCGGAGCGGTGGCGCGGTGTGACGCTGCAGCGAGCACCGCTTGAATCGGTACAACGGTTGCGATCTCTCAGGATGTTTTGGCAACATATGACAACATATCTCAGCTGTGATAACGAAAACTTCGTCGAATCGTAGTTTTTTCGAGCTGTCTATGATACTATACAGCATGGGTGTGATACTATACACTAAGGGCTCACCTGTTCGTATATGTCGCGGACCTCGTGCGCCTCGAGGGTGGAGTCCAGCTTTGCACACGGTACCCCTGCGGTTTTCAAAGCGTCAGTCTGCACGCGCAAGAATAGAAGCCCCCCAAGAAGCAGCAGCAGTAGCAGTAGAATCGAAGTCAGCAGCAACAGCAGCAGCAGAAGTAGCAGTAAATGTTTCACGCAGCAGTAGAAGTAGCAGGTACAAAAAAAGCAGCTGCAGAAATTGAGTAAGCAACAGCAGTGACGTAGTAAGCAGCAGCAGCAGCGTGAAGCAGTAGAACCAGTAGCGGCCCGGACGCCACAATAAGAAGCAACAACAGTAAAAGTAGCCGAATAATCAGAAAAAGCAGCAGCACCAACAGCATCATAATTAAAAGCAGCAGTAGTACTAGCGTCATTATCAGAAGCAGTAGTAGCAGCAGAATTAGAAGCAGTAGCAGCAGTGGAAGCGTGTGTATTCGACTTCTAGCCCTAACCACAGATTATGTTGGACGAGAACTTCCATTATGTTAAACCATTTTACACATCCAAGACAAAGGTATGAGCATTAGCAGCACGACAGTGGCGACAGCAGCACGGTAGCAACAGCAGCAGCAAAAGCAGCAGGTGTAGCAGCAACAGCAGCACGACAGTATCATAGGAATGCGAGAGTCTACGGCCTAACAAACTATGGCCACGCATAACAATGAATAACCCCCCCCCGCCTCCATTCACTCACCTTTCTTGAGCTAGTCCTATATAGAATATCACTCTAAACAGAAATGAAAGGACCGGTTGTGGAGCTGTGGGTCGGCAGGATTTGACGGCAACCAAAAAAGCGGTAGGTGCCGCCAGCCATCTAACTGGCTTAAGTCGGCAAGTCGGAAGATGAAGCCAACTGATGATCAGCCGACTTGCCGACTCATGTCGGGCGAGCGAAGCGAGTCAAATCAACTTCCATCGGCCGAAGGGCCCCGCTAAAAAAACAAAAAAATGCATCCCATACTAGACAATCCTTCCCGCAAGTATGCAAACCCAATAAGTCGGATAGTCGGCACCTGCAGGAGACGACTAACTATTAGCCCAACAAATAACCAGTTGGTGACCTAAGTCGAGCCACCTCACAGCTCTACCCGTTACCTGATGCAGTACGCTACCGAAGGCATTACCTTGCCACGTACCTGATATTTTACCGAATTTTTCACCGAATGCAATACCCGATACATTACCGGGCCGGTTACCGAATTATGTTAGCCCCTATATTACCGAACGTGTTACCCTCTACGTCACCGAATACGTCACGACCGGGTGCAATTCGCATTACGGGGTACGTTACCTGGTCTTTCATGAGCGCGATAAGAGGAGAAACCACAAGCGTCAGCCCGAGGCCCTGCCTCGCCATGAGCGTCCCGGGAAGCTGATAGCAGATGGATTTCCCTGCCCCCGTCGGGAAAACGCCTGCACAAGACTGCCCAGCCAAAAGTTTGGACACCACTCCTTCCTGAGCGAAGCGAAAATGGAAACCCGGGTGATAGGGGAGGGGAGGGGAGGGGGGGGGTGAGATGGTTGGGGGCTCCCGCAGGGATAACTTCTGCACACGATTCCCTCACCCGAAGCTTAGGCACTACTCCCTCATGAGAGAAGCGAAAACGGAAGCCTGGGACATGCGGGGGGGGGAGCGTACTTACTTGTTGCTTGCCTTAGTTATTTGGCCATTGACCACGCATCCCTTTCGTGACGGAGCACCGTTCCTACTCTTAATAGACACCTTCAACATTTGGGCGCTCATTACGCTTCTTCCATATACTACATAGAAACTGTTTGCTTACCCTATCCCCGTCGTGTTTCGCCGTCTGCGGCCACCATCTATCTCCCAGGATAGCGATCACTTTCTCGCTAATCTAGTCTACCAAACTCCTCCATGTCACATACGTCTAATTTCCTCATCTCCTCTAAGCATCCCACTCCTCCTTGTATATTTCACATTCTCCTACTATGCGAGTCCTACTCTCTATTGTTGTGCCACACGGGCACATATTTGTAGCCACGTCCTCCTCCCGACTACTGGTATATATCTTTCTTCTTTCTGGTAGGTCCAGGTCCCCTACACGAAGACGCAGTTTCGGCTTTTTCGCGTAGTCCATTGGGCCGTGCAGATACGCTTTCATTCCAATATCATCCCTAAACTTCCTGTATATCTCTAATTGCTTCTCTTATTTCACCTTATTTCTTAGCGCTTGCCTTTCCCTTCGTTTATAATTTCTTCTACTTATGTCTTGTACCCGCCAAACTTCTCTATTGACAGTACCTCTTCTTGCTCTCCCCCTAAATCCCTCCATATTTTCTCGACTATGTTATCCCATCGTATTCCAGCTCGCCCTTTTGTTATTTTCTCCCACACAGCCCTATCAACTATGGGTGGCAACCTCTTTTCTTCTTACTTTATATTGCCATGTAAACCCTCTGACGTCTCTATTTGTTTCAAGTGGGTACATGCCTAGTTCTGCTCATAATACTGTATTACTCGTCGTATTTGAGCATCCTAGTATCTTTTTAGCTGCTGTCGTCGGCACTGTTCTCTGCTGTTTTACGAACTTCGCGTTCCCTTCCCACACTTCTCCTGCATACTCTAACTTTGGTATAATCGCACTTATCAAAACACGCATTTTAATCCTAGTGTCAAGGTGCGGGTCTGTTAGGATCGCATCCATCTTGCCAACTTGCGGTTTTCCCTTTTCCATTACTTTCGCTATGTGTGCATCCCAAGAGCAGTCCTTTGAGGTGTCTACGCCAAGATACGTATAGTGGTCTGCGATCGGTAGTTCATCTTCTCCCCATGTATATTTGAAATTTACCGCATTCACCTTATCTTCGTTGCATACAACTACTGCGCATTTCTTCACGCTCGCTGTCACTCTCCATTTCCTAATGCACTCTAGTGCTTTCTTTATCTATTTCTGCAATCATTCGGGTGTTTCTGATAACCCCACGAAATCATCCGCAAACATCAACCCCGATACCGTATCTTCCCCCATCGTGACTCCTTGCTTTGCTGCGTCGACTGCTAATATCATGTCATTAATAACCCTGAATAGATTGGGTGATAGTATACGTCCCTGTGCAACTCCTTGTAGAATATCAACATATTTTGATACTTCCCCGTCCAGCATCACAGCATTTCTCGCACATTCCGTCAAATTTTCATCATTCTCCACATCTTTTCTCTGATCCCAATTTCCTACATATTTTCCCACAACCCATTCCTCCATACTGTGTCATAGGCTTTCTGTAAATCTAGGAAGAAACATGGGGGGGAGGGGGGGACTCCCGCATGCACCGTCTGGTGGGGGCCAACACAGCAGCGGTGGTCGCTATAGTGCCGGTTTGTGCCAGCCAACAGTACCTGCAGTTTACTGGATACCGGCACTATTGAGTATATTACCCACCTGGTATGCTGGTGCAGTACTAGCATAGCGCGTTCCAGCCGTGCCAAGCGATTGCACCGGCGCTGCACTACACCGGCAACAGGCACTATTCAACAGGCTCTATAGAGGGACCACAACTGTACGTCCACCGCCGTGTCAAGAATAAGCTCCCACCAGGGCCTTGACAACACAATCACGTGCGATGATACGAGGTTACCATCAAGCTGGCTCTACGAGCAAGGACAGCAGGAGCTGTCGATACTGTAAACGACGCCAAATAACACCCTCCGGTGATAACATTCGGGCCCCTAGAAAAACAGTACGCAGGGGTGGTGTAGCTTAGGGGGGTGGTATTGAGCGTTCCCCGGGGATAGACCGATTGGTGCAGGAGATCTTTATTTTAGGGGGTGACCTTTGGTGGAGCGATGGCTGTTTCTGCAAAGGATTGATGCGCCGCACCCTCAGGCAACGGGGTTATGCCTGGGGGGGGTGATCGCACCATTTATATGCAAGAATACGGCCATATTGGGGAGGCGGGGGGGTATTTAGTTTGTGTACTCAGTTTGTGCATGGTCGTAATCGCATGACCATAGACCCTCGCGCCCCTACTTCGTATGCCGGGACGGAGCACGTCGGGTTTTCACCAACCAGGCAGGCATTGCTTGCATCAAGCGCGAAGCGCCGTGAGGTGCTCTACTTTCTTGCTTATGGATAACAGCGCCAATGAGTTACCGTCTTTTTGGTGTGGCCACTCTAGAGACAGCAAGGGGGTTCATATTTGGGGGGGGAGGGGGGGGGGGTATCTAGGGTGGTAGCAGGCGTGTTTGACGTGGTTGCAGGCGTCTCAGCAGGCGCCATGACTGCCGTGACGGGCGCGGCTGCCGTTGCAGCTGCTGGGGAGGGCTCGGGAAAAAATGCGAGTGGTGCTTGAGGCGCGACAGGAGTTGGTTTCGGCACCGCAGACGCGGTACAGCCATTACGCTGGGCCTCGCTTCCAGCAGGAGTCTGTACTCGTGCCTTTTCCGTGTTCCTCGTCATGTCTTGCGGTACCGGCACATTTTGCGTGTTGAATACTCAAGTATCGCGTATCGACGCCGTACGCTGCTCATGGTGTGAACGAAAGGCGTACAGTACAGTGTCGGTATCCACCCCGCGGTGATGTATTTTCGAGGATTTGGTGTTGGATTGCATCGCAAACTCCAATGGGGTGTGGTATTGGATTGCAAGGCAACCTCCAAGGGGGTGGTATTCAACGTATCTCCCGGGGCCCCAGGGGGGGTAGTACTGAGGGTCCCCGGTGACAAAATAGAGGAGAAAAACTTAGGGAAGTTACCACCGCGTGTGAGTTTCACCTACGGGGGTAGCGTTAAGCGTACCATGGATATTAGGTGTCTCCTACGGTATATAACAAGTATCAGGTTTCATGCTGGTATCGGCATTACGTAAAAATACCTGATACTACACAGTAGGGGTCCCTCCAGTAGAGCGGTGGTGTGCCAGAGCAGTATGACCGCCGGAGTGGGGGAAGCCGCTGCACGATGCTTATTCCAGGTTATGAGTGGAATTCCCCAGTCGCGCCAAGCTCTTTCGATCGCCTTATACCGGGATACCGCCTTACTCAGACCGTCTTATTGAGGGAACCCCTACGTACTCGTACTGGATCCAAACAACGGATTTAGCCCCTGGGCGACACTTGACGTGCTTCCTCTGGTGTCTCCTGCACAACAAGGAACGGTGCATCGCACTGGCCGCAGGCCAAGGCAAACGCGTGTGTGTGTTGAGAAAAAACTGAAAACATGCCGTACAAGCACGAGTACAGCGTGCACCTTTCTGCAAACGTTAACCGACATCGCACCTGCCCGTCCCGAAAGTCGTCGTGTCCGAAAAGCGATCTCAAGGCCTCTCGCGCATCGTCCATCGTGAGTCCTGTTCCGCCATCCCCTGAACCAGCAGCAGCACCAGCAGCAGTAGCTCCAAGCTGCGTCGCAGGCCGCTTTAGGGTCGAGAACATTCTTCCCCCAGCCGCCGATTCCCTCTCCGGTGAACCATGTAGGGACCTTTTGTGCGAACGCCGTTGGGGGACATTGCTGCTGTTCGCGCTAGCTTTGCCTTTGTCATTGCTGCCCTGCTGTCCCCTTGAGGAGGAGGATGACTCCAACGAAAAGCGTCGCAAAGTGAAAAATGCGGCGGGATTACCTTTACGGTGGTGGTGGGGGAAGTTTTCGGGTGCAACAAACGCGGCCAGGCTTCCTCTTGTGTGATTCAGGATGGGAATCAACGTTGTCAGCACTGCATGTAACCGGCCCTGGACCATGTCGTTCCTCGGTCCTTAGCTTCGCGCAAGAGCTGCGAGAGAGCTGTGAGCCCGGATCCTTCCGGGGTTAGATCGTGGACAGCCCCTGTTAAACACAGCCTACATATCTTTAAAACAATTACGAATGCTTCATAATGTTTTAGATATCGCATATCGGTTTTAGAATTTTTCCAGGTGCAACAAATTCGACCAGGCCCCCTCGTGTGTGATTCAGGATGGGTAACAATGTCATTAGCACTACACAAAGCCCGTCCCGGGTCATGTCTTCCCTCGGCTTTGCTCCCCAGCTTCGCGCAAGCGGCTAGCGAGCCGGACTCCGGGGTTAGATCGTAAATAACCCCGCATAAACACCGCATACGAATCTATACTAAAAGCCGACTAAAGAAAAGCAAGAAAAAAAACAGACACGACACAGAACACAGCAGCACAGCAGCAGCAGTGCGTAGAGCAGCAGTGTTTCCGAGACCTCTTGGGCGTACATCGCAGAAATATCATCTCAGCCAACCCCCTGCCCTATTTATCCAATACTTTGCTGAACGTTTGGGTGGGCAAAAAGAAAAGCAGACACACCACAGCAGCAGCAGCAGCAGTGGGTGCGGCAGCAGTACGTACAGCAGCAGTACGTACAGCAGCAGCAGCAGCCGAGCTCCAGCACCCAGATTCTGACTGTCCAGTGCTCCCTATGCTAACGCCCTGAGAGCACGCCGCAGGGAGATCAGCTCCAGTTACACCCTCGCCCTCCTCTTGCTGTAAGTTGGGTAGGCAAGGCGAGGACCGTAGTGCTTGCTGAGAGGAGAGCTTTCGAGAAGCCGCCGTCCTCTTTCTTACGATGGCCGGGGGTAGGGACTATGGCTTCGACTTCATGAAGAGCAGCCACCACGAGCAGCGGATGCCGGCACCAGGTGGGTACTTGGTTCGTACAGCGCGGCGCAGCCGTAATGCGGCGACCAGTCTCGCATCTCGCATTGCTGTGATAGATAGGGCTGCTCTGGAAATCTGTTGGTACGACGCACTTACACGCACTATACACCGACTGCTGCTATTTCCGAGTACGCGCGGCAGCTCTGTTGAGGATGTAACAGAAGGTGTGATACCTTACCTCTGGCACTCTGCTATATGCTGGTATGCTGTGATGCCGAATCCTCAACACGACACCTCGATGCAAGGACGCTTCGTATATACTTCTATCCCGGTATATGCGAGTGGGAGACCGCGGTTTGACCCCTTTGCTGACCGCCTCCCTGCACGAAACAAAAAGCATTTACGCCAAAGAAGGTCTTGGCGAGCCCTAAGAGATAGATGGTGGCCGCAAAAGGCGAAACAGGAAGGCGATACGACAACAACACGTTTTACCTGGTGTGTAATTGTGGGCAAAACGTAAGGAGCGCCCAGTAGTTGAGGCCTCTCATCTAAAAAGAGCATATGGCAGGTGCGGGGCTCCGTCTCGAAAAGGATACGCGGTCAGTGGTCAAGTGACTAGGCAAGCAACAAATGGGCATGTCCGCGTGCCGGCATCGAAGAGATACGAAGATGTATGGTCCGGTAAGGACTACGACCGTGCTGAATATGTTTACACTCACCCCTCCCGCCCCTCCCACCCCTCCCACCCAACCCCCAACCCGCTGTTTTTGTTTTAGTGGTATTTATCAAATTACCCCCCTCCCAACCCCTCCCATTCCCAACATCGCTTTTTTTTCCATGAACATTTTTTTTTTTCTTCAGGAGCTTCTTCATCTACTCCTTGGCTGGGGGGAGGGGGTTCGCTGGCGACGGCTTCGTTTGCGCTGCCCAAAGAGCCGGTTCGTGCGCTTGATTTTTTGCTGTTTTTCGTTTTGAGTTTTGTTCTGTTTTATGTTGCTAGCGTTTTGTTTAGTTTTGTGCTGGCAGTTCCCCAGTTCAAGAGCCCCATCAATCAGCAAGAATGGTGCCAAAAGTACCGCATGGCTCTTTATCATACCCGTCCTTGTGACTCATCGATGCTTGTCCAATTCGCGTCACCGTTCATGAGAAAAACTGAAAACGCTTACAAGGTGCACGGTTTCTACCTCTGCAGGAGAAGAAATCCAATGCAGAGCGACAGGCAGATGTGGTGGACTACCTCAAAAGGCGTCTGCAGTCAGGGAAAGGACCGGTAAGCGCCCCCACCCCCCATCCCGAAGGGGACTGCGCGTCCCATCACTCAGAATTCGTCATGTTGTTCTATGTCGCGTTTTGCTGTACATGCGTGGGGTTTCGTTTATGTTTTGTAGCGTGTTGCTGTACGTACCTGGGTATTCCTACCGCTATCGTTGTACAGGCGTTCTGATGGCAATCAGACATTCATACTACTGTAGTACGTGTACGTGTGTACCTTTTGTTCGTGTTTTCAATTTGCGTGAGTTTCGCCGAGAGTTTACTGTTTACTTGGGCATTACTTCGGTGGTCGAGCGATCACCCGAGAATAGGGAATGGAACATCTTGGAACGCGTGTCACCGCATTTTTCACCGAGTTTTACGCCGCCTATTGGCCATCTTATTTGCCACCGGCTTTGTCCCTGCCTTTGCCACCTTGTTTGCCACCTTATTTACCACCGTATCTGCTACCGACTGTGCCACCGTATGCACCATCGCATTTGTCACCGACGTTTCCATCTCTTTTGCAGCCGCCTTTGCCACTGTATTTGCCACCCAATCCGGCAACGTATTTACCATCCTATTTGCCACCGTACATGCCATTGTATTGACCACCTTATGCGCCACTTTGCCTGCCACTATTTACCACCTTATTTTTTGCCGTGTCCACCACCGTTTCTTATGTTGCGACCGTCTTTGCCACCGCTTTTACCGTGCCGTCACAGGCGACGATAACGGAGATATCCGACGTAACGGACGTAGATCTCAGAAGAGGCGGGGACGAGGCGGTTCTGGAGATGCTCAGAGCCAACCCCAAGGTACCATCAGCTGACTGTACCAGCAGAATCTGACACGCTTTGTACAATACATTGGGGGCTCCCAATGGTGCCGGTATGTGCCAGCGCAATATAACCGCACTGTTCAGGGTGCGGGCATTATTGGGAATAGGGTTATTTTTTAAAGAGAGTTGCTTTAGGGAGTTCCAGCCGTGTCAAGCGATTCCACCGGCACTATAGAGGGAAGTGGCACTATTCAACCGGCACTATCAGGACCCCCCCACTGTAGTTGATGAAGCTGGCTATCCTCCTGATATGTGCGCCGACTGAGGTGTGTTTGATATTCGGTTTCTCGTGCACCTTTGAAGTGTCTTTTTGTGAGAATACGTGAAAAAAGGAGGCTTCCAACATATTCATCACGGCGTTTCTGTTTTTGGGCAGTTTCAACGCCTTCGAGAGCCGCAAAATTTCCGAAGACCTCGTGTAGATTTGCGAACCGTTCGCGGGCCGGAACCGACGAGCCGGGACCGGCAGCTTTTCGAGGGTGCGTATTATAGATCATCACCTTTCAGATTTTGTTTTTGCTGGCTGTGGCCGGACCTCGTTTTTGCTGTCGCCGACTACTTAACATATCTTAACTACTAAACTTCAATTAATTTTAACCTACTTACTAAACATAATTAAATTTAACTTATTGAATATTACTTAACTACTACACTTGAAGAAGAAAAAAAATAACTACTTAATTTTGGTCGCGTGGGATCAGGGTGCTTGGGGACACTTGCTGTGGTGAAGGTGTACCGATTTTTTTCCCCGAGGCTCCTCTAACTTGAGGAATCCCACAGCAAAAGAAAAAAATAATTTGGACATCCAAAATCGTATCTTGGAAGAAAAAATAATGAAAATGCAAACCCTGTGATCAATCCCATGGTCTAGGCGTCCCAAAGAAAATCAAATTGCGAAACAAGAATGATGTTTCCGACGAATTTTGGAGTAAGCCATTTCGAACTCCCAGATTTTTCCTGGTCTAACTCTTGAGTGTTTTTATGCCCATGTTGGGAGTGCCGTGCTACAAGCGTTAACCCCTTTACCACTGGAAACCCGTTTTGGGGACAAAATTACTTGGATTTAGTATAGGGAGGGGATTGGGGGCTCTAAAGGGGTTAAGGAGCCCCCCGCCATTTAGAAGGTTTTTTGCCAAAATGCGCTCCTCCTAACGTAGCACGCGCGTCTGCGTGGGCCCTGCCGGCGGCTTATTAAATTCCCAGAGTCTGGTGTGCTGGCTTGCATCTTTTTTTTCCCCGCGTGCTCATTGCGGTTGGCATTGCATAGCCGAATCACCTTGCTGTATTTGCAACGTGTATCTGCGCTTCGTAGTTTGTGACCACAGTAGTACTAGAGCTCGTCTCTCTAGGAGGCATCGGCACGGGCACTGGTTGTGCTGAATGCAGCTTGGTGGAAATTTCAGTTTTATGTGAAGAACATATACAGAGTCATTTGAGAAGGCTCGGCTCCCTCCGGGTGGGAGTAGATCTGGGCGGGATCAGGGTGGTACCAGGCGGAAGCAGGGTGGAAACATGCTGGAAGATACGTGTGTTTGCGTGCCACGATAGAGGCATTATGGTATACATCTTTTTGGCAAAAATGGTTTCTGAATGACGGTTTTAAGGTATACCTCTTTTTGGCTGAAATGGTTTCTGAATGGCGGTATCAAGGTATACCTCCTTTTGGCTGAAATGGTTCCTGAATGACGGCATTAAGATGTACCTCTTTTTGGCTGAAATGATTTCTGAATGACGGTATTAAGGTATACCTTTTTTTGGCTAAAATGGTTTCAGAATGACGGCGCTCCTTAACCCAACGTTGTCGGAATTGTCGTTCTACTTTTTCAGGTATGATTCTTTGTAAAAGCTAGGCCGTGGGTTTGTTTCATCACAGAAAGCGCTTTCAATTTATCCCAAAATCGGTTTGTGAGCGGGGCTTCAGAGCTCCTTAAATGTGTGTGTCTTCTGACAAGAAACTGTGTGCACCTCTATCGTGGCGTTTGTCGGCAGTGCCGATGCGTTGACCAATGAAACATCGCGAATCATGAGTACCTGACCAATGGTTGGGTTTTGTCGAATAGTTGGTAAGCTCCACGAGGGTATCTTACAGCTGTTTCGATAAATGGTTGACGTACACTTTGAATAGTATATAATGTTAACCGTAACCGCAATCCTGACCCACGGAAACCCAAGCAACCAATGTAGGGGTATTGTCCCCTTCGTCTCCTACAACGGCGTGCTCTACTATTAGTAAGCTCTACTGAACTTTCCCCACCTTGAAACGCGGATTCAGGTGGAGGCGGTGAACGACGACGACCCCCTTCAGGAGACGGCATACACGTACATCGCCAAGTATGCCGTTACCGACCAGCACGAGCTGCTGCAGCTGGTGAGAGCGGTGGCGCGGGCGCTGATTGGTCCAGTCTTGCCGCATGTGTCGATTCGATTGGTTCCGGGCTACGTACATTGTAGGGTTTTGTTATTAGCCCAGACGGTATGCCGTTACCGACCCACACGAGCTGCTGAAGCTATTAATAATAAGGGCGCGCGGGGGGGGGGGGGGGTACTTTGTTGCTCGCCTTAGTTGTTTAACCATAGACCCTCGCATTCCTACAAGGGGGGCGTATTCACTTGTTGCTTGCGCAAGTCGTTTGACCTTTGACCACGCATCCTTTGCGAGACGGAGCGCCGAGCGTACTCCTGATGAATTCACCTCCAACATTTAGGCGCTAATTTCGTGGATGTTTCCCATACATGTATGCAGTGGGGTATCCGATTTAAGAGCGCCCAAAGTGTAAGGAAGCGGGCTTAACTCCTTGAGAACCCCAAAATCTCTCCCTACACTAACTTCAAGTAAATTTGTCGCCAAAACGGGTTCCTAGTTGTAAAGGCGTTAAGAATGGTCAAATCGGCTTGTCACGCCTTGTGACGCTCACACAAAATCCTATCATACATGGTACCTCATCTAACATAAGACCGGTGCAGTACAAGTAGTGCTGGCCTGTTCCGAGTGGCCCTTGGCAATCGGGTACCCGGCTGTACATACTCGTATGTTTGATTTTGTCTTATCCCCGCGCTGCTTCGTCTTTTTGCGGCAACCATTTACCTACTAGGATAGCGATCGTTTTCCCGCCATTATCTGGTGCGCCACAAGGGGGGGGTTGCTGGCTGCAAATATGTCTATTGACGGCAAAATTAGACGGGTGCCATAGATTCTTTTTTTTGAAACACAGTGCCGTGACGGGCGCTTGATAATACCGTCACTACTACGTTAGTGATCCCTCAGAAGAGCAGGTATGTGCCAACCGGAAACACCGGCACTATAGCGGCAACCCGCACTACTCCACATGCCGCCGCTACTGGTTGTTCTTATATGTGCCAAGCGATTTCACAGGCACTATGGCAGGCAACTGGCACTACTCAACCCGCACTATAGATGAACATTTGCTGTATCTGTAGGTTTGGTGTGGAACTCGTCGGCCGTACGCCCGCCACCGACGCTCGGTTTGTATTGACGGGCCGTCATTAGACATCTTTGGCTGGCCCGGATGGAGGCGGTGCCTGATGGCCGGCCGCATGTGTCGATTCAAGTTGTTCCGCATTTCGCGGCGTGTTGTTGTTATTATATTTTGACATCCGACAATGTGCGGCATGAAGTTCAAACGTCGATCACAACCCCACAAAATAAACGCATGCTGCGGTAGAATTTTGCACTTTTTTCCCTCTGGGGGTGTTTTCTTAATGACGGGACGGGGCCGTCTCGACCCAAAACCGTCAGAATTTTGTTATTTTTTTTAGAGTTATAAGTTGTATATTCGTCGTGCGATCTAAGCCGTGGGATTGTTCGTCGGGTAGCCCCTTGTTTTTCCCCGTGCGCAAATCAGTTTTTGGGAGAAGTGCACGGGCTGGTTCGCGTTAACAAAAAAAAACTTTTCCCCGGCGAGTATCCACGCCGTTTTTGCGATTCAGACCGTGAAAAGTTGCACTCGTCTTCCGTGTGCCCTTGCGATTCAGACCGTGAAAAGTTGCACTCGTCTTCCGTGTGCCCTTGCGAAGACCTCACTCGCTGTTTTTTTTTGTTTTTGTTCTTGTTTTTGCCTGATTTTCAGCCAGTTATTTTTTTCGGAAAATGTGGACCATCTTAGCCCAATATGTTCGTTGCAAACGAAAAAGGGAGAGAAAAAACAAACGAAGGTCAAACCTCGGAATAAGCATGTACAACACGTGTGCAAATTTCAGGGTTTATTCATCACAAACGGCGTGGACATTTGGCATGTTTTTGTGCGTAATAATGAGTAAGATACGTTATTTGCTCCAAAAACTTGGTTTTAGTCTAGGATCCAGTTTTTCCGCTAGATTTTGCTTAATGTTGAACACTGGCAGGTCAGCTCTTCAATTCTTTGCGCGAAAATTCCTACAAGCATGCCTTGGAGTACGTCCAACCGGATCGTACAAAATGCGGCGCAATTTATTTTTTTGCCCCCGCATGAAAAAAGGCTGCATATTGTTGAAAAATTGAAGGCCTGTCATTGGTCGATACGAGTTTAGCTCCTAGAGACAGCCCCAAGGCCGTTAAAAAAACTGGCCATGTCCCCCTCTTCCATTGGTCATGGGGGTCAGCATGATCCAAAATATTCACTCTTTGATTAGATATTGCGAGCGGCACTCATGGGGGAGAGATTTTTTTTTTTTTTCTTGGACCAGCCTGTTGAGCTCCTCGAGCGAAGAGCCTTAGGCAATAAAGGTACCTCTACCGTTGCTTGTGTCAGTAGAGGAAAACCTAGGAAAACGCACAAAAGTGGAAACCTATTGCAGTTTGCAGTACGGTATGGATGCATCAACTGACCGGGGATGCTTTGTCCCCCTCCCCCCCTCCCTCCTCCTTCCGCCGCGGACCGTTTGTTAGATTAATCGATGTAAGGGAGGGATCTGCTGGGAGGAGCTGAAGGACACGTATCCAGGCGTGGAGAAGGACATGAACTCCATGTGCGAGACCGGGAGGGTCATCGCAGTCGACAATAAGGAGACGCACAAGTGAGTTACTTCGAATCATACTTGCAGCATCTTGAGTTATGGACTTTATCGTGGTCTCCAAAACCGAAATTGAGACGAAACGGACCGAACCGAAACCAGCTGAAACCAAGTGAAACGCTAAATGAAATGAAACGTAACGTAGCGGAACGGGACGAAAGCACCGCGCATTATGGGTTCGTTGTCGGAATCGTGTTGCGAAAAACCTTTCATCTGTAAAAACGCGCGAGTATCACGCAGCTTGCAAAGATAAGGGTCGACCATTGACTTCATCGAACTCACAGTTGACGTATTTGAAATATGTTTATAAACTACCAACCTATTTGTTTTCGGCTGTGGTGTCCGTCACTGCTCCTGGCTGTACCCGGCGAAAGCGCCAACACCAACACAAGCACAAAAGGCACGACCTCTCGTTTGTACTCACCATTGGTACTACTGCAGCTGCACCCGGCTCAAAGACAAATACAAACATAACCGCACAGACACGGATATCAACAGAACCACGCGCGGCCGACGTATCGTGCAGTTTCGAACCGGAGTATCGACTACTCAACCGGCCGAGCTCAAGTCTGGCGCGTTTGAAATATATGTTGTGTAATGCACGGACTGATGCCCCTTCCTCCCTTCTTGCGTACCGCCTCCACCTCAAACGTCGTTTCGCGTTTCGCGTCTGTCGGTCGGCACCTCATCGACCATTTGTCTTGAAAAAAAAAACATTGAAAAATAAAACACTAAGGATGAACTTGTATCCTAGGGGGGAAGTGTTCCTGACAGAGCTGCCGGGCAAGGTGCGAATAGCTCCCGGCTCGGACGTAGCCCTGACTGTAGAGGACATGAACCTGCACATCAGGAGGGGGGAAGCCGTGCGCCTGTCCGGCCAGTGGTTTCGGGTTTCATCTGAGGTAAGTTGGGAGCAAGCGGGGGGGGGGGGAGGGGGGGAAGGGGCGGGGTAGGGCGGGAGGGAAGGGGGGGGAGAGAAGAGGGGGGGGGAGGGGGGAGTGGGAGGGTCGTTTGAGGTAGGGTTGCATTATACAAAGGGCGGGGGTAGGGGGGGGGGGTGGGGAGGGAAGAGCGGGGTTGGGGGGGGGGGGCGTGCGCCTGTCCGGGTGGTGGGTCGGGTTTTGTCTGAGGTAATGCTGTCGCATTGCACGCCTGGGACAAGGGGGTGGGGGGTGGGTGCAGCTGAAAACCTCTTCCGATAACACATTGATGACCCAGAAGTACCCCCCCCCTACCGAGGCAGTTACATAGCAACACCCATTGCTGTCTCTGGAGTGGCCACACCAGAAAACAAAGTGTAACTCATTGGCGCTGTCATCCATGAGCAAGAAAGTAAGCACCAGGTGCCGAAGTCTGTCTTACGAGCGGTTCTTGGAAGGATGCAGGTCACCCTTCATGCGACTCGCCGAACACCTCACGGCGCTTCGCGGTTGGTGCAAGCAATGCCTGCCCGGTTGGTGAAAACCCGACGTGCTCCGTCCTGGCATAGTAGGGATGCGAGGGTATATGGTCATTCGACTACGGCCATGCACAAACTGAGTACCCCCCCCGTCTCCTACCGTAACATGGCTAAACCTCCCCCAATCTCCCCTTCCCCCTTCTCCCTCCCGCGTTTTGTTTGTGTTACTCTTGTCGGTCTTGACCGCGGACTACCCCCGTCGTGGGCTTCGCTCGCTGCTTCGACTTCGGACGGATCGATCGCCTACCTACGGAACGGCATGAATGTCGACGGGACATCTACCGACCGATGTCCTACCGACCTTCATACGGTACGCTATGGCCGGGACATCTACCGACGGATATCCTATCTACGTGCCTACGGAACGCATGCATATCGATGGAATATCTACCCATGTATATGCTACCTCACGGGACTGTGCTTATCGGCGGGACATGCACCGACGGATGTCCTACCGACCTGTATGCGGAATGCTATGGACGGGACATCTACCGACGGATGTCCTACTTACCTGCATACGGAACGCATGCATATCGGCGGAATATCTACCGACGGACGTCTTACCTACGGAACTTTGCCTATGGGCGGAACATTGATCAACGGATGTCTTATATACCTGCCTGCGGAATGCTTATGGCGCGGAAACACCTACCGAGCGATGCCCTGCCTACCTACCTACCTACGGAACATCTACCGACGGAACTACTGGATTTCGGTGTTTGAACACTAGACTATGGGGAACCAGACACTGCGATCGGCGGCTCCTCGGTCGGTGACGATGGACGCCGACCTCCCGCTCAGGTGAAAACGCGAAGCACGAAACCCCGTTTGTCCACCGGTGGCATTGCTCCGCCTTATCCTCATTGTGTTGCCCTGTTCTTTTGCGCTTGTTTTGTAGGTGAAAGAACGAAGCGCGCCACGATAGAAGTGGCAAGTTTTCGGCTGAAACGATTTCTGAACGGCGGGCCACCTTAAGGCACTTACACAGTGTTGTCAATATGGTCTTCGTGGGATACATAACAAAAGGTTGCAGGGCTTTGCACCGATCAGGTCGAGTCAAGGTAACCTGTCCCGACCCGCGAAATTAGAAAATATCCAGACCGGACCTGACCCGACCCGTTCCGTGGAATCTCAAAACACGGGCTGTAAACCCGAAATCGTCGAAAATTCCGTCTTTTTTGTTTGCAAAATATTTCGTTGTGTACTACCAGGTAGGCCTTTGGATTTTGTCATTGGGTAGAACGTTTTCTTCTTCTCCAAATCTCCAAAACAGATTTTTTGGGTGAGGCATAGAGAGTATTTTATGAACGCCTTTACACTTGGAAATCCTTTTGTTTTACAAATTTACTTGAATTTAGTATAGGGAGGGATTTTGGGGCTCCGAAGAGGTTATGGTACACATATAGCTCCTGGTGTGGATAGGATCCTCGGAAAAAAATGGTGCATTTTATTAACGCGTTTACAACTGGAAACCCCTTGTTTTTGATAAATTAACTTGAAGTTAGTATAGGGAGGGATTTTGGGGCTCTAAAGAGGTTAGGTTACATAA
The DNA here is from genome assembly GCA_012845835.1 of Undaria pinnatifida. Lineage (NCBI taxonomy): Eukaryota > Phaeophyceae > Laminariales > Alariaceae > Undaria > Undaria pinnatifida. The sequence continues at coordinate 10,458,450 of JABAKD010000015.1, read as the reverse complement.
AGATAGAGCTCCGCAAGTGGTTAGGATCCTCAAAAAAAAAATGGTGCATTTTATTAACGCCTTTACAACTAGAAACCTTTTTTCGGGACAAATTTACTTGAAGCTAGGATAGGGAGGGATTTTGGGGCTCTAAGGAGGCTAGGGTACACATAGAGCTTAAGTGGTTAGGATCCTCAGAAAAAAAATGGTGAATTTTAATAACGCCTTTACAACTAGAAACCCTTTTTCGGGACAAATTTACTTGAAGTTAGTATAGACAAAAAAGAGCCAGCGCACATCTACCGTACAATAATAGTAGCATGTGTCGGAGACAAACGTTGTCCCATCTCTGGTACACTTTTGTATTTTTCTTTTTTCTTTTTCTCCACACAAAAGAACTACGCCTCATGTTTGTAGTTTTTTTTTTGCATTTTTTTTTTTTCTGCATTGTTTTTCTTTTTTGTAGTAGTTTTTGTCACAGTTTTTTTCGTCGGCCTCACCAGGAACCTGGTATCTGTTTTCCTTCCGTTTGGCCTTGTTGTTAATGTTTTTTGTTGTATTTTTAGAAAGACAGACGTCTATGCGGAGGCCATGGGTGCGCCGGTGGCCGCCGAGGAAGAAGACGGAGCGGCCTCGAGCATCGGCCGGGCGCCGCAGAAGTGGTCAGCAAGGGGGAAGGAGGAGGTGCAGCACCCGCTCCCAGTGAACGGGGTGAGCGCTGCTGGCTTTGCTGCAGGGGTTATCCTGTGCTGATTCCAAGTATGTCTGTTCCCACAACACGTGGGTGAGGTACTCAACGGGTTACGTTCAAGCTGAGTGCGAACTTGAAGTTCTGCTGACTCGCGTATTCTGCCAAGCATTCACGATGAGGTCGTATATAGGGTAGCTTTATCTTTATTTTATTTCTCCGTTTTTCGTCGTTTTTTTTTTGTTTGCCCATTCCGTCGTGATTGGTTTATCGTCAACAACCATTGGCCGATACCGTAATCGTCAATTTTCGTCGTTCATTTTTCCCTCTTGAGTCTCAAAACGGGTTATTACCCCGAGTCCAACTCCTAAAAAAATATCCTGTTCTCAATCCAAGTGTTTTGTCCCCGAGTCGGGACTGCGGTGCTAAAAGGGTTGACTTGTTTTTTTTCCGCTTTTGCACACTTACGAAGGCAAAACAAGTGTTCGAGGGGCGGGGCCGCGTTGTTTTTTTTCGTTTTTGTTCGTTTTGCCACGTTTTCCCGTGTTGTTTTTTTTTCCGTTTTTATATTCGTTTTGTTTTCGCATCTTCTTCGTTTTTGTGGTTGCTTTGATTGTTTTTCGTTTGCTTTTCTGTTTGTTGATTGGTTTTGTTTGTTTTGTTTGTTTCGTTCGTTTGTTTTTATACTTGTGGCTTTGCTTACTTGTTTCTTTGTGTGTCGGTTTGATTGAATGATTTTTATGTGTTTGGTTTTTCCTCTTCAAGCTTGGGAAGGGGAAGGCGCGTTTGAGGCGCGGGGCGTACCTTTTATTTCGTTTTTACTCGTTTTTGTACGCGTTCCTCTGTGTGTGTGTTTTTTTTTCGTTTTGTCTTGGTTTGTTTTCGCCTGTTCTTCGTAGTTGTCTTCACTTGACGGTTGATGTGTTCGCTCGTGTGTTTGTTTTTTCCTCTTGTTCAGAATTACGAAGGCGAAGAAGTGTTCGAAGGGCGGGCCGTAAGGCATGGGTGCTGCAAGTCCCTCAGGGAGCTGTGGAGAGAAACACGTGCCTTGGTGAGTAAAACCCTTGTACTACTGGAACCAACTAATTTCAAGTATTTTAACCCCGAAAACGTGGGTACAGTTCTAAGGGGCTCATAGCGCCTTTATATACTTCTAAAGGGCTCATAACGCCTTTACTGGAAATTCGTTTTTGGGGCAAAATCACTTGAAATTAGTATAGTGAGGGCCTGTAGAGCTTTAGAGGGGTTTCAGTGAAGCCTGAATTTCACAGTGTGTTTGACATTGCATTTGTTTTTTTCTCTTTTCAGCTGCAGTGTAACGGTGCAGATGTGTGTTTTTGCCGGCGAGTGCGAATTTTCTAAGTTGCGCTCGGGTCGTCCATCTGCGGTGTAGATATGTACTTTTCCCATCGTATCTGAATTTCTAGTTTACTATAGACTGCGCCATGAAAAAGGGATTGCGTCATGATGGGGCTGAAAAACGTGCGAACGTGAAAACGGCGCCTGTTTGCGCCAAGTTGGCCGAACGTGCGAACGGCAACCGAAAATCTTGAACGCCGACAACACAGGGCATGGAACAAGCTGCTGTGGCGTTCAATAACAAACATAAAACCTGGGTTTCCAAAATATTTATGGAGGCATTTCCCACCACAGGCTAAACTTGTTTCGTGTGAGCGAAAAAAAGACAAACGAACGGCATGTGGATTTGCGAATGCGAGCGTACGTGTTACTCGTAACACGCATCCGTGGCCAATGCCACCGATCGCCAACTGCTAACACACAAGTTGACTACTGTTGCAAACGTCCTGCTGCGCGAGTTCCTAGCGGGAGCTCTACTATCGTCGCTGTTTCGAATTGTTAATATATATACATATATATTGGTTTTATCCTTCAGCGGATTGGGAAAATAAACCTTGAACTCACCACGCTTCTGCGTATTTTTTTCGTACGTGTCGTGTGTAAAAGTAGTGCGTGACCACACGAACTTGTATCTGTAGACTGTGCCTGAAATTTTTCTGTTTCGAATTGTTAAAATGTATATATATTGGTTTTTTATCCTCCTGTGGATTGGGAAAATAAAGCTTGAACTCACCACGCTTCTACGTGTTTTCGTACATGTCGTGTGTAAAAGTAGTGCGTGACCACATGAACTTGTATCTTTAGACTGTACCTGAAATAAGAGACAGTACCCGAAATAAATTATCTACCAGTATGAGCATTGTTGGGTTTGCTGGATGTTGGGTCAAGACAAGAAGGTTTTGATGTCAAGACAACGACGACAACAACGGCAACCACAACGACAAAATCAATGTCTCGTGACCCCGCGGAGCTGCACCAAGTGATGTTTCAAGAATAAGGGTTACTACTACTTCATGGAGGCGCTGTTTGTACGAGGCTCTACTGTATATGGAGACGCCATGTGTACGGAGTGAGAAGGCGCCGATTTTCGCTCCGAAACATATGGTTTCCTCGGGCTCTGTAATTTTCTGGAAATACTTGCCACCGTTTTTGTCCGAAGAACATCATTTCCTCGGGCTCTACGTGTTTCTTTGGGGTGGCTTGTGCTACGTGGAAGTTGGCATTCTCGATGAAAACAGGTGCCTGGCGACCCTCCACAGCTGCATCAAAGGAAACGCTCAAGACGAAGGGTTTTCATGCAATAAAGGGTGCATGGGGCTGTTATTTCTACGTGTTACTCTATCGAGGGGTTGTTTGTGCGGGGATGAGGAGACACGCCGATTTTTCCCCAGAAGATAATTTTTTGTCGGCCTCTACTATTAATAATTGATGGTATAACAATACGCATCCTTGATGTAAGCACGTGCCTGATGACCCAGCCGAACTGCACCAAGTGTACGTTCAAGAAGAAGCTCACGTCACGTCATGCCAATAAAATCGTAAGATAAAGACGTGAAGTAGCAACGTACCTCGTAAGACATGGCATAACATACAACGTAAAAACGTAACCACAAGATAAAACATAAAGTAACAATATGAAACATAACATAAAAAATCAATACAGAAACGTAAAAAAAGCGCCACCACCTGATGTCCATGTAACATACTGGTATGTAAAAACATTTGCCTGATAACCCAGCGGAACTGCCCCAAGTGATGTTGGAGAAGTTCACTTCGACCACGGACGCCGGCCCGTCCAAGAATCCCAATATGCTGAGTTTCCATACTGTTACGGAGGCGGTATTTGTACTAACTCTGTTAGTGTATAAGTTAAATATACTTATCCTGCTGTTTTTCAGGTGCCTGATGACCCCGCCGAGCTGCATCAAGTGATGTTCAAGAAGAAGCTCACGTCGTCTAAGGACACCAGCACGTTCAAGAAGCCCAAGAGGAAGGTGGACGACGGCAGCGCAAAGCGCGAGCGGAGGAGGTTAAAGCGCCAGATGAAGAGACAGAAGACAGCCAGGTAAATACAGCGAGGGTTATCCCCTTTCGCCGCTTAGGGGCTTCAGATTGACGATTACAGCATTAACCACATAAATTAACACGGGTGGCTGGACACTAAAATGGCAGGTTTCGTGTCCGAGCCACGGTGCACGGGGTTGTACGATGCTTTTCTCACTAATGCGCGGTCATACGAGACAACATCACTGGCAAGACCGCACTTCTTTAGTTTGTATTGTTTACGCGCTCCCAAGAGCGTAAAAAGATGGCGAGCGGAAAGCTTGAGAGAGCGTGAGGTAGCAATAGTTAGATGCAAATCGACGAGCGTAAAAGGTTGAAAAGTGGGAATGCTGAGCGTTATTCGCAATAAAAATGAAGGCATGTGCCCGGAGGGAGAAGGGAAGGCGCCTGTGGCCGAGGCTTGTCCAGAAGGTTGCCGAGGGTAAAACCTCGTAAGAGTTGAGACGGATAGTAAAGATGATGACTAACAAAATAAGGAGTTGGAGCTGAACCGACATGCGGCTTGAGTTAGCGTATTGTGGGGTCGTGTTTGCGGTGGTAAGATGGAAGTTGACACGTTGCCGCAATCGATGCCAATTGCTCAACCACAGAATAACATACCAGGTGATCCAAAACGCCTACGTAATTGGTCATCTCAGCAAAACCACGGGTTATTCTCGGCTCGGTTCCCGAACTTTAGTATTCCACTCTTGGACATGTTGGAGAGAAATGGCCACCGCCTTAAAAGCGCGATTGCGACGTTCTTCCGCAACAGGTACCGCGGCTGCGTTGTGGTGTTGCGTATGCCTTTCGCCCTCGCGACGTGCGATGTACTGGGTTTCAGCCGGGCTGTATGTTCGCTGACTATACTTCGCGGTTGAGAGTAATGGTGGTTTGGCTACGGGTGAAATCGCTGTCCGATGAGACGAGCCCATATGGGACAAACATTGGTTCCAGCATTTTGGTGCGAATCACTGTTAATTGCAGAATGAATGCAATCGCTTATCACTGAGTTCAAGCCTAGCCTCCCTGCGAAAACAGGGAAATAGTCTCAGAAAAAAAATCAGACCGAGGCAGGAGGCCTCATCCAACCCAATGTTTACGTTGAATGATCGGCGGCAGCGTAAAATAATACTCCACGTGCTGTAGTAATTACTGTACTAATTCCAGTAATTACGGTATAACATAGAAATCAGGACCATGGCTAGTATCAATTGGGGAATAGGTATTTTTCTGTGACTATCGTAGGTCCTGATCACTGCGGTATAATACTGCTACTCTACTAGCCTTTCAGAAAAAGCCAATATCCTAGAATCCTGGCACCTCCCTCAGCCAGGAGAGATGTACTGCCAGGACCAGTGTACTGCCAGTAGATACTGACCCAGTACCGATCCCTACCTAATACAGCTGGTAAGAAGTATAGTATCTCAAATTCGCAAAAAAAACGAGATATCAGTTTGATTAACATACGACTGAAGGCATCGTTGTTAGTCATAGGCTCTACGAACGGACGTAGCCTGTTGTGAAGGGACAACAGAAATACGGGCTCCTGTCGTCGTTGCGCGCATCTAGCTTCTCGTGCATAGCTGTGCAAGTGTATCAGAGGCACACGAGCGGACGTCACGAAACTGCCCGCTGCAGTTTGATAAGCCTAGGGGATAAGTCTACTGCTGTGGCTTCTCGTTTCTCTTGTATCGGGGAGTATATAAAGGTGTGCAGAGGCTTGTTTGCAGACCCGTCTTGCAGGTAAGACGCACCCCACCAACACCCACTTGCATCTTTTTTGTCGATATGGCCTCCACAGGACGTACCGAACCGTCACAAACACCCACTTGGAGAACACGGAGATCGGGAGACTGTTGGAAGGGGCGGGGAGCCATGGCGGCGACCGAGGTGGCTTGTAGGTAGCGCTGGCGGCGATGGTGATCGTGATGCTGTTCAGCTGGCTCGTCGATGCCAAATTTTCGGTCAGCGGCGACGTTTCCGGCGTTTTTGTTGTTGTTTTTGCTTGAGCTCAGCGAGGCTGAACACTTATTGGTCTGATCGGTAAGCGCAGCATTGTCCGGTGGTTGTTTATAAGTGTTTTGTCTGTGCTCGGCGTTGCTGCGGTATACCTGGTAGGTATGCAAAGATGTTTCCGGGTGTCCTTTTTTAGTTTAGTTTGTACTCGGCGATGCCGAGGTATAGACCAGCAAGGACGTTTCCGGCTGTTTTTTTTTAAATGATAGTTGTTGTGGACGTGATTGTGTGCGTTGCTAGAGCCAAGATCGGCGTTGTTTTGCGACATCGATCGGTCTCCGCGATGCCGAAGTACGACAAAAGGGTGTTTTTAGCAGGATGAATACTTTGGGCGTACCCGGGTACATTCCGGAGTATGACATAAATGAAAAGGTTAGATGCCCGGTATCTCCGAAGCTTGAGCCATACCATGCACACCCCTAGTACAGACAAGCAAGACGGTTCAAGCTGTGTTTTGTATGGTATTTTGTATGGTTGATGTGAGCACTCATGTGTGAATTGGCAGAGCCAACGTCGGGCTTGTTTCACGACACCGGTGTGTTTCCCTTGCCGGAAATGAAATGCGATGTATTCCTTCGAATTTGTCTGTTTTGTTCCAAAAACCGACGGATATTATGCTGGTATTAGTAAGAACGATACTGGGGGGGGTCATACCGACGCATGGACAATCAGGATCTAATCGGATCTAGGGGAAAGCAGTGACGAGCACTTTCGAGGCATCAATCGCATTACTCTGCGGCTATAACGGAGCACTCGAGCGAAACGACACTCCCCTCACCGATTGATAGGCCTACAGTATGGGGCTAGCCTACTCCTGCAGTTTATGCTGTGGTTTTACTGCGGTGGTAGGAAATCTCTTTGACGCTGAGGTTGACTTTGTGGTATGAGAGGGAAGGAACGGGCCATATGTCCGCGTTGCTCGTATCCTGCTTCGTTGAGATCGAACAAGCGACGAGAAGAAACAAAAACGATCACCGCTTCGGCATATGCTCGGGTTGTTCGTAGTATCCTGATTGGCTGACTCTTTCGGATTTTGAGAAGGAGCAAGGGAAGAACAAAAATGACGATTTTATTACAGCCTCGTCCACTACTTGGTTTGGAGGTGATAAACTGCGGTACTATCACGGAGATCCATTGTAAACGGGATTGAATCACACGCGAAAAAGGAAACCATCTCCACCTCCCAGGCGAAAACCTACGCTTTGTACGACTACTGTGTTCGGTTCGGTTGAAGCTTTGCACACCTGGTAAGACCAACCAGGAAAAATAAATGTGGGCAAGCGCTATTGAACAAAGGTGGACGCTTTTTTGTCCCCTTTTTTGTTTCATGTTTAATCCTGCTAACAATGGATCTCCGTAACCAGCAGAAACGCTTCACACCCTCAATACGGGTTGCGTGGTAGTTTTACGGAACGAAATACCAGGTGGGTATACTAGTTTCAGCTTTTGTACCTCTCCTTATGAGTTACGAGTCGTCCCGCGATAGGGGTGCAGAAGTTTCTAAGAAATTTCTGAGCTCCTAACATGAGGAGCTAGGTCACTATCAACATCAACATCACCCAAAACATGACTTGGAAGGCATTCGTTCGCGCAACCCGACCAGATCGGTTTATGCGCTAGTCCTACAACAAATGTACCCGTAAAAGTACCATGCTAACCGATGTTTCCACACTGGAGGAGCTCAACCGGTCACACACAATTAGTTAATCCAACAACTGCAACTCCTACCGCTACTGCCGTTACTACCGTGGGATAACTGTTATATACAATTAGTTAATCCAACAACTGCAACTCCTACCGCTACTACCGTTACTACCGTGGGATGGCTGTTACATACCATTAGTTAATCCAACAACTGCAACCCCTACCGTTACTACCGTTACTACCATGGGATGACTCTTATGTACAATTACTTAATCCAACAACTGCAACCCCTGCCGTTACTATAGTTACTACCGTGGGATGACCCTTATATACAATTACTTAATACAACAACTGCAACCCCTACCGTTACTACCGTTACTACCGTGGGATGACTCTTATATAGTGTCAGTGCGCAGAATGATTAGACTATATAGTATGGACCGAAATCGCCCTTTACAAAATCCAAGGGATTCATATTATCCTCGAAGAGTAGAAAAGCGCGACCGGAGTATCAGGCAGCTTGCAAAGATGAGTATGTCGACCCTTGAGTTTGGATCGAACTCAAAGCTGACGTATTCCAAGCACTTCCTTTTTTTTTTATGTCGTGCCTGAAGCATGTAAACGACTACAAAATCGATCATTGCTGGGATGTGGTGTACAAATGCCATGCACGGCTGCAGTCATAGACGCTCGCATCCCTTCAATGCCGGGATGGAGACGCTCGCATCCCTTCAATGCCGGGATGGAACACCTCGGGGTTTCACCGAACAGGCAGGCATTTCTTGCACGCAGCGCGAAGCTTGGCGGGGGGATGATGAATTCAACGTCCGCACGATTGCGCAAGGATTGGTACGACATGGGTATTCAGCATAACCCTGCTCGAACGGTCACGCGCTTGCTCTACTCGTAGGCGGTTGATAAGACCGAGCTGGTTGGTTTGTTTGTGGCTGTTCTCTGGACCCCAAAGGGCTACGACAACGATATTCGAGGTGTTTAAAACAGTAGCAAACTACACTACTGTCTGCGAAGCGAAGCATCCAAGCAGTGTATTCGTTTCATAGCCAAAACGGTTAATTTTGGTTTTAGCGTCCCCCAACGGGCAAATAAATGTGTTTTCCTGTGCTTGCGATGTATACAAGCATACCATACATATATATATGTATATTATAATATACGTATTGTCTGTCTCGTAGCTGTGGCGGCAGAGCGTGTCTTCTTGTAGGGAATTAACTCGGAAGGATTTTCGTCTATAAGTGGTCTTCCCCCCTTCGCATTCCCAACTCCTCGCCTAAGGGGCTCGATTACGCGTGTGCTTCGATAGAGAGTAGCACTTATTCGGCCATTTTTTTTTTCTGAACGACGGCTACCTCCTCTACCCCAAAATCGTCGAAAAAAAAATGTCAGATATGTTTCGCGATATTATGTTTTTGTGTACCTAAATAGGCCAGACGCGTGCTACACGATAGAGATACGACGCCCCCTTTTTTTTTCCAACGGCCTTCCCCCGGGACCGGTTTTTGACCTCGGGACCAAGTCCCGCGGGGTCATGTTGCCGCGGGGACTTTTATGTACAGAGAGACTCGTGCGAGCATGATAGCTCAAATCCGGGAGTGAAAAAAGGGAGTGCCCCCCCCACCTGATTTCCCGAGGGGTTATGTTGCCGCGGGACTTTCGACGTGTTTTTGGTACGGGATCCGGCAACCACAGGACTGAAACCATTTCATTTGTGCGGGATCCGGCAACCATGGGACGTTTTTTTTTTTTTTTTTTTGTACGGGATCCGCGGTCACCGCGGTGTTCCCCGGGACGGGGTGTAGCCCACGACGGGACTTGACGGGGTTTAGATGAACGGGATGCAGCCACGAAGGGACACAACGGGATGTTTTGTACGGGATCCGTCCACCGCGGGACTCCCCGGGCGGGATGCAGCCACGACGGGACTCGACTGGATTTTTGACGAGAGCAACGTCTTGGAGCTTGGTAGCGTACCACGCTGTAATCTTGTAGCAGCCGAGCCGGCAGGTGTGGCCATAGGAAGACCATCAGGTCCTGAAGGTCCGACACCCACGGACTCTTGGCCGGCAGCAGGCGCTGCTGCCTCGCTGGCAGCAGGCGCTGCTACCTCGCTAGCAACAGTCTCGTTAGGGTGCATGCTATGTCGATCACTGCCGTGTGTGTGTCGTCTGCTCCTCGCCCGGACCTCTCTCGGCTCTTTAAACACAAAAGAGAAGGGTTTCGCGGTGTTTCGCGGTGTTGTGCTGGGGGGCGAGGGGGGCTCACATTAGGATTGGGTACAAATATATATATATTTTCGAAAAATATGATCAAAAGATGAGTATTGACCCGAAATTCGTCGAACTCACGGCTGACGTCCTTGAAGTATTTTTATAAAGAGAAATATTCCTTGTGATGTGAGAGAATTGAACCCGTGTCTTCACGCTTAAGTGGATTAATCTGTCCTTCTCCACGGGAGGGCGAGCTTGACAAACGTCGGGATCCCTCGTTCTTCTGTTCACGGAATGCGGCGGGATTTCAACATTATCGCGGGATTTGTTTGTGCGGGAACGGGCTTTTGAGTATTTACGCGGGACGCATTTGTGCGGGAACGGGAGTTCGCTTTTTTCATGGGGCCACAGGACCACGGGCTACGGGATTTCGCATTTTGCACGTGATCACGGGATAATCCCGAATCCCGTACAATCCCGGGGAATGCCCTTTTTTTTCCGGAGCTCCTCAATTTGGGAGCTTAAGACCTCTCCCAAAAACTGATTTGGAGAAAAATAAAACTGCTATTCATATGGGTCGCAGGTACACTTCTGTACCGTTACATAGGCAGATCTTCTCGTGAAGATTTGCATGAACGGTAGCTGTTCTAGAGGTATTGGATATCGTGTCTTGTTGTACTACAAGTGGTCGTGGAGTCTCCGTAGATTCTGACGACAGAGGCGGGTAATCACGTTTTCCGCTGACAAGTATTCACTGTCGACTCTCTGGTTTGCCTACGAAGCACCTCTCGTTGCCTCGAGGCACTTCTATCGGTACCGTCGCTTGGTTCGCCGTCAAACCTTGCCCCAACCTGGCGTGTCCTCCACGCTACGAAGGACAAGGAGAAAAGTGGTTGCAAGTTGCGAGTCGAACCTGAGTTACCTCAAACCCTCATTCGTACAGGATGAAAAATCCCATGGCCTAGGTACACGACGAGAATCACGCAAAAAAATCAAATTCTCCGACGATTTAGGGTTAAGGAGCTCTGCATATTTATAAGCCGTTTGAGACAAAAAAAGTGGTGTCTATATCGTAGCGTGCGTCGCCATCTTTTTTGTTTTTTCCATCGGATTTGCCCTTTCAGTCGACTCAAAAGGACTCAAGCTACGACAGAGGTGGCATATCCTTTTATTTATTATGAGATTCCTCAATTTGGGAGCTTAACCCATTTAGAACCCCCAAATCCCTCCCTGTACCAACTTCAAGTAAAAATGTCCCCAAAAAGGGGTTCCAGTTGTGAAGGGGTTAAGACCTCTCCCCAAAAACTGATTTAGAGAAAAATAAAAACTGCTGCAGGATAAAAAAAAACAAAAAAAGTATGGCCTAGGGACACAACTAGAATCGTGGGGGGGAAAGAAAAAATGGCCGATTTTTTCCGACAATTTTGGGTTAAGGAGCAATCATCATTCAAAAAATGTTTTTTCGCCAAAAAAAGGTATACCTTATTACCTATATCGTAGCACGCGTGAATGGACTCACGCTCCGGTAGAGGTGGCATCCTTTGTTTATTCTGAGGCTCCTAACCTATTCATGGAATTTGTTCCCCCCCAAAAAACCTTATTTTGAGAAAAACGAAAGGTGCAGCCCGACGGATATAATCAATCCCATTGCCTAGGCACGATACCCTCCTAAAACAAATGCGACAAGAATGAAAGTCCGACGATTTTTTGGGTTAGCTTTTTAGCACCGCACTCCCAAAGTGGGGGCGAAACACTTGGAATTAGACGAGGAACACCTTGGGAGTTGGAAAAAAGGGTGAAGGAGCACTGCTGTTGTCATTCACAAAACACTTTAGCCAAAAAGTGGCATACCTTAAAAAACTCTATCGTAGCACGTGTCAGGTATGATGGAGCTCCTTAGGTGAGAACTCCCAGAAAAAAAGAAGAGCCAGTGCACCTCTATCGTAGCGCACGTCATGTTCAATGGTTGACATGTGCTACGGTAGGGGTGCACTGGCTCTTTTTTTTGCCTTGTGAGGGTGGTGGCTTGAGGAGCTCTTAACCACTACATCACCCAAAATCATTTTCTATCTTTTAGTAAACTCAAAAGAGCAAAATCTGGTCAAACGAAAACCATTGGCCTACTGCTGTGCGCACAAAGAAATCCACATTGCTCAAGAAAACAAAACAAAACAAAACAAAAAATGGCATCCCAACGATTTTGGGTTTAAAGAGCTCTCCCCCTCGTCGTTTAGCAATAAAAATGTCCGTAATAGCTACCTCCATCGTTGCACGCCTCTCCGTCCAAAGCCTGATTTTGACCAAACAGAAAGGGCACCCCGATTATTAATCCCATGGCCTAGGTATACAAAACCACCAGGCTGCAAAACAGGAAAAAAAACTGACAAAAAAAACATCCCGACGATTTTGGGTCAAGGAGACCCCCTCCAGCCATTCAGAAAAAACGACGCGTGCTACGATAGAGGTGAAACCACTTTTTTTTCTCAACACTACCCCTCAATTTGGGAGCTCTAAGACCTCTCCCAAAACACTGATTTGGAGAAAAATCAAAAAGTGCTGCCGGATAGAACATTCCATGGCCTAGGTGCACAACGAGAATCATGCAATTTTTTTTTTTACCTATTTCCGACCACTTTGGGTTAAGCCCTTTAAAGCCCCCGAACCCCTCCCCATACTAAATCCAAGTGATTTTGTCCCCAACAACGGGTTTCCAGTTGCAAAGGGGTTAATAAACCCCGTCATTCAGGAACCATTTCAGCCAAAAAAAGGTATACCTGTATCGTAGCACTCGTCAAACCGTTTAGCCAAAACGTGCTGACTCCTATCATACTCCAGCATGCCTAGAGAGCGCTTGTTAAATATATTTGCAGGTCGAAATTCGACACAATTTTTTTTCTTGTATTTCGGAGATGTTCTTTGTTCACCGTTGTTGTTGTTGTTCTCACATTAACTCGCATAATCAAGTCCGTGGTCACAGGACAGGCTCCAGTCACTCTGAAGCTGAGGAATAACCTAGGGATAACACAAACAACCCAAGGTGGTACACGCATATATCACAGCTGACGCAATTTATGCCTCCACCAGAAACGTATAAAAGTGAAATCGGGAGTCAGTCTACGATATGCCAGGTCCATACCGGTGCATACGTCTCATTACTCGCCGTGGGCACAAGTGGTAAGAAACGCGGTGAAAACAACAACAAAAACCGGCCATCAAGCTTGCGAACCATGGGTCCGATCTGAATTGTTTTTCTCCGCTCTACGTCATCGCCCGACCAATGCGGCCATTTTAAGCTACAACACGGGCAATTCTGACACGATTTTGTAAAAAAGTATGTAGGCCTGAATACTATGGGCCTCCGTAATAGTACTATTAATAGCCACTTTTAACGGCGGAAAGCTTTGGGCGGCTCGGGGTACACGGAAGCGCGTTCATCGACCAGCTGGCAGGCAATTTCGTCGGGGGAAGGGATGGCGGGTCGATGGCAAGGAAGGGGTGGTCAAAGAGCGTCTGTTGCAAACCGTGTCTGTGGTGATTACACAGGTCGCCATGTCGAGGAGGGTGTCTTCAGCTCCACCTTAGGGACCACCAGGAAGCGGGGGGGGGGGGCGGGGGGGGGATGCACTCAGTTTGTGCATGGCCGTGGTGGTATGACCATAGACCCTCGCATCTCTACTATGCCAGGACGGAACACTTCGGGTTTTCACCAACCAGGCGAGGGGGGGGGGGAGGGGGGGGCACACCGATGGCATGGGGACGGAGCTTGGATGCGACTTGGGATTTCAGAATATAATGTAAAGCGCACGTGTTGGAACAGGAGGGATCAAGGACAGCAATTGGAGTACTGCACAAGTTTTAGCACTGCACTCCCGATATAGGGACAAAATACTTGGGGTTAGACTAGGATTGTTCTTGAGTTGGGAAAGGATTGAGAGGGAAGCAGGCATATAGAAGGGAGTTAGGAGTTCGGGTTTCTGTGTAGGGTTTCCTTTTGTTTCCGAGGCTTTCTCCGCTAGGGAATGTTGTGAGCCATCGGCGTCGAGACTCATACTGTGCATTGTCGGATGGCACAAGAATTACAGCAGTTAACTCTGCCACCGCCACTGCAAGAAATGTTGATGAGGATTAGGGTTGACTAACAGCTAAAATGCACAAATGTGGTGAAAGAAAACGTGGAAATGGTTGGCAGAAGGTCATAGATACTACTGGTGTATGGAAGGACAATCGATTTCCATCGGAACGACATCTACGCCATATTGTCGGAGGGCTGAACTAATAAATAATCCCACACTTGACGTAACTAGTTTTTACCCAAAAACGTAGGTGTAGTTCTAAAGGTGTTGAGCTTGTGGGGAAGCCGAAAACTGAAAATCCATACGAGGTACGATAGCAAGAGAACAGCATTCTCATGGTCATCCATCGTATCTATGTGTCTTTCTTGAGTTTTTTCAGCGACTATAAGAGTCGTCAGTCTATCTGCAGGTGCTTCTTGAAATTAGCAATAAAATCGCCAAATCTTCAATGTGAGGTTGCTTCTTGACATTAACGGCAGAAAGAGGTGAAAAACAGAGTCCAGGGCGCGCTTCGTAGGGTACATACTCTGGACATACCCAGCTACCGGGTGTACCCATACCCGGTTATGACCAACGTAGGCAGGATAGGTACTCTGAACATACCCGTGTACCGGGTATGAACATACCCGTGTACCGGGTGTCTACTCGGCTATAACCAACGTATACAGGATAGCTGCTCTGAACACACGCGGGTACCAGATATCTACCCGGGTATTACCAACTTAGACAGGTTAGGTACTCTAAGCATACCCGGGTACCCGTATTTTCTACCCGGATGTAACCAACGTAGAGAGGTTAGGTGCTCTAAGCATACCCGGATACCGGTATTTTCTACCCGGGTATGACAAATATAGATAGGACATGTAGTCTGAACACACCTGGGTACCGGGCATCTACCCGGGTATGACCAACGTGGACAGGGCATGTACTCTGAACATACCCCCGGATATAACCAACGTGGACAGGATAGGTATTCTGAACATGGTATCTCCCCGGGTAAGAAGAATCAAAGTAGACAGGGTATCTACGCGAGTACCCCAGAGCATATATACCCTACTCAACGCACCCTTGAAACACTCAAATAACAGTGGGGATCTCCCCGTAGTGCCAGTGAATAGTGCCTTCTGCTGGTATAGTGCCGATTAATAGTGCCTACAGCTGGTATGGTGCCGGTGAATGGTGCGTACTGCTGGTACAGTGCCGGTGTACTCTCCAGTCCGGACTGAAACCCGCTATTGTAGTGCCAATATCGGTACTACACCGAATAGTGCCGGTGTCCTGTATACTGCCGGTTATGTTCGCTGGCACATGCCGACACTGCAGGGAGACCACCACCGTACATGCATATACCCGTGACAGGCATGGCTGTCGCTGCTACAGAAGCCGACAGCGCAGAAGACAAGAAGTTATGACATGTGGTTGATACATAAAAAGTTTAGTGCATATAGATCCGGACACAAAGCCCACGAAAGAATACCCAAACACATACCACAACCATGTTGGCGGTTCGAGTGGCGGCGACATTTAGTACTTGTACAGCACTAGAGCACACTACTGGCAACACGCAAAACACACAAAAAAAAAAAAAACACGCACAAACGTCACAGACAGGCAACATCGACACAAGAAAAAAAATGACCCCGACCCGCCCCCTCCCCCCCGCCCCCCGGCCAGTCGCTGTCTCAAAACCGTTCTGAAACTGTCGCAACAATTTCTAACGTATCCCCCCATTTCGTCGCCCGCCTCAAAGTGAGCTCATCACCCCCGCCCCCCCCCCCCCCCCCCCGCCCCGCGCCCAAAAGCGCAAAAGCCCAATAACACTGCTCCCTATGCAACGTGTTCAGATGCATCCCCAAATTAACTCGCTCGTCCCCTAAGACCTGATTATAATGCACATCCCACGAAAGGTCCAGAGATACGCTCCTTCGTTCCTAATAGTTGAAAAAAATAAGAGACCAATGCTACAATAGGGGAGTCCCTTTTCAAGGGTCTTTTTTTCCTGTGGCCCGGAGTCACTGGGGCGACTGACATACCCCCTGTTCCGTTGCTGTCTTAAGCTTGGGTGCTATTGAAATCTGGCGACGTGAGCCCGCAATACAATAGTTAAGCCACGCTGCGCCAAGCATATCATGTTAAGTCGTTTCGTCAGTGAGGCACTACAGAGTCACTCGTGCGAGTATGATATGATAGCTCAAAGCCGGAGGTGAACAAAAAGGCTACCCCCACTACCGTGTCCTTGGTCAAGAGTACCTGGTACAATGTACTGTATGACGCTCGGTCATTTGCACGACTTTCGGTCATACCAGCACACCCTTGTAAAAAACAAAAAAAAAACAGAAAAAAAATGGGCGTACTTGCGGGCGCGGATGCAAGCCACTCCATCTCACCATGGTGAACACGAGGAGACGATAATCCTCCTAGATGTAGGCAAAGGCACAGAGCAGGCCTGCGTATAAAACTAATGCCTTTTTGAGTACAGTCCTAACCCCCGAGTTGGGGTGCAGCATCAGTCCCTGAGCTCCTCACATGAGGGAACTCAATGTCTCACCCGCTACTACATGACTTCGACGGCATTCTTTCGCACAACCCGCGACCAAGCTTCTATGCCTCAGTCCTAAAACAATGCGTCCTCGTGAAACTGCTTCACTAACCGGTAGTTCCTCACACGAGGAACTCGATTGGCCAGGGACTTTTTGGCGCAAAAACTGCAACCCCCACCGTGGGATGGCTCTTACACCGAACCCCGAATTTGCGTGCGATACCATTTAGTGCGGGAGCCCATCTTAGTGCGGTCAAAGCCGCTTGTCAAGATCTTCTCACGGTAGTGGTGCAGAAGATTCTAAGAATTTTCTGAGCTCCTAATGGCGGAGCTAGCTCAATATATATATATATATATATATATATCTCACCCACTACTACATGACTTTGAAGGCGATCGTTCGCGCAACCCCGACCAACAGTTCCATGCGCGCTACTGCCGAAACGAATATGCTCGTAAAAAAAATCGGACTAACCGCGGCGGTTTCCGACTTGAGGGAGCTCAACCCGCCAAAAACGTTGGGCCCAAAGAGCCCGGCCTCTTTCATGCCGTGGGATGACTCTCCTGAACCAGGTATAGCATACCGCATTGTTTCCGTGGTAATTCGGGATTCCCACTATAGTGCGGGCGTTGCTATCTGGAAACGCACCGCACTGTCGAAGGACCGCGGCGTTTATAGCAAACACCCAAATAGACACCACTAGCTAAATTCACTTATCGTACTATTTCTCCCGCTCAATTTTGACGGAGTAGAGCGTCCCCACAAGCAAAACACGTTTTCAAGGCAAATAAAGAGTTTTCACTCTCGTCGCCCGCCCCAAAAATCAAGGACATTGCCTAGCCGCCACAAAGTGGTTTTCAACCCCCCCGCGCTCCCCTCCCCCGCCGCGCGCGCTCAACAATAAACAAGAAACATTATCTACGCGCTGCGAGTGCGACAATTTTTTTTTTTTACCTCCCCCCGCCCCCTCCATCAATCAGAAACAGTACCTAGGCGATTCAAAGGTTGTTTCGCGCCTGCCCCAACCTCCTTTTGCTTTGTATTCGCAGAGAAACGAAGAACCTGAAATACCCGGAAAATTCCCAGCGACTTAGTTATATACTGTGACCACAGATAATATTCAGATCGGTGCGGTGGGGATTCGCTCAGTAAGGCGATGGTGTGCGAGAGCAACATAACCGCCTTGTTGGGGTAACCCGCCTTGTTCCTTCCGGGTTATGAGTGCAACGTCCTTCCCCGGTCGAGCCAAGCGATTTTGACCGCCTTATATAGGGAAAACGCCTTGTATCGAGATCCCGTCTTACTCACACAGCCTTATATTGGAGGACCCGTACTGTATGCACTCGCACATATCCTATCCATGTGTACACTTCCTGTGATGGCCGATAGCCAACGCCTTGGTCAGGTGTGTCGCTTTTTGACACCTATCCGTGTACGGTAGGGGTCCCTCTGTAGTGCGGGTATGTGCACTATAGAAGGAAATAACGGCACTATATAGGAAAACGGCACTATTTCGCATACTGCCACTGCTGGTTGTTCCCACCACGTGCCATGCGATTTCACAGGCGCTATAGCTGGCAACCGGTACTAGTCAACATGCACTATAGAGGGAAACCGGCACTGCTCAACCAGTACTATGGACAAACCACAATACTGTAGAGGAGACCGGCACTATAGCGGGAAAAGGCACTATAGAGGCAACCAGCATTACTCCGCATGCTGACACTGCTGGTTGTTCCCATCCGTGCCATGAGATTTCACACACGCCATGAAGGGCATCTGGCGCTACTCAATCGGCGCTATAGAGGGAAACCAGCACTACTCAACCGGCACTATAGAGGGACCCCGCTACTGTACCGATGGAACAACCCCATTCATTGGTTGTATTCCCCTCCCTATGTTTGAGTGTGTAGATGCACCACAAACGAAACTATCAGCATTTTTTTTTTTGTAAGCACGACGAACAAAAACCTCTCCCCCTCCGTTTGCTTTATCGCCCACGACGGACGATACCTCTCAACTCCGTTTGCTCGTCACGCACCACGAACGCAACCTATCACCTGCTGTTTCTTAGTATGCAAACGTCTCCGCTCAGTTTTCGTACGAATCATGCACGGCGAGCAAAACCGCTCCTCTCCTTAGACCTATCATGCCCACCCATCAAATGCATATCTCATCATGCTTATCCAACAAATATGTATTATCGATGTAGGATGGTGACTCCGCGCTGGGTTTCCCTCAGAGTGAAGAGGGGGAGGGGCCGGGGGGGGGGGGGGAATCCCACAGCGCGTGTATTTATCTCTCACATAACTAAATTTCTCGGGAAAATAGACATCCATGTGGGACAATAAACCAGCACAACTCGTTATATTTGGGGGCGTTACTTGACACTATCAAAAACACAAGACACAAAGGATAACATCGTAGATAATGTGGACACGGCACAAAAACAATCCGTCTCAGCGTTTCCTATCCCATCCCATCCCATCCTATGCCATCTCATCCCATGGCATATCGTTGCACATAATCCCATCCCGTCCCATCCCATATCATCCCAGATCATCTCAATCATCCCCTTCGTCCTGCACACGGGCGCTAAACATGGAAAATGTCGAATCGGAAAAGAAACGAAAAAGTCGACGGCACATCCAGCTGTACATGGCACGAAAAAAAACCAAACAAAGCGACTCAAGAGGGGGGGGGGGCAACTAAAAAAACACGACTAAAAAAAAAAGGTAAAAACCCACACGCAATGTACCCCAACACTAAACACGTAGATAGCACGTATTTGACACGCGATATAGAACACACGAATATACGCAACACGCAACACGAAAGGTCTGATGGTACACACCTATGGGAACACACCAAGAACACGAAACAAGTTGCAAAAATATAATTGATCGGCTGAGCAAAAGAAAAGAGAAGGGAAAAAAAAAGTGTACGCCAGATGAGTCTATTCTTACAACTTGTTCTCTCGGGTGGATTAGACGCGCTTTTTTGGCAACCCCTTCCACCTCCCCAAATGAACTGCAACAATCTCACACGTCGAACAGACCAGATCACTTCATAGATCACACAGATCTCTACAGATTTTCGCGGATCAAACAGATCTTTACAGATCGCGCAGATATTTTTTGGGGGATCTGCGTCATCTGCATGATACAAGTGTCCACGGGACTGTGATCTGCAGGGTCTGATTGATTTGTACATGTTTCTGCAGAAATGATCTGCAGGATCTGTAAGATCTACACAAACCTAGTATGTCCCGACCTACTTATATGACCTAGGTCAGGCAGATCATGATCTGTACTTCGTGTGAAACACGCAGTTACGTCCATTTTCGTGCATCGCGACCATCTATGACGGGCCACTTTCCGCGAGGAAACGTGACACGGCTTATACCGCAAACCACGCTCGTGAGGGTTTACAAATTACAAAAAAAAAAAAACGCATTCTTGGGGGAGTCTCCTCCTGCGAAAAATACAACAACAAAACAAGCTCTCCCATGGTTCCGCAAGTGTTTTTGAAACGCCCAGCGACGCTTGCTCAACCCCTATGGAACGACCTCCAATTTTTTTTGGGGTGGGGACAAATTACTTGAAATTACAGTAGAATTGCCTCATTCGTTGTTTCAGCAGTGAAAAAAGTTCTACACGCCGCACCAACGGCAGCTCAAATTACTTGAAATTACAGTAGAATTGCCTCATTCGTTGTTTCAGCAGTGAAAAAAGTTTTACACGCCGCACCAACGGCAGCTCAAATTACTTGAAATTACAGTATAATTTGCCATATTCGTTGCAGTGATGAAAGGTTTCAAGGCACATGTCACAATGGCACTCCAGCCCATCGACGAACCGGCGACGAGCCGGCCAGAGCTTTTCACGGTTTGGGTCAGATCTCACGGCTCAGGTCAGGGTGACCAGACCCGACCCGACCCGACCCGATCCGTAATATTTGAAAACCCTCCTGACACGTCGCGTGGGCCGGGTCCAGCGGGATCGGGTCGTGTTTCATGAAAAATTCTGGAAACCGAAACAACCCAAAAAAAAAACTACTATGGGCCGACCGTAATCAAGCCGTTATCGCACGTTCCGCCCTTCCGGAAAAAGTCGAGGTTTCGCATCAAAACCGCGGCGTTATCCTTGTCTTCGTGAGCGAAAACGATGGAAGGCGTGATCGAGCAGGAGAAGCGGGGCTTGACCAGAGGCACGTCCCAAATGGAGGTGTTCGTAAAGAGATGGTGGGCCACCCATGTGTGGGGGTTCACGAAGCGTACACCTTCCGAGTTTCGCGCGTACGCTAGCGCCGCCATCAACTGGGGGGAAATGGGGGGGGCAGTGCGAAGCGGATATAACCGGCGTAGCGGGTGCGGGCGGGTCGGGTTGGGGCGGGACGGGGCGACGGAACGTGGGGCAAGATGGGATGGGACCGAGTACAGGGTGTGAGAGTCGAGTGATGCTTCTTGTATGTACAGTGAAGTGAAGCGGCGTGTTTACTGGCGTTTAAAACTGCATCCACGTGTTGGGGGGCAAAAGTACTTGGAAAAATAGTACTCATGTTTGCAGCATTTCCCTACACACGCTATACATAGCTTGTTTACTTTTATTGTTTTCATAATCGGTTTTACCCTCCAGTCCAACTCGGACTGATTCTTACTACGATAGCCCCCCCCCAAAAAAAACGGCGATTGTTTTCAACGAACGTTTCATGGCTGGTTGACACGAGGGAGGATGCCATGAAAAAGCCATCCTCACACATGTCCATGTTTGCAAAGGTCGATCGAACGATGGCGTCGGGGTGGCAAGGGACACCCCGTGTTTCACGAGATGAGTCATCCCACGGTAGGGGTTGCAGTTTTTGCGCCGAAACGTCCCCGGGCGATTGAGTTCTTCATGTGAGGAACTGCCGGTCAATGAATTATTTTCACGAATACATTTTATTTTTTTCACTAAGGCATTGAAGCTTGGTCGGGTTGTGCGACCGAATGCCTTCGAAGTCATTTTTCAGGTGAGATATTGGGTTCCTCATGTAAGGAGCTCAGGGACTTTCTGCTGCAACCCTATCGTGGGATGGCTCAGATAGGGCTGGGAGCTGTTTCAAAACCGGCGAATTCGTTAAAGAAACGCTGGGGGGGGGGGGCTACCGCAGAACGACTCGTCGCAAGATTTTTTTTCCCTCAGCGAGCTTCAGGACAAGGTCATGGTCATGGTCATGGGGTTTCTTCCCTTCTCCCACCACGCGACTTGTCTTCATTTTTATCGCGCATGGGGTTCAGTATTCCCGCTTCTTCAGCTTTTCATGTGCTCGCGCTTTCCGCTCGTCAACTGTGATGCAAGGAAAAATCCCCACGAGCACGAGTATGCGGTCGGTGAGATTTGAACCCTCGATCTCGACGTTAGCATGGACGACGAGATTCACCTACCACTCCATCGGGGACGCCGGTTAATAGAGGGGTGACATAACCGCCGAGGGGTAAAACCTCACACAGGTTGGGATGGAAAGTGAAATAAACGATCGGGGGGGGGGGGAAAACGCGTACATACGCGCGTCTCGACGAAAAATCTCATCGGCTAAGCTTTATCACGCAACAATAACATTTTAGCACAAAACGGGGCTGATAAATACATTGGGCAGTTCCACCCTCAGGCGCGAAACGCTTCGTCGATCAGATTTTGTTTGGCCCCAACTATACCAATTGTACCGTACCAGAATATGGCAGCATGGCTCGCTATACTAAACCAGATCAGGCGAAAATGCAAGGGCTATTCGTGGTCGTCAGGGGACAACCTGGGCCCATCCCCGGGTATTGTAAGGGCTATTCGTGGTCGCCAGGGGACAACCCAAGCCCATCCCCGGGTATTGCAAGGGCTGTTCGCGGTCGTCAGGGGACAACCTGAGCCCATCCCCGGGTATTGCAAAGAGCTATTCATGGCCGTCAGAGGACAACCTGGGGGGCCTGGGTCCATCCCCGGGGTTTCCTGTCAGCGATGCTGGCCATGAACTGAGCGTTTGTCCACGATTCTAACCCATGACATTGTTGAGGTATTTTTTGCAGCATACAAAAACGGTCCTTACATTTCCTATGCCACAGAGCGTGGAAATTTACCTGGGGCATGGAGATGTGGTCACCCAGTGCGTCCGCAGCAGCCCACACTGCCGTATCAGTGGCGTCGTTTCCTTCCTTTTCAGTGGCGTCGTCGTCCTTCGGTTCATCATCCCCCGCCTCCGCTGACAACAACAGCTCCTCCCTCAGCTCGACGTTGGCAAAAGCAGGGAGGATAAGGTCGGTGCCAAACGTAAACGACGGAGCGTTGAACCCTAGCACCGCGGTGGTCTGCCTGGCGAGCTCGGAGTGCTCGAAGCTAGCGCGCGCGTCGCCGTAGGTGACGAAGAGGTCGCCGCGGGGGGTGTGAGTGTCCTTGGAGGTGAACGTGCGGGAGAGGATGGAGCCCGGCTGGGGGTAGTAGATGAGGTGGGTGCCAACCCCACAGTGATGGTCGGCGAAGAGGCTGGATGTTCTTGCGGAGGGCGTTAAGGATAGCGCCACGCCTGGGTAACTTCCCACCGTACTGTTTTGTTTTTCATACACACGAAAAAGCGAGGAGGGGCGGGGGCGGGGTAGAGCGGGGTTGAGGAACAAGGGGCAATGCGGGCCAAAATGTGTATGCATTATACAAATCATGATAAATTTTGTAAAGTCTTCGGCGCCGGTTGGCGAAGAGGAGGCGGGATGTTCTTGCGGGGTGGAGGGGGGGGGGGCGGGTCAGGGATACTTCTGCACCAGGATATGGTCCCACCGCACTACAAAAAAAAAATTCTGTACACGGAAATGATGGAGGGGCAGACGGGGAGAAAGCGTGAGTCAGAACCGATGAAAAAGTGGCCATAAGATCCAGTGGGCGGGCGGGGGGGGGGGGGGGGGGGGGGCTCATTTCATGCACAGCCGTAGCCTTGAACACCATTCACTCTAGCATCCTTCAATGCTGGGACAGAGCACGTCGGGGTGGGGGACGGGGAGGGCAATCGATTAAATTTTAGACGTGCCGATGGCCATGCCTGCGGTAGAGGAATACCCCCATTTCCGTTACTGGTTTTGAGGCACTCGGACGAGTGACTCTGTACCTCACTGAGAAAAAAAACAAACGATTTAGGCGCTTGTTTTGGCGCACCTCAGCTTACGGTACCGTTGGGGGATCCATATCGCAAAATTTGAGCAGCGCAAAGGCGTACTGCTGCAGAGGGACAGGGGGGTCACTTCCCGCGAGTGACGCCGAGCCACGGACGCGTGCTACGATATAGGTATTAAGGTGTACCTCTGGTATTAAGGTAACCTTTTTCTGGCGAATTTCTTTTCCGGAGTGACGGGGCTTCTTGACCCATTTTTTTTTTTGCATGCCTCTCGTTGTGTACCTAGGCCATGGTAGTTTTCACCGAAGTTTTCACCCGGTAGCGTTTCGTTTTTTATTTCTTTTTCTCCTAATCAGTTTTTGGGGGAGAGGTCTTAAGCTCCCAAAATGGAGGAACCTTGAAGGAAAAAAAGTGGTGTTGCACTTCCATCGCAGCACGCGTCCACTGCAAAATAAGCAGCCCCCCAAGAACACAACCAAACCCTCCTACTGTATGTGTAGCCTTGGTCATATTTTCAACACACAAATATTTTTTGTTTGTTCAGGAGTGCTGGTGGGCGAGGAGGGCGGATGTTCTTCTTGCCGAGGGTGTCAGCGGTACGTCGGCGCCGGAGTGTGGTCCCACCGCAGCACCGAAAACTATTTCACACGCAAGCGAAAAAAAGTAGAGAGGGGTAACAAAGGGAGATGATGAAAGGTAGACACAGGGTCCGTTGCAGCACCTTGAATTTTTGGTGTGCACAATACGTTCGAGTTAAACGTTTGTAATAGCACCACGGGGTAAATTGAAAAACGAAACATACATGGCGATCTAAACTTGGATCAGAAATCCTTCTATACAGCTTCAACTCCAGCACCCCGGGGGCGAAAAAGGTGATCCCCCGGGTCGATACCGCCCCGCATGATATAAAAAACAACTCCAATCAACTGTCTGCTCATTGGCTGGACCGAACGGACCCCACTCGAGGCGAGAGTTGCCCCTCGGAACAGTGTCAAGGTTCCGCCGCAAAAGGTATACCGACGCAACCCCCAACTCCCCCGCCCTCCCCCGGCGATTCGCGTCAACTCTCACACCTGTCATACGCGTCGAAGCAGTCGGGTTCAACCGCAACGGCTATCCGCATCCCGGGCATGAACTCCAGGATACTCTCCACGGTGACACGGGTCTGCTCGACCTCCCCGGCTTTCCCCCCGAGGAATGCACAGAGGTCGCCGCGCGCCAGGTCATGAGTGAAGGGGAGGCGGGCGGACTTGGCCGTAAAAGCTTCGAACCCCCAGTCCTCCTCCTCGTCCTCGTCCTCGGCAAGCGCGTCGACACTTAGCAGACGGCGGGTGCTGTATATTGTCACCGGCCGTACGGTATCGCACCTTTTTTTGTTTGTGGGCGGCGAAGGGGATTAAGGGGGGGGGGGGGTTAGCGGGGGGTAGGGGGGGGGTAGGGGTGATTCCTAGAGCTGTGAGTAGGCAAGATTTCACTACTTAGTGCCTAATCGGTAGGTGTCCTTAGCCAAGAAACTTACTTTATTCGGAAAGCCGGCTGATGAAGCCCGCTGACGGCCAGTCGACTTACCGATTTAAGCCAGGTAAAGCGAAGCGAGTAAATAAAATGAAATACCCCCCCCTCCCCCCCCCGGCTGAGGGGCACCGCCCCCCTCCCAAAAAACATGCACCCCGCATTAAATTATCCTTCCTACAAGCATGGAAACCCAATAAGTCGGATAGTCGTCGACTATGGGAAATAACTACCGGTCAGTCCGACAAATACATAGTTGGAGATCAAAGGCGTGCTGCCCTCACAGCTAGCTGTAGGGATTTCAGAGACAAATGTGTGGCATGCTCACGATGTGCAAGACATCGATCAGCCCTCGATTTTCGTCTCACATGATCGCTCGATTCTCGGCGGTGTCAGCGTTCATAGCCATGGCGTAGTCGTAATAGCACGTCCTGCACAGCTCGCCGAACTTCCCGTCCTTCGCCCCGCAGCCCCTCGTACCGTAGGGGTCTCCACCATCGCAAGAACTATCGCAGACGCGTCCCTTAGTCTTGTCCTCACAAACGTGTGCGCACCCGTCCAGACACCTGTTTTTTTTGCCCCCCAGCAGTTTTTGGTGAAAAACAAGACGTTTGCGGAGGGGGGACGGTCATAAACAACCTATTTCCAGCTCTTAAAACTATCGTAGTCTACCTCTATATGCTTTGTCCCCGTGTCAGGACTGCGGCGCTAGAAGGGTGGGGTACAGCCGTAGTCTTAAGACCATTGACCCTCGCATCCCTATAATACCAGGACTGAGCGGCGGGCGGGGGGGGGGGGTACTCAGTTTGTGCATGGCCGTAGTCGTATGACCGTAGTCGATCGCATCCCTACTATGCCGGGACGGAGCACGTCGGGTTTTCACCCACCAGGCAGGGAGGGGGGTGGGGGGGAGGGGAGGAGAGTATAACCCTCTCGAAGGATTTAGGTTGTGATCGAGCGATATTATTGGTGTGCGCGCGTGCGCTACCGTAGAGGGTACAGCACTTTTTTTTTTTGTCCGCTTAATCGATTCCTGAATGAAAGGGCTCCTTGACCTAAAATCGCCCGAAACGTACGTTTTTTTTCGTTTTGCTATTCAAGAAGATGTTTTTCGTTGAATGTATGCTTAGCTATAGCCCATGGGATTATTCATCGTGTAACAGCGTGCTACGGTAGAGGTGCGCCACTTTTTTTTCGTCTGAAGTTCCTCAATTTCGGAGGTTAACACAGCTCAAGACACGTCCTTCTTAACCCCCAAAATTGATTTGGACAAAAATAAAACCGCTTTGATCCCGGATGAAAAAATTCCCATGGCCTAGGGGTACAACCAGAATCATGCAACAAAACTGTTTTTTTTTCCGACGA
This sequence comes from Undaria pinnatifida, assembly GCA_012845835.1. Lineage (NCBI taxonomy): Eukaryota > Phaeophyceae > Laminariales > Alariaceae > Undaria > Undaria pinnatifida. Next base: position 10,431,872 of record JABAKD010000015.1, on the reverse strand, counting down.
TTTTGGGTTAAGGAAACACGCCATTCAGAAAGTGATTTCGCCAAAAAAAGGTATACCTTACCGGTAATACCTCTATCGCAGCACCCGTCGTGTAACGCTTGAATTTTCCGAGTCATCCCACGGCAGGGGTAGCATGTGTTTGGGTTAACCAATGGTTCGGACAGATCGGGCTCACTCGAGGGTGGAACTATTGGTTAGCCCGATAATTTTACGAGTATATACTTGTTTCTAGGAATAGCGCGCGGAAACGTCGGTACGGGCTTGCGAGAACGAACTAATGTCTTCGACGCCCATGTTTCGGGTGGAGATATTGAGCTCCTCCTCCTCCAGTGAAGAGAGCAGTTCAGAAAATTCTCAGAATCTGCTGCACAGAAAATTCTCAGAATCTGCTGCATAGAAAATTCTTAGAATCTGCTGCATAGAAAGTTCTTGGAACCTGCTGCATTCCTACCGTGGGATGAGTCTGTCCCCAAAAATCAGTCGGTTGGGTAGAGGCAGCGTAAGAGTTCCTTGAGCGAGGAAAGAGCCCTAGAAAAAAAAAACTGGGTGCGCCTTCTCTATTTATACCGTAGCATGAATCTGCGATTCTATTTTTTTTTATCAACAAAATAGACGTCTCACGTGTTTGCGTCCCACTTCTTTTCCTTCTTCCACTTCCTCGTCTTCTTCCAGTTCCTCTTCGTCTTCCAGTTCTTCTTTGTCTTCCACCTCTGGGAGTGGAGATTGCGCGAGGCTACGGGAGCGATGTCTTCATCATCTTCTTCTTCTTCATCTTCTTCTTCGATATCGTTAGCGGTGGTGGTGGTCACTGCCAGGAGCTGACGGCGGGTGTAAACAGCCGCGGGTGCTAGGGTTGTGCACCTGATATCGGTTCACAGGTAAGGGGAATCCAATGGAAGTTAACATAATTTTTAGTTTTCGAGCGATGGGAAGGGAGGATGGGAGAGAGTGCCAGATAGTTTGAGACATGTGTATCAATTAATGCGTCCAGCGATGGAGGGGGGGGGGGGAGGGAAGGATTAGGAGGGAGGGAGGGAGGGAGGGAGGGAGGGAGGGAGGGAGGGAGGGAGGGAAGGATTAGGAGGGAGGGAGGGAGGGAGGGAGGGAGGGAGGGAGGGAGGGAGGGAGGGAGGGAGGGAGGGAGGGAGGGAGGGAGGGAGGGAGGGAGGGAGGGAGGGAGGGAGGGAGGGAGGGAGGGAGGGAGGGAGGGAGGGAGGGAGGGAGGGAGGGAGGGAGAGAGGGAGGGAGGAAGCCAGGGATCCGGGCCGTCGATGGTTAGTTCTCAAAGGGCGTGGCGAACCGGTACAACCGAAAACACCAACAACATTTCCCCTATTTATGAGAATGCTCAAGGGTGATCGACGCCGGAGCTCATGCTGCAACATCGTCGGATAGCAACACCAAAAATTGGACAACACGCTCCAAGTTTTTTCTTTGTTTTTTATAACAGCCGATTTGGTCTCCTCTGAACATTGTAAGAAGCTTTTTCAAACGCCGGACAGATCTGATCCCTACAGATGAGCTATATGATCTGGGTGTCGTTCACGGCAGACAGATTATTGGTCAATATGATCGGCAAGGTCTATATGTGCATCATGTTGCCGGATGAGAACCGGGTGATCTGTTATTTATTGGTAGCACACGTTTCCCGGATTGGATCTGTACTGCACAGATCCTTCTCAACATATTATACGACAGATACGTGATATATCTATAGATGAAACATATACATTATTTATCTATAGATGAGACAGATGCATGATATATCTATAGATGAGGCAAATGCATGATCTATCTATAGATGCGACAGATACATGATCTATCTATAGATGAGATATAAATGTGCAGGATCTATCCATAGATGAGACAGATACAGGATCTACCTATACATGAAACAGACCGTGACCTTGACGATGTGGGAATATGTTCAGTCTCACATGATGGCACGGTTGTCCATGTTGTCCGCTCGCTGGGCCAGCTCGAGGTCGTTGTAGCAGAGGCGGCAGTAGCGCCCGTACTTTCCCTCTTTGGCGTTGCAGCCCAGCGTCCCGTACGGATCCCCTCCCTTGCACGACTCATCGCACACGCGACCGCGCTTCCCGTCGGAGGTAGTGCGCTCGCATCCATCGAGGCACCTGGTGTGGTATGCGAGGAGGAAACGTAATGTATCAAGATAGGGTAGCTTTGTCTGCACACGCAAGAAACACACAAATTGATGTATATGTTGTGTTTGATAGAGAGAATGAGGCATGTCTATGTCGGGAAACTGGGTCTTAGGGGATTGTAGAAACAGGCAAACGAGCACACCTGGGACCAGTCTCGGGTGCAGCTCGTCGCGTGCCTCAATATGTATATATATGATGTCCGCCAAGAAAAACAATACTAGTAAGTAGTTATTTTTTGTGTCTCTCGCGCAGGTTGCCAAACTAAAAGATAAACGGGTTACCCATGGCATGAAGCGCATGTAGGTCATATTCGCGGTTGGCGATAGTCCTATCATGTCGAGATACATGCGGGGAACATGCACGAGGCCCGGAATCAAACAGTTTTTCAGCCGTGTTTCATATCTGATAAATGAGCGTTGTGGGCCGTTGGAGAACGGATGGGATGTAATTTTTTTGAGACCAGACTGTACATGGAGAGTTGTAATTTTCTTTTGTTGCGATACTTTCCCTCTCATCAAGTATAAATAACGCCTACGTACCTGTTGTTCTTGTACTTGGGCTCGACTTCTGACGGCGTGCTTCCCTCCCACTTCTTGTCTCTCCTCCACTTGTCCAGCTTGGACCACTTCCTGTTGCTTTTCCACTTCTTCTTTTCGTTGTGCAGCTTACGGGCAGGGGTAGCGACGAGCTCCGCGCTCTCTTCGAAGTCGGTGTCCACGTTGGTGGCACTGGGCGGCTCGTGCCTGCGGGACACCAGTGCGGGAAATAAAGTTTGTGCGTGCGTGCGTGTGTGCGAACGCAACAGCTATAGTTATTGTTTCTTGCGGATCGTTTAGTTTGCCACCCGACGATAATGTGCAGCATGATGAGAATAAACATATGTATGTATGTATGTATGTATACCAGGGTATATTTGTTGGTATTTTTTCAAGACAAAAAAAACATTTGGCTCCCTCAACGCGGTTTGTACAGTTTCCCTGCGCTGAACTAGGCTGAACGTCTCAGTCCTGTTGACCCTGGCAATAGCATGGGATGTATCCTTCACGACGGTATACACACCCCGTAACACGCGCGATCGAAGTATCACACGCAGCTTGCAAAGGTGAGTTTCGATCAAAACCTTTTTTGGTCGATCTCACAGCTGAAGTGTATTTTTTTCATTTGTTTTAAACATATGATACTAGTACAATATTGTTGTTTATTTTATGTTTTTATTATCTTGCTTGCCGTCCGACAATGTGCAACATGAAACGCAAATTATCTTTGTGCACCGTCTCCCACCAAAAAAACAAACACACAGATGATTGAATAACTCACTCCTGTCAATCCTATAGTCTAGGCTACAGCACCTATGTCATCATTGGTTTTCGATAGCACTATACCAGTACAACATCATCGTGTTTTGAACTTCTGTTTGCACGCTAAGCTGTATTTTTTTTTCCTTTCTTTTTTTTGGTCAAAAGTGGCGGCCGGCGCCGAAAACCATACCAGGGTATATATATGGACAACGAATTACCTTTTTCTTCTATTTAGACCATATAATATCCCACACGGTTCGGATCTGCTTCGTGACGTGATTGCCGTCGCCACCCCCCGAGGATAAGTGGGAGAAAGTTTTTGACACGTCTGTGAGAGAACGTCAGATAGAAAATCCTCTCAAAACTTGACCTAGCATCATCGTCCACGAGTGACATACACACCCACCCCGTAACACGCGCGATCGAAAACTCCTGCGACAGCCAGCAAAGACGAGCTTCGACGAATTTATCAATTTTACGGCTGACTTTTTCGATGTTGAAGTAAACCCTGTTCGAAGGTTTGGGATGCTTCTGTGAGAGATCCGCCAAAAAACTAGTAGAAAAAGGTCCCCTCGAAACTTCGGGATGCGTCTATACGTGAGAGGGAGCAACAACGGCTAGAAAAGATCCGCTTGAAAGCTTCGGTGCTTTTTTCGGGCGGTTTAAACGGCGCAAAGCGACGGGGCGTCTGTACAGAGCACGCGGCAACACATACCTTTTGTGGAAGCACAAAGCTTTTCCCACACTAAAAGCTGCTTGCCCCATGCTATGTTAAGGAGTTAGTGGGGTATTAGTCCGTTTGACCACTTGCCAAAGGTTACCCAATAGCTTACCCAAACTAAGCCTTATAACACTCTCCCGCCCTGAAACGGCGAGACAGCAGGTCGGCCGGATATACGGGCGGACCTGTCAATATCCAAGCCGTTTCATTCGCTGGGGATACCGGGGAGAGTTTTTTGCAAGTTCGACATGGGGAAAGTCTGAAAAAGTTTATTATTGTGGATGGTGGGATTTGAATCCACGACCCAAAAAACCCATGGTCCTGCCGACGACGCCATTTGTTAAGGAATCAGTGGGGTATTAGTCCGTTTGACCACTTGCAAAAGATTAACCGATAGCTTACCCAAACTAAGCCTTATGACAACACAAAGGTGCACCATTTTTTCCCCCCGAAGGTCTTCACTCTGAAGAGCTCTCTATCTCTCCCGAACGCTACATATATTGCAAAAGAAAGACTACCTTCCAGAACATGTACATAAATACTTCGAAGTGTGTCGCAAAAAATGCGTGCTACCATACATAGAGGAATTAAGGTACACCCTTTTTTGGCGAAATCACTTTCTCAATGACGCGGCTCCTTGACCCAAAATCGTCGGGAAAAAAAAACATCATTTTTTTGTTTGCGTGATTCTCGTTGTCTACATAGGCCATAATATTGTTCATACGACCGGTAGCATTCCCCCCCCCCCTCCCAAATTAGTTTTTTAAAGAGGTCTGCTTGAGCTCATAAATTGAAGAACCTCGGAAAAAAAATGGTGCACCTCTATCGTATCAGGCGTGAAAAAAAAAAAAAGTCTTGCCTCTAATCTTATACCCTGGTACTGGTGCCAAGTAAATATTTTATCGTCATATATATGCAACAAAGGAAAGATAATCTCCCGACGATTTTTGGGTCAAAGGGCCTCTCGGCATTCAGAAACTAGAGTCGCCACAAGGCGGTACCTCCATCGTACTACTGCAAGCGTCGGTAGCTTTAGCCACGCTCAGCTTCTTACAGTAAACGTGAGGCGGGGTATGCCGTACCGCAATTTTCACGGTAATTTTTCTCGTGTTTCGCGCCCGAAAAATTCAAGCGAAAACTTTTAGCAGCCCTCAATTTCCTGACCCCTGCTCTCGGACTGTACTCACGTGTCACACATGACAACACGCCCGCCGTGGTGCTTGGCGGCCTTGTCCGCCATCAGCGCGACTTCAACATCGTCGAAGCAGAAGCGGCACGTCTCGCCGAGACCCCTCCAGTTGCAGTTGTAGTCGCCGTGAAGTCCAGTTCCGCAAGTCGCGTCACAGATCTGGCGAAAAGTTCAACGACAGACAGACAGACAGACGGACGGACAGACAGACAGACACACAGACAGACAGACAGACAGACAGACAGACAGACACACAGACAGACAGACAGACAGACAGACAGACAGACAGACAGACAGACAGACAGACAGACAGACAGACAGACAGACAGACAGACAGACAGACAGACAGACAGACAGACCGACAGACAGACAGACAGACAAACAGACAGACAGACAGACAGACAGACAGACAGACAGACAGACAGACAGACAGACAGACAGACAGACAGACAGACAGACAGACAGACAGACAGACAGACAGACAGACAGACAGACAGACAGACAGACAGACAGACAGACAGACAGACAGACAGACAGACAGACAGACAGACAGACAGACAAACAGACAGACAGACAGACAGACAGGAAGATCGATCGATGATGGGTGGATAGAGGGACGGACAGGTAGACAGGCAGACAAACAGATAGACGGACAGGCAGGCAGACAAACAGACAGACAGACAGACAGACAAACAGGCAGGCAGGCAGGCAGGCAGCACGTCCGGTCGTTCCAAGAGAGACTCAAGTCAACAGTCGATTTTTTTGCATTGCGGGCGGATTTAATGCCACAGCCCACACCAGGTACAGGTTGCAGCAGCAGCAGCGCGCACAAACTCTTACAGCATGAAATAGCCATGGGCAGTTAGTTACATGGTTTCATTAGATTTTCAAGTTAAATAGGGTCGAATATACCGTAGAGCCGTTCCTTTTTTGAGTGTTGGACGCATTGCTGCACGGCAGAGCTTAAACCACAACTGCAGTTTTCCGAGGCTCTTAACCCGATGAGGAGGTCTGTCCTTCTCCCCAAAAGTGATGACATGCTTGCGGTGAAGGCGCACCATGTGTGTGTGCTAAGGCTCATGACCACTTGGAGAGCTCCATGCCCCAACCCAAGAGCCGATTTCGAGAAAGAAAATTAAAGAGCTCGTACATGCACGCGCGGAGAACAACCCCATGCCCTAGGCGTATAAGTGCAACGAAACACTTTTGCAATACAATGATGAAAGTTTTGAATGACTTTTGGGGTTATAATCCCCTTCGGGACTTGAGGCGTAAAACCTTTTTAGACAGAAAAAAGTGGAGTACTTTTCACCGCATCGGCCACATGAAGCAATCCGAGCTGCTGTTGCTGCTGCTGGCGTAGGAGATGTGTTCGACCTGCACCGCAGGAAGCTGTGTGAGGCAAGCTAGCGTAAGGCTTGACGATGCTCGGATTGTTGCCTCAAGCTTTTCCTAGACGCTTGATGAGATCGCGCTCGTCGCTTTTTGGTCTGTATACTATAATCAAGATATAATCAAGTCCCAAAAGGTGTAAGGGGCCCCGTCGCGCAGAAACCGTTTCAGCCAAAAAGAGGTATACCTCTATGTAGCACGCGTCTGAATAGGGAGAGCATAAGATTACTACCCGAAGAAAAGACAAAAAAACGATCTAGCTGTAGGTATACGCTGAAAACGTATGTTGCTGAAGAAAGAATGAAAATTATACAGGACTTTTTCTTGGGTGGGGTGTCTTCTCACGGGGTCGTCGGCTCGGGTCACAGGGTACATGATTTTGTTTTGAAAACATGACCTATGGAAGAATGTCAAAAAGGTCAGGAATCTCAAAGAATGTCAGGAATCGTGATTTGCTTTTGGTCCAGAATCGCGATTGTTTTTGTCAAGAATCGTGTTTTTTTTTGTGTCAGGGCTCATGATGTTTTTTGTTCGGGAAAATTGTGATACACCTGGTTTACCTATTTTAGCGTTCGCGTTATAGGATCGATTCTTACCGTGTCCTTCTTGAGCCCGCACGCGTTGCTGCACTCGGCAGCCGGCGGCGGGCGCATCGTGTCGCACATTACAACGTGCCGTCCGTCCGTCAGCCGGCCCTCCGCCTCGCGCGCAATAGCCAAGTCCGTGTAGCACACGCGGCACATGGACCCGAACCTAGCGGCGTCTCCAGCCCCACACAGGTAACCGCGCGCGGCCACAGCACAAGAGGGATCGCACACGGTTGACACGCCGGCCGCATGGATCCCGGCCGAAGCGCTCCCGCAAGCGTCTCCGCAGATAGGATCGTCTTCTTCTTCTTCGTCTTCTACATGTTCTTGTTCTTGCTCTTGTTCTTCGGGGTGTTCTTGGTGAGCCAGGAGCGATCGTCGGTGGTGTCGTCGGTGGCGGCTGACAGAGGTAGCCTCGATGGAAGCTTTGCTTCCGTCGTCGATGCTGCTTCCGTGGATGAAGAGAGTTTGCCCCGCGATGGCGTCGGACACGGACTGGGTGTCGACGTGCTCGTAGCCGACATTGGAAATCTGGCAACCAACAGCAGCCAAGAGAAGAAACACAATCAAAGGCGAACCAAACAGAACAGGTGAGACAGAAGGAGGCGAGGGAGGGAAGGGGGGGTGGAGGGTGAACTCATATTTTTTGCTTGCCTGAAGCATAGTACTTGATCGTTGACCACGAGTCCCTTTCCAGACGGAGCACCGTTCCTACTCCGAATAGAGAAATCTCCAATATTTGGGCGCTCATTAACGTGTGTCCATGTATGTTATTATTGCTTTTGCTTATCTCCTAAATAGAGACACTTCCAGCATTTGCGTGCTCTTGACGCTAGCCGAACCTTAGCAGTCTTCGAGGTTTATCCTCCAGACCACCGGGGCAACCGGTTACGTTGCTCACGTATAGCACCCCCTCAAGAAAACCTCGGAAACGATGAGGAAAATGCTCTTCTATGAATTAACAGTCGAAAGTGAACAACGCGATTCATGCACCGCACGGGGAAACATCTGAATATCAGCAAGCACGATTCCAAAAATCAAAATCGCGTCCTTTCGGGAGCGAAACTTCGACCCTTAAGTTAGTGATTTCATTTGTGGAACACTTCACCTTTTTTCCAACTCCAAGACGTACCCCAGTCTGATTCCAAGTGTTTTGCCCCCGTAACGGGAGTGCAGTGCTAAATGTGTTAAAACTTCCCATGCATGAGGAAGGAATTATGGATTAGGTTACCACAAAGCCGAGAGCATCATAGCTAACCGATTATTCGAGAAAAACGATCAACCATTTCTTCTCGAATAATACGTGGTAAACTTTACTTCTGTGCAACAAGCTGCTGACCATTTGTTCTCGAATAATACGTGGTGAACTCTACTGCCGCACAACAAGCCGGGTAGATTTTGGAACAACAAACAAAAAACAAAACAAAAAATGAGAAACCAACAGCGACAACAACAACAACAACAACAACAACAACAACAACTTAATGCGCCCATATCACGTGTAAACGCGCGTCACAGAGTTAGCCTTTCCGTGGTCACAAACTACGAAACAGAGAAAAACATTACAAACAACGCATGTCGCAAACTATCGGATACCAACCGCAGGACATGCGGTACCAAGACACCCGTAAAAACCAGGGTGTTATGAAAGCAAAACACGACACCCCGTATTCTTGTTTCTCGTAGACACACGGGAGGGTAGGGGGGGGGGGGGGCGTACTCTTTTGTTGCTTGGCTCTTAGTCATTTGACCCTTTACTACGCATCCATTTCGAGACGGAGCACGGGGGGGGGGGGGTACTCAAGAAAAAAAACTGATAACTACAAATCAGAACACGGCCGAGAATACTCCACTCACCAGATTGGTGGTGACAAACTTGCTCGAATACCGCTGCCACAGAGGCCAGCTGTACGGGAAGTCGGCGATCGTCGCCCACAGCGCCACATCGTACGGGTACTTGTACTCCCAGCGCGATAGCGTGTACTCCACGAACTCCGCGAAGGCTGGGTCGTTGTTGTTGTAGATGGCGTTCCCGTTGATGTGCCCAAGCACGTGCCACATTCTTGTGTCCGCCGCGTCCTCGTGGAAGTTGGTACCTGACGGGTGCCACGATAGGAGTGCCATGTGGGGGCGGGGGCGGGGGCGGGGAGGGGAGAGGGGGGAAGAATTTGCTAAGGGTAGGGTGGGAGGGGTGGTTACGGTGTAGGTTGATGGGCGAGGGCGGGTGGGGGGGTGGGGGAGGCGTTTGCTTAAGAGGGGGTGGGGAGGGTGGCGGGGTGGGGGGGGAGGCAGGAGGGGGGAGGGGTTCGGTTAGCTGAGGGGGGAGGGGGGAGGGAGAAGGGGTGGTGGGATGGTCGGGGGGGGGGGTGGAGACTGGGGGGGGGGGGGGGGGCAGGTGAAGAGGGGTCGGGAAAGGGGGGGGGGGGAGGGAGGGGCGGGGTCCTTATTGATTAATTCTTGGGCAATCTATATTCTGGCGGATGGGATTCGAAATTGGTACCTGCTGCGTGACACGTTAGGGGTGGCAGTTTGCGGGTACTGTAAGTCTGTTTCTGACCGACAGAGCTCCTCAACAGCGTCGGAATACCACCATCATCATCATTATTATTTTTTTCAAGGTATTTCTTCGAAGCCATGATCAGATTGATTCTTCGCCGGGGTGTGTACTTTCACCTAATTTTCATTCGAACTTTTATTTGGGGGGGGGCGGGGGGGGAGGAGAGGTATGGAGCCCCTCAATTAAGAATAGCCTCAGACCAAAACAGGTAGACGCTACACCTACCACGGTACCAGGTATGTATGTATGCGTCTGAGCTGCGCTTTCAGTTGCTTTCAACGTCAGTCAGTATATAACTCGTCAAGCGTGGAGCATCACAAAACTGTGAGCCGCCCGGACGCAGAACATGTAAAAAAAAACTGAATAGGACAGGAAAGAAACAAAGTTTTTTGTGTTTCCGGCATGTGGTGCCAGTGTTACGATAAAGGAGCTTGTATGCAGCGCCATAAAACCAAAAACCCTAAACGTAACCCAAAACCTAACGCCAACCCTAACCCCAGCCAAAACTCCAACCCTAACCCCAACCGTAACCCAACCCTAACCGCATACCCAACTCCAATCCTAACCGTAACCCCAGCCCTAACCCCAACTGTAACCTCAACCTCAACCCTAAGTCTAACCCCAACCCCACCGCCAATCATAACCGTAGCCGCAACCCCGGCCCTAACCCCAACCTTAACCCCAACCCCAACCCCAACCCCAACCCCAACCCCAACACTACCCCCAACCCCAAGCCCAACCGTAACCCCAACCGTAACCCCACCCGGAACCCCAACCATAACCCCAACCGTAACCCCACCCGTACCCCCAACCGTAACCCCAACCGTAACCCCAACCGTATCCCCAACCGTAACCTCATCCGTAACTCCATCCGTAACCCCAACCATAAACCCAACCATGACCCCAACCGTAACCCAACCGTAACCTCAACCGTAACCCCAACCATAACCCCAACCGTAACCCCAACCGTATCCCCAATCGTAACCCCAACCGTAACCCAGCCGTATCCCCAAACGTAACCCCACTCGTAACCCCAACCATAAACCCAACCATAAACCCAACCGTAACCCCGACCGTAATCCCAACCGTAACCCCAACCGTAACCCCAACCCCAACTTCAACAATAACCCTAATCCTAGCTGTAACACCAACAACACCAACCCTAACCGGACAAATTATTTGCACCGCTCCTAGCGTAGCGTAGTGTGTCACCTTCGAGGTTGCTCCCCTTCACCCAAAAGTCTTCGGCGGAGGTGAATGCCGCGCGGTAAAGCTCTGCGAAGCTGCGGTCGCTGGCGACGAGCACGTCCCACTCGATGACCGCGAGGGCGTCGTACTCGGACAGCTGCGAGCGCACCCCCTCGTCGAGAAACATCTTGTAGAATTGCACGGACGGCCCTTTCGGGTAGACATCCTCCTGTGTTCACACGAAAATGGAGGGGGGGGGGGAAGAGAGGGCGGGGGGAGAGAAGGGGGGGGGGGGGGAAAGGGGGGGGGGAGGGGATGAGAGCGATGCTTATCCTGGTATTAACTACTGGTATTATTAATGGTTACCATCATCATGATTCCTGTACGGAAGAAACACAGGGGGGGGGGCGGGGGGGGGTCCTCCTGTGCTGGCGCGGGTTTATCGCCTTCAGAGCCGCAAAAAACTCTTCCTATAGTAACCCCAAGTAATTTGTCGTCGAAAAAGGGTTTTTGGTCGTAAAGGGGTTTGAGGGAGGGTGGGGTGATTTTTTTGTTTTTTATCTGGCATCTGTTTTATGCTTGCCGTCCACGGTGAAAGAGAAGGGGGGGAGAGGATCCTCCCGTTCTCACGCAAAGTTAGGGAGGGCCGGGGTTGGGGTTGGGGTTCGCGACGTCCTACATCGGGGGGGGGGTTGAGCGCGCGGGGGGGGGGGGGGGGGGTGTACTCATTTGTTGCTTGCCTTAGTCATTTTGTATCATTGACCACGCATCCCTTTCGAGACGAAGCGGAGCGGGGGGCGGGGGTGGGGGTACTCAATATTCGTTGTTATCTTGTGTGCTATCTGACCACAATGGATACACAGTAATTCAGGACGTCCTTTATTACTCTACGACGTCGAAGAAGCAGGCGGTACGCAGAAATTTTTTGGAGTCATACCACGAGGAGCTCAATGACTCACCCGAACCAATTATGATGGCGTCGAAGACGTTCCCTTGGCACAGCAACCCGACAAGCGTGTCTAAGGCGCTAGTCCCCAAACAAAATACTCTCGTTCAAATTATCATAGTAGTAGTAACCGATACAGTTCCACGCTTTGAGACCCGCGCTAGGACAGAGGTGCGCACCGCGTTTTTTCCTGAGGCGTTCCTGCCTTTAGGAGATTTTTACAACTGGAAACCCGTTTTGGGGGACAAAATTACTTGGATTTAGTACAGGGACGGATTCGGGGGCTCTTAAGGGGTTAAGAACTCTCTCCCAAAAACTGACACTATATGGAGAAAAATAAAACTGCTATATATATGCACCGGATGAAAAAAATCCCGGAAAAAAAACCCCATGGCCCCGGGGTATACCACGAAAATCATGCTAAAAAAAAAATTTCCTGTTTTTTTTTCGACGATTTTGGATTAAGGACCGCCCTTCATTCGGATTTTTTTTGCAAAATAAAGGTATACCTTAACACCTCTATCGCATGGCCCAAAGCTTGCAACCCTCACCGTGGCTATCGTGGGATGACCTCTCTCTATCGAATCGAAAACATGTCGACGAGAATCACGCGAAAAAAAAAAATGGCCTGTTTCTTTTTCGACGATGTTGGTTCAAGGGCCGCCCGTCATTCAAACACCAAACTAGCCGCTGCCGGGGTTGTAGCGAAGACCACTGATAGGGACAGCTTACGCTATACCTACAATGGAACCCGAAGGGTGCGCCAGCTAGCGTTGGGCTGCGAAAGCAGCTGAGTTAAATCGACACACGACGCGCATGAAAATACGTGGAAGTGTGGTGAGCTACGAAAGCTTTATTTTTCCCAATCCGCCGGAGGATAAAAAAACAAGCAAACAAACAAACAAACTAGCCAAAAAAAGGTAACTGGTATACTTTAATGACTCTATCGCATGGCCCGAAACTCGAAACCCTTTACCGTGGCTATCGTGGGATGACCCAAGGAGGCCAAATCATGTCGACGAGAATCATGCTAGAACAAAAATGGCCTACTATTAATAATTAATTTCCGACGATTTTTGGGTTAAGGAACCCCGTCAATCAGAAAACGTTTTCGCCAAAAAACGGTATACCTGAATACAATTTCGGACGATTTTGGGTCAAGGAGCCCCGTCCTTCAGAAACCATTTTCGCCAAAAAAAGGTATACCTTAATACCTCTACAATGGATTTCCGACGATATTGGGCTAAGGAGCCCCGTCATTCAGAAAGCGTTTTCGCCAGAAAAAGGTAAACCTCCAGAAACCGTTTTTGCCAAAAAAGGTATACCTTAATGCCTCTATCGCATGGCCCAAAACGCGAAACCCTTACGAAGGGTAAATACCGTGGGGTGGCCTAACGAGTCGAAAACATGCCCAAGAAACATTTTGTGGCTTGCCAAAACGATTTTCGCCAAAAAAAGGTATATCTTCAGAAACCGTTTCAGCCCAAAAGAGGTATACCTTAATACCTCTATCGTATGGCCCAAAACTTGAACCCCTTTACCGTTGCTATCGTGGGATGGCCTAACGAGTAAAAAACAAAATGTCGAAGAAACATTTTGTGGCTTTCCACATGGTTGTTTGGCCACCGACCCCGCACGCCTTTGAAGACGGGGCCCAGCACATCGTTGCAACTAATCACATGTGTACGCAGCTTGCAAAGCTCAGTTTTGATAAAAAATCCTTTTGGTCGATCTCACAGCCGAAGTGTATATTCTCGTTTTTTAAATATATATATATATGGTAGGGGCGGCGGCGCGGGGGGGGGGGGGGGGTCACTAGCGGATTTGAGCCACTCGCATGAGTGACGCTGCGCACTTCCACTGAAAAAAAATACTATTTGAACAAGTATACCCAGTCGATTTATTTGGCGGGGCTTAGCTAACCAGAGTCCCTTTTTTTGCGGATTTCACATCTCGTAGGATTAAAACAACACGAGAGCTTACAAGACCGCGAAGGGACAGACAGGGGGGTCGCTCGTGCGAGTGACCCCAAGCCGCTGCTGCGAAAAAAAGGTCCCTAAAAGAGGGACCGCCCTACTGGTGTAGCTTTGGCCCTCCTCTGCCCCCCCGCCCCTACACCCCATCCCTCAAACAAACAGCGATCGGACTCCCCCCCCCCCCCCCCGTCAAGGGCTTCCGAACGAAGCATCAACCAAAAGCTCGTTGTCGCTAACATTGATCTTTATTGTTGTCTCTACTGGTGTTGTTGTTGTTGTTGTTCTCACATTAACTCGCATAATCAAGTCCGTGGTCACAGGACAGGCTCCAGTCACTCTGGAGCTGAGGAATACCCCAGGGAAAAACACACACAACCCAAGGTGGTACACGCATATATCACAGCTGACGCAATTCATGCCTCCACCAGAAACATATAAAAGTGAAATCGGGAGTCAGTCTACGATGTGCCAGGTCCAGGCCGGTGCATACGTCTCACTACTCACGCCTGGAGAAACCAAATATTCCGATTGCCACCCAAGGAAGACTACCACGTATATATTACACGTAGTATCTATCACTACGCATACGCACGACAGGCATAAGTCAATTGGAGAAAAAAAAGTGTATACCATATGGGAGTGACAAAATAAACGTGGTTTTTGAGGTGACAGCGAGTACCCCCCCCCCCCCGCCCTCCGCTAAGCGTTTCCAAAGAGAGGCATCAGCCAAACAAAGCCCACCGTCCACAAAAAAAAATTGATAGCATTGCTATCGCTTACTACCGCCACCGATAGAAGGCGTGAGAATGAAAAATAAACGCGGTTTGAGTTGACATCGATTAACCCTCCCCCCCCCCCCCCTCCCTTGCCAAGCACTTCCAAACCGAAACGTCAACTAAAGTCCACTGCCCCCCCCCAAAACTGGTTTTTATTGCTGTCACTACTGGTATACCATATATGGGAGTGACAAAAAAACGTGGTTTGAGGTGACAGCGAGGAACCCCCCCCCCGCCCTCCCCTGGCAAGCACTCCCAAAACGAAACATCAACAAAAGCCCACTGTCCATAAAAAAGCTGATACTTCGAAGTATTATTACTATCACCTGCTACCTACCGGTGTAAGACATGAGAGTGAAAAAAAATGTGGTTTGAGTTGACAGCGATTACGCCCCCCCCCCCCGCCCCCGCCAAGCACCCTCAAACGAACATCAACCAAATCCTACCCACAAAAAAACTGATATTTATTTTTGTCACGTGTTACCGGTGTAAGAAATGGGAGTGGAAAATAAATGTGGCTTGCGTTGGGAGGGCGCGCAAGACAGGGCTCACCACCAAAAACCGGCAAATGTTCCGCATGAAGAAGATAAAAACCACCACCACCACCACCACCACCCACACGCTATTGTATGTGGTTTATTTTCTCCAACATGTGTGTCTATCAAGCGAAAAACCACAAAGATAGCCGTTCGAGTTTTTTACAACCATTTTTGTTTTCGAACCATCGGTCGTCACAGCTTGGCAAAGTTGAGTTTCAACCATTCGATCGGTCATTTTTTTTTTTTTTTTCGACAAAACCATCGGTCGGTAGAATTATTTCCTTGACAAGAAACGGAATTTAAGCGCAGCACGGCACTGCTGGTTCAATGAAGGGAAGGATGTAGATTAGATGGGTGGAAATATCAGTTTGTTGTGAAGAACACGCACACATGCTAAGATGCGGCCGCGAAAGGCCTGTAATTATCCGAATCCGAGGTCATTTGCATGGGTTTCGCATGATAAGGTTGGCGTTTTATATTTGGGAAAGCTAAGAAATAGATCAGTGTCACGTGCCTCCGATCTCAGAAGCTATCGCCGTTTCAGGGGGGAAGAGTGTTACGAGGCTTAGTTTGGGTAAGCTATTGGTTAACCGTTTGCAAGTGGTCAAACGGACTAATAATCCGTACACGCCATGGGGGCACAGCCGCACAAAAAAAAGAAAACGTGCTTGCGTAACATGGAGATAAGAGGCTTACCCCATCGTACGGCAGGGGTTGCAGTTGTCGGATTAACCAATAATTATGTACCTGTCCGATTGAGCTCACCGAGTGAGTGGAGCTACCCGTTGTATACTGTAGTCAAGTAGTTTCACGAGTGTATTTTTTTTTAGGACTGTGGGGCATAGAAGCTTGGTCGGGTTTGCCGAGCGGACGTCTTCTTCGAGGTCATGCTTCGGGTGATGGTGATGTATATATAATTTTAAGCTAATAGCTGCTCATGCATGATAGGAGAGCTCAGAACATTCTTAGAATACGCTGCACCGCTGCCGCGTCATGACTCACTAGCTTGCTGGAAGTGTTGGTTTAATGTGAAGAACACACATACATACATACTCACGTCTTGGCCCCGCACCAAATAAAACATAGATGTTCTCGTGTAGCAGCGATGAAATTGAAGATATCACATCAACACGGCACCGGGCGAAGTCGTATAAAACATTTAATTGGTTTGCGTAACAAGAGCAATAAAAATCGAATTACATCATGTGGCGCGGCACTGCGCCGCGCACGCAAAAATAAAACATGCGCTTTCTTGCTCAACAGCGATAAAAATCGAATCACACGTCGTCATCGCGGCACCGCACGAGGAGATAAAAAATATACGTTTCGAAAATACGGCAACAAAATCGATCATCATGACATCGCACGAAGAAAAAAAATGGCCGATTTCCGATGATTTTGGGGTAAGGTGAGCCCCGTCATTCAGAAAGTGAGTGATTTCGCCAAAAAACGGTATACCTTAGTACGATTTCCGACGGTTTTGGGGTAAGGTGAGCCCCGTCATTCAGAAAGTGAGTGATTTCGCCAAAAAACGGTGTACCTTAATACAACTTCCGACGATTTTGGGATATGGAGCCCCGTCATTCAGAAAGTGAGTGATTTCGCCAAAAAACGGTATACCTTAGTACGATTTCCGACGGTTTTGGGGTAAGGTGAGCCCCGTCATTCAGAAAGTGAGTGATTTCGCCAAAAAACGGTGTACCTTAATACAACTTCCGACGATTTTGGGATATGGAGCCCCGTCATTCAGAAAGTGAGTGATTTAGCCAAAAAACGGTATACCTTAGTACGATTTCCGACGGTTTTGGGGTAAGGTGAGCCCCGTCATTCAGAAAGTGAGTGATTTCGCCAAAAAACGGTGTACCTTAATACAACTTCCGACGATTTTGGGATATGGAGCCCCGTCATTCAGAAAGTGAGTGATTTTGCCAAAAAACGGTATATCTTAATACGATTTCCGACGGTTTTGGGGTAAGGTGAGCCCCGTCATTCAGAAAGTGAGTGATTTCGCCAAAAAACGGTGTACCTTAATACAACTTCCGACGATTTCGGGATATGGAGCCCCGTCATTCAGAAAGTGAGTGATTTCGCCAAAAAACGGTATACCTTAGTACGATTTCCGACGGTTTTGGGGTAAGGTGAGCCCCGTCATTCAGAATCTGATTTCGCCAAAAAACGGTATACCTTAGTGCCACTATATCGTAGCACGCGTCTATCAAACGTTCAGTAGTAGCAGCTATTATAATTGCACACACGGAATATTGTACGCGAGGGTAGAAAGCAGTAGCACCGATTTCCTTTTTATATGTGTTTGGCGGGATGTATTACTTGCTGTATTAATACGATAGCTATGATATATGCGTGTACAACTTTGGGTTGTTTTATTTTTTTGGGGGGGGGGCTGGGGTATTCTTCCACTCCAGAGTGACTGGAGCCTGTCCTGTGACCACGGACTTGATTATGCGAGTGAATGTGAGAACAACAACAAACAACGAATTCATTGCTTTTACTCTCCAGATCAATTCGCTAGAAGTTTTGCCATCTTAAGCGTTTACTCTCGAGCTCAACTCGTAAGAGCTTCTTACCCTGAGCTACCTTCTGGACAAGCCGTGATGGTCACCTGTGCGTGTCTCCCCTCCCCCCCCCCCCCCCCCCCCCCCGGTACGTGCCTGCAGTTTTATCGCGCACATAGGGTTCACAGCGTTCCTACTTTCAAGTTTTGTTTTATGCAGCACGAAAAAAAATGAGCCGCTACCACCACCACACCATGGTCACTCAACAACAACAAAAATATTTCCACAAATCATATCCACAGCACTTTGATGGCAAGACGAGATGGGTGGCATGTATATGATACATAGCCCCTTCTAATGGTGAGTTAGTTACACAAGTGTTGTTGCTGTGGCCACACCACAAACATATACTATCACCCTCCGGCACGTTCAGACAAAAGTTTGTTTACGTTTTTAGTCTCTCGGGTTGACATATCACGGGTCGCGGCCGGCGGGGTTGGCTATTTTGGGTGTGATGTCGTAAACATTGCATCAGACTTTGTAAAAAAAAAAAAGTAATCCTACATACATTGTTTGCTTGCTCTTTTGGCCTGGCTGTTGGCTTTCCGCTTCTGAGCGCGGTAAGCATGCCCCATGGCGCCTTCGTGGCCCATGCATGCACGCATGCATGCCCAAAATTATAAAAAGAAAAACTAGGAGCGATGTGCGCAGTCTTTGCAGGAGAGAGGTACGTATCTCAATAGTCTACTACTACTGTGTAATAATAGCCATGTTGGGAACATTAGTGCAGGGATGCTATCTATGTATAGACTACTATTACCTGGTAAGTAATGCCTGGTACAATACTACGAAGGCGACCGACTCCAACTTTTGGTTGTGTTTTTTTTCGCTCAGTCCATCTGTCACCTTCACATATAGCTATCTCTCCTTCTTCCTCGCTAAACCTAACTCAGGCCCGGGTTACTAGGCAGGCTATTGTCCCACCTCCCCCCTCCCGCCTACGTTACTACGCCCCTTTAGTTTCATCGCGAGAAAGTTTCAGCCCTTCCTCCCCTCGTCGACTCGCAACTGCACCTACCTGGTTGCTGTTGCAGACTGACTGATACCTGGGTACATGGTACCTGGTATTCGAGCGAGAAAACCAGCGCGAACCACTTCGTACGCGTCGAAATAAAACCAGGCCGAATTTCCCCTGAACATAGTAAAACATTCGGGAATCGTTCTACTGAAGTTCGAAGTTACGTACTAATATTGCGACTGGCAGTAGCGCATACCTCGTACCTCGTACTAGTATTTGCAGAGAGCAAAACGAACCCATCCGTTTCTCCAATAATAATAATAAGAAAAAAAAAGCCAGCGCAGACCGCCTTTCCTGTCGTTGTCGTATTCAGTGGTGGACGCCGCGCGCTACGTCACAGAGGTTGCATGTTTCGGCGCTGGCCTACTATGAAGCGTGCGCTTGCGATGGAGGTTAGCACTTTTCGTCGGCTGAAGCGAAAACGCTGAACGACGGAGCGCCTTAAGGCGCGTTAACGCCCAAAAATCGTCGGGAACTCAGTATTTTTTGGCAAGATCTTGTTTCGTTGTTTTACCTAGCTGTTAGTATACCATTAAGCCTTTAGTTTTTTTTTCTTCATCGGGGGGTATAGAAAGAACATTCATTTTCCTGCCAAAATCAAACCAGTTTTTTCTTGGGAGGGGTGGGGTATTATAGAGCTCCTTAACCCAGTCAGAGCTCCAAAGCCCCTGCCTACACTAATTCCAACTGTTTTCCCCCCAGAAAACGGGGTTTCCAGCTGTAACGGCGTGAAGCCAATAACCTTGCACGAGGGAAAAACAAAAAAAAAACGGTGCAGACTGATTCTACGATAGCCCCCCCCCCCCGAAAAAAAAAACAGCGTTTTTCTTTTTCTTCTTCTTTAAGCGGCCGTTTCATGGCTGCTTGACACGAGAAAGGATGTTATGTGCGAAAATATATTTTCACATACTTTCTTGGTTGCAAAGGACTACCACTGCTAGTAGTACTACAAGTATCAAATGATGACGTCGGGGTGGCAAGGGACGTTGTATTTCGGGGGATACGGCCGGGAGCTCGTTTTCAGAAAAGCTGGGGGGGCTACCGTGCACCTCTACCTATATCAGGTCATTTTTTTTCTGAACGACGAGTCATCTTAACCTCCAAGCCGTAGGGTTAAGGCGACATATATATTCTTGTTTTTGCCAAATGCGATCTTGCCTGCGGTAGTAGATCGATCTTGAAAAGCTGGGTGGGCTACCGTATTAAGACTCTGCACCTCTACCTGTAGCAGGTCATTTTTTTTTCTGAACGACGAGTCATCTTGACCCCTTTACAACTGGAAACCCGTTTTGGGGGACAAAATTACTTGGGTTTAGTATAGGGAGGGGTTCGGGGGCTCTAAAGGGGTTAACCCCAAGCCGCAGGGTTAAGGCGGCATATTCTTGTTTTGCCAAAAACGATTTTTCCTACAGTAGTAGGTCGGTCGGAATGCGACATATTCTTGTTTCGCAAGAGATAAGGTTACCTACTATCCAGTGGTAGATCACCGTTTTTTTTTTTTTTGGCAAGATCTTGTTTCTTCGCTGTTTTACCTAGCTGTTAGTATAGTGTATGCTTTCAGTGTATCATAGTAATTGGTCCGTTTTTTTTGTATTGTGTAGGATGGCGTTTTGGTGTGTCCCCTTCCGGCCCAGAATGTCCTCGCGATTCGGGGAAGGAACGAAATCAAAGCTGTCTTCTTCTTCTCTTCTACTTCTGAGCGCTTGAGAAAGTGAGTAACACAGACGACCGTGCCCAGTCGGCATACCTGCAGCGATACTCCGTGTCCCACCCAGAAAATTATCAACATCACGATGATATGTTGTGTAGAAGCTGTGTATTTGGTACAGTCCCAGCCCAGAAAACATTTTGCTAGGTCACAGATCATACGGATCCAACCATATAACATGATCCATAGGCCCTGCAGATCATAGACTATATATGGGGCGTTTTAATCTTCCCTCGAAAACAGATTCTAGGAATCATGACTACAGAAGATGACGATGATGGGACAAGCAGGACGCCCCTCGTCTCGCTACCCTGCCCAGCCCTGTTATCTCTCTCTTAGAATTATGTCTAGGCGAATACCTGATGATTGCCACCTAGTCTCAACCATGACACATGTCACGGTTTCACGTCGAATCTATAAATTATCCTTCTACGGAGAGCACTCCATTACAACAGAGACCCCCCCCCCGTGTCCTCTCGCGCAGCGCAACTGAAATCGTTGCTGCTCTCGTTTCTCCTTTTGTCTGTAAAAAATCGGATGTTGGAAGTGAGAGGGTCGAGAAGAACCTGACGGCGTGCTCTCTATCTACCACCGTCACACTTTTTATGGTTTATTGAGGATATATATATGGTGTAAACAGATAGTTGTTGTCGTCTATTCTTCTGTGAGGTACTCGGGGTAAAAATATCGGTCGGTTATCCGCTGAGCCCACCAAGGGAAACCTCATTTTTAACCCCTTTACCACTGGAAACCCGTTTGGGGGACAAAATTACTTGGATTTAGAGTAGGGAGGGGATGGGGGGCTCTAAAGGGGTTAAGCCTTCTTACAACAACAACAATAATAATAATAATAGCTTTCATAGTATAGTGATTACACCAACAAAAACAGTGCTGTTGTGGTGCCGTTCTATATACAGCGGCTAGAAAATGGCGGGGTGAATCGACAAGATAGACTCTTCTTATCATGTCGTACAGGAACTGGTTGACGCCAAAAATGTCATTAATATCATTAGTACTCTTATTTACCTCCTCTGTCGAAGGACGGACGTGCGCGTGCGAGCCTCTTTGCGTCTGTGTTAAGGTATTAGTGGGGTAGTATTAGTCCGTTTGATCACTTGCAAAAGGTTAACCAATAGCTCACCCAAACTAATGTTAAGGAATTAGTGGGGTATTAGTCCGTTTGACCACTTGCCAAAGGTTAACCAATAGCTTACCCAAACTAAGCCTTATAACACTCTCCCCCCCTGAAACGGCGGGATAGCAGGTCGGCCGGATATACGGGCGGACCTGTCAATTATCCAAGCCGTTTCATTTCCTGGGTATACCGGGGAGAGTATTTTTCAAGTTCGACATGGGGAAAATCTGAAAAGTTTATTATTGTGGATGGTGGGGATCGAACCCACGACCCAAAAAACCCATGGTCCTGCCGTCGACGCCATTTGTTAAGGAATTAGTGGGGTATTAGTCCGTTTGACCACTTGCCAAAGGTTGACCAGCAGCGTACCCAAACTAAGCATCATAACACTCTCCCCCGCTGAAACGGCGGAATACCAGGTCGGCCGGATATACGGGCGGACCTGTCATTCATCCCAGCCGTTTCATTTCCTGGGGATACCGGGGAGAGTATTTTTCAAGTTTGACATTGGGAAAGTCTGAAAAGTTTCTTATTGTGGATTGTGCGGATCGAACCCACGACCCAAAAAACCCATGGTCTGTCGACGACGCCATTTGCTAAGGAACTATTAATAGTGGGGTATTGGTCCGTTTGACCACTTGCAAAAGGTTAACCAATAATAGCTTACCCGAGCTCAGCCTTATAACATCTGGATAGCAATGGCGGGGGTGGGTGCAAAGAACACCACATCAACAACAACAGCACATACACGCGCATCCATTCACACCAACACAGCAAGATTCATTGATAAATATACAGTGAGTGGGTACTCCGATTTAAGAGTGCCCCCCGTGACATGCCGAAACATGCGCTCTTTGCTGCAAAGCGCTCTTACCTCGTAGTGGGTATTATATAGCCTTTTGGTGTGGCGGGACATGCCGAGTTGGCCGCTCTTAAATCGGGTGCTCTTAAATCGGGATACCCATTAATAATAATGTACACGTAAATCACACACCTACCTATCTATTTACCTGGGATACTTTTTGCTCTTTATTTCTTTCCTTCTCATTATTATCATCATCGTGTTCTCCCCCCCCCCCCCATTTTCCCCACTTTTTTCTTTTTCCAAATAGTCTGACCAGTGTGCTTGCTGGCTTTGCATTTTTTTTTTCGTTGCCCGCTTGTTCGGTGCGGTTCTCATTGCATGTATGTGATCAAAACACTTGCTCAAGTCCTGCCTTTGTTTCCAATGTTTACCTCTCTCTGTCTCGTAGTTTGTGGACACAGAGCTCGTCTTTCTCAGTCAAGGAGAGGCGGCACGGACACCTGGTTGTTGTGCTGGATGGATATGGATATATACATAAAAAAGATCAATAATAATATAAGGTTGATGTGAAGATACGACATTTATTTATATATATATTTATTTATTTTTGTTCTTCATCTCATTTACTATCCGCGCACTACTACTACTCCTCGCCCTCCCTCCCAGCAGAGTGTACATTATAAAAATAAAAATACACCCCATCCAGCTGTGAGATAGATGGAAGATTTTGTCGAAACTCATATTTGCAAGCGGCGTGTGATACTCCGATCGCGTTTGTGTGTCCACATTAAGGATATAATAGGTCGGCGACTCACCTTGGAACTACAGTGTAGCTATCAGGGTCAATAGGGTGATGTTGTCAGTAGTATGTACCAGGTATAATATAGTAACTCAGATCCGGGATCGCATAGCGGGCCCCTCTCCCCCTACTCTACTCCCCACGACGTACGGTACGTGCAGTGGAATCCGAAGGATGCGCCAGCTAGCGTTGGGTTGCGAAAGCAACTGAGTCAAATCGACACACGACGCGTACGAAAATGCGTGGATGTGTGGCGAGCTTTATTTTTCGACCCCATCCGCCGGAGGATGAAAAAAAAAGAAAAAGAAAAAGAAAAAAGGTGCCTGGTACGTGCCTTTCTTTTTATCGCGAGACTAATTCAGTATTTTCTTCCCTCTCGTCGACGGCGTCGAAATGTACATTCGTTGGGTAGAAAGAAGAACAGGTTTCAATGTGAACACAAAACAAAACGCACTACCCGTATATATATACGAGACGCACTGAAATATTTCAGATTAGTTTCCCTCAATCTCTTTCCGAGGCGTAGGTCGGAGCTTTAGGACTACCCTGAAAGTAGCCAGTCAGAGCACAACAAACGAACAAAAATAAACGCCGACAGCTACCACCACGCGCGTCGCGCACGACAAACACGACGACGAGGATATAATTGAAGAGACGAAAGATACACGGGAAGGAGCAGAGTGGTGCATCATCCAGACTTTTTTTTTTTTTGCGTGCGTATATATCGTGCGTATATATTGCGTATACCATCTCCCCGCCATCAACCAAAAAACTGCTCTGATCGCGGAGGGAAAAAAGTGCTTGTACACTCGTACCAGAGGTACAACGTATTTTTAAGTCTGTGGTATTTTTCCATTATTTTAATACCTGGTATGTATAAACATGTACCCTGGTACCTATTATTAGTGATATAGACTATAGTATTATATTATACGAAGCACGACTATATCATTTAGACTATAGACGCACATAATGATCGGAGTATTACACACAGCTTGCGAAGATGAGTTTCGACGAAATCTTCGATCTCACAGCTGGAGTGTATTTTTTTTTTTATAATATAGTCTTGTCTAGACTCGTAATAGGACGTGATATATAGGGAGGAAATAGCGTGCAAAGTGATCTACTCTCCTCCTTGTTGTACCTTGCACAACAATCGATCGTCGTGTAGTGGTGGTGGTGGTGGTGGTGACGGTGGTGGTGGTGGTGGTGGTGGTGATGAAGGTGGTGGTGGTGGTGGTGGTGGTGGTGGTGGTGGTGGTGGTGGTGTTGGACTGGTGGCGGTGTTTTTTTTGCTGCAAAGCGTACATCATACACACACACACCGTGTTCAACGCACTGACGCGCTCAGCTAGCTGTTGTTGTAACTCGGGCCCGTGGAGATGTATCTCTATCTGCCTAACGTACGGCCGGGAAAGCGTGCCTGGACCTGATGATCATGGTTCGTTTCTATGTTTTTTTTCTCACATCCCTTCCACGATAACGACGATAGATAATCATATTATATCTTCAGACACCTTTCTCCATCTTCCCCCCTACGCGGATCATATTTCAGATCCGGGGTCACCAAGTAAAGAAAGGCTCTCTCTCTTCTCCCCCCTGCCCACCACGGCACGCGCCTTATGTTTTATATTATTGAAGCTTCCCGCCATTGTTTCTTCCCTCGTCGACCCGCATCGAATAGTGCCCACCCACGCTGCTAGGAGGAGCTCTCAGCAGTGAGTGGTTTCCTTTGATTTTAGGTGTGGGTGTGCAAATTTAAAAAAGCCAGACCCACGTGATGGGATTCAAACCACAGAATGAACCAACTCTGTCTGGTAGCATTCGAGGGTAACCACTTGATTGGCCACCGGGGCGATCGGCTTACTCGTGGCATGAATGTGCGTGGCGGTGCTGATGAGATACTCCGTTCGGTATGCCGGTGTATTGTTGTATGAAGCGCTATATGAGATACCTGGTGATGTGTAATACGATATAGGTATAATATATGGTACCAGGCAACACTACTACTTCGAAGTATTAATACTACCGCTACTATTACTACTATTAATATACTACTATATACCAGGTATACTACACTGCCGTTGTGTGTGTTACTATATAGTATGCGTATCTGGTATATACCCCGTGCGTGCTGACGACGCGTGTGGCCAATCAATGCATTATTGCAGCAGCAACACAGAAGTAGTAGCAGTCAGAACGGTGATGGATCGAAGGCGTGGCATATCGATCTACTACAATAATGTCCTGCCACATACACAGGAAGTACACAGGAACTTGCGTACGAACCCGGTAGACCCAAGCAACTGTTTTAAGGCCTAGTGTGGGTAATCTGTTGAGTTAGCCTTTTGCAAGTGGTCAAACGGACTAATACCCCACTAATTCCTTGACAAATGGCGTCGTCGATAGATCATGTTTTTTTTGGGTCGTGGGTTCGATTCCCACATCCACCATAATGATTCTTTTTCAGACTTTCCCCATGTCGAACTTGAAAAAACTCTCTCCGGTATCCCCAGAAAATGAAACCGCTTGGGCATTGGCAGGTCCGCCCGTATATCCGGCCGACCTGCTATCTCGCCGTTTCAGGGGGGGAGAGTGTTATAAGTTACATATAAGGCTTGGTTTGGGTAGGCAATTGGTAACCTTTTGCAAGTGGTCGAACGGACTAATACTACCCCACTATTAATAATCCCTTAACACAACCCACTCCGAACGTCACCTCTCACTATAATAACATTTATTTGATTGTTATCTTTCGAATAGGGTTGTTTTTTTTCTTCTTCTCTGAGACGTGGGAGGGAGTTGTCCAAGACTTGTACCTGGACTCGAACATAAACCATTCCGTGAATTCAACGACCTGCCTCAACCCCTCAGGCTTACGGACGTTTGGCTTTTATTGTCTTCTGTTAAGGTTCTTTGTGGGGCATTAGTCCGTTTGACCACTTGCAAAAGGTTAGCCAATAGCTTACCCAAACTAAGCCTTGTTACACTTCTCGGAGCTACGTATACGTACGATATTTCTTATCAGCATCTATCCTAGAATTTCAACTCTTCGACCCTTCAGGCCAACACAAACAACGAATTAGTTATCGTTCTGTTTCAGAATCTACTAAATAACACTCCCCATTAATTATTATTTGTTTAATCCATACTGATTTCCACAGATAGACGTCTGGTTTTGCCCCCCTTAATGCGGGGTCTATAGTTTCCGTGGGCAGGACAAGGCTGAGCGTCTTAGTCCTGGGTTGACCGTGGCATTAGCCGGGGAGTCACCGGCCTGTATCCTTCACGAGGGTCGTAACACGCGCGGTCGATTTATCACGCCCAGCTTGCTTGCAAAACTGAGTTTCGATAAAAAAATCCCTTTTGGTCGATCTCACAGCTGAATGAAGTGTACCAGGGTATCTTTCATTTTCTAAATAATACCAGGTACCTGGTTGGTGGTGGTATATATAATAAAAAACGAAAATGCAATCCAGCCGTGACATCGAAGATTTCGTCGAAGTCTAACAGAAGCTCATATTTGCAAGCTGTGCGCGATCCTACTCCAATCGCGCGTGTTACTGGGTGTGTGTGTCCTCATTCTTACGTTTTTTTTACTTTTTATCACACACATCTACCACTACTTTCTTCCAGCTTCTGGACAAGCCGTGGTCACAGGTGTCGTCCCTTCTCCCCCCCGCTTGTTGCCTTCAATTTTTATCGCGCATAGGGTTCAGCAATCCCACTGCTCGTCGATTTTTCATCGGGTGTTGTTGTTGCTAACTCACGCTCTCGCGCTTTTTCCGCAAGTCAAATTGTGCACAAGAAAAAGTCCCCACGAGTTCATACGAGTATGCACTCGGGGGGGCTCGAACTCACGAAACTGACCTATACCAGGCTCGAGGATAACCTCATACATTTTTTTTTTTTTTTTTTTTTTTTTTTTTTTTTTTTTTGCACACTTTTACTTTCCAGCTTCTGGACAAGCCGTGGTCACAGGTGTCATCCCTTCTCCTCCCCGGTTCTTGCCTTCAATTTTTATCGCGCATAGGGTTCAGCCATCCCACTGCTCGTCGATTGTTCATCGAATGTTGCTAACTCACGCTCTCGCGCTTTCCGCAAGTCAATTTGTCCACAAGAAAAAGTCCCAACGAATTTATACGAGTATGCACTCGGCGGGGCTCGAACTCACGAAACTGACCTATACCAGGCTCGAGGATAACCTGATACGCCACCGGGGCGACCGGTCACTACATACGCCACCGGGGCGACCGGCTTATATAGGTCGGTGACGCATCCCCTTGGAACCATGTACCTTGCACCAAGGTCAACGGGGTGATGTTAATCAACCTGTCTGTGCGGGGAAACTATAAAACCCGTTATTGATCCAGAGACAAAATCTGACGGCGGCTGTGGGATGCGCCAGTTTATTATGTATGTCCAGGTACTATTAATATTATAAAAAATGAAAATACACTCCAGCTGTGAGATCGAAGATTTCGTCGAAACTCATCTTTGCAAGCTGTGTGTGATACTCCGATCGCGCGCATTACGAGTTGTGTGTCCTCATTAAGGATATAGGTCGGCGACTCCCCTTACAACTACAGTGTAGCTATCAGGGTCAACAGGATGATTTTAGTCAGTCTGTGCGCGGAAACTATAAAACCCGTTTCTGAGGGGGACAAAATCTGACAGCTGTGAAGGGAAATATATCCTTTTATCAAGTGAATCTTGTAAGTCGAATAACCGGTGAGGGGGGTGGGGCGGAGTTTTGAAGGACGTGGGGGCCTGGTTTTGATCAAAAGCGAGCGGGTTTGGAGGGGGGGGGGGGGGGGGGGGGGGGGGAGGGGGCAATTTGTGCATGTAAGCTATAAATCCTTTCGAGGGGATAAATCTGACGGTTTTGGCACCAGTATATTATTGGGGGGTTGGGGCGGGGGGGGGGGGGGAGGGGCGGGGGGGGCGGCTCAATATGTGCCTGGAAACTATACATTATTTTGAGGGGATAAATGTGACGGTTTTGGAAATAATACACCAGTTTATCATGTATATCCTGGGGTAAGTCGTACAATCAGTGAGTAAAGATTATAAAAAATGAAAATACACTCCAGCTGTGAGATCGAAGATTTCGTCGAAATTCATGTTTGCAAGCTGTGTGTGATACTCCGATTGCGCGTATTACGGGTTGTGTGTCCTCATTAAGGATATAGGTCGATCATAATACCAAGGTAGGTAGTGTTCTTTGGCTGAAACGTTTTCTGAGTGATGGGGGCTTTAAATAAAGCCCTCGAACCCCTCCCTACACTAATTCCAAGTAATTTTGTCCCCAAATACGGGTTTCCAGTTGTGAAGGGGTTAACGCCTCTGCAATTGGAAACCCGTGTTTTTGGTGATAAATTACTTGAAATTAGTATAGGGAGGGCTTTTGGGGCTCCAACACCAAGGGGTTAACCCAAAATCGCCGGAATTTAACTCCTCATCATTTTTTGCAGTATTTTTAGTTTATAAGATGATTCTAACGACGCCAGCTGCGAGTTCGCCGAGTTTAGGGTCGATGCTCATATTTGCAAGCTGCGTTGTTATACTACGTATGTATGTCGGTGGATTTTTTCATTTAATGGGAAGGGTCTTATTATTATTTTTTTAATTGTTATTTATAAAATATTCTAACGACGTATTATGGTTCGTTTTACATAGACCATACATTGTAGTTCCAAGGGGAGTCGCCGACCTATCCATGTCCTTGATGAGGACACACAACCAGTAACACGCGCGATCGGAGTAGGATCGCGCACAGCTTGCAAAGATGAGTTTCGACGAAATCTTCGATCTCACAGCTGGAGGAGTGCATTGTTTTTTAAATTATATTCCCAGGCCATGCCCATGAGATTGTTCATGGATCCGATCGGGCAGATTTTTTTTTCCCCACCACCAGCATTTTTTATTTATTTATTTGTTATTTATAAAATATTCTAACGACGTATTATGGTTCGTTTTACATAGACCATACATTGTAGTACCAAGGGGAGTCGCCGACCTATCCATGTCCTTGATGAGGACACACAACCAGTAACACGCGCGATCGGAGTAGGATCGCGCACAGCTTGCAAAGATGAGTTTCGACGAAATCTTCGATCTCACAGCTGGAGGAGTGCATTTTTTTTTTAATCATATTCCCAGGCCATGCCCATGAGATTGTTCATGGATCCGATCGGGCAGATTTTTTTTTCCCCACCACCAGCATTTTTTTTTAAAGAGCTCCGCAATGGCGAAGAACCACTCCAGACAACAAATCTGGCACCTTGTTTACCACAGCGTGTAGATAGAGTGTGCGTTTATCTGTATCTACTACATACACACATGGTACCTGTTTGTCTATACGAGTATCTGTCTGTCTCTGTCTGCCTGTCTCTGCGCCGCATTGTCGAACAGAGCACCTCCTCTACTAATAATGCTTCATACATGCTGTGTGCGCGATATACACACGGTATTATAGACTAATACTTTCTTCATTTCGCATGCCAAGAGTAATGGTTCGCCTGCTGCTGCCGCCGCCGCCGCCGCTGCTGCTGCTGCTGCTGCTGCTGCTGCTGCTGCTGCTGCTGCTGCTGCTGCTTCTGCTGTTGTTGCTGCTGAAGCTGCTGATCTGTTATTATTGTCGTAAAAATAAAAATCGTGAAATACATTCCAGCTGTGAGGTCGAAGATTTTGTCGAAACTCATCTTTGCAAGCTGTGTGTGATACTCCGAACGCGCGTATTACGGGTTGCGTGTCCTCGTTAAGGATATAGGTCGGCGACTCCCCTTGCAACCACAGTGTAGCAATTATTGTTGTATTGCTACAACTGTATTGATATATTATATTATAGTAGTATTAATACTAGATATTTTCCAGTGAGTGATTATGCGAACAAAAAACATTCAAGCATGGAAATTACACGGAGAGAGAGAGAAAGAGCTCTTTCGGGTTGCTGTTGTTACTGAATATCCGGCGGCTTTTCTTCCCACATGACAATGTTTTACAACTGTTTAATGCTATCAACTGCTTCGATCAAGTCGCCGTCCAAAATATCAAAACATGGTACAAAAATATGATCGTTGTGGCTAGTTGTGGTGGTAGATGGATCCGATCAAACACAGCACACAGATTCACAGCACATCAGATATGATGCCCGGTACATACAATGCAACACATAGTTGTAGTAGTAGCAAAATAGGGGTTAGAGGGGATGCCATAACATAGTATATATATACGTAGCCTTCAGCATAATTAGCAGTAGTATGCCTGGTATCATAGTAGCTAGATTCGAACTGCATGCCTGGGACTCCGTTGCACCTGTTTGCGTCATTTTCCCCCCATTTTGGAGCAGAGCGGTGGCCGCGGCTGTGCTCTTCGGAATCCAAAACCATATTCGCGAGTGAGTAAAGGTAGTGGTAGTAGCGGCGGTGGTGGTGGTGGTGGCAAAGAAAAAAAAAAAGGCAAACCACCAAACAACAAACTTGCTGCTGCTGCAGCATGCTCCAGCAGCCGCCGCCACCGCTGCTGCGCCGCTGCTTGCAAAACGCGTGCCTGCTTGCGTGCGCGACACTCTCTTCTTCTTCTTGCCTTTCTCTCTGACACTGCTGTTACGGCATACACCCCGTCTATGACAACTGCAGAACGCTGCACACAACCAGCCCACCGCACGTGGCACGCTGTAGTATACCTGGTATATAATACTCCGGAGTATATATTCGTATATTAACCCTTTTACAACTGGAAACCCGTTTGTGGGGACAAAACTACGTGGATTTAGTATAGGAAGGGGATCGGGGGCTCTAAAGGGGTTAACAGTGTCTTTGCCCGGACAAATAAATTAATTTACGAAAAAAACAAAAACAAGTTCACCTGGTAGATAGACTACAAGGAACTACGATAGATGGTACCTCTTGTGGAGGGCTATTATATATGCCGGTCGGTATATAATAACTACCAGATATACGGACTGCTGCTGCAGCTGCGACTGGCTGCGGCCCGGCTGCTGCTGTTGTTGCAGAATGCCCTGGTATTTATTTTGATTAGATGCCACCAGGTGGCTAGCAAAATATTATCTCCGTCTCATTGTTGGTGACGACAGAGGTTGTAGTGCGCCTCTGTACGTAGCAGCGAAGGAAGACCAGCATGATGAACACATACATACAAATGGTGTGTGCTGTTGTTGTGGACGTGGATGGGTAGAAATTAAATGCCATTCTGAAGATTGGTGCATAGTCTACACGCTTTTGTTTATTGTGCTTCGTATATATCACATACTCGAATGGATGTATTCTGCGCGCATACTTCGAAGCATACTGCAAACAAAAAGAAAACAGTGTCCATTGTCAAAATGATGCTTCACTATTACTTGTGTACATTCCATATAGACTATACCGTTCGCCTCGCCGTGCACTCAAATCAAACAACACCATCGTGGACATTATCCAACCAAGTATGCAGCATTTCCCCTCCTTTTTTTACCTTGCCTCTCGAGCCGCGCACTAAACAAAGCAATACAAAATCGTAGACATTATCCACGTATAGAGCATTTCCCCTCGTTTTCTACTTACTTTCTAACCTTACACAAAATAATATCATCCTATACACCATCCAAGTAAATACCAACTCGCCTT
Organism: Undaria pinnatifida; assembly: GCA_012845835.1. Taxonomy (NCBI): domain Eukaryota; class Phaeophyceae; order Laminariales; family Alariaceae; genus Undaria; species Undaria pinnatifida. The sequence continues at coordinate 10,399,870 of JABAKD010000015.1, read as the reverse complement.
CTTGTCCACCAAAAAAACAAAACGATAAAATATTATCAGTAAACCACAACTAACTCACCTCCTCAGTGAGATCCGCGTAGACCAGCTTAGTTTCCGCAAAGCACCTCCCCGCCGTGTCCTCGATCTCTGACAGTGCAGACGCTGCCCCCTCATCCTCCTCCCCCTCCGCATAGTACAATACCAGATCCACATTCCTCTGGGTCAGTGGCACACAATTTGCCGGCCACCGGCTTAGCGAGGACACAGCCCTCTGCAGGTCACCCCTGTGCGCGGGTACCACGACCGCCAAGCGCTGTGGTTGTATGAGTCCGGACGATGACGATGATAGCCTTCCTTCTCGAGAAGATAACGATGAGCTTTCGACGGGCCCGGAGGAAGAAACTTGGGCATTATTGTTAGAAGAGGTGATGGTGGTGGAGGTGGCAGAAGTGACGGTGGTCGTTGCTAGGGAGGAGCTCACGAGGCACGCCAAGCAAGATGCGACGAGGGCATGCATCACCACCACTGCCACCGTGGGACGATTCCGCTTCAAGCCCATGAAGGGATAGACGACGGGAGGATGTGCGTGCGTGGGTTTGTGTGCTTGCGTGGGACAGGAGTGACCGTAATCGGGGGGGGGGGGGGGGGGGGCGCTGGCTGTCGGATTGTCGATTGCAGTAATATGCTCCCTCTATAGTCTACTTAGTGCCGGTATTTTTTTGACGGGAGTACCGGCACTGTGTCGGAAACCAGCACTACTCCGCATACTGCCGATACTGTGCCAAGCGATGTCACAGAAACTACAGCGGGCAACCGGCACTACTGAACCCGCACTAAAGAGGGGGGCCGCTACTACTGCTGTATCCATTTTCCAACCGTCAAACCACGCGGCTCGGGATTTCGAAGCTCTCAAATATGTCGTTCCGCAGGGAAGAGGCTAAAATGGATATAATATCGAAAACGGACAATATTTCATAATCTCAACGCGCCCGCGCGTCGTATCCTTATATATTCCATCGTGAAAGAAACAAGAAAGCATTTGTTCGGATAATATTTTGGAGTGAAACTTCGGGTATTTTTAAGGCTCGCGGTGAAATATGTACGTGCAACGGCGCCTCGAGCTCATCCCGGAATCATATCGCTTTCTTGCCAGTTTACCCATAGGTAACGTTGGTGCAGTAGCAACATCATCAGCATCTCGGCATGCAGCTGAACTATATATAAGTATTGGTATATATGTTGGAGGTACGCCACGAAACCCACTGAGATAGCTTATCTAGCAGTCAGTGCCGACTGCTGTAGCTCCCAGTCAGCGCCGACTGCTATAGCTCAGCGGACGTGTGGGGTTCAGCGGACGTGTGGGTTTACATCTATTTTGTCAAAGAAGCACAGGCTGGGATCAGCGGTTGGTTGTGCAATGCTTGGTATACATCTAACGAAAGCACACCGTCTGGGGCCTCAGCGGTTTTGCACACAGCAGTAGTCTTACCAGATAGCGTGCGCAAATGTTGTAGTGGCAGTAAGTATAGTCTAGTCTATAGCAGTAAGAATCTGCTTTGTTGCTTGCTGACTCTTTGCTTTCTCCCTCTCTTGTAAGCCTACTCCTCACCCTTCCTTGCCGGCTTTCCGAGTGAAAAATTGACGGGGGGAAAAAAAACTGGCGATTGCAGCACACCCTTCACACGAATCCAAACCCAACCCGGACTGCTAGATTAGCTCGCGACGATTTTACGGGGTCAACCTCCGATGCTGTGCAAGTGCTTGCAAGACACGCGCACAGCTTGCACCGCCGCCGTGTGTTGCATGTGCTCGCACCGCGTGATGATAAGGGCGGGGGGGTTTAGGCTTTGTTTTCGTCGCGCTACACGGCCCGCAAAAGGGCTATTAGTAATAACTTTCTATCTGCGCACCATATGCCATGCATGCATTGCGTGTGGCTGCCGAGAGTCCCGGCAGCGTTCGTTGCCATTTCTTAAGGATGTGTGCTGCGTTCAGTTCTTACGCACTGAGCTGTTCTGGCTCACACCGGGGTGTTCCTTGTGTTGGTCGGAATCACGCCCTCCCTACTGATTGCCACATAGTCTACAGCTGCAGTATGTATGTGCTGAATGTCGATGGGTGGACACATTTATTTGAAGAATACACACCGCACACGAATTACACCACCGCGGTGTGCAAGGGAGACTGATCAACTATCAACACAGACAAACAGGTCAATCAAGAGCGGCAGAGCCCCGGCCGCCCAAGATACATACTTGATGCTCGAGGGAGCTAGGACGGGAGGGGGGAGGGGTAATACTTTCATGCATGGCCGTGGCTGCCTAAGATACATACTTGATGCTCGTCGAGGGACCTAGGGGGGAGGGGGAAGGGGAGGGGGTACTCGTTTCATCCATGGCCGTAGTTGTACGACCATATAGGCTCTCGCGTATCCTTGGGGGGGTGTACTCATTTCACGCGTAGCCGCAGTGTAAGGGGGGAGCTTTGATGTTGATGCACGGAGTTATCCTATCTATCTAGATGTAGATAACAACTACTACGCTGCTCTTTCCGCCCTCTCGTGTCATCCCACACGCTGCTGTAGGGTGCAGCAGATTCTAAGAAATTTCTGGGCTCCTAATATGTATGATGAGAGCCTCAATATATCACCCGGAACATGACTTGGAAGGCGTGCATTCGTTCGCGCAGTCCAACCAGCATTTATACCTGGTATGCGCCAGTCCTAAAACAACAAAGTACTCGTAAAGATATCAGACTGACCGATAGTTCCTCACTCTTGGCGAGCTCAACCGCACTATAGAGGCCAGAAACATTTGTTAATCCCGCAAAGTGCAACCCGTACCGCACTATAGAAGGATGACTCGTTGGGTGCTACTTACTTACATTGAACCATCAAAAATGTTGACTAAAACCTTTTACCCGCCGACATGCAGCACAGCACCCAGTGTCCATGCCGACTTTTTCCGTCCTAGATAGAGATGCACCGGTAAGCTCTGTCTGTGGTCACAAACTACGAGATGGTAGTAGAGATGTAACATATGCACATGCATGCATGCTCACAAACTACGAGATGATAGCAGAGATGTAACATATATATGCATGCGCATGCATGCATGCATCGTGTACATATCTCAAATACAGCCAGGAGAGTACTCGGTATACGAACGGAAGGACTCGATAACAAACAAAAAAGCTAGCTGTAATGTATGTTGATGTTCACTCTCACAACATCCGTACGTAGGACAAACGAGCGGCTGGTGTATCACGCAGCTTGTGCGACGATGAGTATCGATCCTGAATTTATCGAACCCATCGCTGACGTGTTTTAGAAGTTTTTTTTTATATGATAGCCCTTTTCTCTTTGATGTAATGCTTCATGCCCGTTCGTTCGCGTCACGCCAACGACGACGTCACAACAACGACAACGTCAAGGCAATAACACAGCACCCACAACCACACGGCAAGAAGAGGTGGTGGTAACAGCAAAACAACAACAACAACAACAACAACAACAACAACAACAACAACAACAACAACAACAACAACAACAACAACAACAACAACAACAACAACAACAACAACCACAGCAACAACAACAACCAACAACAACAACAACAACAACAACAACAACAACAACAACAACAACAACAACAACAACAACAACAACAACAACAACAACAACAACAACAACAACAACAACAACAACAACAACAACAACAACAACAACAACAACAACAACAACAACAACAACAACAACAACAACAACAACAACAACAACAACAACAACAACAACAACAACAACAAAAAGCAGCAGCAGCAGGCAGCAACACCAACCCATACAATCAAGTAGTCAATCATCATGCATATTTCTGCATACCCAGGTAGCAGCTAAAATAAATGGCGATTAAACAAATCTCCTTTGCTGGGAGTGTTTTTTACGCCGCAAAAATAAATCACGATATTAAATACCAGGTAGGTACTACTGTGTACTGTGGTTTACAGAGTGTAAAATTGAAATTATTTTGTCCAATCAATTCGGATAATTAACTATTTTAAATACTGGTCTACAGAGTAACTCGAAATCACATTTTACGACTTTGATCCATTAACTACTGGTCTACAAACTAAGGTAACATGATTTTGTCACTCTTGAGGCATTAACTACTACTGCGCTACAGAAAAGAGGGAAATGCTTTTCTCCAAGTGTAAGTGACTTGATTATTACTAGTTTTCCTCGCAGCAAACCGGGTCGGGTTACGAGTGTATGTAGCTGGCTATGTGCTACGTGCGAGTTGGATGTTGGACGGATGGGTGCAGTCACATCTGTTTGACTATCGTATCCATGTGGGGATGTGGGGTCCTCTTCCTGTTGTTGGTTGTGTGTATGGTTTCTTCTTGCTGTTTAGACACTCCTTTAGCGGGACATACTACTTGAAGTTTGCATGGGATAAAAGTCGCAGCGTGGGAAAAGGGTTGTTGCTGCATGTCGTACTCTCGTCCATTGTGCACGGAATAAAGTTTTGTATTATTCGTATTAAGAGCATGTATGTGGCATGTATGTGGAAGGCGGAATGGATGGAGGCGACGAAAAGGTCAAAATAAAATTACTGTATATATACGTGTAAGGTTGTTGCTCTATGTCACTTTTGTGCGAGAGGGTTTGTTCCGTGGTTTTCAGAAGAATCACTTGAAGAAGAAGAGCTCGGGGAATGATATTGATGCAAGAACTTGATGCAAGGTGTACCGCGTGTGTTCTTTTTACGAGTAGGTACTGTATATTACAATAGTTCGATGTCATATCGAAACTACAAGTTCGTAAGTACTAGATACAAACAAACTCAAGTGGTGGTATTATTATATTATAAAACATTAAAACACGCTCCATGGACCAGCTGTGAGATCGAACATTTCGTCGAAACTCATATTTGCGAAATATGTGGGTGACACCCCCCGATCACGCGCGTATTACTGGGTGTGTGTCCTCATTAAGGACATAATATACAGGTCGGCGACCTCCGTTAGAACGAGCTTGCACCAGGGTCAACAGCGTGATGCTAACAAATCTGCGCACGGAACTATAAAACCCGTTTTTGGGAGGGAAAAAATCTGAGCAGCTGTGGAAGGCATCCGTTTATCATATATTTCCCGTGTTGTAGAAAATCGTATAGCCGGGAAGGGGGGGCGGGGTTTTTAAATGGGGGAAGGGAGGGGGCAGGGGGGGGATCTCCAACATAATAAAAGTATACATATAGGAGCTAACTGTACGCGATTGGTGCTGGGTCTAGGCGGTGTCAGGGGTGGCGGGGAAGGAGGGGGGGGGATGGGGGGTTGGATATACAAACGACGAGTAAAGCACCGTGGGTGTGTACGTACTTCATGTAGAGTTTTATCATCTCGAAACTACATTTAGCAGCAGCAGCAGCAGCAGCAGCAGCAGCGGCAGCAAGCAGCATTCTGTAACGATCAAGCGGCAGCGGCAGCAGCAAGCAGCTATGACAACAGCTACTCGTGTAAAATAATCTAGCAGACATTCCAACCGTCTCGCGTAGCAGTAGTCGTAGTAGTAGAAGTAGTATTATAGTGGCCGCCGTTGCGAGAGTGTGATGTAGCAGTGTACGAGTTGCAGTATTATGCGAGTGGCAGGGCTGCGTGCTCACCATGTTTGTCACGAGTGTTGAATATTTTTTGCCAGCCGATCACGAGGAGTATGGGCAACAGACACACGACGATAAGTAGCACACTACCACACTACTGCTTCTACTACGAATACTGCTGCTACTACTAGTGCTTGTTCTACTACTAGTACTTGTACTACTACTAGTAATATTGATAATACTAATACTATTAAAAGTGCTACTACTAGTACTGCCAGTACTACTACTGCTTACTGCTTCTACTACTACACCTACTACTACTGTTTCTCCTCCTCCTCTTCCTCCTCCTCTTCCTCCTCCTCCTCTTCCTCCTCCTCCTCTTCCTCCTCCTCCTCTTCCTCCTCCTCCTCTTCCTCCTCCTCCTCTTCCTCCTCCTCTTCCTTCTCCCCCCCCCCCCCCCCCCCCGCCCCTCCTCCTCTGTTGATTCTTAGATGAAGCTCTCGAGGCTGATAACCTGTTGATAGCTGCTTGATGCGTTGACGCGAGTCGAGGCTGATAACCTGTTGATAGCTGCTTGACGCGTTGACGTGAGGCTATAACCTATTGATCATAACCTATTGAACTTAGGTGGCATGTGGCGTGTATCAGCTCTTAGCTGGTGTACGCTCGTAGGCTCGCTTTCGGATGACCCGATGAAGACACAGCCTATATATATGATGTGAGGCAATCGAAGGCCACGGTTAGGTGAGCCTGTAAGAAGAGCAGAGAGCTCGAGCAGAGAAGATGTTGTTCGGTGACCCCGGGCCGATATGTTGATTGATGATTTAGTTGCTCAGCAGGTGAGAGCTGATGGTGAGCAAAGAGGAGTGGTCGAGGTGGGCCTGGCCATCACCTGATCGAGGCGGCACAATGCGTATGCTACGGACAGATGTACTCTACGGGTAGATGTCTGATCTAGTTACAGCAACGTTTCCTGAGGCTTGCTCGTGATCTACCGTACCTATGGCAATGTTCCCTGAGGTTTGCTTCTGGGAGCTTAGCTACGTCAACGTCCCGACCGTTAACCTAAAATCATGTTCCATGAATGTTGCTCCGGGTACTTTATTTCGCCGCATTTTTTCGTACTAACATTACTCGTACGTACTACATGTACCAGCTTTTGGATATGACTAACCAGCGAGCTGCTGTGCATCATGTATCCAAGATATTGCTGCTGAGACTGTGTTTGCTACGTGCTGCATCGATAAACGACAACACTCGGACTTATTATAACTGTCTGTTGTACGACCAACTCGAAATGTATACTGTAATAGAGTGTCGGTATAGCGGGCAATAGATTCGGTAAGATAGTCCGCAGAGTTACGGTCTATTGGCCACAAGAAGATTCCCTTAGAACGGAATATTCTTAGCGAAGCGGATAACCTGTAGAGAATAGCTAGCTTATACCACAAGAACGTTCTCGGTAATGGAACGTCCTCCTCTGGACAAGATAGGTAGAAGTAAGCGCGTTAAGCGCTCTTGGGAATATAGCACACCTAGGAGAACGTTCCTTGTACGTTCCATAGGTAAAGGTCCAGAAGAGAGCACAGCAGCAATGCTGGAGGGTGAAGCGAACTCTGTGAGCCTCACCCCACCCCCATGCTCTCACTCCTTCCCCTTTCCTGTCTCCTTCGAGCTTCTCATAGCTCAACGCCAGTAATAAGAAATCATCAAAGAAGAACCGGTGCTGTCTCCAAGCGAAGCTGATACCCCTGCGTCCCTTCCCTCCCAACATCCGGCACCACGACTCCTTCACAATACCAGATGACTTTCAAGTGTTATCAAGTAACGACATGATGGTTACTGACAATTATCATCTCTAATACCTCCTCCCGTTAAGTTAACACTTTCTCACTCTGCGTTACATACTAAAAAACTCCATAACAGGAATGCATGCAGCAACAATGATAAATGTTGGGAAAAATGTTTTGCGTAGAGCAAACTCATCTTGCTAAAATGCCCAAGGGATGAACACAAAATAAGCGGACACGAAAAATCCTGCTCTGACACTATACGTGCTTCTGCATATTTATGCAAGTCAACCTACTAGCTCACAATGCTAGAATCATCAGACGTGAACTATATTCCAATCAGTTAATCAACCGAGGAATAGAAGATGTTCGTAGTAGTCTAAAACAGTGAATGTGTTCATCATTCATTCCGCAACAATCATAGGAGTGAACAGCCTACCAATGTTCCTGCCGCCCTCAGACAAAGGAACAAAGGGGCACTGCCAGCGATTTACAGCTGGATAAGACCACATATTGTAGAGAGACATCACTTCTCGTGTATCTTAACCTTCCGTGTGTACTTGTCCAGGTGGCGGGTTTTTCCGTCCCTACATATCCTGAAGTACCGGAGATGGCGTAGTCAAATGTAAGATTCAACTGTCCAGGCGATATTGCCTATTCGACTTGTACCCTTACTTGGTACTAACTGCGATATTTCGCAATTTGCAAACCGTGCACAACACTGGTCGTTGTCTCTGCTCGCCCCGTACAAAGAGAACATGCGACACTCTACGAACAGCTTTGGTGAAGAGATAATGCATTTCACACTTCCAGTGGCTTGACCTTGTTGGTGTAGACGTTGTCGGTGTAGACGTTGTTGATGTAGACGTCGTTAGATGTGCTTGATCTGTTGTTCGTCGCTTAGACTTAGAGGCTCAACTTCATCTTGAAGTTGGAGAGGTAGGTAGATTTATTTATCTCAAAACCTACTGCCGTCATCGGCTCCGCCTCGACTGTTAATTATGCAGCCATGCAGCCAGTCTCTGCGTCTAGGCCTCGATGTTTATGGGCTCGTCGTTCAGGATGGAGAGGAAGCTTGAGGCTGGCTTGCGGGTGTACACGAATGCCGGAGATGTCGCCAGTGGCTCTTGATCGTCCTGTGTTGATTCCGCAGATCCTGTCTCGGGGTTTGCCCGTGGCTGTCCTTTTGCTGTTTTGGGCGTGTGAACCTCCTCCTGACTGTCTGTTTCGTTGTTGAGCTTGGCTCCAAGGCTTGGCTCAAAAATAGCTGATGTGATTCCGGGTGTAGCGGACATTGTCGATCCGTCGACCCTTGGCTCAGCTGATGGTCCGGTAGTCCCAGATGGCGATGATCCATCGACTCCAATGGTCCTATGTTATGCTGTTGTTCCAGCTGATGCTCCGGTGATCGAATATGAAGCTAGTCCAGTGATCCCGGATGCAGTTGCTCCGATGTGCAATGGTGATCCAGATGACGTTGCTCCGAAGATCCCATGCGAAGATGCTTTGGAGATCCCAGCTCCGGTAATTCCGGTTCCAGTGATTCCAGGTTATGCTGATCCTTGAAGTAGATGGCATCTTAGTGTGTCGTCGGGGATTTTAATCGCCCGGTTTTCCTCCTCCGAGATCCGAAACGGGTCTTTCTCGGTGCAGGTGAAGTTTAAACACGTGGTCGGTGGGGTTGTCCCCGATGCTCCTGTTGCGTGCGTGTTGTCGAAGGTATCCTCGACTCTTGGATTGGGTCTTGTACTGGCGGTCTCGTGATGCGTTACATCCGGTGCGGCCCCAGTTGTACTAGAATGAGCGTCCCCGGGCGTAATAGCAGGTGTGATTCCTGTCAAGGACACTCCAACTTCTTGCGGTAGTGCTCCAGCCCTTGATGGCGATCCTCCAATCTCTGGTGATGATGACTCTTCTTCTGATGAGGATGCTCCGGCTCCCGTCGATGACGCTACGGCTGTTGTCGATGACTTTTCCTCTCCCAGAAGGTTGTTCTCGTAGTAGTGTAGCATGACCTGGACTAGAGCACAAAAGCGCTCCGTCTCAGTGACAATGGCTTTCTCGGGCTTGTCCGGGATTTGCGCATGTTGGCGCTCAGTCTCCGTGACAGTACCCTCTTCAGGCGTGTTGTTTCCGCCTGACGGTGTGCACTCCTTTTGGGTCGCGTGATTCTGTCCATACCGCGCGGATACCCTCTTTCGTTGGGGCGTTTCCGTCGTGGTGTGCTCCATGGCTATGCTGGAGTTGGTGCAGAATTCTTGGATCTCTTCGAAGGTGCAAACGCCTTGATTGGCGTCGTTGCTTGCCTGTGCTGCAGGAACTACAGCAGGCGTTGATGACGACGTATCAGCCGTGTTGCCCAGGGTGTGAAGAAATACGTCGTGAGAGCATATGCCCTTGTCCTCTGGGTGTTGGGTGAGCGGAATCAAAGTGCTGCTGTCGAACTGCAAGTGGGGTTTCCCGTCTCGAGGATAGTGCTTACCCCTGATTGCATTGCTTTGATGGAGGAGAAGACGTTGCGTCCCAGTTCAGGTACGAACATGGCCGAGATGCGAACAGGAACACGCTTGCCAGCCTGGTCGATGATGTATCCCCATATGGTGCCTGTTGCTGTTGCGAATACGTTCTCCCCGTTGGTCATGATGGTCTTCGGATCCTTTAGCTTCTTGTAATCCTTCATGCTTTTCCGCAGTCTTGGAATCAGCTCCTCGTTTATCAGGTTGTCCGACGCGCCGCTGTCCACAAGCATCGTGAACCTGTCGCTGTTGGGGTGAAAACCCCTGTTGCCGCTACCTGCTAGCAGCCCTGTAAACGCGAATCCCTCTTCGAAACCATCGTTGAAGTTGAGGGATGGCTTTTCGTCGTCGTTGGGGCGCGTGCTCGCGCCCTGTACAGCAGAGGCAGTGTGAGCGCGTCCACTCTGCGGTGGGCGTGGCGCTCCTTGCTTGTAGCATTCCGTGTCGTCGTGCGAGGCAGTTTTGTGTACAGAACACCACTTGTGCTCAGCTCCAACGTTGGATGCTGCCTTGCCGTTTGAAGATTCCTTGTTCTTCTGCTTGTTGAAGGCGCCAGTAGACTTACTGTCGTTATCGTCATTCCTTTTCCAGCAGTTGCGGGCGTAGTGCCCTTGCTTTCCGCAATGACTGCAAGTCGATGCCGCAGTCATGGCTACGCCATGACCAGCGATCCTGGTGTCGCTGTTGCGGGAAAGATCATCTAAATAAAGATGGCGCATCGTGCTTTGCATCTGGTCGATGTCGAAAGTCGGGTCTCGGTGCATCATCTTGATGTCCTTGTACTCCGCCGTGAATCCTTGTACACAGATGTCCTTGAATCTTCGGTTGGAAATAATCTCGCCCATCTTCTCGAACTCAGAGCGCGCGAGCGTCTTTTCCATAAAGTAGGAGTCCGGATCTTCTCCTTGCTCCATGTTGGTGTTGATGAGCTTGTCCATTTTCGCCCGGATCACTTCGTCAGTGACCTTGTTGTACTTCGAGACAAGCTCTTGTAGGGCCTTTTGTCCGTCACCGGTCGCCCCAGTCTCATCCTCGTGCTTGATTACAAGTAGAGATGCTGTTTTTTTCTTTAAAAATTTAGTAGAAAAAGCATGGCGTACAGATCTTGATTTGCCCTTTCATAAGCTGCGATTTCTTGTGCGAGTGCCGGTGAAGATCCCGTACCGGCCGTCGCTTCGGTCGGTCGAGGATGCCCTTTAATGAGGTTAGCGATATCGCGTCTGGATACTCCAATTACAACCGCCAATCGTTTATGCCAGTCTCGAAAATCAGCTGGGCTGCGCCCATCGAACGTCCTTAGTCCTTTAATGGCGTTGGCGAATGAAGTGCTGCTGTTGGATTCCCCCATGATGATGATGAGTACGTACTAGAGAGCAGTTCACTCAGATGTCTTGTATGATATCGGTACTCGTACAGCAGTGTAGGAGTACCAGTAATCCCGCCGCACGTATGATACATGCTCCTGTATAAAACAGCCGTTTCAAGTGCAGTAGTGGTGTTTGTGTAGAAATCAAAGGCGTTATCATGGAGATTTCCAGAAAAAACTCGGAAAATTCCAAAAAAGATACAGCAGTACGAAGTTCCTCCTGATGCTGCTGCTGGTTGCTGGCTTGCACTACAAGTAGTCGCCTTGATGATAAGAGTCTCCTTTAACAGACAGCTACTCTACTGCCGGGAGTGCTCTTGATAAAGCTTGTCGCTTGGAGTTTGGCGAGTCCTTACTGAGAAGCCACGCCTTTGACCCGCACTCTCAATGAGGTGCGTTGGGCAGTTTTGGTCGGTCTATCACGACGATCACACGTGAAGCCTTTGGCCCGAACTCAACGAGAGGTGCGTTGGGCTCGAATTTTGGTCGGTCTATCACGATGATCACACGTGAAGTCCTTGAACAAGAGGTCAGAGCTCTAATAACAGACAGTAGCTTGTACCGTCGAGAGTTGCCTCTGTACCGCTGTTGCTCAGAACGACCCGCTTATTTGGAGCCGAGGCACCGTACAGCAGTTAGTTTTATACTAGAGTATATCGAGGTTTTGTTTTGGGGTCCTTGACGATGCAAAGATGGGTCCCGTGCGCGTGGATGGTTGATTTGGTACAACCTGTGATGTGGTGGCGTTCTATACCTCTGGGTACCTCGATCACAGCTCTGGCATCAACTGCTCTAATTGAGTGCGTAAGGTCCTCTAGATATGCTCACTCACTCACCGCGCGTTTCCAATGAAGTACTCGTAGTACTCCGTCTGATGCTTCTCGTTGTACTCGTAGATATGTAGAAGCTCCCGTAAGCAGCAGTAGATTTCTTGATCAGCCGTCCTCAAGTGATGATGATGATCGTGAATCCGTGCCGTAGCTCTCCTCGTTTATGCGTGCGAGGGTCGAAACCTGTCGAGGCTCATAACCTGTTGATTCTTAGATGAAGCTCTCGAGGCTGATAACCTGTTGATAGCTGCTTGACGCGTTGACGCGAGTCGAGGCCGATAACCTGTTGATAGCTGCTTGACGCGTTGACGCGAGGCTATAACCTATTGATCATCTCCTATTGAACTCAGGTGGCATGTGGCGTGTATCAGCTCTTAGCTGGTGTACGCTCGTAGGCTCGCTTTCGGATGACCCGATGAAGACACAGCCTATATATATGATGTGAGGCAATCGAAGGCCACGGTTAGGTGAGCCTGTAAGAAGAGCAGAGAGCTCGAGCAGAGAAGATGTTGTTCGGTGACCCCAGGCCGATATGTTGATTGATGATTTAGTTGCTCAGCAGGTGAGAGCTGATGGTGAGCGAAGAGGAGTGATCGAGGTAGGCCTGGCCATCACCTGATCGAGGCGGCACAATGCGTATGCTACGGACAGATGTACTCTACGGGTAGATGTCTGATATACCTACAGCAACGTTTCCTGAGGCTTGCTCGTGGTCTACCGTACCTATGGCAATGTTCCCTGAGATTTGCTTCTGGGAGCTTAGCTACGTCAACGTCCCGACCGTTAACCTAAAATCATGTTCCATGAATGTTGCTCCGGGTACTTTATTTCGCCGCATTTTTTTGTACTTACATTACTCGTACGTACTACATGTACCAGCTTTTGGATATGACTAACCAGCAAGCTGCTGTGCATCATGCATCCAAGATATTGCTGCTGAGACTTGTGTTTGCTACGTGCTGCATCGATAAACGACAACACTCGGACTTATTATAACTGTCTGTTGTACGACCAACTCGCAATGTATACCAGATGACTTTTAAGTGTTATCAAGTAACGACATGATGGTTACTGACAATTATCGTCTCTAATATGCTCCTCCTCCTCCTCCTCCTCCTCCTCCTCCTCCCCCTACTACTACTATGAGTTGTTCTACGGTGGTAGCCCCCAATTTTTTTTCTCTAACGAAATCACCGGTTTTGAAACCAGCTCCCAGCCGTATCTTCTCAAACACGCGTTGTGCCCCGTTGCCACCCCAACGTCATCGTTTGATACTACTACTACTAGAGTACTAGTACAAGTAGAGTAGTAGTAGTACTAGTACTAGTAGTACTAGTACTAATGTACTAGTACTAGCACGAGTACTAGTAGTAGTAGTAGTAGTAGTAGTAATAGTAGTAGTAGTAGTAGTAGTAGTAGTAGTAGTAATAGTAGTAGTAGTAGTAGTAGTAGTAGTAGTAGTAGTAGTAGTAGTAGTAGTAGTAGTAGTAGTAGTAGTAGTAGTAGTAGTAGTAGTATTAGTAGTAGTATAGTAGTAGTAGTAGTAGTAGTAGTAGTAGTAGTAGTAGTAGTAGTAGTAGTAGTAGTAGTAGTAATAGTAGTAGTAGTTGTTGTAGTAGTTGTAGTAGTAGTAGTAGTAGTAGTAGTAGTAGTAGTACTAGTACTAGTACTAGTACTAGTACTAGTAGCACTAGTACTAGTTGTAGTAGTAGTAGTGTAGTAGTAGTAGTAGTAGTAGTAGTGGTAGTACTAGTAGTAGTAGTAGTAGTAATAGTAGTAGTAGTAGTAGTAGTAGTGGTAGTAGGAGTAGTAGGAGTAGTAGTAGTAGTAGTAGTAGTAGTAGTAGTAGTAGTAGTAGTAGTAGTAGTACTAGTAGTAGTAGTGGTGGTAGTAGTAGTAGCGGTAGTAGTGGTAGTAGTGGTAGTAGTAGTAGTAGTAGTAGTAGTAGTAGTAGTAGTAGTAGTAGTAGTAGTAGTAGTAGTAGTAGTAGTAGTAGTAGTAGTAGTAGTAGTAGTAGTAGTAGTAGTAGTAGTAGTAGTCTTTTGCCTCAAACAAGGAAAACATACGAATAGTTGTGTTTCGTAGCGTCCTTCCTCTTGTCGAGCAGCCATGAAACGTTCGTTGAAGGAAAAAAAAAAGAAGAACACCGCTGGTTTGGGGGGGGGGGCTATTATCGTTGAACCAGTCCTATTGTTATGGTTAGGGATAACATTCTGCCAGGTATTTACGACTATTACGGGGGACCATAGTAAATAGGACCAAATATTGTTGGTCAAAATACGGAAATATGTTGGTTTTTGTGTGTACCGTAGGTCCTATTTACTATGGTCCCCCGTAATAGGGTCGAGAATCAACAGCAATGTTCACGATTAATCACGTTTTTCAAATCACGATTATTTCAAATCATTATCGAATCAACAACCTACATGTTTTAGAAGGCCATAGACTAAGCGCCGTACCAGGTACACAAGACAAATTATTAAAAAAAAAACATTTGATTAATCGACAAGTAAAACAAAAAAAAACATCGAAATATTCGAAAAGCAATCAAAATCAAGCCCTTTTAATGGTGAATTAGTCTACCCATTAACAACCTAGCTATTTACGACACGTGAACATGTACAATTAAACAATCAAAATTAAGAATACAATGCGATGAGTAAGCAAGGCTGGGCATGTTCTTATTGTTGGTGGGGGATAATCATTATGATTATTGTAGTGTGATACCGCGGTGCTTCGAATTGTTTACGGTTTCGGTGCTAATACATACTTTTCACAGCTTGCAAAGATGAGTTTCGACAAAATCTTCGATCTCACAGCTGGAGTGTATTTTAATTTTTATAATAAATACCAGGCATGATCTTAATAATACAGCTTGGTTGGCAAATATATGATGGCCTCCCTTGCGTTCGATGATTCCGATGACACGTTATTGGGACGATAACGTCCACTGTTTGACCTTCAACGTTTTACCACACAGCACCCACCGCGCTTCGAGGGGAAAACACTTGGAATTAATTTGGAGGGAAAATTGCGGTTCTACGGGGAGGGTTGCCGGGGAAAACACTTGGAATTAATGTGGAGGGAAATTTGCGGTTGTACGGGGGGGGGTTGCCGGGGAAACACTCGGAGTTAATGTGGAGGGAAATTTGCGGTTCTACGGGGAGGGTTGCCGGGGAAAACACTTGGAATTAATGTGGAGGGAAATTTGCGGTTGTACGGGGGGGGTTGCCGGGGAAACACTCGGAATTAATTTGGAGGGAAAATTGCGGTTCTACGGGGAGGGTTGCCGGGGAAAACACTTGGAATTAATGTGGAGGGAAATTTGCGGTTGTACGGGGGGGGGTTGCCGGGGAAACACTCGGAATTAATGTGGAGGGAAATTTGCGGTTCTACGGGGGGGGTTGCCGGGGAAAACACTTGGAATTAATGTGGAGGGAAACTTGCGGTTGTACGGGGGGGGTTGCCGGGGAAAACACTTGGAATTAT
Organism: Undaria pinnatifida; assembly: GCA_012845835.1. Classification (NCBI taxonomy): domain Eukaryota; class Phaeophyceae; order Laminariales; family Alariaceae; genus Undaria; species Undaria pinnatifida. The sequence continues at coordinate 10,384,306 of JABAKD010000015.1, read as the reverse complement.
TGTGGAGGGAAGTTTGCGGGTCTACGGGGGGGGTTGCCGGTCACGGGTCGATCGCGTTATTTACTACTATCAACCCCTTTACCACTGGAAACCCGTTTTTGGGGACAAAATGACTTGTATTTAGTATACGGAGGGGATTGGGGGCTCTAAAAGGGTTAAAAATTATAGTAATTTTTGGTCCTCCCGTAAAACAGCGTAGTGGATAGATTTGTATGTGCCGTTCCCGTACAATAAGTTGGATATTCTTCCGTAAAGCAGCGCCAGGTACTCGTAGTAAGTATTTCGTATTATTATTGTATACCCGGTATGTATATATTACGGGTACGAATTGGGTTGTCTTGGTGTTTTTTATTAATCTTAGATTGCCGGGATGATATATAAATTCATTTTTTATAATATAGTCTATATAATCTGAGATTGCTTTTATGTATAATACTGCACATTTGATTATGCCTGGCAGCAGATGCATTATTAGATAAAAGTATACCCAGGGTTCGCATAATAATAGCTACCTGGTACCTGGTAAAACATAAAGCAACCCCCCCCCTTCTGCTATTAAAAATAACGTAGTATCACGTATACTACGTGCCCATCGCTGACTTCTATTCTAACTTTATCGCGCGATATCATACATTACATGTATCGACATCAATTCAGGCGTACTTAGTATATCAGTCATGATCATTTTAGGAGAACTTTCCCTCTTAATGTTCCAAGAATAATCACTCGAATGGGTCATCAATTTGTTGAATTTGTTCGCTAGGTCTTAGATCCGCCGTCAGCTCACGGAGTAAGTAGCTTATGTGTGTGGTCGCGAAATATTGAAAACCCAACACCTATTAATAAACACCATTCGATGCGAGTCGACGGTGAGGGAAGAAAGAGCTGTTGTTCTTGTATGTCCCCTTCTCGCGATAAAAAACGAAGAGCCTGGCGCGTTCCTTCGTGGAGAGGGGGGAGAACAGAGCCTGCTTCGTGTGCCCCGATCTAAGTCACGTCTAGGGCGGGAGAAGGGAAAATAAGAAGTGCGCCGATAACAGATGGGATAATGAGCAAACAAACAAAAAAAGGCAAAAGAAAAGTGAAACACATTCAAAACTCAACGCCTATCTTTTTGAGATACTATCTAACCCGCCCAAAACACAACAAGAAAATGTCAGGTATCAGGTGTAGCACATGTATGTGGAGGATGCGGGACTTTCTTCGTCCTTCGAAACTCAAGGCACAGCATTTATTACACGCCTAATTTTACCCTTTTAACACCGCAGTCCCGACATGGAGACACAATACTTGGATTTAGACTAGAATATTGTTGTGTATAAGTATAATTTATTCCACGGCTAAATTTACCCTTTTAACACCGCAGTCCCGACATGGAGACAAAATACTTGATTGTAGAATAGAATACTGTTGTATATAAGTACAATAGGAGTTAGAAACACCAATGGTACGGTAGCGGGGGTTATGTTGCTTTGGGCACTTTTTTTTCGGTGGCTCACGCGCAGGTTCGGTCCTGCGGACGACGCCATGTAAAGTAAGATTAAGGGACCATCCACCATACATATGATGGCGCAGTATAGTGGAAACTACAGTTACTGGTAGTGATAAACTTATAAAATAGATGTTATGTTGGATCTGGCTCAAGATTCGCCACCTAAAGTAGCAATACCAACACCAAGCATTACATTGTAACAGTGGAGAAAAACAATATTTATATATATTATACAATTGAAAATACACTTCAGCTGTGAGATCGAGGATTTTGTCGAAACTCATCTTTGCAAGCTGTGTGTGATACTCTGATCGCGCGTATTACGGGTTGTGTGTCCTCATTAAGGATATGGGTCGGCGACTCCCCTTGCAACTACAGTGTAGCTATCAGGGTCAACAGGGTGATGTCAGGCAGTCTGTGCGCGGAAACTATGAAACCCGTTTTTGAGGGGGACAAAATCTGACCGCTGTGGAAGGAAATACATCAGTTTATCAAGTAAATCCTGTAAGTCGAATGACCGGTGAGGGGAGGGCGGAGTTTTTAAGGGCGTGGGGGCCTGGGTTTGATCAAGAGGCGGGGGGGGGGGGGGCGGGCGTTGCAGCTCAAGCTGTGCGTGAAAACTGTAAATCCTACCCTGTAAGTCGTACAACCAGTGAGGAGAGGGCGGAGCGTTCAAGGGGGTTGGGGGTGGGAAGGGGGGGGTGGGGGGGTGCAGAAAGGGTTTTTTACATGTATATGTTTCTTAAACGAAATAATAGGACCCCTCCTAACATGAAAAACTTGTGTCACCCACATAGTATATTTCAAGTACCAGCAATGCAGCTTACAAAGATGAGTATTGACCCTAAATTCGTCGAACTCACAGCTGACGTCCTTGAAATATTTTTTGTAGAAGAACAAGATTTTGGGGCTGTTACAGACACAGGCCACCCTGTCTTTGCAGGTTTCTCTTCTACCCAAGGCAGGTTGCACGTTGATCACTCACTTGTACTAGATAAGCTCTTGTCTTCGTTCCACACACACGCCACGGACGAACGGAATAGTATCGTTCAATTCCGCGAGGCAAAAGCATCATCCCCTTTTTCCTACACGCACATACATGCCTTCAAAGGCGTGTGAAACCCTTTGACACCCAGCAGCCGTATCCCATATCGTACGCCTTGTTTGTTAGGATTCCAGGGGAATATACCACAACACTCGGCTGTCACTCGCGCGAGCGATCCCCCCCCCCCCCCTGTCCCTTGCGGCCAAGACAAGAGGGTCTTCGTGCTGGTTAACATTATTCTCGGTATTAACACGAAAAAAGGGATCGTTGTACTTAAGAAGTATCTGTGCAACTGCACCAAAAAAATCGCCGGGGAAGCATTTTTGTTTCTGTCACGTATGGTACAGAGTCACTCGCGTGAGTATGAAGTGTGGGGGCTATGTGAAATTAAGGGTGGAGGACACAGAGTGCCCCCTGCAGGTCTGCCAATTGAGCAGGTCCTCGGAGAGTACTCACTTTCGTTCCTTCGTAGAGATATAGCTTAATTCGTTTCCACCAGAGCCCGGGATAGCTTCTGAGATCGGAGGCACGTGCCTCCGATCTAATTCCTAACTTTCCCGAATATAAACCGCCAACCTTATCATACGAAACCCATCCAAATGGTCTCAAGTTCGGATACTTACAGGCCTTTCGAGGCCGTATCTTAACACTAGCCCACCCTGATGAGTCGCATATGCAGAAATATGGGAGATTCGGGGAAACTCCGGTTCTACGAACTAGACCATGAGTCGAAGATGCGGCTCCTCAAAACCCACTCCCACACCTCTAACCGTCTGGCTATGGAGCCAGGAACATGCGAAGAAAAGCAGTAGAAAGAAAAGCAGACCCTACAGCAAGGCAATAGTCACCCATCAAAAACCTGCCGTATGCCGCCGGTGTGGCGGGGGGGGCAGAAAAGGCTCTAGAACCTGCCGCATGCCGCCGGTGTGGCGGGGGGGGCAGGAAAAGCTCTACGGTAAACCAACCACAGAAAAGGTACTATGGCGAGGCGAGCCCTCGTCGACATGGAGAGGAACACAGGCGCTAACACAAGGGAAAAGTCATGCGAAAAACCTCCCGCGGGCCATCGGCAAGGCGGGGGCTTAGACGAGGAAACATTTTTTTTTTTTTCTGTCCTGCCGTCGACGCCACATGTGAAATTAAAGGTGGAGGACACAGAGTGCCCCCTGCAGGTCTGCCAATTGAGCAGGTCCTCGGAGAGTACTCACTTTCGTTCCTTCGTAGAGATATAGCTTTATTCGTTTCCACCAGAGCCCGGGATAGCTTCTGAGATCGGAGGCACGTGCCTCCGATCTAATTCCTAACTTCCCCGAATATAAACCGCCAACCTTATCATACGAAACCCATCCAAATGGTCTCAAGTTCGGATACTTACAGGCCTTTCGGGGCCGTATCTTAACAGCTACCCCCTACCAATCGATACCGACTCGAACCCGTGCAAGCAGCAGCTAGACAAGAGTTGGAAGCGGTTTGGGGAAAACAGACCGTCCCGCCCGCCCGTCATTGTGCGCGAGACACGCCGACAGCGCGACATCAGTTTTATTTTCGTAGTGTTTATTTTGCCGGGGGATAACTACTCTCTGCGACGAGGTGCCGCGTTGATTTACCATCGAGTCAACGCGGGGGCAGCAGCCCTGGGTCAGAGTCTCCGGCTGATCGCTGCTGCAGAGGGGCCTCGTCGATGTCGCAACCTATAGACGAGTTAAAGCGTCGGCGAAATGTTACAGCAGACGCGTGCTACGATAGAGGTATTTTGGCGAAAATTGTTTCTGAAGGACGGAGCTCCTTAACCCAAAATCGTCGGAAATTGTACAAAGGTATACCTTTTTTTGGCGAAAGCGGTTTTTGAATGACGGGGCTCCTAAACCCAAAATCGTCGGAAATTGTATTAAGGTATACCTTTTTTTGGCGAAATTTTTTTCTGAATGACGGGGCTCCTGAACCCAAAATCGTCGGAAATTGTATTAAGGTAAACCTTTCTTTTGGCGATAATGTTTTCTGAACGACGGGGCTCCTTAACCAGAAATCGTCGGAAAATACGCCACGTTTATTTTTGCATGGTTCTCGTTCCATACCGAGGCCATGGGATGTTTTCGTCCGGTAGCATGTTATATTTTTCTCCAAATAAATCGGTTTCTGGGAGAGTGTCTTAAGCTCCCAAATCGAGGGGTAGTATTAAAAAAAAAAGTGGTGTGCGCCTCTATCTATAGTAGAACGCATCAGCAGCGAAAATTGGCGGAACTCTCCCCTACCACAGTCTTGCTCGAAATGGATGAGTTAAGTCCCCTTTAAGATGTATTTAGAGGGCAAAATTGAGAGCGAAACAAATAAGCTGAGACAGTCTGACGCGCTTACAGCAAGCATCGACCAGTCGAAGCAACGCGGGGGTAGGGGGGAGCTTTCAACGACGCGTGCTACGACAGAGGTGTAGATCGCGTTTACTCAGGGGCTAAAGACCCTTCCCAAAAATCGATTTGGGGAGAAAAAAAAAACTGCTACAAGTACCAGACCCCCCCGGATAATACTGCTGTGACCGGATGAAAAATCCCATGGCTTTACATTGATTGGCTTAGGTACTCAACGAGAATCATGCAAAATAAACGTGGCGTATTTTCCGACACCCCGTCATTCAGAAAACGTGTTTTCGCAAAAAAACGGTATACCTTGATACCTCTATCATAGCACGACGTACGTGTTGTGCCTTGGATATGAACATCGCGATGGTACACACATGTTTCTTTTTTTATATTTTCGAAATTGTTTGAGTCGCTTACGGATATACTATCGTGACGTATGAAGAGTGGTTTTATACATTATACAAATTGAAATGCTACAAAAGACTGAAAAAGTCACTAAATTGTGAGACGTTTCGGAACTAGTAGATAAAAACGACAAAGGCAAGCAACCCAAAAGGGGGGCGGGGGGCAACCCGATGCCAACCCCCCCCTCCCCCCCCCCTTTTTACCCCCTTTGTTCCCCCCTCCCCCTTGGTCCCCTCCTCCCCCTTTCTCGTTTTCCCCTCCCGATCCAATAAACAGAAATATGCCACATGCATCCACATACACCAGAGTATAATGCTGCGACCTTGTATACCCTCACCACAAACTCACTTACCCCCCCCCCCACCTTTGGTTAAAAAGATGTTATCGAACTTCACACTGCTACGAAAGTCTAATGTATCCGTCCAATTGGTATTAAATTCGGAACCAGTAGATAGACAAGAGACAAAGCACCGGATTTCCCCCCCCCCCCCCGCGCGCCTTCCTCCCTTCCTAGTCGGCTAAACGTGACTATGCCACAGCTTTAAACTCCTTTTCTCCCCACCACTACCCCACCGCTCCCCTCCCTGGCCGCAAAGAAACATGCCACAGGTTTAAACACATGAAAAGTATCATATAACACTGCAATATCTGTCGTGTTAAACCTCCCACTACTTCGCCCACACCCAAAGTATTCAATAAGCAGGCTAATCACACATACAAAACCTTCTTGTAAACTTTCATTTCAAGGCTTCAACCCTAGCCTCGCGAAGTATTTCTATTCAACCCACACAGTGTAGCAAAATAATGAATACGCCCATAGTCAAACTATGAACAGTAACGGTATTATAAGTGTATTATGATACCACTACAACCCATAGTTGTCAAGGTTGGTTGTTGCATGTTTACCTCCAGGGATAAATATGCGTTTAACCATACTTGACAAAAGCCGCGAGGGGGGACGCTGAAATTCCCAAACGTTCCTCGCAACTTCGTTTTTAGCCCCCCGAAGCAGTATTCACGGCGTACATCAATACGTTTTGCGGATATGCACAACAGGCCACCCCCCCCAACCACTGTAAACTAATATGTATTTGAAAACACCACTCTGAAACAACACGATACAAAGTTTAGAACATCACCCAAAACATACACGTATACCAATAAACACGCGGACATGAATAATATGTATTTGAAAACACCATTCTGAAACAACACGATAACGAAGTCTAGAACATCAACCCAAACATACACGTGTAGCAACATCCACACGGACACAAATAATATGTATTTGAGAACACCATTCTGAAACGGCATGATAACAAAGTCTAGAACATCACCAAAAACATACACGTATAGCAATAACCACGCAAACACAAAATAATACGTGTTCAAAAACATCACTCTGAAACAACATGACAATGAAGCCTGGAACATCAGCCAAAACACATACGTGTAGCAACATCCACGCGGACACAAATAATATGTATTTGAAAACACCATTCTGAAACAACACGATAACGAAGTCTGGAACATCAACCAAAATATACACGTGTAGCAACATCCACGCAGACACAAATAGTATGTATTCGAAAACACCATTCTAAAACGACACGATAACGAAGTCTAGAACATCAACCAAAACATACACGTGTAGCAACAACCACGCGGACACAAAATAATATGTATTCGAAAACACCACTCTGAAACAACACGATAACGAAGTCTAGAACATCAACCAAGAATGCCCACACACTAAAACCACATACACGTCTACATACGAATCCCAGTCAAAAGATGGAACCCATGCACCCTGCATTCCAAACTGAGGTCCCTACGACTCAGAAACATCGCATAGTCTACTATAGTCTCTACACACACCTAAAATACGTCAACACTGCTCGTTGCCATATGACAGGTTCATCAAGAACGCAAGAACAAACATAACAAGAGACGGGGTAATCGTAGCAGCGCCCATCATTATAGCATTCGCCCACCACATCACCTTCTTTGCAATTGGTTTTGGGCATTATTAGCGAACTGGGTCCAACGCATGCCCGTAGTGTCTTAGGTGGTGTGAGGAGCAGTAATAAAAATGAATTGCGCTGCTCGATAACCTGTTCCTGGCCGTCGGTATACTGAACAATCTTCGGGCCGCGTCTCTTCTGTATCAGGTGTGTGAGGAATTTTATTTGTCGTTCTCAAGCAAGCGGTTGCGTTGACACATACTACCTGGCTTGATGTAAAGGAAAGGAACACCACTTAGCGATCATCTACTCACGCTAGGGCATGTTTTCATGAGCACCACTAACAAGAGCACCAGACATGGACGCGACATCTACAGGACCACAACACCTTCGACGACCGCGAGGAGAAAACAGGGCGTATAATCGTACACTAGATAATAACAATGTGAAAAAGAAGTACAGACAGATATGTCAACACTGCGGTAGACCACACTAATATCAACCTATTACGCAGGGTATTTCGTGCCTACCTGCCGTCTGCATGATCACCTGATAACCTCTACCAGACGCAGTAGCATATATATGCCTAACAAAGTAAAGTCAACCTCGCGTTCAATAGTGGTGACATTGCATGCCCACGTGTGGTTCTACGGTAGCCCCCCCAACTTTTCTTTAACGAAATCGCCGGTTTTGAAATCAGCTCCAGGCCGTATCTCATGAAATACGGTGCCCCTTGCCACCCTAACGTCATCGTTCGATAGTCCTCCGCAGACAAAATAATATTTGCAGTTACTCTTTTCATAGCATCCTTCCTCGTGTCGAGCAGCCATGAAACGTTCGTTAAAGAAAACCGCTGGTTTTGGGGGGGGCTATCGTAGAATCAGTCCCACGTCACCTCCCTTGGTGTATTTTCAAGATGTATCTCTGTCTAAGAGTTGGCGACCTCAGAGCCCCACATCGGCACGGTAAAAGTCATACGCGTAAAATCGTATATGTGAGACAATAAAAATGTGAAAAGGAGGTACAGACAGATATGTTAAAATTGTGGTAAACCGCACTACCAACTTATTACGTGAGGTATTCCGTACATACCGTCTGCATGATCGCCTCTCAACCTATGCCAAGCGAAGTTTGACTAACGAAGTAACGTAATTGAGCGCGTGTACACTAAGCGTTCCTTTTGAAACAATAACGAGTCGCATTTCTTCCTTTCGTTCTCAATGGCGGTGACATTGCATGACCACATCACCTCGCCTGTTGTATTTGGCAATATGTATCTCTTTCTTATAATTAGCGATGTCAGAAAAAAAAAGGTATCTACATGATTGTACCTTCGATTGAAATAATCTATCTTTCGATCCATGTACAATAACAAATTATGAAGCTTTTAACACGTTGTTTACTACACCTAAGAACTGGGTTGCATACTACATGTAATATCAAACCTTCTAGAATAATAAACATTACCAGGCGGGTGATATAAAGGGATGTCTTCTTGGTACAACCGTCAGATTCGTCCCCTTCAAGGATTTGTAGTTTCCGCGCACATATTGAAATGCTCGCCCCCCCCCCCCCCCGATCCCCCTTGTTCAAACGCCCCACCTGAAATCAAATTCTACTAGAGTAGTAAACACTACCAGCCGGCTGATATCATCTCATTATCCATGTAGCCATCCATGCCGTAGCTCCACCTCATCTCCGCCCCCCCCTCGCCCCCCCCCCTTTTTGTTCCCCGCCCAGTTCGTTCAAACGCCCCACTTACAATCGAAGTCGGCCGGAGTAATAAACACTTCTAAGCAATTGATATCACGTCATTATCTTTCTAGCCATCCATGACGTAGTTTTCATTCATCCCCCCGCCCCCCCCTCCTTCCCCACACCCCGCACGATCGCCTAGGCCCTGCACCGCGCGTATAGCAAGCCCCTACATATATGATTAATACGCGCGATCGGAGGATCACACACAATGTTGCGAAGATCAGTGCCGACCAAATCCTTGATCTCATAGCTGGAGTGTATTTTAATATTATGTGTGACCTAAACCTCTTGAAAACCCTTGTTTTTTTTTTCCCGCCCTCTCTTGCTCAAACGCCCCACCTACTATCGAAATCCGCCAAAGTAATAAACACTTCCACGCCCTGGATATCGTCTCATTATCATTTTAGAGCCGTCCATGCCGCTGCTGCAATTCCCACCCCCCCCTGCCCCCAACGCCCCCTCCTTCCCCACCACCCGCACCATCGGCTAGGCCTAGCACCACGCGTATAGCAAACCCCTACATCTATGCGACCTAAAGCCGCCCCCCCCCGCCCCCCGCCCCCTCCGCCACATCCCCCCCCCCTCCCCAACAAGAAGGATTTAGAGTTTCCACGCACAAATTGACCTGCCCCACCCGTCCCCTCCCCGCCCTCCCCCCCTCCCGCCCCCCTTTTGATCAAACCCAGGCCCCCACGTCCTTAAAAACTCCACCCTCCCCTCACCGGTTATTCGACTTACAGGATTCACTTGATAAACTGATGCATTTCCTTCCACAGCTGTCAGATTTTGTCCCCCTCAGAAACGGGTTTAATAGTTTCGGCGCACAGATTGCCTAACATCACCCTGTTGACCCAGATAGCTACACTGTAGTTGCAAGGGGAGTCGCCGACCTATATCCTTAACGAGGACACACAACCCGTAATACGCGCGATTCGGAGTATCACACACAGCTTGCAAAGAAAGATGAGTTTTCGACACAATCTTCGATCTCACAGCTGGAGTGTGTTTTCACTTTTACAATGTATATTTCGTGTCGAGTCCAAACTGCAGTAGAAATACAAAAAAATACGATGCGCGCGACGTGATGATACCATTATTTATTCGTATAGTACTGCCGCTGCGCGCTGACGGGCACGACGACGGACAGCATCGCACCTACACTCTGCCATGCCCTTCGTCGGTATATTACCCGGGGTGCCAAAAGAAAGGGTTATAATTTGCCTTGATTGACCAAAAGCTTATATATATATATTCGAAGATTTAGTATGAAGCACTCTCGACTGTACATCCCTTGACAGCGCGGGCTTTCCCTATACCTGGATGGCATGTCTCGTGACGCCTTTTTGCTTGTTTTCAAGTATAACGCATGCAACTAATTGTCAATGAATTAGCAGCGTGTCACGAAATTGTTACCTACAAATCATGTGTATGTGCTGTATGCGCGTGGCAATCATACTAAATTGGAACTATATAAATCTATATCTTATAATTCTTATTTTCTTTTATCCTCCGGCAGGTGGGCAAAAATAAAACGTAAGGTCACCCCACTTCCACATATTTTCCCACACGTCGTAATAGTTAAAAAAAGTACCTGGTGGTATAATACGTATACGTGATACGTGACGACACGGTGTAGTAGTAGTTCCTCTATAGTGCCGGTCGGGTAGTGCCGGTCGGGTAGTGCCGGTTGTCCGCTGCAGTGCCTACGAAATCGCCTTGTACAGATGGATCGAGGTAACAGCGAGTAGTGTGTGTTACGGCATTCCCCTGGGATCGTAACAAAGCGTAAGATATGGGATACGGCCGGATATAAAAGGGTTTCATATGCCTTTGAAGGCATGTGCGTATAGGAAAAAGGGGATGAATTTTTTGCTCGGTATTCCCCTGGGATCGTAACAAGGCGTAAGATATGGGATACGGCCGGATATAAAAGGGTTTCACATGTCTTTGAAGGCATGTGCGTATAGGAAAAAGGGGATGATGTTTTTGGTCGGTATTCCCCTGGGAGCGTAACAAGGCGTAAGATATGGGATACGGCTGGATATGAAAGGGTTGCACATGCCTTTGAAGGCATGTGCGTATAGAAAAAAGGGGATAATGTTTTTGCTCGGCATTCCCCTGCGATCGTAACAAGGCGTAAGATATGGGATACGGCCGGATGTAAAAGGGTTTCATATGCCTTCGAAGGCATGTGCGTATAGGAAAAAGGGATGATGTTTTTGCGGTATTCCCCTGGGAGCGTAACGAGGCGTAAGATATGGGATACGGCTGGATATAAAAGGGTTGCACATGCCTTTAAAGGCAGGTGCGTACAGGAAAAAGGGGATGATGTTTTTGCCTCACGGATTTGCACGCTGTTCAGTTCGTCCGTGGCGTGGGCGGAACTAATACAAGAGCTTATCCTAGTACAAGTGAGTTACCAACGTGGAACCTGCCTATTAAATAGTAGATGCACCTGCAAAGGGTGGCCTACGTCTGTAACAGACCCTTAATCCTATTATACATGGCGTCGACGCGGTTATCTGTCCGTATGCGGAGTTGTAGTGCCGGTTTTCCGCTACAATGCCGGTATTTCCGGCTGGCACATACCGGCCCAATAGAGGGACCACCAATAATGTATACCTGGCAAATACGAAAAATTGTTATTCCATACATGTTTTCCGACATTATTTCGCGCTGTGATGGTGCTACTCTGTCTACCGGTGTGTATCATATACCTTTTTGACATCGATTATCGAAAATGTTGAAAATCGAAAATCGATATTTGTTATCATATTATACCGTAAATATGTGCATTGCTTGGTGGGTATCTGGACCGGACGATCCAACGAACGGTATCTCTAGAGCACTACATGCGATTGATGTCATTTCGGATTGCATGCAATGGGGCAACAAGCAGCAAGCAGTGTGAACGCATCGATTAGTTGCCCATTCATTGTCGGTGCCTGGTATGTATGCGATATAATAGTATCGTGTTTGTTTTATGATACCACAAGCATAAATCTGTGCGGGGAGTTGCAAACAAGCAAAGCCACAGCGAGCGTTAAGATCACTGCCGACACGAATCTGTACGCTATTATTTACTGATACATCATCTTCGTCATGTTTGTCTACCGTCGGAGCAAAATGTGTGCGGCGTGAGTGAGTCGAGTGTTACATACACACAAAAAAAAACACACACACACACAGAATCGGAAGACGGCTACAAAAAAACACGTTGTCCCTGATGACAGGTATAATACCTCCAAACAGGAAATTGGAACACTGATTGATATCATGCTATTATAATATTGCCGATGATGCAGTCCATGGTGCGTCACACCAGGTACATACAATCGGCATCGCAGCGGGGCGGAAGGAGCGGAGGAGGGGGGGAGGGGGGGGCTTACACATGCAGCGCTGCGATGCACCCGCATTTATTTCGTGCAAACACGACCTGGTCAAGCCCACGGCTATACAGCAGGGGGGGGTACTCCATTGTTAAGATACGGCCTCGAAAGGCCCGTGGTTATCTGATTTGAGATAATTTGGATGGGTTTCGTATGATAAGGTTGGCGTTTTATGTTCGGGATAGCAGCCAGGAAAAAGATCGGAGGCGTGCCGTGCCTCTGATCTCAGAAGTCATCCAGGGCTCTGACGGGAAACGAATAAAGCCACGTCTCTGCGAAGGCTCTGAAAAAGTGAGTACTCTCCGAGGACCTGTTCAATTGGCAGACCTGCAGGGGACACTCTTTGTCCCCGCCCAATACTTCTACAGTATACTCTGTGGGTTTAACCCCTTTAGAGCCCCCGAACCCCTCCCTATACTAAATCCAAGTAATTTTGTCCCCAAAAACGGGTTTCCAGTTGTAAAGGGGTTAAGACGCTCGCCCCGGAGTGGCTCTGGTACCACAATTTTGAAAAAAAAAATGAACGACGATGACGGGCGATTTGTTTGTGGCGATGGAGCCATACCCATTCCATGGCGGGTGCCTATGACAAACAAAACGCAAAGCAAGACATATTAATAAGACAGCGCGCAAGAATAGGAAGGGCTCACTCGCGCGAGAGACTCCGACCCACAGCGAAACGAGGTCCCCAAAAACGACCCCCCTCACCGTAGCCGCGATAGAGGCGCACCAACCATTGTCTTTTCTGAGGTTCGTCAGTTTGGGAGCTTAAGACACTCCCCCAAAAACTGATTTTGGGAGAAAAAGAAAAATCCCATGGTCTAATATAATAGGTACACAACGAGAACCACGCAAAAAAGAAGAAAAAAAACGGAAAAGCGGTCGACTCTTTTTTTTCCGACGATTTTGGGTTTAGGAAACCATTTTCGCTAAAAAAAGGTATACCTTATTGCCTCTATCGAGAGCCATCCCGCGGTAGAGGGCGTTGCATTTTTTTGAGTTTTTTTTTTTTTGTCTTTTTTCTGAGTTGCTACATACAGTGAGAAATTTACACCGGTTTAATTTCTTTTTTCAACGAGGAAGACTTGTGGTGAGCTAAAGCTGCTTTATTTTTCCCCATCCGCCCGAGGATTAGAAAAAGAAGAAACAAAAAAAAAAATCAACTAGTACAACAACGTTCGACGCGAGTCCACGAGTCGTTCTATGCTGTAGCCGCCCCCAACTTTTTCTTTTAACGAAATCGCCGGTTTTTGAAACGCCCCGGCTCCCGGCCGTATCTCCTGAGAAAACGGTGACCCATTGCCCCCCCCCCCCCCCCCCGCGCCGACGTCATCGTTCAACCGTCCTTTGCAAACAAGGAAATATGTGAAGGTTTGTGTATTTTTTCGCAGCATCCTTCCTCGTGTCGAGCAGCCATGATGAAACGTTCGTTCAAGAAAATCGCTGGTATTTCGGGGAGGCGGCTATCGTAGAATCAGTCCGACGAGGGAAGAAAACGCTTGGGAGTTCTTCTTCTCGCGATTAAAAATGAAGGCGTTATTATACCGTGGTGGGAAGGGGAGAGGAGGCCCGCTAGGCGACCCGGCCGGATCTGAGTTACACTACTGGTGAGGGAGGGCGAGAGTAGTGCGAGGACAAAAAATGGGATGGGAAGAAAAAAAAAAAAAATGTTTTCAAGACCAGGGCATAGAAGCTTGGTCGGCTTGCGCGAGCGAATGCCCTCGAAGAAGTCATGTTTCGGGTGCGAGATACTTTTTTTTTCTTTTCTTGAGCTGGCTCCTCATGACAGGAGAGCTCAGAAAATTCTTAGAATTTGCTGCACCCCTGGCTCTCGGCCAGGTCCAACCATGGCCCTAACCCTAACTGCATTCCTTGGGGGAGCTAGATATCGGCAGGAGTGGTCGCGGGCTATTCCGCCGCCTATTTCGGTGGTGGCGTATAAAAAAAAGGCCGGCCGAAAGCCTAGCCTTGACCGATCAGGCCGTTGTGCCGCGCGAAAAGAAAGCGGATGCGGTGAATTTATAGGCTCCGGGAGCGGGAGGGGGGAGGGGGGGGGGGGGGAGCTAAGGAGTTTGACAAGAGGAGGGCAAGAGCGCACCAGGGTTACCGGGCACCCCACTTCAATACAATGAAGGCCTCGATCTGTTGTGCGTACGTCTGATGTTACTCCTCTTGCTTTTATTTTGTTCCGAGTATGATTAATATGTACCTGGTATGGCATAGTCTGGGTTGAGCAATTGGTTGAGCTTTGACTACTTCACTACAGCCCTGCAGGTAAACATCTCACAACGTTAGCGTTCGTTTTGTCACGAAGGTTATGCTTGGGGGCGTGCGGCGGAGCGCTGGCGCACCTTTCTCGCGAGAATTCCGCTTAGCGCACCATGTGCCAGAGTAAATGTGCGGCTTGCCGCATCCCCGTATATTTGCGCTGTGCCGTTTTCCACCGCAAACGAAAGTGACTGTGCGGGCGCCCCCTTTCGCCGTGGGCAAGAAAAAAGAAATGGGTCTGTTTTTTCGCCGCAGGCGAACTTTGTTTGGAGTCATTTCGCCATTTTGGGATGTGTTTTTTAAGAGTCCGTTTCGCCGCAGTCTCGAGAATTCTTTTCTGGGTCCGTTTCGCCATCGGCTAAATTTTGTTTACTATGTTGTTTTCCGACACGGGCACCTTTTAAAGTTTTGAACTGCATAAAATGCAACGCCCCCTTATTCGCGCAGGACCAGGCCATGGTATTTTTTTCATCAGGTAGCAGTTTCTTTTTTCGTCTCCAAATCAGTTTTTGGGACGGGTCTTAAGCTCCCAAAATCGAAGAACCTTGAGGAAAAAAATATAACCTCTATCGTAACGATAGAGGTATTAAGGTATACCTTTTTTTGGCGAAAATGTTTTCTGAACGACGGGGCTCCTTAACCCAAAATCGTCGGAAAAAAAAAAGCGTTTTCTTTTTTTTCATGATTCTCGTTGTGCACTGCACCTACATAGGTCATCATGGGACTTTTTTTCATCCGTTTTTTATATTAATAGCAGTTTTTATTTTTCTCTACATCAGCTTTTTGGGAGAGGTCTTAAGCTCCCAAGTCGAGGAACCTTGAAACAAAAAAAAACAACCTCTATCGCAACGCATCCTAACATTTTTTTTACAACATACATGCACCAAGCCGCTGGTCGCCCCGGCAGCGTATGAATCCTAAAAAAAAACGGGTTTTTTTACGGATTCCGTGCACAGATAAATCGACATCATCACCCTGTTGAGACCCTGATACAAGCTACATCTAAGGGGAGCCGCCGACCCGCAGGCCGGTCGCCCCGGTGGCGTATCAGGTTATCCTCGAGGCCTGGTATAGGTCAGTTTCGTGAGTTCGAGTTCCCCCGAGTGCATACTCGTATAAATTCGTGGGGACTTTTTCTTGTGCACAGATTGACTAGCGGAAAGCGCGAGAGCGTGAGTTAGCAACACTCGATGAAACATCGACGAGCAGTGGGATTGCTGAACCCTATGCGCGATAATATGAAATTGAAGGCAAGAACGGGGGGGGAGAAGGGACGACACCTGTGACCACGGCTTGTCCAGAAGCTGAAACGTAGAAGTGTGAAAAAAAAAAGTTAATGAGGACACACCTCCAGCAACACGCGTGATCGGGGTGGTATCACGGGCAAAACAAAAATGACGCACCGGTACCGACCGCAGCGTAGCATGCGTCCCAGGGTTTCCACGGGCTTTTCAGGGCTTTCGAAATTTCTGACCGCGGGTGAGCTCCCCCATGCGAGGATGCACCGGTGACGCGTGCTACGATAGAGGTATTAAGGTATACCTTTTTTTGGCGAAATCACTTTCTGAATGACGACCCAAAATCGTCGGAAAATTCGGCCATTTTGTTTTTTGGCGTGATTCTCGTTGTGTGTGTGCCTAAGCCATGCTTATTTATTTTATTTTTTTTCCGTCCGGTGGCAGTTTTTTTTTTTTTTCATCAAAATCAGTTTTTTTGGGAGAGGTCTTGAGCTCCCGATCCGAGCAGTAGTGTTGGAAGCAAAGTGGTGCACCTCTATCATAACACGCGTCCGTTTTTTTTGTTTTCAATCCTTTTACGAGCACTTTTGCTTTAGGACTATTATAATAAAATTCGAAGTATAGCGCACACACAGGACTGTTGGTCTATTTTATTGCGCGAGCGATGTCTTTCGAAATCATGTTTCGGGGGGTGATATGTTCAGATCCTCGCGTTAAGAGCTCAGGAACTTTCTGCCGCACCCCAAAGCTAGCGTGGGATGGCTCCGGAAGAGCAGTGAAACGAGCGCTGTAGTAAAGCACGAGCGATAGCATGGCGATAAAATTTCACCACTGCTGCACCACGCCCTTCCGAGCCGGTTCCACGTTCGACCGCACACTTCTTGTTTTTGGAAGTCGATTATTCTTGGGTTGCCCGAAGAGAGTTCAAGGAAGAAAGCCGTCAGAGCACCCGGCGAAAAATTACTCCCGAGGGGCACGGCTATACAACAACGTCCTCATACCAACGTCCTCACAAATCGGTGCGAACAAAAAATACACCCCCACTCTAGAAGGGCACCCACCGCGCAGAAGGCGACTGGATGGCGGCCTGAGTTTGTGCTCTAAGAGCCACGCTAGTAATAGGACTAATAGTATGGTAGGGGTGCAAGTATTTGTCTCGAAGGCTTGTAGCTCGCTTGAGGAGCCCGATGAAGAAACGCGTGGCGTACTACTGTAATGGTTGGCATGTCACATTACGAAAAAGAGAAATACTGGAAAACACAAACGGGATATTACCCCCTCGCTCATCCCCCCCCCCCTATCGTGCTCCGCGGTTGCCGTGCAAACTCCCAAGGTTGATCTTCGGATAAACCCCTAACCCCAGCATTCCATCCCCGCCCGAGCTATGGTACTTCGTTTAGCCGTAGTCGTCAGTAAGCTCCGATCGTTTTTTTTTCACCTCCGGAAGTCTGTGAGAGGTTAGCAGCGTGCCGGCCAAGCCGGCGGGGGACGGGGAAGACGTTTATTTGTTTTTGTTTGTGGCTTAGGTACCCACCAAGTAGGTGCGGCGTACGCTATTTATATATGCATACGCGTGGGCACTGCTCGGCAGTGCGGGGGCGATATTCTCGAAAAGCCTATGCCTCCTGCCTGTCCCACCCCACCCCACCCCACGCCACCCCACTCCATGCCACCCCACTCCACCCCACCCCACCCCGCCCCGCCGCCCCGCCCCGCCCCGCCCCGCCCCGCCCCGCCCCGCCCCGCCCCGCCCCGCCCCGCCCCGCCCCGCCTCGCCCCGCCCCGCCCCGCCCCGCCCCGCCCCGCCCCGCCCCGCCCCGCCCCGCCCCGCCCAGCCCCGCCCCGCCCCGCCCCGCCCAGCCCCGCCCCGCCCCGCCCCGCCACGCCACGCCACGCCACGCCACGCCACGCCACGCCACGCCACGCCACGCCACGCCTCGCCACGCCTCGCCGCGCCTCGCCCCGCCCCGCCCCACCCCCATCCCATCCTTTCCAACCGATAAACACGTCGTTGATTTATTGAAAACACAAACAGGCGGGGGACTTCCAGTTCGCCGCCGACTTGAGCTGCTCGGCCTGTTCTCTACTGAACGGCATGCTGGAGCCCAATCCGAGCAAGCGCTACACGATTGCCCAGGTTCGATCTCACCCGTGGTTTGCGGGACCGATGCGCCGCAGTCGGACGGGGATTGGGGCTAAAAAGGGAGGCTACCGGAGTCCCCTGACTGGCTGCGGGACGGCTGCGGCGGCTGCGGCGGTGGTGGTTTTTGGGAAGGGGGGGTGGGGGGGGGATGTTTCATTCACCCTGGCAACGAGTCGCGCTCTTCTTTTTCGGAGGATGACGGGTTTGTGTGCGGATCGTCTGTGTGCGAGTACGCCAACGGGGAATCGACGCCTTCTGTGGCGGTGGAAGCGGTGGTGGTCGCCGTCGGGAGGCGAGGGAGATCGGAGAAGGAATGCTTGTTATTTCCTCACCTCTCGCGGTCCCTTCCCCCCTCGTATTATGAAACTCCCAGTGGCGAGACGGCCGATTTAGTTCCACACCTCGGCCACACCACGATCTAAATCATACGGATCACACAGATCATACAGATCAAATAGATCATATAGATCGTATAGATCGTATAGATCGTATATACCATATAGATCATATAGACCAGATAGATCATGTAGATCATGTAGATCATATAGATCATATAGATCATGTAGATCATATAGATCATATAGATCATATAGATCATATAGATCATCTGCCGTAGATCCTGTATCTGCCGATAATGCTGCGAAGAACTTGTATTCCGATAATACAGATCTAAAACTGGAAAAAATGCAAGGTAATGCAGATGGTACGTACGGCTCCCACTAGAAAACATAAGCCATTAAAAGACCATGCAGATCTTCCCCGAATGATCTAGATCATCAAGTGGGGATAGATCATCTCATCTGTCCGACGGGCGAAAAGTTTCCACCGCGAAGGCGTACCAAGTGTGCGGCACCGTTCGTCCACGAGCACTTACCGGAGAGGCGGATCCTCTCTTAGCGTGTCCCTATCGAGGGCAGGCAAGAGTGTTGGTGCGTGCGCGCCTCGAAAGTAGCGGCTGCTGACCCGTAGCCCGCGTTTTTTGGTTCGCCATCTGACAATAACATGTACCAGGTACGGCGTAAAATCTACCAAGTCCAGCACTCATAAACAGGTGCATACAGAAAGAAGAAAAGCCACGCAATTCGGTGATTGATTTCGTGCCTGGGCGGGTTTCCTCTTCCTGCCGGCTAATGAATGATGAGGTTTGACCTGTGTGATGAGGTTTGACCTGTGTGATGAGGTTTGACCTGTGTGATGAGGTTTGACCTGTGTGATGGGGTTTGACCTGTGTGATGAGGTTTGACCTGTGTGATGAGGTTTGACCTGTGTGATGAGGTTTGACCTGTGTGATGAGGTTTGACCTGTGTGATGAGGTTTGACCTGTGTGATGAGGTTTGACCTGTGTGATGAGGTTTGACCTGTGTGATGAGGTTTGACCTGTGTGATGAGGTTTGACCTGTGTGATGAGGTTTGACCTGTGTGATGAGGTTTGACCTGTGTGATGAGGTTTGACCTGTGTGATGAGGTTTGACCTGTGTGATGAGGTTTGACCTGTGTGATGAGGTGTGACCTGTGTGATGAGGTCTGACCTGTGTGATGAGGTCTGACCTGTGTGATGAGGTTTGACCTGTGTGATGAGGTTTGACCTGTGTGATGAGGTTTGACCTGTGTGATGAGGTTTGACCTGTGTGATGAGGTTTGACCTGTGTGATGAGGTTTGACCTGTGTGATGAGGTTTGACCTGTGTGATGAGTGTGACCTGTGTGATGAGGTTTGACCTGTGTGATGAGGTTTGACCTGTGTGATGAGGTTTTGACCTGTGTGATGAGGTTTGACCTGTGTGATGAGGTTTGACCTGTGTGATGAGGTTTGACCTGTGTGATGAGGTTTGACCTGTGTGATGAGGTTTGACCTGTGTGATGAGGGTTTGACCTGTGTGATGAGGTTTGACCTGTGTGATGAGGTTTGACCTGTGTGATGAGGTTTGACCTGTGTGATGAGGTTTGACCTGTGTGATGAGGTTTGACCTGTGTGATGAGGTTTGACCTGTGTGATGAGGTTTGACCTGTGTGATGAGGTTTGACCTGTGTGATGAGGTTTGACCTGTGTGATGAGGTTTGAACCTGTGTGATGAGGTTTGACCTGTGTGATGAGGTTACCTGTGTTACTGTTGCCTGTGTATGAGGTTGGACCTGTGTGATGAGGTTTGACCTGTGTGATGAGGTTGACCTGTGTGATGAGGTTTGACCTGTGTGATGAGTTTGACCTGTGTGATGAGGTTTAGACCTGTGTGATGAGTTTGACCTTGTGATGAGGTTTGACCTGTGTGATGAGGTTTGAACCTGTGTGATGAGGTTTGACCTGTGTGATGAGGTTTGACCTGTGTGATGAGGTTTGACCTGTGTGATGAGGTTTGACCTGTGTGATGAGGTTTGACCTGTGTGATGAGGTTTGACCTGTGTGATGAGGTTTGACCTGTGTGATGAGGTTTGACCTGTGTGATGAGGTTTGACCTGTGTGATGAGGTTTGACCTGTGTGATGAGGTTTGACCTGTGTGATGAGGTTTGACCTGTGTGATGAGGTTGACCTGTGTGATGAGGTTTGACCTGTGTGATGAGGTTTGACCTGTGTGATGAGGTTTGACCTGTGTGATGAGGTTTGACCTGTGTGATGAGGTTTGACCTGTGTGATGAGGTTTGACCTGTGTGATGAGGTTTGACCTGTGTGATGAGGTTTGACCTGTGTGATGAGGTTTGACCTGTGTGATGAGGTTTGACCTGTGTGATGAGGTTTGACCTGTTGTGATGAGGTTGACCTGTGTGATGAGGTTTGACCTGTGTGATGAGGTTTGACCTGTGTGATGAGGTTTGACCTGTGTGATGAGGTTTGACCTGTGTGATGAGGTTTGACCTTGTGATGAGGTTTGACCTGTGTGATGAGGTTTGACCTGTGTGATGAGGTTTGACCTGTGTGATGAGGTTTGACCTGTGTGATGAGGTTTGACCTGTGTGATGAGGTTTGACCTGTGTGATGAGGTTTGACCTGTGTGATGAGGTTTGACCTGTGTGATGAGGTTTGACCTGTGTGATGAGGTTTGACCTGTGTGATGAGGTTTGACCTGTGTGATGAGGTTTGACCTGTGTGATGAGGTTTGACCTGTGTGATGAGGTTTGACCTGTGTGATGAGGTTTGACCTGTGTGATGAGGTTTGACCTGTGTGATGAGGTTGACCTGTGTGATGAGGTTTGACCTGTGTGATGAGGTTTGACCTGTGTGATGAGGTTTGACCTGTGTGATGAGGTTTGACCTGTGTGATGAGGTTTGACCTGTGTGATGAGGTTTGACCTGTGTGATGAGGTTTGACCTGTGTGATGAGGTTTGACCTGTGTGATGAGGTTTGACCTGTGTGATGAGGTTTGACCTGTGTGATGAGGTTTGACCTGTGTGATGAGGTTTGACCTGTGTGATGAGGTTTGACCTGTGTGATGAGGTTTGACCTGTGTGATGAGGTTTGACCTGTGTGATGAGGTTTGACCTGTGTGATGAGGTTTGACCTGTGTGATGAGGTTTGACCTGTGTGATGAGGTTTGACCTGTGTGATGAGGTTTGACCTGTGTGATGAGGTTTGACCTGTGTGATGAGGTTTGACCTGTGTGATGAGGTTTGACCTGTGTGATGAGGTTTGACCTGTGTGATGAGGTTTGACCTGTGTGATGAGGTTTGACCTGTGTGATGAGGTTTGACCTGTGTGATGAGGTTTGACCTGTGTGATGAGGTTTGACCTGTGTGATGAGGTTTGACCTGTGTGATGAGGTTTGACCTGTGTGATGAGGTTTGACCTGTGTGATGAGGTTT
Source organism: Undaria pinnatifida (assembly GCA_012845835.1). Classification (NCBI taxonomy): domain Eukaryota; class Phaeophyceae; order Laminariales; family Alariaceae; genus Undaria; species Undaria pinnatifida. The sequence continues at coordinate 10,362,451 of JABAKD010000015.1, read as the reverse complement.
GACCTGTGTGATGAGGTTTGACCTGTGTGATGAGGTTTGACCTGTGTGATGAGGTTTGACCTGTGTGATGAGGTTTGACCTGTGTGATGAGGTTTGACCTGTGTGATGAGGTTTGACCTGTGTGATGAGGTTTGACCTGTGTGATGAGGTTTGACCTGTGTGATGAGGTTTGACCTGTGTGATGAGGTTTGACCTGTGTGATGAGGTTTGACCTGTGTGATGAGGTTTGACCTGTGTGATGAGGTTTGACCTGTGTGATGAGGTTGACCTGTGTGATGAGGTTTGACCTGTGTGATGAGGTTTGACCTGTGTGATGAGGTTTGACCTGTGTGATGAGGTTTGACCTGTGTGATGAGGTTTGACCTGTGTGATGAGGTTTGACCTGTGTGATGAGGTTTGACCTGTGTGATGAGGTTTGACCTGTGTGATGAGGTTTGACCTGTGTGATGAGGTTTGACCTGTGTGATGAGGTTTGACCTGTGTGATGAGGTTTGACCTGTGTGATGAGGTTTGACCTGTGTGATGAGGTTTGACCTGTGTGATGAGGTTTGACCTGTGTGATGAGGTTTGACCTGTGTGATGAGGTTTGACCTGTGTGATGAGGTTTGACCTGTGTGATGAGGTTTGACCTGTGTGATGAGGTTTGACCTGTGTGATGAGGTTTGACCTGTGTGATGAGGTTTGACCTGTGTGATGAGGTTTGACCTGTGTGATGAGGTTTGACCTGTGTGATGAGGTTTGACCTGTGATGAGGTTTGACCTGTGTGATGAGGTTTGACCTGTGTGATGAGGTTTGACCTGTGTGATGAGGTTTGACCTGTGTGATGAGGTGTGTGATGAGGTTTGACCTGTGTGATGAGGTTTGACCTGTGTGATGAGGTTTGACCTGTGTGATGAGGTTTGACCTGTGTGATGAGGTTTGACCTGTGTGATGAGGTTTGACCTGTGTGATGAGGTTTGACCTGTGTGATGAGGTTTGACCTGTGTGATGAGGTTTGACCTGTGTGATGAGGTTGACCTGTGTGATGAGGTTTGACCTGTGTGATGAGGTTTGACCTGTGTGATGAGGTTTGACCTGTGTGATGAGGTTTGACCTGTGTGATGAGGTTTGACCTGTGTGATGAGGTTTGACCTGTGTGATGAGGTTTGACCTGTGTGATGAGGTTTGACCTGTGTGATGAGGTTTGACCTGTGTGATGAGGTTTGACCTGTGTGATGAGGTTTGACCTGTGTGATGAGGTTTGACCTGTGTGATGAGGTTTGACCTGTGTGATGAGGTTTGACCTGTGTGATGAGGTTGACCTGTGTGATGAGGTTTGACCTGTGTGATGAGGTTTGACCTGTGTGATGAGGTTTGACCTGTGTGATGAGGTTTGACCTGTGTGATGAGGTTTGACCTGTGTGATGAGGTTTGACCTGTGTGATGAGGTTTGACCTGTGTGATGAGGTTTGACCTGTGTGATGAGGTTTGACCTGTGTGATGAGGTTTGACCTGTGTGATGAGGTTTGACCTGTGTGATGAGGTTTGACCTGTGTGATGAGGTTTGACCTGTGTGATGAGGTTTGACCTGTGTGATGAGGTTTGACCTGTGTGATGAGGTTTGACCTGTGTGATGAGGTTTGACCTGTGTGATGAGGTTGACCTGTGTGATGAGGTTTGACCTGTGTGATGAGGTTTGACCTGTGTGATGAGGTTTGACCTGTGTGATGAGGTTTGACCTGTGTGATGAGGTTTGACCTGTGTGATGAGGTTTGACCTGTGTGATGAGGTTTGACCTGTGTGATGAGGTTGACCTGTGTGATGAGGTTGACCTGTGTGATGAGGTTTGACCTGTGTGATGAGGTTTGACCTGTGTGATGAGGTTTGACCTGTGTGATGAGGTTTGACCTGTGTGATGAGGTTTGACCTGTGTGATGAGGTTTGACCTGTGTGATGAGGTTTGACCTGTGTGATGAGGTTTGACCTGTGTGATGAGGTTTGACCTGTGTGATGAGGTTTGACCTGTGTGATGAGGTTTGACCTGTGTGATGAGGTTTGACCTGTGTGATGAGGTTTGACCTGTGTGATGAGGTTGACCTGTGTGATGAGGTTTGACCTGTGTGATGAGGTTTGACCTGTGTGATGAGGTTTGACCTGTGTGATGAGGTTTGACCTGTTGATGAGGTTTGACCTGTGTGATGAGGTTTGACCTGTGTGATGAGGTTTGACCTGTGTGATGAGGTTTGACCTGTGTGATGAGGTTTGACCTGTGTGATGAGGTTTGACCTGTGTGATGAGGTTTGACCTGTGTGATGAGGTTTGACCTGTGATGAGGTTTGACCTGTGTGATGAGGTTTGACCTGTGTGATGAGGTTGACCTGTGTGATGAGGTTCGACCTGTGTGATGAGGTTTGACCTGTGTGATGAGGTTTGACCTGTGTGATGAGGTTTGACCTGTGTGATGAGGTTTGACCTGTGTGATGAGGTTTGACCTGTGTGATGAGGTTTGACCTGTGTGATGAGGTTTGACCTGTGTGATGAGGTTTGACCTGTGTGATGAGGTTTGACCTGTGTGATGAGGTTTGACCTGTGTGATGAGGTTTGACCTGTGTGATGAGGTTTGACCTGTGTGATGAGGTTTGAGCTGTGGGTATTTGGCGGAGTCCAATGAACTAAAACCGGTAATTGATTGCTGTTGTCGTATTTTTACTCTTTTTTATTAGTTGATTGCTCTTGTCGTATTTTTACCAAAAAAAAAAATTGCCGTCGCGGTTGTCTTCGCTTTAAGCTCCTTCGTCATCGCTTGTGATTGGCACCCACCCCGACTGATTCTACGATAAGATAGCCCCCCCCCAAAAAAACCCAACGATTTTCTTTAGTGAACGTTTCTTGGCTGCTCGACGCGAGGAAGGGTGCTACAAGATAAGTATCTTTATGCAGCATGTTGTTTGCAAAGGACGATCGATGACGTCGGGGTGGCAAAGGGGTACCACCGTTCTTCAGGAGGTACGACCGGGAGCTGGTTTTGAAACCGGCGATTTCGTTTGAAGAAAAGTTCGGGGGGGCTACCGTGGAACGACTCCGCCGCACATCGATTGTCGCATGGCAAGCATGATGTTGTCTATGCAAACAAGATGGCTCGGTTTCGTTTTAGGAGGGATTGTTCTTCCCGCCGACTGTTGATGAGTGTGATGAGACTTGAGCTGTAGACGTTGCCGGAGGGTCACTGTAATATTAATCGGTTGCTGCTGCCGTAGGGGTGGTCTCCGCTTTCTGTTTCTTCGCCATTTGTTTGTGATTGATGATTGACGCGTACGCTTCACACGCTTTCGCTAACCAAATCAGTTTTTTTTATGTCTGTCGTCCACCATGCGAGTCACAACTGATTTCCCTTGGGGCGAGTTCCCTCTTCCTGCCGGGTAATGAATGATGAGGTTTGAGCTGGTGGAGATTGTGAGAGGCCAAATAAGTAATACCGGTGAATGATTTATGTTGTCGTACGTTTACGCTTTTTATCATCGCAGTTGTCTTAGTTTTATGCTTATTTGTCACTGTTTGTGATTGACACCCACCCCGTACATTGATTAACGCATGGCCAAGATGTTATCTATTTATATACAAATAATGAGACTTGGTTGAGTCTTTTTACGAAAGATGATTATTTCCGCTGGCTTTGTGTGTTGAGGTTTGAGCTGCAGACTTCTCCGGAGGGTCGTTGCAACAATGATTGATTGCTGCTGTCGTGCAATGGCGGTTCTATCGTCGTCGTGGTCTTCGTTTTTTCTGTTTCTTCGTCATTTTTTGTGATTTAGTGATTGGCACTTACGCTGCACACGTTTTCTGGTTGCGCAAACTCAATGACAATCACACGAAGGGTTACCTCGTAATAAGTTTGCCATCCGCCGTATGGGTTACAATTGATTCCTGTTGGGACGGGTTTCCTTAAGGCTATGGAGTAACCTGCGCTTGGATTTGTTGCTTGCGAAGGCTCTAGGTTGACTCGGCCGGCTTGGATGCTGTGCTTGAAAAGACATTTGGCCGGATTGGGATGCTGTGGCTCGGCAAGACTCTAGGTTGATTGATTCGCTCAGCCAGCGCGCAAATCGCTGCCTTTTAGGAAGATTTACTCTCTCCTTTTCTACATTGCTTTTCCTCTTCCTGCCGGCTATGAGTGGTATGCTTTGAACTGGTGGGTATTTGCCGGAGGCCAGATATATCATACCAGTAATTGATTGCTGTTGTCGTACTTTTACGCTTTTTTTATCGTCATTGTAACATTCATTTTTCCTGCGTCTTAATTTCCGTCAATTTTTTCATGATGGTTATTGACACTGACGCTGCACGCATTGATTGTCGCATGGCAAACCCACTGACAATCATAACAACTGTTCGTATGTTTGCCATCCGCGTCAAGAGTCACAATCGGTGTTTTCTTAGGGCATTTATTTTGCATGTGGGATATATTACTGGTGAGGTTTGAGCTGTGTGGACGTTGTGGGGGGGCCAAAGTAGCAATAATTGATAAAAATGTTTTGTATCATCATCGATGTTTGGTCATCATTTTATGTTTCTTCGTCTTCTTTTCGTGGTTGCCAAACATCCTGCACTTTGCCGAATTTCAAATATAGCAAACACTAAAACAACTAGATATCATTTTCGAGGGATTTCTTCTTCCTTCTGTCTGTAAGTGATGACGTTTGAGCTTTGGACGTTCTGTGTCGGAGAGAGTAGAGCTTACCACTTGCTCTTTGTGAAAATGGTTGATGGTCGCCTGACGAGTCGAATTTTGGTATTACAGATATGCGGAGAGGGTTGAAAGTTCTGCTGAGATTACTTTCGAGACCTCAAATCCTTTTGTTGGGGGTTCAATCGACGATTGTTGTACTAATGTTTTGACAAGTTCGTGTTCGAACATCTTGATTTTTTCACAGACAATGCAGCGAGTACGTACCGGCTAGTTTTTGGTGTATTCGTGTGCGCACCTACCCTTTCTATTTTACGCTAATACTATTTGGGGTGGGCTAATGTTATGGGGTAAAAATATCCTTATACATTTAAAGGCTGGGTAGTGCTACCATGAAAACAATTAAGGCCACTGCCCCGTCTTCATTGCTAAGTTTTGCCTCTTGCTAACTTACCCCACTACATCAGCGACTGGGTATCCAAGGCTCGAAGGGGAGACGTCGCGCTTCACGGGCTTGCGTCCGACCACGACTTCAACAGGTACGCCCTCGTATACAAAAAAGAGTAGTGCAGACCAAAACCGTGACAAAATCGACCAAACAGCTCGGAACATGCATTCCTGAACATCATCAGGACGGAGCAGATCAAAGAAGAATACAGAGTATCTCCCGGCAGGAGAAAGCTTGTGTTAAGGTATTAGTGGGGTATTAGTCCGTTTGACCACTTGCAAAAGGTTAACCAAGAGCTTACCCAAACTAAGCCTTAAAACACTCCCCCCCCCCTGAAACGGCGGGATAGTAGGTCGGCGGGATATACGGGCGGACCTGTCAATTATCCAAGCCGCTTCATTTCCTGGGTCTATCGGGGAGAGTATTTTTCAAGTTCGACATGGGGAAAGTCTGAAAAAGCTTATTATAAAAAATGAAAATACACTCCAGCTGTGAGATCGAAGATTTCGTCGAAACTCATCTTTGCAAGCTGTGTGTGATACTCCGATCGCGCGCATTACGAGTTGTGTGTCCTCATTAAGGATATAGGTCGGCGACTCCCCTTACAACTACAGTGTAGCTATCAGGGTCAACAGGGTGATTTTAGTCAGTCTGTGCGCGGAAACTATAAAACCCGTTTCTGAGGGGGACAAAATCTGACAGCTGTGGAGGGAAATGTATGCTTCTATCAAGTGAATCTTGTAAGTCGAATAACCGGTGAGGGAGGGGGGCGGAGTTTTGAAGGACGTGGGGGCCTGGTTTTGATCAAAAGCGAGCGCGTTTGGAGGGGGGGGGGGGGGGGGGGGCGGGGGGGGGGGGGGGGGGGGGGGTTGGGGCGGGGGTTGGGGCGGGGGGGGCAGCTCAATATGTGCGTGGAAACTATACATTATTTTGAGGGGATAAATGTGACGGTTTTGGAAATAATGCATCAGTTTATCATGTATATCCTGGGGTAAGTCGTACAATCAGTGAGTAAAGAGAGGGTGGAATGTTCGAGGGGGTGGGGTTGGGATGGGTTGGGGGGGGGGGGGGGGGCGGGGGGGGGGGGGGGGAAGGAAGGGCTTTAGGTGTGGGGTTTGTTATACGCGTGGTGCTAGGTCTAGGCGATGGTGCGGGTGATGGGGAAGAAGGGGGCGTTCGAGGCTGGGGTGGGGGGGGGGGGACACAGCGGCATGGATGGCTCTCGAAATATAATGAGGTGATATCCTGTGCGTGAAGTGTTTATTAATCTGGCGGATTTCGATATTTGGTGGGGCGTTTGAGTAAGGGAGAGCAAGAGGGGGGGGGGAGATTTTTTTAGGAGGTGTAGGTAACAAATAATATTCAAATACACTTCGGCTGTGAGCTCAAAGATATGTAGCAGCTTGTTATACGCGTGGTGCTAGGTCTAGGCGATCGTGCGGGTGGTTGGAAAAGAGGGGGCGTTGGAGGGGGGGGGGGGGGGGGGGGATTGAAAACTACGTCATGGATGGTCAGAAAGATAATGACGTGATATCAACTGCGTATAGGTGTTTATTACTCAGGCCGATTTCGATTGTGAGTGGGGCGTTTGGACAAACTAGGCGGAAGGGGGGGGGAATCGGGGGACGGGGGGGGGGGGGGGGCGGAAGGGTTGGGGTTTTTTTATGAACAAGAGGGGTCAGGGGAGGGGGAGGGGAGGGGGGGGGGGGGGGGGGGGCGGGACATTTCAATATGTGCGCGGAAACTATAATCCTCAAAGGGGACAAACCTGACGATTGAAGCAATAAGACATCCCTTTATATCATCTGGCTTGTAATGTTTACTATTCTAGAAGGTTTGATGTTAGATGCAGCATGCAACCCAGTGTTTAAGTGTATTAAATAACGTGTTGAATCTTCATAGTTTGTTGTTGTACGATACATGCATCGAAAGCTAGAATATTTTATAGAATATTTGTAGTTACCATTATTTTCTGACATCGCTAATGATAAGAAAGATATACGTATTGTCAAATACAACAGGCGAGGTGATGTGGTCATGCACTGTTTGTCACCATCATCATACAGTTACCATTATTTTCTGACATCGCTAATTATACGAAAGAGATACGTATTACCAAACGCAGCATGCGAGGTGATGTATGTGGCCATGTACTGTCTCCGCCATTGAGCATTAGAGGGAGGGATGCGAATCGTCAGTTTTAAAGGAACGCTTGGTATACATGTGCTCAATTACGTTACCTCGTTAGTCATACTTGGTATACACGCGCTCAATTACGTTACCTCGTTAGTCATACTTCGCTTGGCATAGGTTGGGAGGCGATCATGCAGACGGTATGTACGAAATACCCTACGTAATGGGTTGGTAAGGTTGTTTACCGCAATTTTAACACATCTGCCTGTGCTTCCTTTTCCAGATTATTTTTGTCTCGAATAAATGTATGATTTCACGCCTATGATTTTACCTTGTCGATGTGGGGCTCTGCGGTCGTCAATTTTAAGTCAGAGATACATCCTACAAATACATCAGGCGAGGTGGGTATGTGATGTCATATATATGCGATGTCATCACTATTGATCGCGAGGGTGATTTTACTTCGTTAGGTACATGGTACTGTGTTTCGTGGAGGTCGTCTCAGGAAGGTATGCGATGGGTCGGCAGTGTGGTTTATCGCAATTTTATCAGGTCTGCCTGTTCTTCCTTTTCAACTTATTATTGTCTCAAATGTACGATTTCACGTCCATGATTTTTACCGTGCCGCTGTGGGGCTCTGAGGTCGCCATTTCTAAGACAGAGATACATCTTACAAATACTGCAGTTGAGGTGGGCATGCAACGTCATATATATGCGATGTCACTACTATTGAACGCGAGGGTGACTTTACTTCGTCAGGCATATGCTACTGCGTTTCGTAAAGGTTGTCTCACGTGGACATGCGATGTCACCACTATTGAACGCGAGGATGACTTTACTTCGTTAGACACATTCCACTGCGTTTGGTACGGTAGAGGTTGTCAGGCGATCATGTAAGCGGATGGAGGCACGAAATACCCTGCGTAATAGGTTGGTCGTGTGGTTTACCGCAGTGTTAACATCCCTGTCTGTACTTACTTTTCACATTATTATAGACTATAGTGTACGCTTATACGTCCTGTTTTCTCCCCACTGTCGTCGAAGATGTTGTAGTCCTATAGATGTCGCGTCCATGTCTGGTGCTCTTGTTAGTGGTGTTCATGAAAACCTGCCCTAACATGTAGTAGATGGTCGCTGAGTGGTGTTCCTTTCCTTTACATCAAGCCAGGTAGTATATGCCAACGCAACCGCTTGCTTGAAAAACGACAAAGAAATTCCTCACACACCTGACACAGAGAAGACGCGCCCGAAGATTGTTCAGTATACCGACGGTCAGGAACAGGTTATTGAGCAGCGCACTTGATTTTTACTACCGCTCCTCACTCCACGTAAGACACTACGGGCATGCGTTGGACCCAGTTCGCTGATGCCCAAAACCAATTTCAAAGGAGGTGATGTGGTGGGCGAATGCTATAATGGTTTGCGCTGCTGCGATCGTCCTGTCTCTCGTTCTGTTTGTTCTTGCGTTCTTGATAAACCTGTCATTTGGCAACGAGCAGTTGTGACGCATTTTTAGGTTTGTGTAAAGACTTTATGTGGACTACGTGATGTTTCTGACTCGTAGGGACCTCAATTTGGAACCCAGGGTATATGGGTTCCATCTTTTGACTGGTGTTCGTATGCGGACGTATATATGGTTTTAGTGTGTCGTGTGTCCGCGTGGTTTTTGTTTCACGTATGGTTTGGTTGATATTCTAGACTTGGTTATCGTATTGTTTCAAAGTGGTGCTTTCCGCGTTTTTGATGCTACACGTATATGTTTGGTTGATGTTCTAGACTTTGTTATCGTGTTGTTTCGGAGTGGTATTTCGAATACATGTTATTTTGTAACCACGTAGTTTTTGCTACATGTGTACGTTTTGGTTGATGTTCTAGGTTTCGTTATCGTATTGTATCAGGGTGGTATTTTCGAATACATATTATTTTGTTTTGTTTGTTTTGCAACCACGTGGTTTTTTCTACACGTACTTTTTGTTTGATGTTCTAGACTTCATTATCGTATTGTATCAGAATCGTGTTTTCGAATATATATTGGTGTACAGTGGTTGGGGGGGGGGAAGGGGGGGAAGGGGGGGAGGGGGGGAAGGGGGGGGCTGTTGTATATATCTGCAAAACGTATTTTTGTACGCCGAGAAAACTGCTTCGGGGGGCTAAAAACGAAGTTGCGAGGGACTTTTGGGAATTTCAACGTTCCCCCTCGCGTATTTTGTCAAGTATGGTTAAATGCACATTTATCCCTGAAGATAGACATGCAGTAACCAGCCTTGACAACTATGGGTTGTAGCGGTATCATAGTACACTTATAATACCGTTACTCTTCATAGTTTGACTATGTGTGTATTAATTATTTTGCTACACGGTGTGGGTTGAATCGAAATACGGAGTGAGGCTAGGGTTTAAGAAAAAAGGGGGGGGGAATTTGACAAGAAAGCGTTTGTATGTATAGGTAGTCTGCTTATTGAGTATCCCGTCATGTTGGTGGGTGACATGTGATGATTTGTGGGGGGTTTGGGGATGTTTCGGCGACTCCACTTGCAACTACAGTGTAGCTATCCGGGTCAACAGGGTGATGTTAGTCAGTCTGTGGACGGAAATTATGAAATTCGTGGAAGGTAATGCATCAGTTTATCAAATGAAGTCTGTAAGTCCAATATCTGGTGAGGGAAGGGTGTGTGTGTGTGTGGGGGGGGGGGGGGGGGGGGGGCGAAGGGGGTGAACTGCAGCAGCGGGATCTCCAGCACGTGGAAGTGTTCAATACTCTGGCGGATTTCGATGTGGGTCGTTTGAAGGAAAGTAAGGGAGGAGCAGAAATAAAATATATATATGTATATATTATTATTATGGTGGATATGGGATTTGAACCCACGACCCAAAAACCCCATGGTCTGTCGACGACGCCATTTGTTAGGGTATTAGCGGGGTATTAGTCCGTTTGACCTCTTGCAAAAGTTTAACCAGTAGCTTACCCAAACTAAGCCTTGTAACGCTCGGGAGCGGTTCCGGTATACATGACGTTCACGGCTGCTCAACTTTCTCCCCTGCCCCAACACGCATCGTAAGTGTTTCGTCTGCCATCATCGTACCGGTACCAGTAAACAAACCCAACTGTCTCAAACGCTACTCCGATCACATACCAGGTATCATACAGTACACTGACAGGGAGGGGGGAGAGCAGTTTTCGAGGCCGAATTGCAAACGGGACCCTAGGTATAAAATTTTACAGACATCCACTTCAAAACAGAGTATTCTGACTGCCAACACCCCACCGTGAGTCGTTTTACGATAGCCCCCCCAACTTTTCTTTTACGAAATCGCCGGTTTCAAAACCAGCTCCCCGGTCGTATCTCCTGAAACAAGGTGTCCCTCGACACCCCGACGTCATCAATCGATAGACCTCTCTTTGCACACAAGAAAATATGTGGACACCTTTCTTTCTCAACAACAGTATCCTTCTTTGTGTCGAGCAGCCATGAAACGTTCGTCAAAGAAAATCGCTGTTTTTTGGGGGGGGCTATCGTAGAATCAGTCCCGTGCTGATCGAAAACGAGCGGTATCAGCATACTTTCGTCCCACCACCACACTCCAAGGCCTGAATATCTGACGGCTGAAAAAGTCAACCTCCCTCTCCACTTCACATACTCAGGTGTTGGACAGGGCACCCTCCGCATCGCTGCCGCGGATGACACAGAGCGGCAGTTTTGGGCCAGAATCCGGGTAGGCATCGCTTCAGGCCTCAGGCGCCACCTGTTCGCAATGGGCGCGTGCACGGCAGATGAAATGGACGACCAAGACTTGATCAGATCAGCATATTACATAATTATCACGACAGAGCCTACCATAGACCGAGCGCACCGGTTAGCGGAGAAGCACACTATTTGGCATTTGTAAGTGCAAGAGAAGAGGATCACTGAAGCCGGGAGGAAAGAGGGATCTTCGGGGAAAATAACGTCCGTCCGTCCGTCCGTCCGTTCGTCCGTCCGTCCGTCCGCCCGCCCGCCCGCCCGCCCGCCCATCCTTCCGTCCGTGCCTGTGCACTCAAACAACACACATCAAAACAAGAATTTCACACAACATACGTTAAAACAAGAAGTTAAAAATAGATCCGCCCCGGCAAGGAGAGCAGCACTGCAATTTACCGCTTGTTGGCGGTGAGATCGTTTGACGATGATAGTCCTCAGGTAGGTCGTATGACGAGGACTGGTCCCAAAACGATGGGCGATTACGGTCTTTGGAAGCTAGCGTGGAGCTGTGGCTAAACAGCTCGGGTCGCACCGATGGCTCAAGATAGGTTTACCACGATGAAATGGTGCTTTTTCAGGAGCGAGGGATGAAGGAGTAAACTTGGAGAAGTGAAAAAGAAGCATGCATAAACGTTTACGTTTTGGTGCCAGGCATCCAACTGTCATTGCTTCTATCGCTTCAACTTTTTTAGTAAAACAACCGCTGTTCGTCGAACCGAAAATTCGTTAGCATTGGGTTCGTTGAATTAAAACTAATAGGGCATACGCTCAATACGCGTACGATACGTCCATAGACGTTTTTGCAGAGCATCGTTACAATACCGTATGTTGAAGGGCCTATCTTCAGTACGACCCCTCGATAGGGGCAGCAGTCTAAGTTAATGGAATGTAGCTTCAATATGTACCCTCTTATATCCTACAGCCTACAATTTGCTTAGTGAGATGCCGTTCTAACGTGTATCAGCTTGAAGTTTCAAGCCCGTCAACTGCAATCTATTACAGTAGACGGAACGTGGTTGCACCGTGCATCTTCTTTCATCGTCAAAAGCTGTAAACTGCAGTCATAACACTTAAAATGCTGAGAAAATACAGCACTCTAACGGTCTTACACTTACGGTAGGTACTCGGCTCCAGGCCTACACCTACACCAAGGCATCAATCTACTCGGGCGGTCCAACTTTTCTCTTCTGTTTACATCCTCCGAGCTACGCTTCTAATTTTGTACACGTGTACATACAACACAGCCAGTCATTTTGCGCCCCCGGGCGAAGATGTAATGCGACCCCACGCGATGATGCTCCCCGGTGGTCCTTAAAAATATGATGACGACGCCAGGCACGCTCCAGCGGTCCCAGGTGAAATGGTGACCTCAGGCAATAATGATATGGTGGCCCAAGCATAGTGACGGCGACCCCAAGCGAAAATGTAGGGACAACCTCAGGAAATCATCAGTGGGCATTCATGGGCTTTGAGGCGTGCATGCAGTCCCCTTTTTTTGCGGAGTAGTTACTCCTCCTCAGCGCAAAAACTTCTTGATCAGGCGCATGGTCGGGTAGAACGCGTTCTCGGCGAGGTGCTTCGCCTCGATGTTCGCAGGTGAATCGTGCATGCCCACGTGGTGGGTGGTGCTCCTGTCGATCTTGACCCACTAGCTGAAGGTGGAGTTGCCGACGACGTGTAAGGCGCCAGTACTGTCGCAGTTCATCGGCACCGTGTCGAATGTGGTGAAGGTCACCTCCTTCTGACGGTAGGAAAGGTCAGCCGCTTCCTTGCCTCCAAAGCTGATGGTGATTAGCTGTCACTCCGCTGTTGATTGCGCAGTCAGAGTCTGCGCCTTGGCTCCGAAGCTGATGAGTGCTCCTGCCATCATAAAGAGGTAGGCGGGGGCCGAACTGCGGTGGTTGGGATTGACTGCAAAAGAGCTTTCCGGCAGGGCGAACTACCCTCGCATGTAAGGAATGACCAGATCCGGGTGGTCGTCAAATCGTAGCTAATCAGATGCTGGCGATGGTAAAGTGCACTCCCTCGACCTTGCTGCGCCCTCGTGCGTCGGTTGGCCGAGTAGCAGGTGTCGTAGCGAGTACATTGAGTCCAGTAAAGCAACATCCAAAGAGAGCGATAGCGTGGTTTAGCTTGACATCTGATGCACCTAATAACGTGTACTCGGACTGCTCGTTAGAGAGCCCCGGCCCGTAGCCTAGCGTTTCGGTGGCTCTGGAGCTCCAGCATTTCGAACACCTCTGGAAAGCATCCTGAACATAACCCGTTTGTGTAGGTAGTGATCAGCATTCATTTACTGTAGCCACGGGCGACCGTCGCACTAAGGATGAAGCTGACCTCACCCATGCCCGTCCGGGTGAAGCCGTCCGTGGGTGCTTTCTTGGCATGTTGCACCACTGCCATGTCCGTTCAAGCAACAACGATATCACCGACGTAGAGCTTGAGAATTCCAAAGGTGTCGTTCTCATGTATGTAGCTGCGCGGATCCCCTAAGCCTAGCCTGTTGGTAGGTCTGGAGTCCAGTGCTTCGAACATACTTCGAGAACATCCTGGACGCAATATTTTTGCGTGATGGTCAGCGTCAATTTTTTGTAGTCGTGGGTGATCATAACGAGAATGAGGCTGACCTCACCCTTTTACTTCTTGGCGAAGCGGCCCCTGGGTGCTTGCTTGAGATGTCCAACCACTTCCTTGTGCCCCGCAGCAACGAGGATGGATGTCGTCCACATATAGCCTTTTGAATGGCACAGGTATCGTTGCCGCCGCGTGTGTATGCATGGATCCCCACAGCCTAGCGTGTTGGTGGGTCTGGAGTCCAGCAATTCGAACACCTCTCGAGAATATCCCGGACGTATTATTTTTGCGTAGTCTAATGATCATCGTTAATTCCTTGTAGTCACGGGCGACCGTCATACTTAGGATGAAGCTGACCTTACTCATGCCCTTTCGGGCTAAACAGTCCCTGGGTGCTTTTCTTGCGTGTTTCACCACTTCCTTGCCCTTTCCGGCAACGAGGATGTCGCAAGAAATAATGATTGCGGATTTCAAAGGTGTCGTTGCTGCGCGTGTAGACGCACGGGTTTCGTACCGTCCGCGTGAAACCAATGCCTAGCGCTACCTCGTCTGATGGTATCGCACCAAAGAGCGGGTGGCTGTGACACTCCGTATAGGCTATGTTGCGGAGGGGATGTAGGAGGACGGGAAACTATAGTGTGTCGCCAGACTTACAGTCACGACGCACTAGGCGCGCAGAGTACGCGGAGGAACAACACTATGGGTGTGGGGTGGGCGTTTCATTTAGAGCGGTTTCACGGCTGAGCTGTTACGCGGACCAAGGGGGTAGTGCACGCTGTATCCTTCTTACCACCTATTGCAATGCCATACTAAATAGGTCCCATGTTCAAGAAGAAAAGGTGCAAGCAAGTCAAAAGTGAAAGGACAAACAACTGTGCACGTGCAAACACAATGCTCCGGTCGCACACACGTCGTCGCCCGTATTTACGACGACTCAACTGCGCAACCACGCTGCTGGTAGTTTGGAAGTTTTGGCAATTCATCGCCGAGCTAGGCGGGAATCTCGGAGGAATTGAAGGTGTTGCTGGATTTGTCAGGTCCTGCGAAAATCTCGGAGGAATTGAAGGTATTGCCGGATTTTGCCAGGTCCTACGTACGAATTCTCAAGGCAACAATGTGAGTCACAACTGGATCTGCGGAAGTAAAATGGCGGGGTCCGACTCGCTGACGTAGTAGAGCTACGCTTGAGCTTCATGTGTTAAGGTGGCGAACTGATCAGATACTTCAAATTCGGTAATGTTTCCTGCTGTAGCTACTCGGACGAGCCATGTGCGGAGGGCCGAGAATATTGCTTCAGGAATCTCCCTGTTGCACTCTAATGAAAAGGAACGCCATTCAGCCGTTACATAGGGTTTCCAAGATTATGATGAATCCTTAACCAGGCGGAATCAGCATCTTGGGAAGTCTGGCAACACCACGTGTCTGCTCGATACGGCCGAAGAGAACGAACGATAACCAATGTCACGTGTCATTGCTGTGCTTGTCACCATGACCCGCATATATATTGCACCCTGTTGCAGTGTGCTGCTCAAACACTCGCTTTGCGCTTGCGTAGACAGTGGAATTGCTACATCACGAGAACTGGACGTCCTCCCCTCCCGACACACGAGTATAATGTACGAATAACTAGAACCAGAGGACAAGTGAGTGCCGCCGATCCTACAACAAACTCGGACTGGACCCAACGCGAGTGATAGGAATTCAGACCTTAGGCTATCCATAAATGCATGACCATTGGGACGCAGATCTTGGCAACCATAGCTGTAGGTCAACGGAAGCCATCGTCGACCTTGCTCTGGGAGAAGGGTGTTGCAACATCGACTTGAAAAGGTCAGGTATATGTGCATGATATTGCTAGCCCCACGCATTCACTCCCAATCGTGCAAATCGGGGAGAGCGATTTTCCGAAGCCATCGCCTGGTTCTTGAGACAGTGCTGTTCTACCCACTAGGCGCGCCTCGAAATGTCGTGCGCTTTATGAGGCTTATATTTTCCTTGAGCCCCTGACGTCTTTCCACTGTTTGTATTGAGGGAAGTTGGTTGTATCCTACCCCGTCAGGAACCCTTTGCAGTTAGGGCTGCCGGTGGCTAGAACGACGGTGACCAGAGCGAAAACAAAGTGTGAGAAGAGGATGTTCGTTGTTGTGTAAAGACTGATTCTACGATAGCCCCCCCCCGAAGCCAGCGATTTTCTTCAACGAACGAACGTTTCATGGATGCTCGACACAAGGAAGGATACTATTAAAAAAAAATGTACCCATATATTTTCTTGTGTGCAAAGGTCTATCGACCGACGACGTCGGGGTGTCGAGGGGAACCGTATTCCCGGAGATACGACCGGGAGCTGGTTTCAAAACCGGCGATCTCGCTGAAGAAAAGTTGGGGGGGCTACCGTAGAACGACTCTAAAACACCCTACAAATCCTGCCGCGAGTCTGACCTATAATGATTCTCCCGCGGGCAGTGGAACACCAACCTCGTGCTGCTGGAAATTGGTGAGGGCGGTGCTGTCCCCGAGGTTGAGGTTGACTCAAGTCGCAGACCGACTCACGGTGCGAGTTGCTTCGAGCCCGGGTGAGACTGCTCCGGTCGTCTCACGTGAGGATACCCCTCTTTCAGTGACATGCGACAGCGAGGATCCTGCCGCAGCGACCCCTGATGATGGCGATACTGATCAGGTGATCCCAGATGAAGAGTCTCCTCTCTCGTCTCCCGCACGCCAACCCGTGGCCTCTGTAACGGCCGTTTTTCCTCGATCGGTAGACGTTTGAGGGCGTGTCTCGGTTGTTTGAATGCCAATTTAGCAACCCTCTCCCACCCACGTGTTTGCTGATTCCGGGAGATGAAGTTGGTGAAAAATCCAGCGGGCGTCGCGGAAGTAGCGCATGACGCAGGAAATGTGTCTTGACGAAGTCCTGCGGCTTCCGATACTGTTGTGTGCTAGCATGTAACGACGCCAATAACCTGTTGGGATTCAGCTACTGCAGCCTGATGATCGTAGCCCCCAACTATTATGGCGAGAACTGGTCTCGGTCCGATGGCTGATGAAGGGTTTTAGAGGCGGGCGCGAAGATGTGACTAGACGGCGCGGACCGCAATCACTCGTAATGATGTGCAAGAAGTTGGTGTTGTAGTTTAGAGTGGCGCCCTCGGGCTAAGACAGCATTTATCACCATGGCGTGGTGAGAGTTCAGGGGCGAGGGGGTGAACGATAGTGAACTTGGGGGCATGCAAGCCACATGCTACGATAGAGGTACTAAGGTATACCTTTTTTAAGCGAATTTTTTTTCTGAATGGCGGGGCTCCTTAACCCGAAGTAGTCGGAAAAATCGGCCATTTTTCGTGCATGAGTCTCGTTGTGCGCATAGGCCATGAGGTTTTTTCATCCGGCTGTTTTTTTTTTCGTCTTCTCCAAATCAGTGTTTTGGAAGAGGTCTTAAGCTTCCAAATTGAGGGGTAGTATTAAGAAAAAAAGTGGTGCACCTCTACCGTAGCACGCGTCGCAAGCACTCTAGTTTCTCCGCCTTGTACGTCAACGTTTGCTTCTTGCTGCAACGAATTCAGTTGCCAACCTAGCTCAAACACGTGTAGTTGCAACAACTTTAGTAGCACTACTTTTTCAGTAGTATGGCAATTCCATCTGTATGATCCAGCCCCCGTAAAGCAAGCAGTCTTCTCACCGCCGCTTCACAGAAACCTTACGAGAGTCCGCAAGAATCCCTTCTCCACGACGCCGGTGAAGTCATCCCCACTGCTGTCGTTGCTGCCGCCGCCACCGCTGCCCCTTCCTCCCCCAGGGTCAAACCTAAACCTCGCCCGTGTGATGCCGATCTTCGTCGGCGATGTCTCGCCCTTTCTTCTCCCCGCCGCCACCGCAGTCGTCAACACCCCCATATCATCACCCCTATCATCGCTAACATCGCCACTGCCCTCTGCAAGCGCCTCCTTTCCCTTAGCCGTCCTCGCCACTCGCTCAGTTCTCTTCCGTACTGCTCGTTTGTGCGCAAGGCTAAGGAGCAGTATCCCCCGGCGGCGCCAGGTCCAGTCGGCAGGGGCGCTAGCCAGCAGTTCACGCATTCGGCGGGCGTTGACCGGGAGGTTCACCTGTGAATGAAGGTTGGCGACAGCCTGGCGACTTCGGGTTGGATCCGAGAGGTAGGTGCGGATGGCGTTGTTGCCGATGATCTGAGAAGCAGTTTTGCCGTTGCTGTTCAGCTCAGACTCGTCGACACCCAACCTCAGGAGAACGTTCACCACCTCCACCGAGCCCCATCGCACCGCCATGTGGAGCAGAGTTTGGCGGCGTCGGTTGTCCTCGTCGCCCTGCAACCCTCGGACATGAGCCCCGTTCCGCAGCAGCACGTGTATGATTGCGGGGTAGAGGCGCTCGACAGCGAAGTGGAGTGGGGTGTAGGTGCTGAATATCTTTGCGGTGATGCTGGCCCCGGCCTGGACAAGGATCTCCGCGACGTCCGCCTCTTCACTAAACATTGCATGGTGCAGAGCAATGCAACCAGAGTCATAGTCGAGGGCGTTCAAGCACACGCCGTGCCGAACGAATTCCCTGACTATCTCCACCCTGCCGAGCCTGGGAGCGGTGTCTAGCGGCGTCTCCTTGAATTCGTGGTACGCGCGGCAGGTGAGATCCGCGCCCACCGCTAAGAAGGCCCGCGTGGAGGCAAGGTTGCCGGACATGGCCACGCAGTGGAAAGGCGTGTAGCCCTTCTTGTTCCATGCGTTCATCTTCGCTCCGCAACCAAGGAGGAGGGCTGTGGCGTCGCCGGAATCCAGCCGCTCGGTCGCTAAATGCAGGCGCATGGAGCCCTCGTCGGTCGTGGGGGAGGCTGTGTAAGCGCCGGCATAGAGGAGCAGGTCCAGGAGCTCTGTTATTCGGTCTTCCCGGCCGTGGGAGACTGCCCTATGCAACGATGTACCGCCGTATTGATCTTGGTCGTTGACATCCACCCCATGCTCCAGGAGGCCTCTGAATACGTCTATGCTCCCCATGAGGGCGGTCCCGTCCAGCGCGGATATCTGGTACCTGTTAAAAAAGCGTTCGATTACATACACTGGAGGCTGAATGTCATTGCTTGGGTAAACTTTTTACTAATACGTCAGCAGTGAGTTCAACCGGTTGGGTGGCCAATGCTTATGTGTGCAAGCTGCGTGCGATACTTCGTCCGCGCGTGTGTACGAGTAGGTAGTAGGCAGGCCAGCAGTAGGCCGACAATGATTATTTCCCCTCGATGCTGCCAGGGTCAACAGGACGATTCTCAAGCGTACTTGTAAAAATCGTTCTGGTGACCCTGGTATTTTTAATTTTAGCAGGGAAGACACCGGTATATGTCCGAGGCTTGACATTTTTTGAACAGGTGCTATGGGACTTATCGTGGCATGCCATGGTAACTCATGCTAATTGCCATGGCGTTTACCGGCATGACGTAGGAACTGCCATGGTACGCCATGGCATACCATGGCAATACCATAAATCGTGCGACAAGGCATTGCCATGGCATTGCAGCAAGACGTTCCACGGCATTGCCATGGCACGATGGTGGAGTTTGAGCGGGACAACGTACCACGGCACACGTCGGAGAAACCATGGACGTGCCATGGCAGTGCATGGCAATGCCAGTGCATGGCAATGCCATGGTCATACATAGTAACGCCATGGCAATGCAATAGCAATGCCATGAACGACCGTGGGCAATGCCACGGATGATCATGTCATTTCCGTGGTACGCCATGGCAAAGCCACGGTAAATCATGGAAATGCCATGGTCACCCATGGGAATGCCATGGTCAGCGGTGGCACTGCCACGGTCATCCATGGGAATGGCATAGGTCTCCGTGGAGACGCATGGCCATCCGTGGCAATGCCGTGGTCACCCATGGGAATGCCATGGTGACCCATGGGAACCCATGAGAATGCTGTGGGCGTCCGTTGTCACCCATGGTCATCCATGGCAATACCACCAGCAACCAAAGGAATGGCATGGTCACCCATGGGAATGCCATGGTTACCTTTGGTAAGGACATGGTCATCGGTGGTAATGTCACGGTCACCCATGGGAATGCTGTACGGCTTCCATGGGAATGCCATGGGTGATCACGGGAATGACGTGAGTGAGCGTCCGTGAACGTCCGTGGCAACCCATGTTTACCCGTGGCAATGCCATGGTCACCCATGGGAATTCCATGGGCGTCCGTTGCAACCCATGGGAATGCCATGATGGGCGTCTGTGGCAACCCATGGTCAGCCATGCATGGCACTACCACGAGCATCCACAGTCAACCACGGTAATTCCATGACAACCCATGGTCACCCATGTCAATATCATGAGCATCCGCGATCATCCTACCACGGTCACGGCAACCCATGATCACCCATGTCAATACTATGGCAATCCATGATCAACCATGGCAATGCCACAGTCATCGATGGGAATGCCTTGGTCGCCCGTGGGAGTCCATGATCAACCATGGCAACCATGGCAACGCCACGAGCAACCATGGCCATACCACGAGCAACCTTGGGAATGCCATGATCACTCATGACAACCCATGGGCGATAATGGCAGTTCCATGGGTGACCATGGATGACCATGGGTGACCATGGCACCACCATGGTTGACCGTGGCATTGCCACTGATGACCATGCATGACTATGGGCGACCATGTTATTGCCATGAGTTCCCACGACCAATCATGGCATTCCCATGGTTTGCCAGGGATGTCTATGGATGACCGTGAAGGACCATGGCATTGCCATGGCTCGCCACGGGCGACCACGGCAGTCCCGTGGGTGACCATTGATGACCACGGGTGACCATGGCATCACCATTGATGACCATGGGCGACCATGGCAATGCCATGGGTTGTCACGGGTGATCATGACATTCCGATGGCTTGCCACGGGTGACCACGGCATTCCCATGGGTGAACACGGCATTCCCATGAGTGACCATGGCATTCCCATGGGTGAACACGGCATTCCCATGGGTGACCATGGCATTCCCATGGGTGACCACGGCATTCCCATGGGCGACCATGGCATTCCCATGGGTGACCATGGCATTCCCATGGGTGACCATGGCGTTCCCATGGGTGAAATGACCGTCCGTGGTACCCCATGGTCATCCATGGCAATACCACGAGCAACCATGGCAACGCCATAGTCAATCATGGGGGTGCCATGTTTCCCATGCCAGACCATGGCATTGCCACCGATGATCATGGGAGGCCACGGACGCCCATAGCATTCCCATGGGTGCCCATGGTATGGTCACGGGTGACCATCGGTGGCCGTGGCATCGCCATGGTTGACCGTGGCATACCACGGATGATCATGGGTGACCATGGGAGACCATGGGATTGCCATGGGTTGCCACGGGCAGTCATGGCATCCCCACGGGTTTCCACGGGCGGCGTTGCCATGGGTGACCATAGATTACCATACCATGTCATTCTTACCAAGACGGGGCCACGGTGCATCCGTGGCGTGCCCCCGGGAATATGTTATGATAATCATGGCATGCCATGGTTTGCCAAGGGACATTTTATGACCATGGCCATGGCATGCCATGGCACGCCACGGCACGTGCCATGGCGAACCATGGCAATGTCATGGCAATACCATGGTATGTGATGGGCTATCCATGGCATTACCATGGCGTGCCATAGCACATGTCATGGCATGTCGTGGTAATGCCATGGATAGCCCATCACATACCATGGCATTGCCATGGCATTGCCATGGTTCGCCATGGCACGTGCCGTGGCGTGTCATGGCATGCCATGGCATGTCCAACTAATGTACAGCACCCCCATGAAGGATAGAGGACATTACACTCCCCGTATATAGCACGCGCGATCGAAGTATAGCACGCACCTTGGAGAGGTGAGTGTCGACACACAAATCTCGATGTCAGTACCCGCACAGCTGATGATGTGTCAATTGCCATTTTTGTCAAACACGTTCGACACTAACACACATACCAGCACAGAGTGGTAGACGCGGACCAAGAAAGTCACCAACACATGAACCAACACCCATCCGACTAGATCATGTGGGATATCGGTTCGCGTTTATCCTACGGCGGCTCCAGTAGAGGACTGACTATTTTCTGCACCACTAGGTGGAATCACGTCCTGGTGGGGGATCAGATCTGGGTGGGATCAGCTCCAGCTAACGTCAGGTCCCGGTAGGTGCAGGGGGTGGGTATTGTTTCCATCGTTGGTTGTGCGAAACCGTTCACCAACGTTGATGTCCGAAAGTTTCAGACACCTGTCACGGTGGTGGGGGCCAGTGTTGGCGTCCTCGGCCAGGAGGCACCTGACCGAAAATAGGCAGCCGAATGTTGCCGCTTGTTTGACGATGGGAGCTCGACCACGTTCTCGGTGTTGAAGTCGAATCCTCGTATGCTGTTGGTCAGACCCGACCTGCTGTGACAGCTTCTCTCGTGGGAGGCAGACAAACCAGGCAGCTCGCTGCCGCTGCTTCACCTAAGACATGCAACGTGGTGTTGTGGCTTTTGAAAATGCAAACCGTGTGGGGTGTTCTAAACGGTAGGAAAGCGGCATCAACGCGGTTGTGATGCGGTGCACCCAAGCTATGGTGCACCCCCGCGTCAATTGATTTTTCTAGTTTTCTGTTTTTCAGCGCACAACGCACCCCTGCCTCACTATTGTTTAGCCGCTTGCTGTTGTCCACTGCCCATTGCTGCTATCCAGCGCAGCAACCACGAGCAAGTGCTCTCGTGGCTATTGGAGGAACATGCTCTGCATTGGCTCGATCGCTGCTCCGGTAGTCGCGGCGATCTCCTTGCATGACGCCTTTGCAACGGAGGAGATCATTTCGATTCTTCTTGCACTACTCTTTCGCCGAAATCCAAATAAAAAAATATCCGCCAAGCGCACGAACGTATCCAAAAATGCCAGGTACTTAAGCGCCACACTTCCAACTCCCATCTACATAGATAGGGGCAAGTTTGACACTTGGGCAACGCGAGAGCGCGTGTAAACTCGCGTAGATTTCCGCCAGAAAAGCTACTGTCCCGTTCGCCCGGCTATTTTAGGCACCTGCCCATCCGGGTTGGCTTATCTTGTCGGCGCAGCGTAATGCCTCGGTAACAAACTACCCCAATCGCGGGTGCACCCTGTCTGAGAACATAGTACTGTCAGTAGTAGTTGCAAGCTGTTTGTTGTTGTGCTGTCAAGCTATCGATTATTTCGTCGTTGATGCACGATGCTTAGTTCGCAGAAAAAAAATTCCAATAAAAATCGACGAGCAATGTGAGAGAATGTCTGAAAACCCGCTGCGCGACCAAAACGAAGGCGCGTACTGAGGGGGGGGGAAAGAGGGCGGCGCGCCTCCTCTGACCGCAGCATGTTGCGTCCAGAAGGCCGACGAGGATAAAGCCTCCTACGAGCTGATGAGCTGGAAAGCAAAAAAGTGATGATCAAGAAAAAAAGGATAGTAGAATGGATCTGTCTCTCTGGATTGTGGATCGATGGGTGTCACAAAACCGCGCTGTTGCGACGCAAAACACCTATTTACTACCTTATAGGTGAGCTGAGAGGGCACACGTCATACCAGCAGCAGGACTTCACGCGCCCAGGCCGCTTGTTGTTTGGTACCCACCTGATGATGACGAGCTGAGAGGGCGCCCAACAAACCGAGAGCTCGCGCAGGCCGCCTGCTGTGTGTCAGCCACCAGGTGTATGTATGGTGGATATCGACTATATTATTATAATAATACGACCGGTCGGTATCGATTTCCGTCGGCATGGATAGGTGTGGATCTCGTTTGATATTTCCGTCGACATACATGATGAGTGGGACAATTGAGATTTCATTCGGCGTGTGTCAAAACTGCGTCGTTGCCGCACAAAAGAGACAGGTAGATGCGGATCAAACAGTTTGTTGGTATTTCCGTCGGCATGGTATGTATGGGTATTGTTAAGATACGACCTCTTACAGTATCGACCGCGTTGCGCGGCAGAGGGAGTGTGAATAGTATAGATAGACTAACTTATAAACTCAGTCGGGCAGGCCGGTGTTACTTGCTCATCACCCGGTTACTTGCGCCGTATATGGCTGTTCTACAGTAGTAGTTTATAAAGATATTTTAAGGACGTCAGATAACTGTGAGTTCGACGAATTGAGGGTCAATACTCCTCTTTACAAGCTGCGTTGTTGGTACTACTTGTAGTATTTTATGTGAGTGAGTTTTTTCTTAATGGGAAGGGTCGTACTATGTTGTTTTTATAAAATATGTATATATATAAAATATTTTAAGCACATCAGCCGTGAGTTCGACGAATTTTGGGTCAATACTCATCTTTGCAAGCTGCGTTGTGGGTAATTGTAATATACTGTGTGGGTGAGTTTTTATATATATATATATGCTGTTTTTCTCCACTATAATGGTTGGTAGTTGTTTCTTGGTTTATTATTCGAGTGTTTTTCTATGTTACGACACCTTGATTTTAGAGGCAAATGTAAGGTTATTGGGCAGGACACAGAGTGTCCCCTGCAGGTCTGCCAATTGAGCAGGTCCTCGGAGAGTACTCACTTTCGTTTCCTTCGTAGAGATATAGCTTTATTCGATTCCACCAGAGCCCGGGATAGCTTCTGAGATCGGAGGCACTTGCCTCCGATCTATTTCCTAACTTTCCCGAACATAAAGCGCCAACCTTATCATACGAAACCCATCCAAATGATCTCAAATTCGGATAATTACAGGCCTTTCGAGGCCGTATCTTAACAATAGCCCACCCTGATGAGTCGCATACGCAGAAATATGGGAGATTCGGGGGAACTCCGGTTACACGAACTGGACCATGAGTCGAAGATGCTGCTCCTCAAAACCCACTCCCACACCTCTAACCGTCTGGCTTTGGAGCCAGGAACACGCGAAGAAAAGCAGTTGAAAGAAACGAAGACCCTACAACAAGGCAAAAGTGACCCATCAAAAACGTGCCGCCGGTGTGGCGGAGGAGGGCAGAAAAGGCTCTGAAACCTGCCGCATGTCGCCGGTGTGGCGGGGGGGGGCAGGAAAGGCTCTACGGCAAACCAACCACAGATAAGGTACTATGGCGAGGCGAGTCCTCGTCGATATGGAGGGGAACACAGGCGCTAACACAATGGAGAAGCCATGCGAAAAACCTACCGCGGGCCATCGGCAAGGCGGGGGGTTAGACGAGGAAACGACAAATACTCGGGATGGAAGGTGGCAACACCTACAGCCCCGCTAGGGGGGGAGGTGTTTAAACTAAAAAACAAAGTAGAACAAATACAACACACAAAAGATAAAAGATGACACACAGACCCGTACATAGCCCTGTATCACGTTACGCGCGAACAGGGTACCCTGGTCGCCCCTCGGCTCTGGGCTGAGGAGGACGTTGGCAGGGCGAAATTGAACAATGACGAGGGCAAGGGTCGGGGCGGCTCTCGTCTGTCCGGCATAGGGCGTACAATCCACGCGAGTCCAGACCGCTTCCACTGAAAGGACGTCCGCTTGCCGCGACGCCGGCCTCTCTGACGAGAGGAGGGCGCAGGCCGTTTCCACCACCGCGGTCGCCAACGCTGAGGAGAAGTCCACCCTCGGTGCAGACACCATGCGCGCGACGATGCCCTTGAAGAAGGCGTCGTTCCCGGGTCGTGGTCGCTGGGATGCGACACCCTGCGGGCGCGACGAAGGCGAGGGGGCCGCGGTAGCTCCTGCCGCAGCCGGCGCGACTGATTGGGCGAGGACTTGTTGCGCCCTCTTCGCCACCAGGGACGCCTCCAACGCAGCGGTCCTCGCCTGCTCGATATCTTCGTCAAACCGACGTCGGCGTGCTATCGTCTGGTTGGCGTCGTCGAGCGCCCGCTGGGCCTGCGCCGCCGCATATGTCAAGTCCAAGGGGGCGGCATGGGCGCCCCGGTCCCGGGAGCTCTAGGGGTGGCGCTCTGTCAAGCGCGGAGAGCCCAGGTGGCGGCGGTGGTGCCCTGTCGAGCGCGGGGGGGGGGCAGCTGGTGGCGCTCCCCCGGGGCTGGCGAGAGCTGGCGTCGAGACGCCCCCGACCGGTAGCAGATGATTATCTTTGACATTGACAAGACCGAGAATAACGTGCCCGCCCGGATCTTTGAGGGTAGTTTTTTTGCGCTTGCTCTCTCATTGCCCGAGCGCTATGCGGTGGTCCGCAAATAGGAAAAATAATAAAATAAATTTCCAAAAAAAAGCGGCGCAGCCGGTTTGTTTCTCGCCCATTTCTGGGGCCCGATTCGGGTCCGGGGGATAGGGTCCGGGATAGGGTCAGGGTTAGGGTTGGGGTTAGGGAGTGGGTTGGGTCCACGCCCGTGCCTCTGTCCGACGAGAAAGTGCTTTCTGCTCGCAAACGCGAACAGCCCACCGCCCCAAAGATCCGGGCGGCCAACTTGTTAGGTGAGCTCCCGACATTCACCTTTTTTTCGTATTAGACTGAGGCACTAACTAACACCTGGTATAGTTACTACTGTATTTTATTGGGGCCAGTGTCAATGACATCGATCGGTCCGAAAAAACGTGGTTTTGGACTAATAAAATGTGCAAATATAGCAACAACGACGACAACAACAAAAACAACAACAACAACAACAACGACAACGACAACAACAACAGCAACAACAACAGCAACAACAACAACAACAACAACGACAGCAACAACAACAACAACAACAACAACGACAACGACAACAACAACAACAACAACAACAACAACAACAACAACAACAACAACAACAACAACAACAACAACAACAACAACAACAACAACAACAACAACAACGACAATCACACCCTCCTCTTGATTTTGCAATCTTGTTGTTGTTGTTGTTGTTCTCACAGTAACTCGCATAATCAAGTCCGTGGTCACAGGACAGGCTCCAGTCACTCTGGAGCTGAGGAATACCCCAGGGAAAAAACACACTATTATCAAGAGTCTCGCGTGATCGCAATCTTATACCAAGACACCTCTAAGAAGAGCGGGTACCTTTTCTTTACGTACCGTACTATACGTATAGCATGGATTCATGTTACGTTACAGGTGCACCAAACAATGTTTTCCTGGCGCTCTCCACACTATATTACACCCCTCTCCCAACACCTGATTCCGGCCAAAACAAAGTAGAAAAGGGCTACAGGCTGGTTCAAGTAAAAAAAAAAAAAATGTCTATATCCCCCACGAATACCGCTCGCAATATCGAGTCAAGACGTGAATATTTATTAGTATTATTCGGTATGTTATCATAGTGACCATCCACACGACTGGTGGAAGAGGCTGACATGACCATTTTTGTTTTTGCCGGCCTCGGGCTGTCTCTAGGAGTGAAACTCGTATCGACCAGTAATAACACGCCTTCATTTTTTAAAATAATATTCAGGCTTTTTCCAAGCGGGGGCGAAAAAAAAAATGCGCGGCATTTTGCACGATCCAGAGTCTGTAGAAATTTTCGCGCAAAAAGTCGAAGATATGACCTGCTTGTGTTCAACATGAAGCAAAAAAGTCTAGCGAAAAAGTTGGATCCTACGCGAAAACCAAGGCATTTGAAGAAGATAACGTATATTTCTCATTTCATCGCACAAAGGTCCAAATGTCTACGTCGTTTTTTAGAGATTGATGGACCCTGAAATTTTGCACACGCGTTCTCCATGCCCATCCCGAGGCATGACCCGCGCGGGGGGGGGGTTATTTTTCTTTTGTTTTTCGTCGAAAAAAAACACGCTAATGTGGTCCACATTCTCCGAAAAACCTTAACTGACAAAAACCAGGTAGGGAACAAACAAAAACATCGGGCGAGGTCATTTGCAAGGGCACGTAGAAGACGTGCGCAAAATGTCACGGTCTGAATGTAAAAAGACGGCGTGGACATACGCCGGGGAATGAAATTGGGGTTTTTAACGTGAACCAGTCTGTACGTACCCGATGAACAATCCAATGACCGAGGCATCCAACGTAGAATAAATAATGTAGTCTATAAAGCGAAAAAATGTGCAAAATCTGACGATTTGGGGCTGAACAAAAGCAGCACCGTCATCCAAACACCGTTTCAGCTAAAAAGTGCGTTTATCGCAGCACGTGTCCGAGCATCATCACCACGCGCTACACGCGTGTGGCGTAGCTCACTCCATCGAAGTCCGGACGCACATCCTCTCTACCCCAGCGACCTCCACGTGCTTCTTGTGGTCGATGCTGTATTCGTTACTCACATTTGTTGTCAGATTTTTTCTTGCCGGAGTGGACTTGTGTCACTGGGGTCGGGTCGGATCCAATCTTTCGGGTGGGATCGGGCCAGGATGCCCGCGACCGGAACCGACCCGTGAGATATCGAGCACCTCCTGGGCAGACCCGACACTATAGGCCCCGCTATATCTTAGAAACCACCTGAGACCCAACCCTCGGGACGGGTCATGACCCGTGAAAGAGCCACCCATCCCACATGGTAAGGGTTTTGCACTTTTGGGGTCTCGGGACGGGTCATGACCCGTGAAAGAGCCATCCATCCCACATGGTAAGGGTTTTGCACCTTTGGGGTCTCGGGACGGATCCTGACCCGTGAAAGAGCCATCCATCCCACATGGTAAGGGCTTTGCACTTTTGGGGTCTCGGGACGGGTCATGACCAGTGGAAGAGCCATCCCACATGGTAAGGGTTTTGCACTTTTGGGGTCTCGGGACGGGTCATGACCAGTGAACGAGCCATTCATCCCACATGGTAAGGGTTTTGCACTTTTGGGGCTTCAGAGCGGGTCATGACCCGTGAAAGAGCCATCCATCCCACATGGTAAGGGTTTTGCACTTTTGGGGTCTCGGGACGGATCCTGACCCGTGAAAGAGCCATCCATTCCACATGGGAAGGGTTTTGCACTTTTGGGGTCTCGAGACCCGTCCCGAGGGGGCCATCTGCACTATCTGCATTTTTGGTGGAAGCTCGTGAAAGCTCCTATGGAAGCTTCCATCGCTTCCATGGAAGCTTCCACGACTTCCACGGAAGCTTCCATCGCTTCCATGGAAGCTTTCATGGAAGCAATGGGAGCTTCCATGGAAGCGTGGAAGCTTCCATGTTTTTTCATGGAAGCGATGGAAGCTTCCATGAAAGCTTCCACGAAAGCTGCCATGAAAGCTTCCACGGAAGCAACTTCCACGGAAGCTTCCACGAAAGCTTCCGCGGAAGCAACTTCGACGGAAGCTTCCACGGAAGCGTCCACGGAAGCAACGTCCACGAAAACAACTTCCACGGAAGCTTCCATGAACGCTTTCACGGAAGCTTCCACGGAAGCAACCTAACCCTAACCCCAACCCTAAGCTTCTATGGAAGTTACTCCCATGGAAGCTTCCATTATTTCCGCGAAAGCTTCCATTACTTCTATGGGAGCTTTAGTATCTTCCATATCTTCCATGGAAGCTTCCACGGAAGCTTATGGAAGCTCCCATGAAAGCTTCCGTGGAAGTTACTCCCGTGGAAGCTTTCATATCTTCCATATCTTCCATGGGAGCTTCCATGAAAACTTCCATGAAGACTTCCGTGGAAGTTACTTCCATGAAAGCTTCCATAACTTCCGCGAAAGCTTCCATTACTTCCATGAAAGTTTTCATGGAAGATTTCGTGGAAGTTACACTTCCATGGAAGCTTTCGTGGAAGCTTTCGTGGAAGCTCCCGTGGACTCTGCTTCCACGGAAGCTTTCGTATCTTCCATATCTTCCACGGAAACTTCCACGGAAGCTTATGGAAGCTCCCATGAAATCTTCCGTGGAAGTTACTTCCGTGGAAGCTTTCATATCTTCCATGTCTTCCATTGAAGCTTCCACCGCTTCAATTGCTTCCATGGAGGCTTCCGTGAAAGTTTCCATAGCTTCCATATCTTCCGTGGAAGCTTCCATGAAAGCGGTGAAAGCTTCCATGGAAGCTTTTATGAGCTTCCACAAAAAATGCAAGTAGTGCCGGAGACCGGACGGGTCATGACCTGTGAAAGAGACATCCCACATGGTAAGGGGTTTGCACTTTTGGGGTCTCGGGACGGGTCATGACCTGTGAAAGAGCCATCCCACATGGTAAGGGTTTCGCACCTTTGGAGTCTCGGGACGGGTCATGACCCGTGAAAAAAACATCCCACGGTAAGGGTTTTGCACTGTTGGGGGTTAGCTAATGTTTCTGAAGTCTCCTTAACCCCTTTATAACTGGAAACCCGTTTTTGGGGACAAAGTTACTTGGATTTAGTATAGGGAGGGGTTCGGGGGCTCTAAAGGGGTTAAGAGTGATTCTACGATATACCCCCCCCCCGGAAACCGACGGTTTTCTTTTAACGAAAACGTTTCATGGCTGCTCGACACGAGGAAGGATGCTGTGAAAAACGCACACATCCTCAAAAATTGTTTTCCTTGTTTGAGTCAAAGTTCTATCGAACGATGACATCGAGGTGGCAAGAGGCACCGTATGTCAGGAGATACGGCCGGGAGCTGGTTTCGAAACCGGCCATTTCGTTGAAGAAAAGTAGAACGACTCATCTCAAGCGTGGAACCATCTCGGCTAGTCGTGTGTGATCATTATACGTGTAAAAAAAATGGTTCAGGACGGCTACAGTACGATAATTGTCTCATAGTCTAGAGGTATCACTTTTCGTGTGATTTCTTTTTCCTAATGAAGGGGCTGCCTTTACCCCCGAATCGTGGGAAACGTGCTACGTACGCCGTCTTCATTTTGCGTGATTTTTTTGTGGGTACCTCGGCCACGGGATTTTTCATACCGGTATCACAGCAGCTTTATTTTTGTCTCGCCAAAAATCAGTTTTTGGGAGAGGTCTCAAGTTCCCAAATTGAGGGGTAGTACATTGAAAAAAAAAAAAAAGCGGTTTCACCTCTATCGTAGCCTGCGTCCAATAATTTTTGGTCGGGTTGCGGGGACGAACGCCTTCGAAGCCATGCTTTCGGGTGCGATGTTGACCTAGCTCCTCTCATCATGATACTAGGAGCTCAGAAATTTCTCAGAATATATTATGCTGCACCCCCAGCACTGGACGACTCCTCCTACCTCTGTTCGTCACTTAAGTTTTCGACACATTTTTTCCGGGAGGCGTTTCACGGGGGTCGGGTCCCTTGTTTGGGGATGGGGTCGGGGCAGGGGTGGCACGACCGGAACAATCCCGTGAGATTTCGCGCACCTCCAGGCCCGACCCGATAGGACTCGCGATATCCTGGAAACCCCTTGGCCCGGCCCGCGGGACGGGTCATGACACCCGCGAAAACCCCCGTTTTTTTTTTTTTTCGTTTTTTTTCATCCTCCGGCGGATGGGGAAAAATAAAGCTTTTAGCTCACCACACTTCCACGTATTTTTATACGCGTCGTGTGTCGATTAATCTCAGTTGCTTTCGCAGCCCAACGCTAGCTGGCGCACCAAAACCCCTCATGTTTCCCATATGTAGTCCCAAAGAGGTCAAAACACAAAACACGCTGCTGCTGGAGCTCTGCCTTCTTCGAGGAAGGCCAGTGCTTGCAAATAATATTAATAATTACCTTCGCGGGTAACGAGTTGTTATAGTTCCTCATAACGGTAAAAAAATAAAAAGAAGGAGACACACAAGAAGAAAAAAAAAAAAAAAACGAGCAAATCTAGCCTTCTACTAATAGAAAGGTAGCCGAAAATAAAACGAAACACGACGACGTTGCTGCCTCAGCCACACTTTACCACCATAACTATCTACCACTTCTGTTTTTTTTTCCTAGTCGTAGAAACAGCAGTCAACCCTTAAACAGTAGTGTAGGAATAAGAAGAAAAAAAATAGTTTGGCATCTGAACGCTGCCGCTACTGCTGCTACTTACCAGGTACTCTGCTGCTGCTACTGCCGCTACTGCTAATGCTGCCGTTGCTACTAACTACTGCCGCTGCTCCTATGCTGTGTTTAACAGGCATCAGACACAGCAGCGGGAAAAAAAAAGGGGACGGGCAGCCGCTACACCCAACACATCGCGGGCAAAAGCCTTCCTGCAAATTTTGGCCTATACAGACGGGAGAATTACAACCATCTCATCAGGGGTGCACCCCCCCCGGGGAAACAATTTTCGGCGGGATTTTTCCGCGAAACCGTTACA
Organism: Undaria pinnatifida; assembly: GCA_012845835.1. Lineage (NCBI taxonomy): Eukaryota > Phaeophyceae > Laminariales > Alariaceae > Undaria > Undaria pinnatifida. The sequence goes on along the minus strand of JABAKD010000015.1, from coordinate 10,330,778 downwards.
GGAAGGATATCAACACGTCCGCGCGCGCGCTTTACCTCTGCTATAGCCTTCCACGAGACCCATTTGTCGAAACCATCGTCAGCGCTTCCGCAGCCGCGGTATCTGCTACGGCGGTAACTGCTGTCGCGGTAACTTCCACCGCGGTAACTTCCACCGCGGTAATGCCACCACGGTAACTTCCGCCACGGTAACTGCTGTCGCGGTAACTGCAGCCGCGGTAACTGCTATCGCGGTAACGTCCACCGCGGTAACTGCAGCCGCGGTAACTGCTATCGCGGTAACGTCCACCGCGGTAACTGCCCGGCAACTTCCGCCACGGTAAATGCCGCCGCAGTAACTGCTGCCGTGGTAACGTTCGCCGCGGTAACTGCCATCGCGGTAACTTCTCCTGCGGTAATTTTTGCCGCAGCAACTACAACCACGGTAAAACCGCAACCTCTGCGCCATGGGAAAAAGAGACAAACGAAAAAACACACACACCAAGCAGAAACGCGAGGTAACTTGTGCGTCATCTTCTCCCAAAGTTTACACGGTAAGAAAGAATTACAAACCACCGACCGCGCACGAAGATCATGCATGCGCCGATCACGGAGACAGAGGGAAGAGAGATAGAACGGGAGAGAGATCACGGGGATATCAACCACATAAACAAAAACAAAACAAAAAAAAGGCACGCAATACACGCACGCACGCACGCACGCACGCACGTCCGGCAGGGAACAAAAACCCCACGGCTTCGCATCTCTCGGAACGACGCGCGTCGCTCACCCACATACCTACCCATACCGGCCCGCTTGTCTGCTCGGGCGACGTGGCCGAGCAAAACGAAAAGGTATCCTCCAATAACCCAACGAAACAAAAAAACAAAAGAAGACAAGGAAACAAAAAAACAAAAAAAAGCGGACGGGGCGGGCGGAGAAGAGATGGCGTCATGCGACAGCCAAGGGCTTTCAATCAATCAAAATCTTCCTTTTCGAAAAAGACTTGACCAACGAGAAAACGGCAGACTGTAGGCTTAGGTATGACAAAGCTACACAGCCCCGAAACAGAACTGCCGCGACCAAAAAATAAATACGGTACAGCTACCGCCGCCGCCATAACTGGCATGGTCTCTACCGCGACCCGCGAAGCAGTAGCAGCAGCAGTAGCGGTGAAAACAGTACCGCGGAATAAACGGGGTGGGATCCAGTAACCCTACAAGGCTACTGCACCCGCAACGGTACGATCTAACCCCTCCCCTCCCCTGCCACACTCATTTGCAAGAGGCAACAAAAAACACAGCACAGCAGCAGCAGCGACAGCCGCAGCATTGCAGACCCCCCCCCTTCCCTTCCCTTCCCTTCCCTTCCCTTCCATCCCCCCCCCCCCTCCCCCACCCCCCCTTCCCCCACTCTCCTTTCGCCACTCAACAACGCGTGAGTACAACAAAGACGCAACGATGGCAATCAAACAGGTTACCGGGTTATGAAAGCGACAATCAAGAAAGCGTGACAATAATATCTTCTCTCCGCTGGAGTACTAAGTACATTGCTGTGGTGTGCTAGTGACATGACGCCCAACCCCCCCAATCCCTCCCCCCCGCAAAACGTCAATCCCCCCGGCGAAACGGCAACACTTCCCCCGCATAACTCCAATTCCACCGCAAAATGTCAGTTCTCCCGCAAAAAGTTATTTTCCTCGCAAAACATCAATTCCACCTCAACAACCTCGCAATTTTGCGAGATGGGGGGAGGAGGGGTGGGAGGGGGTCGGACAAGAATTCCGGAAACCGATTTCAAGGCGGGGCGAAAACACCCCCCAATCTACCACTTAACTAATATTTCCTTCTACTTGTACTGGTAACACAAAAGGTTTGTTCAGAGAGACCCACTCGACCTACCGCCCCAAAAAACTAATGTACTTACCGTCATAATACCATAGCAGCAACAACAGCAACAATAGCAAGAAAAAAAAAAAAACAGAAATGGTTTTTTGAAGCTCTATGTGGTTTTTTGAAGCTCTATGATATGATATGCCGGAAAATGAAATAAACACAAGGAAAAAATAAACAAACAAAAAAAAAGACAAGATAAGAGGAGGAAGAAGAACAAGAACAAGAACAAAGAAATATGAAGAAAAAAAACAAGAAAAACAAAAAGAAGCAGAGAAGCAAAGAAGTACAAGAAAAAATAAAAACACCAAACCGGCCGGAACCCGCTAGAAGCGCAGCATCTTCCCACACTCCTCCCACGACACACTGTAGGACAAAGCATATCAGCGGCTACGTACACACTCCCACTACAACCCATCAAAGACCCAAATGCGGGTCTCCCCCCCCCCCTCTTCTCTCCCCCCCTCCCCCCCCTCCCTCCCGCCCCCCCCCTCCCCCCTGGAAACGCCATCACATCCCCTACAAAACGTCCCCACCCACTTCCTCTTCACTCCTATCGAAGAAAGAGTGGCGTGGGATGCAGGGGAGAGAGGAGGGCGGCCGCGGCTGGGGGGGAGGGGGGGGGGGGGGGGGGGGGGGGGGGGCTGGCGTGCGGGGTTCTTGCTTTACTTAGCAGCCACCGCAAAAGAAACGCCACGAGCGTAAAAATTCATACAACATTGAGACGACGCAGCAGCTTAACGCACCAGCCCGAAGTTCTACCCCTGTACCCGAGGGAAGCGACAACCACACCCCCTGCCAGGAAAGGAAAAAAAAAACAACCTGAAAAACCTTCTTGACAGCCGAGAAAAAGGAGAGGAATGGAAAACCAGACCTGATAACCTTTCCCGAAGAACCGAAAGAGCGAGGGGCGGGGCGGGGGGAAGGAGGGTAGACAGAATAAAATAACACCAAGCAGGGAGATCACGCCGCATCGGCCGCGTAAAAAAGTCAGCCAGCCGCCGCCCCCCGCCCCCCCCTTCGGTCTTTGCCCCACCAAAATCAACTCTGGGCTGATCCATCGACCTGTCCATCCATGCATCCATTCATCATGAAGATCATCGTCACCGTCACCATGAAGGTCAAGTCATCGTCTTCGACATCGTCACCGTCATCATCATTTCGCGGCGTTTTCCACGGTGTCCATGTAATTGCGCAGACTCGCCATAAGGTTCGCAATTTTGGCCTAAAAAAGTGGGGAACAGAGGAAGAGGACGAAGAGGAGGACGACGAGGAGGGGGGGGGGGGGGGGGGGGGGGAGTACTCAGATTGTGCATGGCCGTAGTCGAATGACCATGAGGGGGGGGGAAGGAAGAGGAGGAGGGGGGGGAGGAGGAGGAGGCGGGAGAGGAAGAGAAGGAGGAGGCAGAGGAGGAAGAGAAGGAGGAGGAAGAGGAGGCAATGATAAAAAGGGGAAGCTCAAACCTTCAACAGGATGAAACGATAAACTATGCTATCTATCCCTGCAAGGTCTTACACGCAGGCTTTTATTCGACCTTTCAAAATTGTGCTTTTTGACGCATCAATCTGCTTGTCAACATAGATTTCCAGGCGTGAGTTATGATTAAACATGACCAAGCATGGGTTGTTTGGTTGGCGGCAGGTAAAACTAACTGGCAAAGGTTCCCAAATGGTTGTTTACAGCCTAGGGGTGACAAGAGAGGCGATCAGAGAGGGAGCAAGGGGAAAAAGAGGCGGTATCCCAAAAAGGGAAGGCGTGGCAATCGGTGGACGAACAAACGGGGTGGAGTCAGCAACAGCAGCAGCAGCAGCAGCAAAACACACCCATTACAAGCGCCTCGTGTTAGTGGACATTCAACGGTTTCAATCTTATTTTTTTGTATGCTTCCTACGCAATTCCTGCCAAACCAAACACTCATGCAACGGCAGAGGTACACCACTTCTTCTCTGAAACTCCTAGCGTAACGCCTTTACAACTGGAAACTCACATTCACTTAAACTTAGTGTAGAGAGGGATGTTGGGGAAGGGGACACAATTTTACTTGAATTCAGTACGCGGAGGGGTTCTTCTAAAGGGGTTGAAAAGGTTCATGCACCCCACCCCAAAAACTGATCTCCTGAGAGAAACGAAACGGCAACCCTATGACGGAACACACGGCCTAGGGGGATATACAGGCATACCGCAAAGCAAAAACAACACAATCCGGACCATGTTGGGTCAAGGAGACCCGTCATTCACAAAAAAAAGGCCAAAAACTGCTGCCTCCATCGTAGCACGCGTCGAAAGCTGGTACCGGTATTTCGCCAACGCCGAAATATCAACAGAAGGGGCGTTGTCGAATGGTGCGTGGTGAGGTGGTGAGCTTCTCTCTGGTGTATTAGCCCCCACTCACGTGACAATTGAAGTCGTAGTCCCGGATTCGCTTCGCGCGAACACAGAGTTCGTGCGACAGATACAGCTGGTCCTCCATGGGCCGAAGGCGGTAGGAGAGGTGGGCGGTCAGGTACAGCGCGTGCGGAAGAACGAAACGCGACTCCGTCAGGAGCACCTGCTGAGAATTGAGAAGAAAAAAGAGACAAAGATGGAAGACAAAATAACGAAACGATTTGTACCGAATCCAAGGTACAATCGTGAACGTGCGTATCATACGTGGCAAGAAAACATCGGGCATCGTATGAAACAAATACCAACGAGGAAACGAAAACGCACCGATATGAATTCATCATGAACGTGCATACGTAAGAACCATCCGCAACACACACCATCTGTATATTATTAGGTTTTATAGTTTCCGCGCACAGACTGCCTAACATCACCCTGTTGACCCTGATAGCTACACTGTAGTTGCAAGGGGAGTTGCCGACCTATATCCTCAATGAGGACACACAACCCGTAATACGCGCGATCGGAGTATCACACACAGCTTGCGAAGATGAGTTTCGACAAATTATTCGATCTCAAAGCTGGAGTGTAGTTTAATTTTTATAAAATTAAAGTATAACTCTCTGTATATATCAAGGCATGAAACATGCAGCCACGACCCCTTTCCTCGACGTTTTCGTCGATTTTCTCCAAGCCAACTTTCTTCAATACTTCGAAGTAGTTATTTCAGTATCACACCTGCTAGTTCTTCGTTGTCATCTTGTTCAATGCTACTTTTTTCGGTTTGGCTGTTTCTTCCACACATGTTGCATACCTGGTACTCCTTCTGTAAGGTGACCTCCCCGTACCGTTCCGTATCGTACCGGACATATGTCACACCATACCACACCGTATCACACCATATCGTACCGCACAGTATTGTCTGGTAGGCCTGCGTGGGCCGTACCTCCGTATACCGCACAGTACCGTATCGAGTGTACCGTCGTATCGTACCGAATCGCATCATACGAGGTACAGACCACCGCCCCGTACCATACCGTACCGTGTTGTTCGGTCGATCTGCATGGGTATTACCATAATGTACCGCAGTACCGCACCATATCATACAGTGTCCCGTCTGATACCGTACCGTATCAAACCATGCCGCATAGATCGGTCGATCTGCGCGGGTCTGACCGCACATTTCCGTGTCACGTGTACCGTATCGCGTACCAGGTTTATTATACCATATCACGTGCCGTACTGCATTGCGTCCCATGTCACACCCCATCGTATATCGTTCCATATCATACCATACCGTACCGTTATGGCGTTCCATATCACACCATACCGTACGGTATATCGTTCCACATCATACCATACCGTACCGTCTATCGTTCCATATCATACCATAGAGTACCGTTACAAAAAAAATCCGTACCGTGACCCGTACCGTAACGTTCGGTCCGTCATAGTGGGTATTACCTTCGGTCGGCCAGGTTCTGCTCGGTTTACCGGCGTTTCGTCCTTATCGCGAGAGCAGTCTACGATAAGGCGGAAGATATCCAGCGATTCCTGCATTCTCTCGAGCTTGTACAACACCAGCCCCTGGAGGGATAAAAGTAAAGAGGGATGTACGGAAAGGGGGGAGGGGGGAGGAGGAGGGAGGGAGAGAAACAGAGGTTGGATAATGACAAAGATGCATGCGAGAGACATTCATCGGAAGGACACACTAGCGAGGCAGCGAAAACAAAAAAAAAAACAAAAAAAATTGGGGGGGGGGGGGGGAGTAGCCGACTTTCATTCTCGAAAGCTGTACTAAGAGTAACATATAAGATAACTAATAATATTCTGTATTCGTACTCCTCCCGATATTAAAGCCGGGGGGAAGAAAAAACAAAATAAACCGCCTACCATACATATGACAGAGCAGTATAGTGGGAACTGGAGCAACAAATTTATAAAATAGATGTGATGTTAGATCTAGCTCAAAATTCCTAACCCAAAGTAAAAATACCAACACTTACCATTATAGTGGACAAAAAATAGGATCCCCCCCCCAATAAAAACTCACCCATATAGTATAGTACAAGTACCAACAACGCAGCTTGCAAAGATGAGTATTGACCTGAAACTCGTCGAACTCACGGCTGACGTCCTTGAAATACTTTGTATAAAATACCGGTACGAAACAACAGAGCACGAGAAGCGAACAACACAACGCAACAGGTTGCACGGCATGGTCCTGCTCGTACTGCTGTGCGCTCACGGAAACGGTGGATAAGATCGCACCAATCACGTCATTTTCCGCTATTATACCCAGACCCCAAAAGGGGTAAATACGAGCAAAAAATGAAGGTGCAACTTGATGAACCATCCACACGTCTGACAGATCATCACCGATCCCCACTTGATGATCTAGCGTGTTTCAGGGAAGATCTGTACGGTATAGCTCATGTTACCGGGTGGGAGCCGTACGACCTGCATCATCTAACACACATTTCTAGGGTTGGAACATTTTTTTATCTTCTCCTTTTCCCTCCCTTTTTTTTTTTTCCTCACACTTGTACCCTCCAGCTTCTGGACAAAGCCGTGGTAACAGGTGTCGTCCCTTCTCCCACGGGTTCTTGCCTTCAACTTTTATCGCGCATAGGGTTCGGCAAGCCCACTGCTCATCGATTTCATTATCGAGTGTTGCTAAGCTAGCTAACGCTCTCGCGCTTTCCGCAAGTCAACTTGAACACAAGAAAAAGTCCCAACAAATTTATACGAGTATGCACTCGGCGGGGCTCGAACTCACGAAACTAACCTATACCAGGCTCGAGGATAACCTGATACTCCACCGGGGCGACAGGTCTATTACAGACGTACAACAGTAGCTCCGGTCCGAGGTCACTAAGCGGGCCCTTCTCCCCCCTCCCCACTACGGTACCCGCCATCATTCTTTATCGCGACAAGACTCCGGCTATTTCTTCCCTCGTCGACTCGCATCGAAGCGCGGCCTGTACTTTTACCGTACAGATCCTGGACGCACATCCCATCACGGCAGACGCAGGATCGACTGTACATGATATAGATTATCTACATATGATCTGTACGATCTGTATGATCTGTCCGACTCGCGGAACAATCCAAACGATCTACCAGGAAGATACTAATCGCGACGTTCTACTTCAATTACTTTTTTTTTTATTCAACATGTTTTCTATCATTAATACATGTCAGTTCACATTACCAAACCTTTGCCTCAATAGATTTACGAGCAACAAAGTCTTCGAAAACATTAGCGCCAAGAGGATTTGAACCTACAGTACGACCAAAACAAATGAAAAAAAACACACACACAAATCCATGAGACATCTGGTACATCAACTAAGCTACAAACTCGTTAGGGCTGGTCGATGTTACTCGCCGGGTTACATGCGCGGTGGCTTATTGTTTTTGCTAACAACAACAACAACAACAACAACAACAACAACAACAACAACAACAACAACAACAACAACAACAACAACCACAACAACAACAACAACAACAACAACAACAACAACAACAACAACAACCACAACAACCACAACAACAACAACAACAACAACAACAACAACAACAACAACGAAAACAACAACAACAACAACAACAACAACCGTAGCACGCGTTCTGACCTATATCGGTTGCTACTTGTAGGCTTATGTGACAGCTCACCTCGGTAAACTTGTGCGCCATGATCGCATCGGTTTCTCCCGCGGAGTACTTAACGCCCTCCTGAGGGAACGATCGGGACACCGCTGCTACCGGCGTATCTCGAAGCAGCTCCAGCATGCTCTGAAGCGCGGGGTGGGAGATATCAGGACAGGACAGGGCAGGAAAGGATCGAGAACATTAAGAGGAATGCCACAACAATGAAGACAAAACAGAGCAGGCAAAGAAAACAAAACGTACGAAAAGTATTTGTTAATTTATCATGCGCCTTTTCAGCTGCTGACGAAGCGGTACGGCCTGGCGCGAGTTTCTTATTGAGCTATACCAGTATGTTTTATTGAAACTCGGCCCGTACGTTGGTCTTCTTCATATTGCCCTTTCTTATCATGGTCGCCAAAACAAGGTCTTTTAATTTGTTTTCATAGTTTAGACCCAAAAATACCCCTTTCGTTCTAATACAATTTGCCTCTTACTCGGCCTATACCGTACAGTACCTCATTTCTCTTGCCGTGGAACCTGACAATAACAACACAGCAGTGGCGCAAATACTACGTAACACATCCAGCTTTAACAGTATTAATAGTAATACCAAAGCTACAATGAGGAGTGGCAATAACTTAAGGACAGCTCTATGAAAAAATTATGAATAGATACCAAACAATATTGCCATGAACAAGGTATACTATCAGCCATCGACGCAGGGTAAACCGACCCAGGGTCTAGCTAATTCGGATCGTCCGCCATAAAAACGCCATAATATCTCGGTAACGCCATCATACCTCGGTAAATCCACCATATCTCGGTAGTGGGTAGAGCTGTACACCCAACTTGTGGTGGCGATACATATTACTTCGAAGTATATATTACTGTGAAATGTACCTGGTATCTCGTTTATACTTACATTCACCATTATTTACCTGAGTGTACTCATATTTGTCCACACTCATGACGCACGCCACTGATAGAGGCAACAATTTTTTGGCTCAAAACACTTTCTGAAATGACGGGGTGCCTTAACCCCTTCAGAGCCTCCAAACCCCTCCCTATACCAACTCCAAGGATTTTGTCGTCAAAACACGGGTTTCCAGTTGCTGCGGCGTTACAACCCAAAATCGTCGGAACGTCATATTCTTGTTTTACAATAAGCATGTTTCAACACCTAGGTAATGGGATTGTTGTATAATGGGATTGCGCTTTCATTTCCCCCCCCCCCCCGAAAAAAGGTTTTGGCAAGGTCAGGTATAGAGAGAGCTCTTCTCAAAGAACACGACCCACAGAAAAAAAGGGTTGCACCTCTATCGCAGACGCGTGCTACGATAGAGGTATTAAGGTATACCTTTTTCTGGCTACGATAGGTGTTAAATTATACCTCTTTCTGGCTACGATAGGTGTTAAGGTATACCTCTTTCTGGCTACGATAGAGGCATTGAGGTATACCTCTTTCTGGCTACGATAGATGTGTTAAGGTATACCTCTTTCTGGCTACGATACAGGTGTTGAGGTATACCTCTTTCTGGCTACGATAGAGGTGTTAAGGTATACCTCTTTCTGGCTACGATATAGGTGTTGAGGTATACCTCTTTCTGGCTACGATAGAGGTGTTAAGGTATACCTCTTTCTGGCTACGATAGACGCATTGAGGTATACCTCTTTCTGGCTACCAAAGAGGTGTTAAGGTCTACCTATTTCTGGCTACAATAGAGGAGTTACGGCTACCATAGAGGTGTTAAGGTATACCTCTTTCTGGCTATCTTGTAAAAAACGAGTACCCTCCGAGAAAAAAAAAATCGTATCTACCCTAGTATGCGTCCGTAGACGCGTGCTACGATAAAGGGTGTCAAGGTGTACCTCTTTCTGGCTATTTCTTTTCTTCTGGATGACGGCAATTCCTTTCAAGCCTTTCAGAGCCCCCAAATCCATCCCCATACTCACTTTGAGTAATCGTAAGAAAAAAGGTTTCCAGTGGTGAAGGCGTTATTAACCCAAAATCGCCAGAATGTCATTCTTGTTTCGCAATACTATTATTCTGTTTGTATACTTAATGGCAGAACGTCATTCTTGTTGCGCAATACGATTCTGTTTGTACACTCAAGGGCAGAATGTCACTCTTGTTTCGCAAAATTGTTCTGTTTGTATACTCAGGGGGGCCATGGGTTTTTAGTCCGAATCGGCGGATTGCATTTTTTTCAGTTTACTATTTTTTGTTTTGGAAAGCGGCTTTCGGGTGAGGTATACCAACCATTGTGTTATCAACCATTGTTTATCACGCCAACAATCTAGCGTGGAGGGAAAAAAACAACGATGGTTGGCGCACCTCTGTCGTAGCAAGCAACCAAACATGTCAGGAAACGACACTTTCACTCCTTGACTGACGGGCATTTTTTCAATAATTTGCCTTGACTGACGGCAAACTACTAGGTTTTAGGGTGGAACGATCAGTTTGACACCCTCGACCGCTGGACGTCTTCCCTAGACTGACCGTCTCCTGTCATCTTTGGTAGTGTCTGTGTTTGCCTGTGTCTCTTGTTCTTGAATTGAGGGCAATTCCTAACGAACGCAAAGAAAAAAATCACGAATCCTGACAAAATGTCACGATTCCTGACATTTTGAGATCTTGAAATGTTTACATCACGTTTTCTTGTTTTCTAAACACGTTTTTTTTCTTGTCAGGAATCCTGCCGTCATTTTTTTCATGGAAAACGTACAAACACGATTCAAAAGTCTGGTTTCCTCACAACTATCACGATTCGCGGAAAATGCCGCATTTCCTGCCACGATTCCTGTCATTTTGTGTTCTTCAGGAACGGCCCTGAGGCGCCCCCCGTTACGTTTAAGAAAACCAGCCGAAATTTACGGTACTACACTTATCGCAGCGCGCGTCGCAAACCCAACTGCTACCGCTGTCCATCCTACAACAAAACCCCACCTCATGCCACGCCTCGGGCATGCTGTTCGCAGCAGAGGCGTTGTGGAGGTACAGCAGCTCGAATAGCCACAGCTCTGCCCCCGGCGGACCTCGTTCCACGTAGCCCTGCAACCGACCCCTCAAGCCGCCGTACTCCTTAGCATTCGCGGCCTCTTGCTTCGTGATCGCTGCGCTGGCACTGAAAGAAGGAAAAGACATGTATCGGTTATACAGCAATCGATTCGTGAAAAGGGTAGGTACATGTATCGGGTATACAGCAATCGATTCGTGAAAGGGGAGGTGGCCTGGGGGGGAAGGATAAACGCCAATGCGGGGGGGGGGGGCTCAGTTGTTGTTCTCACACTAACTCGGGGTTAGTATTATCTCTTGGCTAGCAGCGGCGAGGAGGGCCGAGGGAGGAAGCACATGGGGGCGGGGGGAAAGGTGACTCTATCCCCTGCCTTGTATACGATAATAGGGCGGGGGGGGGGCGGGTGGGGTTACCGCCCGGATATAAATACGAAATACGATGTACCACATGGTGCGAGGTATCACGGCGTTGTTGTTCACGAAGTCTCTCTCGTCGTCGGCTATGGCGTTCACGCACGTCATTTGTGAAGTTTTTATTGCTTCGGGACTGGTACATTATTAGCATTTCTTCTCCAGCTCCCTTCCTTTTCGTGCATCAGACCCGAGGTGACATAGCACCCCCTTCCCCCCCTCCCGCCTACCGCCTCACCATATGGCGAACACCATCCTGTTTATCGCGCAAGAAAGATTCAACCGTTTTTTCCCTCATCGACTCGCGTCAAACTGTGCATACAGACGCCAGGCTCTTTTGGCATGCCATTTTGGTAAACAGACAAAATTTCGTCGACCCATTTTCCAATTCCTAAAGTCTCCCTAGTCTATCTCTTAAGTGTTTGGTCCCAATGTCGGGACTGCGGTGCTAACAGGGTTATAACGTCTTTTCGGCTGGAAACCCTTTTTTGGGACGAAATTACTTGAAATCAGTACAGGGAGGGGTTTTAGGGCTCTAAAAGGGTTAAGGGGTTGGTACTCGCGAAATCGACCATAGCGATTACAGGTATAATACCTACTGAAATTGCTAGCTTCACCGCTGTCACCGAGGGAACATACCAATACCAGTCAGGACCAAATATGGCTATGAAAAACAGGGGAATAGTGTCGGTCGTCTCACATTAACGCCGATAGGGACACCTCACGCTATCGCTATAGTAGTGGGATCCGAAGGACACGCCAGCAAACCAGCTGGATTGCGAAGGCAATTGAGTTAAATCGACACACGACGTGTATGAAAATACGTTGAAGTATGGTGAACTCAAGCTTTATTTTGCCCCATCCACCGGAGGATAATTTATTTTTCCCCATCCACCATTTATATATATTAACTCTTGTCGAACGCCTCAAGTCCGCGATCACACAAATGGTGCTGAAGCCCCTTGGAAACATACAGAAAAACCAAAATGAAACCCAACATTCGGCCGGGAAATAAATACCACGCGTTCCCACCTCGAAACACCACACGAGACAAAGAAGCCGCACAACAAGCGAATCGGATCAATGTGCAAACTGAACCAGGATGTCCACTCAACTACAGCACAGAACATACTAGGATCTTGTGTATATCGTGGGTTTCGTTTGCTGTGGTCCTACCGTAATACAGAATACGCGACATCAGTAGCGGAGGACGGTACGACCACCACTCACACGACGAGAAGCTTGTAAACCTCGGCTTGGTTGATCGGCTGCACCCCGCACATGCTAGCCGCCGCGTACGCCGCGCTGAAGCCCGTCAGTCCTCGCTGGTCCTTCTCGCACACCTGCTCATCGGTCGGAAAATAAACACAGCAGCAGTAACGTTCCGTAGATCCATTGTTAACAGCACGAAATGACGAATAAAAAAGGATAAGAATCTCAGTATTTCCGTCGAGCTCTCCTACGCCGTTCGTCTGAGGTTTTGTATTGGTGTGTAGATCAGGCATAACATAGTCTGAAATGAAAGCTAACAAAAGAAAAGTTTGTTTTTCTCCCCCTTTTCAAACGAAAAGCTCACAAACAACCCCCCCGCCTCCCGCCCCCCGCCCCCATTCAAACGGGAAGCTAACAAGCAAACGGGCTTCCCTCCCCCCACTCCCTTTCAAACGGGAAGCTAACAAGCAAACAGGCCCCCACCCCCTTTCAAACGGAAAAGCTAACAAGCAAACAGGCTCCCCCTCCCCCCCCCCCCCCCCATTTCAAACGGAAAGCTGACAGGCAAACGGGCTTCCCTCCCCCTCCCCCTTTTTTAACGAAAAGCCAACACCCTAAGAACAGATTTACGTAACATGAAACCGCAGAGTAACCGTCAGGCAAAACCTTGACGAAAATTACTGGCAACACAACGGTAACCGCAACAGTAACGGTATCCATCGCACGTAATCGTACGCAGTCCTCGCGGAACCTACAATCGAAACGGTAACTGCGACGTTATCCGTAACGATAACCCTTAATCGGCAAAGGAAACCGTAATCGTACCGGTAACCGTGACAGAAAGCGCGCGTCGAGAGCAAAAAGCTTCCGCAAAGTTGAGCTGGAAAGTAAACATGACCAAACAACCAAACAACCAAACAACCGAACAAACTAAACAAAAAATATACCAGGTATATATTAAAGCGCTCACTAGTTACACGCGCTGGTGGATGGTTCAAACTGTCGTCAACCCAATCCAACCCAACCTAACCCAACCCAACCCAACCCAACCCAACCCAACCCAACCCAACCCAACCCCAATCCCATCCCATCCCATTCCATCCCATTCCATCCCATTCCATCCCACTCCATCTTATCCCATCCTATCCCATCCCCATCCAATCCCCATTCAATCCCATGCAATGCAATGCAACCCAACCCAACCCAACCCCAACCCCAACCCCAACCCCAACTCCAACTCCAACCCCAACCCCAACCCCAACCCCAACCCCAACCCCCCCAACCCCAACCCCAACCCCAACCCCAACCCCAACCCCAACCCCAACCCCAACCCCAACCCCGACCCAACCCAACCCAACCTCAATCCCAATCCAACCCAACCTCAACCCCAAAACCCCAATCCCAACCCAACCCCAGTCCCAACCCAACCCCAACCCCAACCCCAACCCCAACCCCAACCCCAACCCCAACCCCAACCCCAACCCCAACCCCAATCCCAATCCCAACCCAACCCAACTTGTTTTGCAGTCGTTGTCGTTGGGCATTGGCGTCGACGCGCCCCAAAATGGCTGGACCTGAAAAGGTTTCTTTACAAAACAGTACCAACAATGACCAGCACAAAAGTAAAAAAAAATCAACAACGTGGTGTTACCTGGGTTACCCCCTCCACGATGCGCGTGAACACGCCCAGTGCCCTCGGCCACCGCTGGAGAAAGAACGAGCTAACCCCGAGCTGCAGCCAGAGGACGTGAGGGTCGTGCGCGGGTCCCATCCCGTCTCCCTGATCGTGGCACCGAGCCAATCACATTATTTTAAAGGGCGAAACGTTACATACCAGGTAAGGGGGGAATAAGAATGCATTTGATTGGTCGGGATTCGAGTTCGGGGAGGCCAACTTGGTTCATCGGGGGAACAAAAAAGGAGATATGAAACGAGACAAAGAGACCAAAGTAAGCGAGAAAGAGAAGGGGAACACGATGAACAAAAAAAAAAACGGATTAGAAAAAACGAAAAGGATTTAAAATAGGAAAACACACACACACAAACAAACGAAGACGGGACAAAAAAGAGGGGGAAACAAAAAGGAAAAAGAAATAAACACGGCAGCCTCTTCTCTCTGCTGCCACTGCTGCTATTGCTGATGTTATTGCTGATGTTATTGCTGCCGCTTCCGCTGTCGCTTCCGCGTACCCTGCTGCGTCTGCGGCTAACGTTATTGCCGCGCTGCCACTGCTCTCCCTAACATTGCCCTTCTCCTGGCTTTCACAATACCCCAATATCCCTCCCTCCCTCCCGCTCTCCCTCCCTCCTTGTCAACGCCTGCTTTCCCCTTCCGTACCTTCTCAACCGATTCGTCAACGACCTTCTGCGCCATAAGGCACAGTTCGTAAGCCTCCTCGTACGCCCCCGACGTTTGAAGGGCCTGTGCACGCACAAGAAAAAAAAGAAGCGAAACGAAGCGAAACGAAACGAAACGAAACGAAACGAAACGAAACGAAACGAAACGAAACGAAACGAAACGAAACGAAACGAAACGAAACGAAACGAAACGAAACGAAACGAAACGAAACGAAACGAAACGAAACGAAACGAAACGAAACAAAACGAAACGAAACGAAGCGAAGCGAAACAAAACGAAACGACAATCATGAGAAAAAATGAACATGAAAACAAAATAACGACAAAACAGAAGACAAGCAAAACAACGATCTGGAAAAACAAACCTAACAACAGGAAAAAGGAAAAAGAGCTCAAACGCTCAAAACAAAAACTAACGACGAACAAACACAAAACCACCCCCACCACCTTGCGGCGACGCAAACGAGAGCAGAACTAATCTAGTGGGAGGATGCGAACTGTACCAAGGCAGGAACGGAACGCGTTAGGAGGAAGAGATGGCGAAAATAGACGGATGTGACATGGAGAAATTTGGGACATTAGACCGTAGCGAGACAACAATCGCCATCCCATGAGACCAATTGTGGCCACAGACGACCAAAGTGGAAGAAGATACGATAAGCAAAAAAAAAATGTGGAAACGTGCTGATGTTCGAGGCGTCTCTAATAGGAGATAGGAGTACGGACGGTGCTCCGTCTTGGAAGGGACGCGTGGTCAATGGTCAAATGACTAAAGCAAGCAGAAACGAGTACGCCCCCCCCCAACCCCCTCCCAGAAAAACGCCTATTTTTTCACCTTAGCGTGCGCCACCGAAAGTAATGGTACCACTGGGAACGACGCGTAGAACGATTCCAGCGCAATCTGAGCGTTATCTAAAGCCTCCGCTCTAGAAGAACCCCCCCCCTCCCCTCCAGCCCCCCCTCCCCCGCCACCGCCCCCGCTCCCTTCGTCCCCTGTTTGTCGGAACTGAATACGCCTCCGGAAACCCCGTTTTCCGTTCGCGTTTTCTTCTTCCCCTTGTTGGATTTGTGCGCTGGTGGGTTTACGCGCTTTGCCCGCTTTCATGAGCTTAGCCTCTCGCTTAAGCTATAAGCGAAAAGAGGCGTGTTTGTAGGGTGGGAGATGGAGGGAAGTCGAGGGGAGGGCGTGAGGGGCAGGGCACGCCAGGGGAGGGGAGGGGAGGGGACGGGAGGGGAGGGGAGAGGAGGGGGGGGCTTACGTTTAGCATGGCTCAGCCTGTCGAGATATTGCCGAAGCATTTTGAAGGGGGCACGATTCGTGCCATGACGAGGAAGAGCTTACAACACAAAAATCGAAGGGTTGTACGGGCGTGCGGCAGGCCATGCACCCGCTGCTACTCCTTGAAGCAGCGAGCGGTCCTCCTCGCGGTACTTCCAAGCACAAGCTCAAGGGAACGACGCTTGGCACGCTCGCAACGACCATCGTTGTGGTCCTTCGGGACGTGGACTTGACAGTCCATGACAATCGGGGTGTGCTACATTATTGTGTTTTTCCCAACCTCAACCATGCCTAGCCCTAACCCTAACCCTAGCCCATACGACATATCCGCTGCATTACACCCTGATGACATCACTGAGGAACAATGGCTACAAATGTCAAATAATGTGCATCACTGGAAAATCGTCGCCCGCCACTTGAGCAAGAAGCGGGCGCAGCGGATGACCTGCGGCACACAACCGACGACCGTTGCGACGATGCCACCACGACCCTTATTGCCCCGACGCCTGGTAAAAAAAACGTCTCAACACTTACTGTTTGGGTAAAAACCGCTCAATAGTAGTGAAGGCCTACCTCCCCTCAAAATAGTCTAGAAGGACAAGCGCACGTCGGAGCAGTGATAGCCCACTGCACGAGCTCAAGGAAATACCGTAGCTGTCACGGCAGCAGCTATTATAGTGCTGTTAATGTTTAACGCTTGAACTACAGCACTCCTTTTCTCGCCCTTGACTTCTTTGTGGCCTCCGAGCCAACAACAACAAAAAAGAATTATAAACAACGATTATAGCATCGCCCCCCCTGGGTGAGTAGATGCCCCCCCCCCCCTTCCCCCCCCCCACCCCGCGCCTCCTCGCCCCCCTCCCCCTCCCCCCCCAACCCCTGCTCCTCCTCGCCCCCCCCCCCGGTCCCCTCTCACCTCCCGAAACACGAGCAGTTCAAAAAGAGAGGCGGCACAAGAACGCGCCATGCCTCCCCCCTCCTTCCTCTACCCCGTTCCAAAATAGTAAAACGTAACAAAGCAATTACCCCCCCCCTCCCTGAAAGTAAATAAATGCATCCGAAGCCGTTATCTATGTGCAAGAAAGCGCGCACAAGGTGCGGAAGCCCGCCTCACAAGTGTTTCTTTGTAGGATGCAGCTGACCCTATATGCGACTCGCCGAACATGTCACGGCGCTTCGCTTCGCGCTTTCTGCACGCGATGTTTGCCACGTCAGCGAAAACCCGACGTGCTCCGTCCCGGCATTATAGGAATGAGGGTCTATGGTCTAATAGACTACCGCTATGCTTGAAACGAGCATATCCCCCACCACACACACCCCTCCCTGCCTGCCCCCGCCCCCTCCCTCCCCGCCCCTCATCCCTCTCCCTCTCCTCTCACCTCCCGAAATACGAGCAGTTCAAGAACAGCGGCGGCACAAGGCCGTCGCATGCCTTTGGTTCGGCAGCACGATGACAGAAGGCCAAGACCCTTCTCGTAGGACGGCGTATATCCCAGACAGTGCCCAATCAGCTGCAGAAAAAAAAAAAAAAAAAAGCAAAGAGGCAAAGGGGGGGGGGGGGGGGGGGTAGATTAAGCGCGGGTGCGCGGGGGGCGGGGCTCTATACCTCAGTATAGTTCACCCAAAGGCTGCCTCGGGAGACAAAATGAAAGAGCAACAACGATTAGCTGAAGCGCACAATTCATCATGACGAATTGATAAGCGATGGGGAGGGGGGGGGAGGGGGTTACTCGTTTGCTTCATGCCTGGCTTGGTCATGTGACCATTGCCCACGCCACGCTTTCGAGACGGAGCGCCGTTCCTACTCCTGCTAGAGACGCCTCGTAACAGTTGGGCGCTCAGCGCATTTTTTTTTCACATAAAACCCCTTGCTTTTGTTATCCCCTTCCTGGTTCGCCGTCTTCGGCCACCATCACCTAGCATAGCGATTGTTTTCTCGCCACTTTTTAGTGTCTCAAAATTCTCCATGCCAACACCCTTCTATTTTGCGTGTCTCCTCCAACACATCCTGGTCGTCCTCGTAGGGGGCGGAGCTTTATCATACACCGTACCCACAAACTGGCTGTTGAGATGAAACGAAAAAGTGCAACCAAAACGAACAACGCCAAGGCCTAAGCATGTAACGAATCTACAAACACAGACGTTATTTCCAAAACCGTTCACGCGGATCGAAATCCCAGACGCCTCACTCTTAGCAAGGCCAAAACCAAAAACAAATCGGAGCGTAGGGATGTCCGTACGAATCGAGAAATATGACCTTTTTTTCCAACTTTTCATTTCTTGGTATTATTTAGTATATACCCCCACCCCGTGTCTGTCTGGGGTCTCGGCAAGAGTAGTGTGGCGTTTTTTCAGGGCTATTTTCACGGGTCGGATCGCTTCTCGCGGGTCGAATCGAGTCAGGGTGACCTGACCCGACCCCGTAATATTTTAAACCCTGTCCTGACCCGACCCGACCCGAACCGACCCGACCCGTGAGATTTCCAACACCTCATGACAAGAGACACATGCTACGATATTAAGGTAAACCTTTTTTTGGCGAAATCACTTTCAGGATGACGGGGCTCCTTAACCCATCGGAAATCAACCATTTTTTGCATATGATTGTCGCTGTGTACCTGGGCCATGGAACTTTTCATCCGATATGCAGCGGTTTTTATTTTTCTCCACATCAGTTATCGGCAGAGTGTCTTAAGCTCCCAGATTGAGAAACCTCGGAAAAAAAAGTGGTGCAGACTGATTCTACGATAATAGCCCCCTCCTCCCCAAAAAAACAGCGATCTTCTTTAACGAACGTTTCATGGCTGCTCGACACAAGGAAGGACACAATTGAAAAAAATAAAGTATTCATATATTTCCTCATGTGCGAAGGTCCAACGATCGACGGCGTCTAGGTGTCGAGGGACACCGAATTTCAGGAGCTACGACCGGGCGCTGGTTTTGAAACCGGCGATTTCGTGAAAGAAAAGTTGGGGGGGCTACCGTACCAAGACTCTGCACCTCTATCATAGCACGCGTCCCTCCTGTTCCGACTCGACCCGACCCGACCCGTGAGACTTCCAACACCTCTCGACCCGACCCGACTCGACCCACGTTTTTGAAATACTTCCTGATCCGACCCGCGGGCCGGGTCACGACCCGAGAAAAGCCTTGGTTTTTTTTCTTTTTTTGTTGTGCCCCTCGGGGTGTATTCCAACGCTAGGGTGAGAAGTCCCTCATTAAGGGAGAAATCCCGTCGGTGTCAAACGACTCGGCAATAAACTGCCACAATAGTGGGTACCTCTGTTTAAGAGCGCCCCGTGACAAACGAGCCGAAACAGGCGCTCTTAACTACACATTGCTCTTATTTGTAGTGGGAAATACATCGCTTTTACTGTAGGCAGGACATGCCGATTTGACCGCCCTCAAGTCCCGCACGCTCTTACCATGAGCGCTCTTAACTCTGGGTACCCATCGTACGCTCATCGTAGCAGGAGTCATCTACCGACCAATCAAGAGGCGTGTCACGGCCGGGGTACGGTAAGAGCTCCCCAATAAGGCAGTCGGAGTACGGTGGTACCCGGACAAGAGGCGGCCACAGCGGTCGCCTTATATTATTATATCTTATAAAAAATACTCCAAGGACGTCAGCCGTGAGTTCGGCGAAATTCAGGTCAATACTCATCTTTGCAAGCTGCGTTGTTGGTACTTGTACTACACTATATGGGTGAGTTTTTATTGGGGGGGGGTCCTATTTTTTGTCCACTATAATGGTAAGTGTTGGTATTGTTACTTTAGGTGGGGAATTTTGAGCTAGATCTAACATCACATCTACTTTATAAATTTATTACTGTAGTTTCCACTATACTGCTTTATCATATGTATGGTAGGCGGTTTATTTCGTTTCTTTTTCCCCCCCGGCTTCACTATCGGGAGGAGTAGGAATACAGAATATTATTAGTTATCTTATATGTTACTCTTAGTACAGCTTTCGAGAATGAAAGTTGTTACCCGGAACGAATTTGGCGGCTTCCCCCGAATAAGGCGGTATCCCTATTTAAGGCTGCCTCCCCAATGACCAATGCTACGACAGAGGCATCACTTTGTTTTGAAATGGTTTCTGATGGGGCTCCTTAACGCCACTGCAACTGGAAACCCGTTTTGGGGGACAGATTACTTGGAATTAGTATAGATGGAGGTTTTGGGGCTCTAAAGGGGTTATAACCCCAAAATCGCCGGAACGTCGTTATCATTTCGCAATCTGAACCACGCCGATGAAGCGGCCGACCAGCTTTTGGTCGGGGTTGATGTTCGGGTCGTCCTCCAAATCGGGCAGAGTACGCAAGGCCGTGCGTTATCGATCGCACTAGGCTTTGTAGTTGTGCAAGCGTGTGCAAGCTTGTGCAAGCGGGGTTGTTCATCGCGTCACACTTTCCAGTGGACCCACAGTGATTTTTTTTGGGGGGGTGAGGTATAGAGCTCCTCGAATGCGGCGACATCGACAAAAAAAAAAGTGTGCGTCTACCGCAGCACGGGTGAATTATAACCACAAGACTTACGGCTCTACCCATGAACAGACCCACTGTTCGATCAACGAACTACTGTCTGATCAACCCATTTAGTATCCGATAAACCCAGCTACCGCCCTATCAACCGACTTACTCAACAACGATACTATCATGGGAGACCACGGTTTGGTCGAACGACATACTGCCCGACCAACCGACTGCTATCGAACCCTCGACCGACCACCCTTCTCACCTTGATGAGGCTCTTCGGGATAAGCGACGTGCCCACGTGCATGAGCGCGACGATAAAGTCCACATGATGCAGATACCCCTCCCAGCTCTTCCCCGCAAACTCCTCCGGCACGGCTCCCTCAATCAGCAAGCTCAGTTCCTCCTCCACGCCCCCCCCCGCTCCCGCCCCAACAACGCCATTACCGTTAGAAAATCTTGATCGTGGAGGAATAGGCGGCGGAACCTTCCCCCCCTTGCCCCTACTACCCGCAGCATCCCCATTGCTTCTAGCGTTACCGCTGCCGCTGCTCCCGATACCACCCCGTGTGGAGGCGGTAGCCGGAGCGGGGGTCGGGGCTGGCGGGGTCGGCGTCGGCGCAAGCTTTTTGCTGAAGAAAAAGCTCTGAATTAATCCTACCCCGCTTGTGGGGGCCGCCGTTGCCTTGTCCCTCGTTCGCTTCGCCGCTTTCGTGTCCACGTCCTTGGCCTTTTGTTAAGGGTTTCATTATTATTTTTAGAGGGGGCGGGCGGGGGGCGAGGAGGGGGGCGTACTCAACTTTTGCTTGCCTCAGTCGTTGGACCATTGACCACGCATCCTCCTCCAGGCGGAGCACCGTTCCTTCTCCTAACATAGACACTTCCAACATTCGGCCGCTCATTCCGTTTCTTCCATATACTACATTAAAAAGTTTGATATGTTTTCCTTCCTGTCCGGCCGTCTGTAGCCACCATCTATCCGCTAGGATAGTGATCGTTTCATCGCTACTATCTAATTTACCAAACTCTTCCAGTCACATCCGTCTATTTTCCTCATTTCTTCCTCTTAACGCATTCGGTTCCTCTTTGTCCGGTTCACAATCTCCCACAATGCGAGTTCTACCCTCGTCTGCGCTGTCGTAGGGGCAGCTCTACGTGCCTTCTCCCTCCTACACCCAACGGGTATTGTCCGTTGTAGGGGAGAGTTTCGTAAACGTAAAGAGGCGTGCACGCATCGCATTGTAACTAACACTAATAGTTAGTTCACCTCATAGAGGCAGTGCGAGCTCGCGATCAAGATTTTCGTCATGCCAGGCAGGCGTGTACAGAGTATGCTAACAATACCGTAGTCATAGATAGTTCACCTTGAAGAGCCAATGCGAGCTCTTGATGAACTTTCGCGTGGAAGCAGCCGCCTTGTAGACGTGCCCAGCCATCAGCTGCATCGCCACCCTCACCATCAGCACCTCCAGTTCGACCAAGATCGACTGTCGTTTTGTTTTTGTGAGCATGGCAAAAGAAGACGGGCGGGCGCGCCAAAAGAAGCTTTAATATGTTGCGCTCAAATACATCGTGCTGTTGCATTGTTGGGCTTGTTGGCAAGGCGAGAGCGAAAGAGCGACCGCGTAAAAAAACATGAAATAATTACAAAAAAAACAGCAATCAGATAACAACAGAGACGTAAACAGGATGTCAGGCTGAGTTAATGACTCCTGCGAATGTTTGTGGGCAAGGAACACCAAATAACAGATAATATGTCATCCAAAAATTTCACATCACCAACAGCCAACAAAACAACGAGCAACACCAAATACAACGACACCGACAACTACCACAGCAGCAGCAACAACAACAACAACGACAACAACGACAACAACGACAACAACGACAACAACGACAACAACAACGACAACAACAACGACAACGACAACGACAACGACAACGACGACGACAACGACAACGACAACGACAACGACAACGACAACGACAACGACAACGACAACGACAACGACAACGACAACGACAACGACAACGACAACGACAACGACAACGACAACGACAACGACAACGACAACGACAACGACGACAACGACGACAACGACGACAACGACGACAACGACGACAACGACGACAACGACGACAACGACAACGACAACGACAACGACAACGACAACGACAACGACAACGACAACGACAACGACAACGACCACGACCACGACCACGACCACGACCACGACCACGACGACGACGACAACGACAACGACAACGACAACGACAACGACAACGACAACGACAACAACAACAACAACAACAACAACAACAACAACAACAACAACAACAACAACAACAACAACAACAACAACAACAACAACAACAACAACAACAACAACAACGACCACAACAACAACAACAACCCGCAGTGCAATGCTTGCACGTCAATGGTGTACCCGTAGTGCCCGTATATACCTGTTCTGCGAGAGTTGGTGGTATGCTCACGGCTTCCAAAGCCTCCGCGGAAGCTCGGGGTGCTTTGCTCGAACGCTACGGCCACACGATAAACACACGACAGACGCGACAGAAGGCATAGGCAGGTGTATTGTGGTTGGTACTGGTACTGGTGTTGATGGTGTTGGTGTTGGTGTTGGTGTTGGTGTTGGTGTTAGTGTTAGTGTTAGTGTTAGTGTTGGTGTTGGTGTTAGTAGTTGTAGCGGTAGTAGTAGTGGCCGTGTGGTAGGGGTAGTAGTAGCGGTGTTGGTGTTGGTGTTGGTGTTGGTGTTGGTGTTAGTAGTAGTAGTAGTAGTAGTAGTAGTAGTAGTAGTAGTAGTAGTAGTAGTAGTAGTAGTAGTAGTAGTAGTAGTAGTGATAATGGTGGTGGTGGCGTTGGCGCTGCAGTTGTTGGTAACGATGTCGGTGGTAGGAGCGGTGCGCGCGGCAGGGGGTGGGACAACAATGAAGCTAGGGCAGCGCTCGCTAGGACTCGTGCCTGGTGGAGAGTTGCTTGGTGAAGAGCCATAACCGTAAACTGTGAGCACTGGTGAAACACATGACAGGTGAATATATTTATAAACGGAGATTTTGGAATGGCCAGACCTGATTTCCGGCTTCACCCAGCCAACAAAAATGGATCAAACGGCAACAAAAAGAACACGAAT
Organism: Undaria pinnatifida; assembly: GCA_012845835.1. Lineage (NCBI taxonomy): Eukaryota > Phaeophyceae > Laminariales > Alariaceae > Undaria > Undaria pinnatifida. The sequence goes on along the minus strand of JABAKD010000015.1, from coordinate 10,306,965 downwards.
CAAAAAGCAAAAGCAAAAACAGACGCCCTCCATCCTCCTCGCACCGATCGGGCAACCTCCGCTGCCCCAGCGAGCTTGAAGGCGATCTCGTCCCGCAGGGTCATCTTGTTTTGGGACGGAGGGATGCACGATTCCAGCGCCTCCGAAACAGCCTCGCACGCAGCAAGAGTGTCCTTATTAGCCCCCGACGATACTGACAGCATAGTCTGGAGCATCAAAGCCTCCGCCTGAACCAGCTTCGCCCAGAGCTGCCAGCGATCGATCGGGGATGGAGGGGTGGGTGGGAGGAGGTGATGAGGACGCGGACTTCGACCCGGGCGTTACGGTCGGGCTAAATATTTTCTGCTCGACGGGACTCCATACTCGGCAGACAAGCACGCAAACCAAAAAGACGGGGGGGGGAAGAAACCCACAAAAACTATGAACAAAACGCGCAATGAAACAAAAAAGGCAGGACGAACCAACACACGGGCACAAGGAGAGGCAGACAGACAGACAGACAGACAGACAGACAGACAGACAGACAGACAGACAGACAGACAGACAGACAGACAGACAGACAGACAGACAGACAGACAGACAGACAGACAGGGTGCGACAAGACAGACCAACAAAACAGACAAACCAACACACAAGCAGACCGACAAATCAACACAGACAAACAAGTCAACAGAGGCAGACAAACCAACAAAGAAACAAAACAGCCAACAAAGCAAACCAACGAAAATACAATCTTACAAACAAACACAAAAAAAACGATAAAAAAATACAACAAACCACGAAACCCACAAATTAACAGACAAACAAACCCACAAACATCTAATACAAGCCAACAAAACAGAAAACAAGCAAACACGCAAGCAAACGCAACCCATCAAGCTAACCGACACGACTGCAAACTCACAAACTCACAAAACCCACAAAACAATACAACAAAACGAAACATCAACAAAAAAAACACAAAACCAACAGCCATACCAAGTACCATGTGCATATTTACGTACCTGGTATACCACTGTGTAATGCTACATAATACCGAACATATTACTAATGAGCGACATACCATACGTACGGCTATGCTCTCTAGAAAACCTGGTACGATCTAGCAGCATCGAAGTATACGATTATGCCTACAGTAGCACCTGGTACCTGGCGCAGTAGGGGTCCCCCGATAAGGCGGTGAGGGTGTGCCAGAGCAATGTGACCGCCTTATAGAGGGAAGCCATCTTATTCATTCCAGGTTATGCGCACAGTTCCCTAGTCGCACCACGCAATTTCGACCGCCTTATATCGGGATACCGCCTAATAAAGGGATACCGCCTTATCGGGGAACCTACCCTTGAGCACTAATTCTTACCTCTGAGTGAAGATCCACCTCCTCCGACGGCGGCGGTGGCGGCAGCACCGGCGCAGTCCTGAGCCCGCGCCCGGTCGGCGTCTCCACGCACCCCGCTCCCAATACCGGCGTCAGCAAAGCCGCCGCCTCGTGAAAGCAGAACCTCCAAGATGCCAAGTGGGCCCGCAAGATATTCTCCCCCCGCTCCCGCTGCGTCAGCGGAACCGGAGGAGCCGGCGGGGCCCGGGGTGGTAATGGCGGCGGTACCGCGACCGTCGGGGCCGCGGCAGCGGCCGCTGCCGTCGCCGCCGCCGCTGCCGCCGCCGCCTCCATTGCAGCCGCCTCAACCGCTGCCGCCTCAACCGCCGCTGCCTCAACCGCCGCCGCCTCAACCGCCGCCGCCTCAACCGCCGCCGCCTCAACCGCCGCCGCCTCAACCGCCGCCGCCTCAACCGCGGCCTTCACCGCCGCCGTCTCCGCCACCACCTTTGCACTCGCGTCCGCTTCTACGCCCCCAGCCTCGTCTTCGTCGGTATCTGTTTCCGTCTCGAAATCATCCTCTTCCTCCTCATCCTCGCTCATTTCTTCCGGCACCGTGCCTTCGGCGGACATAAGATGGCTGAAACTCTCCACCCCCGCCGACGGTGTTCTGCTGTAGTCCTCGCTCTCTTCACCGCCCGTTCCCGACGATACGGAGACAGCATCAGCCGGCTGCGTAAGCGCAGCCGGGGGGGGCGGCAGGGGCGGCGGGGGCGGCGCACCCGCTGCAACGGCGGAAGCCGCTGTAGCAGCAACCGGGGTGGCGGTGGCAGCGGAGGCTGACGGAGTAGCGACAGTGGCGGCCGCGGCGGTTCCCACCCCGTCTTCCGCCAGGGTCGACTTCGTCTCCGGGTGTGTCGGCGGATGCTTGAAAGGTCGTCTTTCGCTCGTCCTGGGCTGCGCTCCCCTCACCACACCGACGGCAACCGCAGCCACCGTAACACCCCCCCCATTTCCGGTGCCACTGCCACTACCGCCGCCACGGCCATCTACCGCGGCCGCACCTGGTACAGCCACCGCCGCCGCTGCTGTCGCAGGGTCGGTCAGAGCGGGTGGCGAAACGCTGCGACCACCAGGAGACGGGGCAAAAAATCCCGCCTTCTCGGTCCCGCGCGGCACGGCTGTTCCCCCCGAAGCATCCTTCGACGCCCGCGCCTCCGAATCCGACGAAGCAGGAGACGCAGAGAACGGGCCAAAGGACGTTGTCAATGACGACGACACTTTCAGCCTATCCTTGAGCTCCTTCTTTCGTCTTTCCTGATCTTGCAGCTCCTTCTCCCTCCGTTCCCTATCCTGCCGGTCTCGCTCCTGTCGGTCTCGCTCCTGCCGCTCCATCTCCTCCATTTCTTGCCGCTCTCGCTGCAAGATTTCCCGCTCCCGGCGCTCCGCATGCCCCCTCTCCCGTTCCAATTTTTCGTCCGCCGCGTCTCGCCTCTCCTTCGCCGTCTTCGCCTCCAGCTCAGATGGGGACAACCGCGGCTCCGTCTCCAACCGCGCTCCCGGTTGTGCCCCTGGTGGTCTGCTGGCGAGCTTCCCGGGCGGTTGTTTCGCGGCGGCGGCGGCATTGCCAGTCGCAACAGCGGCGTTTCTATTCGCGACTACCGCCGCCCGCGCCGGCCCCGCGTCAGCGGACGCGCGTCTCCTGTGTTCGACCGCGGCCAGCCTGACAGCTTCAGCGTCGGCCGAGGCGCGTCTCTTGTGTTCGACCGCCGCAACCCTAACGGTCTCCGCGTTCTCAGCGTCCGCCAAAGCTTGCCTCCTCCGCTCTTCCACCTTAGCTGCGGCGGCGGCCGCGGCCGCCGCCGTCGCCGTTGCCGCGGTAGCCGCCGCTGCCGCCTGAGCGGTAGCAGCTGCAAGCGCCGCCGTCGCCGCAGTCTCGGCCCTAGCTGCCCTCGATCTCCTCGCTTCCTCCTCTGCGAGGGCAACGCTTGCCTCCGCTGCTTCCGCCAACCTTTCCGCCTCGGCGCGCTCAGCCTGAGCTCTCGCCTGCCCCCGCGCTTTCGCCAACGATAAGCGCCGAGCACGTCTACCGCGGTCTTCTCCCGTGGCAGCGGCAGCACTAGCACCAGCGGCGCCACCAGCACCACCCGCGACACCACCAGCACCAGCAGCTGCTGAGCCCTCCGGGTCGCGCTGGAGCGATGCCCGCGACCCCCCCGACCCCAGGCTCAATCTCTTCTCCTCTTCCAGGTTCGCTAACCTAGCCGACGCCGCCGCCGCAGCCTGCGCCGCTCTCGCCGACGGAACCGCGTGAACGGACTGCGGCAAGGCTTGCTGGGACACGCCGGGCGATGCACCTAGCGACGCACCTTGCGAAGCACCTTGCGCCGCCGCCGCACCACCACTAGCCGGCTGAGCCCCCCCCGCTCGGGCCGCCGATTGCGTCCCGGGTTGCGCCCCCAGCGGCCCCTGATGTGCCGCCTGCGGCGGCCCGTGCTGCGCGGCTTGCTGCAACGCTTGTTGCGCTGCTTGCGCCGCCTGCGCCGAGCGCGCGCCACCCTCCTGTCGACCACTCCCGAACGAGATGCGCCGGGCCATCGCGCCCGCCTGCGCGTGAAGCACCTCAACCGAGGATGACGATCCCCCTCGCTTGCTGTCAGGGAGAAGAGGCATTGGAATTATCGCCGGGGGCTGCTGCTGCTGCTGCTGCTGCTGTTGTTCCCGCTGCTGCTGCCCGTGCTCCCTCTGCTGATGCTGGTGCGAGTTCGCCTGCTGGATAGCGCTCGCCATGTCCGTGCTCGTCCTCGCGCTCGAAGACGCGCTAGAAAAAGTCCGAAACACCCGCGAACCCATACTGCTGGTGGTCGCGGGCGCGGTATCCTTCGACGCCATCGAATCATTCCTCACAAACGCCATCGCTGACCGAAGCGCCGCCGCCGTCGTCCCGGCCAAACCCACCTCCTCCCCCGCGCTACTCTCTGTCACCGCATTGGCATCAACCGTTGTCGCTCCCGCTGATGACGTGCGGGTACGAGGGCGAACTTGGCTGTCATCCGTATGGCTCCGTTCCCTCGTACCACCCTGAGCGTGAACAGGGGAGCCCTCGCCGATGGACACAGCGCCCATCGAGGACGCGTGCCCCTCGATCAAGCTGTGGAGAGTATTTCGGTTCCGCGTTCGCTGAAAGCGGAGAATAAATGGGCGCGCGGGAGAAGGAAATGGTGAGCAAGGGCAACCAAGAGAAGACCTGAAATGTAGGAAACTTTTTTGGAAGAAAGCGTGCAGGCATCGCACGCGCCGCCAACAAGATTATCTCCCTGCACACATCAAACCAAAAACGCCGCTTGAGGCATAGAAACCTCTTCTCCTCTTACCTTCTCCCAGTACGCGGTCACGCTCGATTTCGTTGACGGGCACTGATGACATAACACCATCTCCTCCCTAAAGAACGGCATGTACTATTTATAGACACGAACACAAACGAAAAACGCCGTTTTAAACTGGGAAACTCCCTCTCCCCTTACCTCGTGAACAAAATCTCCCATCCCAAAAGCATCCGTATTCGTTATTTACACACAAACAATACAACAAAAACGCAGCTCGAAAAATGGAAACCCCCTCCCCCCTTACCTGCTCCCAGTACGCGGTCCCACCCGACTTTGCCGAGGGACAATCGGGACCCTCCTTCGAATCAAACGGAGCGAGGGTCGGTGTTGGCCGTCTCGAGGGCTGCAGGTGCTGCAACGCGTTAGCCGTCAGCTTTGGCTGCACCCCCGCCCATGCCGCCCCCGCCCCCGCTCCTCCCCCTGCTCCCCCATGAGATGCACTGCCGCCGCCACCACCACCCCTACCACCACCATCACCGCCACTGCCGACGCCGCCGCTTCCGCCCCCTAATCGCCCCGAATCTGCGGAGTGCTTAGAGCCTCCTTTGGAGCCTCCCTTGAAGGGGCGCTGAGGTGGACCGATGCGAAAGGGGGTTCGGGGGAGAGAGGGGCGTCAGGGGAGGGGGGTGAACGAGGACGACGAGGACGAACAGGCAGATGAGGAGGAGGATCGACGAACAGAAAGCCGAGGTCGGCGGGAGGGTGTCAAGAGCGCAGGGAGGGGAAAGGGTGCAGCCAACTGTCACCTGAAGTATTGCTTGTGTATAGCAACGTAAGCGTTAAGAGCGCAAGAACCTTACAAACAATAAACCCCACCTCGCTGAGGCACCGCGCCGGGGATAACCCCACCTCGCCGAGGGACCGCGGCGGGGATTACAGCGCCACCGAGACCTTGAACGACAACAACAACAGACCACGAAAAAAGAGTGCGGCAACCCCCCGTACGACCAGCAAACCCCCTCACCTCCCCGGGGTACGGTGGCGGGGATATGGGCATCATCGCGTTGCCAGAAGAAGCACCGCGGCTACCCGCCCCCGCCCCCGCTCCCGCCCCCGCCTGACCCGGCCCAGCAGCCTGGTGAGGGGAAGGAGCATGCTGAGCATCCTTTCGCCGCCAGTCCGTCCTCCTTAGCTTCGCTAACGGCACCCCTAACCGGTATTGTCCTCGACTTTCTGCGGGTGCAGGCTGCTGTTGCTGCTGCTGCTGCTGCTGCTGCAGTTGCTGCTGCTGGTGCTGTAGTTGTTGCTGCTGTTGGTGTTGCTGCGCCTGCTGCTGTTGGTGCTGGTAGCGTCTGTCCTCCACATTCATCGACCGACCACCCCCAGTGGGGTCGGAGCGCGGCCTGCGGGGCGGGGGGAGAGGGGGTGGGCAGAAGGACGGAAGAAGGAAAACATGAACGCGAGAGGGGGGGCGGGCGGGATCGAAAAGCGGGTACAGCGGAGACGACGAGAGGACGGGAGGGGGGAGCATTGAGGGGGGCGCATTTAGGGGCGAAGGGAGGGGGAGCGGACGGGCGGGACTGGCACTGCGCTTACCTACTGTAGTACCTGGCAGAGTTTTGCAACAACAGAAACACTGTTACGAAAAATTCCAAGTAATTTGTCTTCGAAACATGGAATCAGTCGTTGTGAAGGGGGGAAAAAGCAAAAAATGCATTAAAAAAAATACACGTATCTAATATCCTTTGTGAAAGCCAAGAGCAACACCGGAAACGTGAACTTTTACTGTTTCGCCTTACCCCTAGACCGGCATCCATTCGACCACGATATCGGGCGGAAAAACGCAGTCTCGACCGCTCTCTCCACGGCCGACTTGCCTAAAAACGGCGATCGACCGAAGCTACTACGAGTAGGCCCTTCGATACTCGAGTTCCATCACATCCTCCCACCCTAAACCCGATATGCATCTCGGACTATGTTAGGAATCCCCTGAGATTCTGCCAATTTTACCTCCGAATCCATTTTCGGTATTGGTCACAGCGTGCAACGATCGCGCTGCTCTCACCGTTCTACCTGGGTGTTTTCTAAGTGTATGAGTTTCGCAAGCTCTCGACACGTGAGATAATCTCCTTTTTGTTGTAGTTTCTTTTATGAAGGTGACAATCCAACCCTCGACCTGTCTTCAAAATCTTACGGCCTGCCTGCGACATTTAGAGTAGACTAAAAACGTCGATCGACAGAAGCTGCTACAGTGGTACGAATAGGCCTTTCTGTACTTGAATTCCACCACATAGTGTTTTCTCTCGCGCTGCTGTTGCTGCTGTGCTGCTGCATTACACATGGCCCTCCAGGCTCAGTACTTGTGGCAGTTACAGTACAACAGCAGCCGCGTAAGGGGCTCTCTCCCTTGTGACAGCCACAGAACGGTGCTTCTGCGTGTATGCGTATATTTGTGCGCTTCTGAATGTACCAGACATGTGTGCGTGGCGTGTGTGCTGTCACAAAATCGGTATACAGGAGCAGCACAGCAGCAGCAGCAGCACAACTGTAGGTCCTAGGGCAGTGCTTCAAACTCTAGCCTTTGTGCCAGCAAAAACGGTGTACGTGCGTGTGGTTTGTGCACAGCAAGAGATCTAGCCACGACAACAATAGTTTCTCGTTCAATGCAACAGTCAAACACACGGTCGGACGTCATATCAGGCAGGTACACGGAAGCATACAGCAGTAGCAAAGCAGTAGCTCATGTTTTGTAACGATTCCTGACATACGTTGTGCTCATCAGGAACGGCCCTCATACGCAAGGATGTGTTGATCCACGTTAACCCCTCTAGAGCCCTAAAACCCCTCCCTACACTAATTGTAAGTGACTTTGTCCCAAAGACGGGCTTCTGGCTGTAAAGGTGTTGAGACCATCCGGTTTAAGGCCATAGGAGAGATAAGTCCAAGTAAATCGGCTTGTCACGAAGGAGAAACTACTTGGAATTAGTATGGGATGATTTTTGCAGCAGGAAAAGATAAGACCACCGAAGTTGTGGCTTTGCCACGGGGTGGTCTTCCACTGGGTACATCACTTATAGTACGTACCAGGTATAAAATAAAAGCTGAGTATCGACCCTAAATTCGTCGAACTCACAGCTGAAGTCGTCAGAAAAAAATTATAAAAAATAATTTGTTGTACATCATAAGGTAACATAGTACAACAATGTCATCTTACATTCAAGTTTTGATTCATGAAGTTTCTAACGGCGGACAATAGCTTTAGTACGCAGCTTGCAAACATGAGTATCGACCCTACATTCGTCGAACTCACAGCTGACGTCGTTAAACTAATTTTATAAAACAGTCTCTGAGAATATTGACCAAATTATGCACATAACTGAGACGGGTACAGAAAAAAAAAAAATGAGAAATGAAACTCACTTGACAAAAGGACGCTCAGATGTGAGGCTGATAAAAGAGGCTAAGAAGAAGAGACTGGAAATTGTGTGAGAAACGACACTGACAACTGAAAATCAGAACTAAGCAAGAGTGAGATATTGTACTGGGCTTATGAGACCGACCGAAAATCCAAACAAGTCTGAGATTTGAGACTGATGAAGAAAATTAATATTTCAGCAATGACAGTTGTGAGAGCTGACAATTGAGACCGAGTCCTGTTTTCCCGAGCACATACTACAGTGTGGTCGTGCATCGCACGTCTCATTTTTCTTCTTTCTAATAACAGCTTTCATTCATCCCCCCTTCACCCCGTACCCGCTGGGTACATCTATGGCCATGTATTCATCCTACTACAACGCTTGGCACGCGCAACACTTTCAAGCTACCAGGTACTACGTATATACACCGGATATCGTACGACTTACAGGATACCACTATGTCCGTGAACATAAGCAACACTTTAGCAAACGATTAATATACATATGTTGCTTACATTTACGGACAGATTGGTACACATGATAAACTGATGCATTCCACAGCCATCAGACTTTGCCCCCTCAAGAACGGATTGCACAGTTTCCGCGCAATAATTTCACCCACGTGTACATGTACTTCAAAACTTAAACACCGTCGCAGCAGCGGCAGCACGTGAGGCGCTGAGAGGGTCCACGTTGCACTGGATGGCTATCGCGTGGCGATCGCAGGAGCTAGTGAGGGCGCAGGTGCAATGACTGGGTGACTTGTGGGCGTGGTGCATAAACACAGGAACCCTCTTGTGTGTCTGCCGGGCTGAGGCTAAGGGGGGCCAAGAAAAAAATGAAAAATTAAAATGCAAGGGGTTTCCACTAACTAGTTTGCTGTAATTAAACGGGGTTGCGGTGCGTGACAGTCCCTGGTGAAAAAGCGCACAAAATTGATCAACGTCAACCTGTTGAGTCTGGTACAAGTTAGCTCTAAGGGGAGTCGCCGACCTACAGCATATCCTTCATGAGGGCACACAACAAGCAATACGCGTGATTGGAGTGTCACACACAGCTTGCGAACATGAGTTTCGACGAAATCTTCGATCTCACAGCTGGAGCATTTTCATTTTTTACAACTTACCGCTGTGTGCTTCTCGTTTCGTTTTTTTCAGGTGTTCAACATTGAACATAGGAAACCTGGGGTTTGTGGAGTGGCAATGGATCTTACTATATTTGGACGACATGTTTATGAGGGGATACATACGAGTATGAGAGATGGAGTACGGTGGAGATGAGCTGTTATTCAGGACAGAGACAACGACAGCGGGTAGTAGAAAAGCAAAGCATATATGGCAAAGTACAGAAAATTGGCGGGTATCTGGTCAACACCTACGATACCTACTGCTGCCGTTGTGAGATTGAGACCGGACGTGGAAATATTTCAAGAATGCCAAAAGGGCTGACAGGTGCTGAGCGCTCTTTTTATTAGGTGCTTGCTGGTCTAGGTTGTATTTTAGCTCGCTATAATACGTAAACATGTCGCGAAAGGGCCAACAGGTGCTGCACGCACTTACGAGACGCTTAATGACATCGCGTTCGTTTTTTCGGTCGATATGATACTGCGAGCACCTCTGTCCCAAACGGGTTGACGATGTTGCACGCTCTTGCTATTAATAGATACGCTTGAAGATATCGCGCTTCTCGTTTCGTAGGCAGGCCGCAATACTCAGGCAGGCCGCAATACTCAGGCAGGCCGCAATACTCAGGCAGGCCGCAATACTCAGGCAGGCCGCAATACTCAGGCAGGCCGCAATACTCAGGCAGGCCGCAATACTCAGGCAGGCCGCAATACTCAGGCAGGCCGCAATACTCAGGCAGGCCGCAATACTCAGGCACGCCGCAACACTCAGGCACGCCGCAATACTCAGGCACGCCGCAATACTCAGGCACACCGCAACACTTAGGCACGCCGCAATACTTGGGCAGGCCGCCACACTTAAGTCCCGCCCATGCGGGCCAGAAGATACTGCACGCTCTCATTGGGAACCGTGCTACGGTAGAGGTCAACATTTTTTCGGTCAACACTTTTTCGGTAATTTTGTGTCCAAACGGTCGGGGCTCCTTCACCCAAAATCGTCAGAAAATGTCAAAAAAAAAAATGCAATGTTACTTGTTTATATACCTACTGTACAAGTAGGCCATGGGTTTCTTCATCGGGTTTGCATTTTCAGTTTACTGAGAATCAGTATTAGGGTGAGGTATGCCGGTCGCCCCGGTGGTGTATCAGGCTTTCCTCGGGCCTGGTATAGGTCAGTTTCGTGAGTTCGAATCCCCACGCGTGCATACTCGTATAAATTCGTGGGGACTTTTTCTTGTGCACAAATCGACTTGCGGAAAGCGCGAGAGCGTGAGTTAGCAACACTCGATGAAAAATCGACGAGCAGTGGGTTAACCCTATGCGCGATAAAAATTGAAGGCAAGAACCGGGGGGAAGAAGGGACGGCACCTGTGACCACGGCTTATCCAGAAGGTGGAAAGCAGATGTGTGTGAAGGAAGAAAAAAAAAAAAAATAGAACTCCTCAACTGAGGCAGGAGGCTCAGAACAAAAAAACGATTGCACCTATGCTGTAGCGTGTCTTGGACGCTTCAAATCGCGCTTCTCGTTTCGAATGTCGCTACAGCTGGATACCACAACGATTCCACCGGGTGCCCAACGGGTTTACAGGCTCCTACTACTGCTGTACGTACAAGGTTGAAAGTATCGCACTTTTCGTCTGGTAGATCGCGATACCTGCGCGCCAACAGGGTTATCAGATAACAAGTCCCCCGTGATGCTCGCACTGCCACACGCTCTTGCTAGAAGGCCGATAAAACCGTGCTTCGCGTTTTTTGCCCCCTACAGCAGTGGGCATTCCGATTTAAGAGAACCAGAGTGAAGAGCATTCGAGAATTAACGCCTCCACAACTCTGGAAGCCCGTTTTTGGGGACAACTTACTTAAAAATAGTATAGGGAGGGGTTTGAGGATCCTGAAGGGGTTAAGAGCGGTCAACTCGGCATGTCCCGCCACACTAAAGGCTATTTGTATACATATTGCCCACTACAGATAAGAGCGCTTTGCAGCGAAGAGCGCATGTTTCGCCTCGTCACGGGGCACTCTTAAATCGGGGTGCCCACTGTTACAGCAGTGGTCCCTATCAAGTACCGGTGTATGGAAGCCGAAAACACCGGCACTGTAGCGGCAACCCGCACTAAACCGGCACTATAGCGGCAACCGGCACTACTTCGCACATTGCCACTACAGGTTGTTCCCATCTGTGTCAACCGATCCCACATGCACTATGGCGGGCAACCGCACTACTCACCCGGCACTATAGAGGGACCACTACTGTACCAGGGTCTCAAAAGGCTGTTGTACGTCGCTATACCTGGATCCCAAAAAAGTCAACAGGTCCCCGCTCGAGAGGGCAGTCGAAACGACGCGTTTGAAACGGCGGGATAGCCTCGGGCTCCCGGGTGAATCAGCGGCGGCGGCGGCGGCGGTGACGGTGGTGGCGCATTCGCCATGACGGGGAAAAAAATAACTGAACAAAAAACGACGAACAATAATTTTGAGCAAAAGTTATTCGCGAAAGAAGGTGAACACAACGCGGCATTCTTGACATCTTCCACTTTTTGACGCGGCCGCTGCTTTGATGCGGCTGGATTTTATATGTCGCCGCGTTTTATTCATTTTTGAGTATATGCGTTGCTTTCGCGCAACTCCATCAGAACTCGAAACACAACCTTCCCTCCCGATCTCTCCCCCCCCCTCCGTCCGCGCCTGTTCTCCAAAACGTCACTCTACCCCGACTGAATGGCGTGCGTGCATTCCGCGCTGGCAAACGCCGAGTCAAACAACAACAACGACAACAAAATAAGCAAAAAAAAAAACACAACAACGCAAGCAAAGCAAACAAGCAAACCAGCAAACACCGACCGCCTTCCTTTTTCACCTCCGGCGGGTGGGTGGGTGACAACGAACCTCAACCTCCCACCAAACTTGCACGAATGTGCCGTGTGAAAAACAACTAGCTCGGGTGTCGAAACAACCGTGCTGCCGCGGCAACAGCACCCCCACCCCCGAACTCCACCAACACACCAACTTGCCAGAAAAACTCACCTCGCAGCCCTACCCCTAGCATTCCCCGCGTGGCCCAGCAGCTGCCCCGACGCCCCCCCTGACACATCTTCCGTCCGTCGTCCGACCCTGCCAGGGCCTGAGCTTCGCCCCGGAGCTGTGTCATCTCCGAGTGTCACTAACGGAATATCTCGGAGTCGGTTAAGGGAAGAATACGCCGGGGGCGGAGCACTCGGCACATTCGGCGCGCTAGACTTTTTGAACGATGGGGGGGGCGGGGACCGATTCCTTCCAGCTCGAAAGCCTCCAAACGTTCTGTCAGCACTCCCTCCCCCCGCCTGCGGCGCCGCCGCAGCCGGGTCGCCTGCGGCTCCGCCTGCTGCTGTGCTTGCTGCTGCGCCTGCTGCTGCTGCCGCCGCTGCAGCTGCAACTCTCCCTTCACCCCCTCTCCACCCGCCCGCCGCTCCTGCTCCTCCACCGCTCCGGCCAGCAGTCCCATTTTCTCGCTCTCGCCCTCCCCCGTAACCCCCCCCGACCCCCCCTCCTCCACGGCCTCGCCCACCCCGATCACCAATCCCACCACCACCCCCACCACCATCCCGACCATCTCGACCACCACCACTACCATCCCGATCACCTTCGCGTCCACCGCCACCCCGACCTCCACCCCAACTACGATCCCCAGCAGCAGCACCACCACCGCCACCACCACCACCACCGCTGCTTCCAGTCTTACCCACGGCGGTAACGCTGACGACTGTGCCGCGGCCTCGCCCCCTACCCGCCTGCCCGGGTTGCTCGACCATTTTTGGCAGAGGCTCCTCTTGTTTCCTGGAGAAGAGGATGTCTTCCTGGCCTGTTCGGATAGAGACAGGTCCAAAGGTCGACATAATGTCGTCGATGTCGTCATCCTGATGGGGGGGGGGGGGGGGGCGGGGGGGGGGAGAAAAGCGCGCGAGGTGAGCAGTGATACACATTATTTCAGTGCATTCTTTGACATTTCTAACCATTTTACCCCATTAGGGGGCGTTCCCGCCGCTAGTTCGTATGGGTTAGGGTTAGGGCTACTTAGCATGGTTAACAAAAACACAATAATGTAGGACACCAGAGGTGGGGGGGTGTGTGCGTGAGGCAGAAGGAGTCAGGGACGAAGAGGGGTGGGGGGCGGAGGTGGTACACAACTCTTTCAGAACTGCAGCCACATCAATGACTTGAAAATATTGTCAGATATTTTCGCCGTTCTAGCAGAGCTACAAGGAGGGGGGGGGGGGGGAAGGACTAAATTCTATAGACCTTGATAGTAGTTTAATGTATGTTAACCCTGGCAACATCCATGCGAGCCATATATCCTAAAAGAATAATACATCTGCAAAAACGAGCCGCCGGCGTATCACATCGGCTTGCAAAGATGAGTATCGACCTTAAAATGTATCGAACTCACAGCTGACGTACGTAAAATAGTTTGAGAAAACATAGACATCGGTTCGGCTTCTACAAACTAGTCTAAACATGCTTGACTGACAAACACTAGCAGACTACAAGGTTCCCCTTCGGGATATGGTTGGCGTGAAATCCCGGGGGTGTCTTAATCCCTTTAGAGCCCCCGAACCCCTCCCTATACTAAAGCCAAGTAATTTTGTCCCCAAAAACGGGTTTCCAGTTGTGAAGGGGTTAAGCTGAAACGGGGGACAATTACCCTTGTAAGAACTACAGAAAAAACACTACGGCACCCGGCGACTAATCCGGCACATAACACCGACCAACCCCAACGAGTCTATAGTGTATCTGGTATAGTTTAGGTCACAAGAATCCCTTTCGGGATGCAATTGGCTTGAAATCCCGGGGGCGTTCCAAGTTGAAAGAGGGATGTTCCAGTGAGCCAGACCAGGCACTTCGTATTCAAACAACAAAAAATCTCCAAAATTGAAGAAAAAGTAACTAACCACGGTACGAGTAAGGCAAATAATACCAACCGACCCAAAAAATCGTTTGTAGCTATCGCCGTAACCCCTTTAGAGCCCCCAACCCCTCCCCATACTATATTCCAAGTAAATTTGTCCCGAAAAAGGGTTTCCAGTTGTAAAGGCGTTAATAAGATGCCCCATTATTTCTCTGAGAATCCAAACCACTTGAGGAACTCTATGTGTACTGTAACCTCTTTAGAGCCCCACAATCCCTCCTTATACTAACTTCAAGTAAATTTGTCCCCCAAACAAGAGTTTCCAGTTGTAAAGGCGTCACTCAAGGAGCATAATCACTGAAATTCCGACGACTTTTTCAGAGTCCCCAAAATCCCTCCCTACACTAACTCAAGTAAACTTGTCGCCAAAAAGGGTTTCCAGTGGTAACGGCGTTAACCCCAAGCGCGACCAGATTCCTTTTTTGTGTCGTGCCTTAGCCAGTAACCCGGCGCTGCTACTGTATGTGTTGCCGACGCCGTAAATCGTCGTTGGAACTCACCACTTTTCGTTTTTTAATTGGCGACAGAGGGGTAAGAGAATGTCGGTTAATACTGCGACGGATATGCTTTTGACAATATGGAAAAGTGCAAATCAACGAGTAAAGAAAGCTGAAGAGGGAATGCTCGTAAACCGTATGCGCCATCGAAATGATAGCACGAGCTGGGGGGAGGAAAGGGAAGACACCAGTGACCACGGCTTGTCCAGAAGGCGCTGAGGTTAAAACGTCTCACGAGTTCAGCTGGAAGGCAAAAGTGGCGATTAAGAAAACATAACATACCCGGTATAGAGGACAACATGAAATACTAAAGGGGGGGGAGGGGGGCATACTTATTTGGCGCTTGCCTTAGTCATTTGACCATTTGACCACGCATCCCTTTCGAGACAAAGCACCGTTCCTACTCCTAATATAGACACCTCCAACATTTGGGCGCTCATTACTCTTCTTCCATATATTATATAAAAAATGTTTGCTTATCCTATCCCCGTCCTGCTTCGCCGTCTGCGGCCACCATCTACCTCCTAGGATAGCAACCGTTCTCTCGCTGCTCTCTAGCTACCAGACTCTTCCATGACATAGTCGTGTGATTTCCTCATCCCCTCTAACACATCACGTTCATCCTATCAAAAGCATATTTCACATTCTCCTACCATGTGCATCCTACTCTATTGTTGTGCCACACGGGCAAATAAGGGGGGGGGGGTCTCCGTTTGCTCTTGTAGCTTGCCAGTCGTGAACGTTATGATGTCTGGTTCACACGCCGCAAATCTTTACCCGAACACAATAATCGTCGCATACGAAGAGCGCGACTGAAGCGCGGACACTTTTCCCTTCAGCGTGTTGCGTTGTCTTCTTCCTTTTTAGCGGTCAATTTAGCCCTTTTCACAACGCATCAAAAAGTGACACCTGGGTAGTGACCACCATTTTCCAACAGCCTGCTGCACACAACACGAAAAAAACAGGAACATACCGTGTCAGCCAGCGCCAGCGCAACTCTTCGCCGTCTCTTTCAAAAGCCGAAACCCCAAACCACCCAACCGCTCGACCCCTACTACTGCTGTCGCCGCTGCGGACCTCTCCCTTCCACTTTTCTGATCTGCCCCAAGCTAAATAGACGTACCACGTGGTCACACCGTCTTTCTCACATCTACACTCTGCTTCTAGAACTACCACCACATTATATCTAGGGGCCACACCACTTGGAATAAGTGTGTCGCCTTTTTTTCCAGCAGCAAACGGTAAAAAAGGGCGTGCCTGCTAAAAAAGCACACACACACCGCTGCCTCGCCGTTCATCTGCGCAACCAAAACAAAAAAGCACAGGTACCTGGTATCTGGTGCAAATTACATAAAATTGTTCTAAACACGTCTGCTGTGAGTTTGACAAAATTAAGGTCGATGCTCCTTTTTGGAAGCTGCGTGATACCGCCTCGCTTTACCATCTCCTGAACAAACACAGCAACACAAGTTTACTGCCGCGTATTCACCTGCTAAAACCGCGCACACGCAACCGCACACACTACTACTCCCGCAGGTACCTCCCTTTTTCAACCGCTAAAACACACCTGGTGCAAAGTGCCTGGAAACAGGTAGCAGGTACAATAATATTTACAAACGGATACGGAAGGACGACGAGCTCCAGGGTTATTTTCACCCATCTGCCGGAAAAAAATAAAAAAACAACACAAATCTCCCATGTATATCCTCACTGTTTTTATTGAATCTCACATCATCGTCATCCGAGACATCGAAGTCGGCGGGAGGCTTGCGTGGGGGTACTGTGGCCCTGCTCGGCGCGTGGGCGGCGGTGGGCGGCGGCTCCAAGATGCGATCGTTGATGAACTGTCCCCAGGTCAGCGCCTGGCAGCGCGTCACCGATCGCGGGAGAAGGCGTCGAAACAGTCGCGGCGGCATGTATAGGTGGATATATCAGGACGGCATCGACATACACGACAGAGCGGTATATGCACAAGTACTGTAGATGGGCCAGGTGGGTATCGGCAAACACATGATGTGTCAGAGCGGTATATGTGTAGGCACCGTAGATGAGTTAGGGGGTCATAGGCAGATACATGAGGGCGACACAAGAAGCTATATCATCACGGAAAAGGCGGATAAAAATGGTGATCACGCTCGTGACAATGACCATATGATGTTCTCACATTTAGCTAATTTGCCTGCAGTCTAGCACAACGTCACAAAATAGGCTCAACGTATATTTCGCAGCGTACCAGCGCGGTACAGGCAGATGTTGATGATGACGTTCTCACATTAGCGCGAATCCTAACACTTATCAGCTGTGCTTTCTCAACACGAAGTGTGCCGTCAGACAGACGGAGGCGGTTATGACGTACAGAACGCGAGCTGTGAGATAGAAGACGATACGCCCCCCTGTCAAGACTCCACCTACCAAAACATTACAATTCCTTCTGAAAGAAATCACCAAAAAAGTCACATACATCCTTAGCAAAGATGGACTTTAAGCGCATGAAGAAGGGGGCGATTTGCCGGACAGGGGTACGTAGATACCGCCAATCTCCGGTCAAACGTGCCAACCATGAAGACGCGTCAAACAACGCCCGGTCCACTATATCTACCATCAATTATGGACCTTCACAATGGTTCACGTTCGGCAATGCCAACCTCAAACGCTTCCGGGAGCCAAGCGTGCTGTGCGAGAACGACCCACGCTCCCTCGTATCACTCTGTAAATCTCCGCTTAACGCGAGAGAGGTTTGCGAAGGTACCTGCTTGCCACGTGTACTAAAGAACAACTGAGTCTCGACCTCGGCCAACACGCATCCAAGACAAAGCCAAGGCCGACATCATCGGAGGAGGCGGCCTTCATGGTACCAAGTACCAGGTACGGGTATATGCAAAAAAAAAAAAAAAAAAATTGCATGGCCGGTGGAAAAGCGACACGCCCCGCATCTTTGTCAACCATCCTGCATCGACCGCACCCCCCTTCCCTTCTTTCCTCCATCCATCCCTGACTAATGGTAGACCAATACCCCCACCCCGTCATTCGCCGGCATCCTGCATCCACCGCAAACCCTCCCTCCCTCCCCTATTCACTCAAGAACGGTAATTCGACAACTCCACTCTTGACCCGACACCTCCACCCCCCCCCCTTGACCGACATCTTGCATGCACCGGAAACCCTCCCTCCCTCCTCCCCTCGCTCGCTCGCCCCACCCCCCCTCCGCTGTCGCCCGCCCTCCTCCCCTCCCTCCCTCACCCCCCCCCCCCCCCCCCCTTCCGCCCCTCTCCCCCTCGCTCCGAAACACCAGCCTCAATATCAAACAAGATTGCGACACCTGACATGAAACGGAAACCAACAATTCTTCACGAGTAACGAAAGGTTATGAACACAAAAAGCGTAGTAACTCGGTAATGACCCCTCCCTCCCTCCCTCCCTCCCTCCCTCATGATCTGTCCTGTAGATAAATCTACTGTAGATCATGATCTGTCCTGTAGATTATCTAGATCATGATCGGCCCAAGGTGTGGTTTTTTCGTCGGGTTACGCGTACAACATTTTCCAAATTCAGGGTTAGGGCAAACAAGGTACAGCGAACCTCAAGCGGAGAGCCTCACAAAATCTGGTTGCACCTCTTGTGCGAGATCCATAGCGCTCCCCAAAAGGGAAGCCGCCACGGGTTGGACAGATCACCGATCCGCGTTCCAGGATCTAGATTTTTCGGGGAAGATCTGTATGGTCTAGCTAATGCTACCGGGTGGGAGCCGTACGATCTGCATGATCTAGTAAATGTTTACCGGGTTGGATCTCTATCTTCTCTCTCTATATATATACTGCACAATATCTCATACCGACAGATACAGGATCTACTGTAGATGATCTAGTATATGATCTATATGATGTCTATGATATATATGATCTATATGATCCGTGTGACCTACATGGTCTGTACAATCTATACGATCTACATTATCTGAATGATCTATATGATCTGTATGATCTATATGATCTAGGTGTATGATCTAGACCGTCACCTGTCCGAGGTGCGGAAGCCTCATAAAAATTATGAGTACGCCCCTACCGAAGTTTGCGTCTCCCTTTCTCCCACTTCTGCAACCTGCTTCACCACCGACCCCTGTCACCACGGCTTGTGCGGAAGGAGCTGGGAAGAAAAATTGACATGACAAATCATATATATATATCTATATATAAATCCGCACGTATGCAACATAGCAAGTCCCATGGGAATCCCATGAGAGTACTATAATGCCTGGTACCAGGTAAAGAACTCCCTTGGGAATCCCATGGGGCCATTGCAATCCATAGGAAGTCCTACGGGATTCCCATGGGGAAACTACGACCTCCCACGGGAATCTACGAAAGTACCATAAACGCCTACTTTCTCACCTGCTTCACCGCCGAGCCATCATCATCCGCGCTATCCGGACCCGATCCATCGCTCGCATCATCCGGGACTATCGAAGCTTCCAGCAGGGTCGGCCCGCTTCCAATCCTCCCGCTCCCCTCCTTGCCGCCAGCCCTGGCCGCCGCCGCCGTCGCCGCCAAAGACGACGACGATGACGGCGCGGAAGAGGTCAGCGACAACGACTGCACCGGCTTACTCTCCTGCCCCCCTTGCCCAACCCTCCCCATCCCCACCCCCCTCCCCCCCCCCGCTCCACCACCACCACTACCCCCGCTACCACCACCGCCGCTACCGACACTGTTGCTTCCACCGCGGCCACCAGTTGAGGAGGGTGGTGCGCTAGCGCCAGGAGCTTCCGCGACAGCGGCAGCCGCAGCTGCCGACGCCGGCTGCAACACCCTCCTAGGCGCAGCAGGCGGTAGCGGGGGGGGGGGCTGTAACGGTCGGCGCGGTGGCATCGTCGAAGCGGACGCCACTGCCGCGGCCCGGACATTCTCCCCAAGGTCGTCTGTCGACGCCAAAAAGTCTTCCCAGGTCATGTCCCCCTCGCTGCTCGAGCTCTCCACGGCCGCCGCTGCCGCCGCGTCCGCAGACAGGTCATGATCATGCTCAAGCTCCCGCGAATGGTCACGGACGCGATCCCGGTCGCCGACACGATCCCGGTCCCGGTCACCCTCCCGGCTCCCATTGGGATGATCTCGCTCCCTATCCCTCTCTCTGTCCCGGTCCCGGTCCCGATCCCGATCCGCCCCCCGATCCCTTCCGCGGGCGCTGCTGCGACCAGTAGACGCCGCGGAAAACTCAAGCGAGGAAGAAGTACCGGCAGTGTGACCACTAGAGCTTATCCGGCGATGATGGTCTCGGTGAGACGGGTGTAGGAAAGAGGTGCTGTAACCGCCCATCTCAGCCGCAGCTACCGTGGCCGCCGCGGCTTGGCTGTTACCCCGTCCCCCGGGCGGGATTTCACACCAGAGTAGGCGTTTGATGAAATCGATTTTTAAACGGTGAGGCGATGAAATCGGCAGATTGTTGCGGTTCACGGGGGAACGCAAAGAGATCGGCCGATTTTTTTGTTTTTTTTTCAGGGGGAAGCCGGCCGATTTTTTTTTCGATTGGCCCATCGATTGGTAGGTTGGTTGAGGGACCATTCGTTCCAACATAGATGGGAGAAGTAATGACGGAAGAAGGCGAGGAGGCAAGGAGGGGGGCAGGGAGGGAGGGAGGGAGGGAGGGAGGGAGATACGGCGGGGTGGAAGCGGCGGCGGGGGCGGCCGCGGGGGCGGCGGCGGGGGCGGCGGCGATGGATGTTTAGATACGAGAATTGCGACATGGCCTATTACAGATGTGACACCACCTGAGGGAATGGGACGAGCCGGCAAGCATTCGAAGCCACTGACACGCATACACACAAAAAAAAACGTAAGACATGCTTCAGTTACGTGAATATTGTGGTGTAACATGCTTTTATGTTTCCCGGGGTATTCTTTCACTCCATTTTTTTTTTTTTTTACACCTGTCTTGAGACAATGGACCAAAATATGGCAATGAGCTACCGTGAGAACAACGCACACAAACACACACAACAATGCTCGTACTCGTTCTGCTGTCATGCCTTTTCCTGTCGGTTGGTGTTGCACGCGAGCGCACTGGCTGCTGCACCGACTGGCGCGTCAAACCCGTCAAACACGCAGAGCCACCCCCAACCGCGTCGAAAACAGCCACCAAGAGTTCGTACGATACGCCTATAGCACCAATGCAGGAGTCGCTACTCTGCGTTTGCAGCGCTAACAGATAACATCGTACTTGTACTGCCGTACAAGTATTCGTCGAGTGATTGCACTCTTACAAATATTCGACGATGGCTAGATTTTCAAGCATCTAACAGTAGCGTGAGTGCGCAGTAGTACCAGTAGGACCACGCCCAGCCCGTACGAGTCTTCGCATTGTTGGCGTCGCCGTTCGGAAAACAAATTTATAATCGCCACCCATCAGTGGCCGATGCCGGAACCGTCCATATTCATCATTTTTTCTTCCCTCTGAAGCCTCAAACGGGTTACACGTACTGTTGTACAGACAGCAACCCTTTCAGCAGTCAAAAAACGTAGCCAACTCTGAACTCGAGTGCTTTGGCCCAAAAAAAGTGGGCGTACCCTCAAACGGGCTTATATTATAGCCCAACCCTCGTATATCATACCACTGCCAAAGTAATCCCACACGATTTCCAACCAATACATCATGTGTCCCAAGAGTGGGCCAAAACAGTGGGTGAAACTCCCAAACAGGGAGAAAACTCCAGTTTCGGCCGACCTAAATCCTTACGTGAGGCATGGTGTGCCCTACACAAAATACAGTATAAAAGACTCTTCTAGTGTGTCGCGGCAAAGTCCACTTATAGCCAAGGTTCCGTAGCTCCGAATCTCTTCAAAAATAAAGCGCGGTCACGTATTGCTGCTGCAAATGACTGCAGAATTTCAAGAGCATACGTACTGGGAAGCGAACTACGGAAAACGTTAATGACAACGCATGTATGGAAATATGTTGTTGTTGTTGTTGTTGTTGTTGTTGTTGTTGTTGTTGTTGTTGTTGTTGTTGTTGTTGTTTTTGTTGTTCTCACATTAACTCGCTAAATCAAGTCCGTGGTCACAGGACAGGCTCCATTCACTCTAAAAATATGCATGATAATACGCGGAAGTGTGGTCAGCCTAAGCTTTATTTTTCCCCCATCCGTCGGAGGATTAAAAAAAAAAAAAAAAGTTTGGCACCAGTGTATATGTTATTGGCGGAATCGACTTTGGCGGCGCCGGTCAACCCATACATGGCCGGTAAAACACAACGCCATTTTCAGGGTTTTACGCAGGGAACAAAAAACCGGTCATCTACCGAGGGGTGCGCTGAAAATTCGAAAAAAAAAAGAGGTCCGCCCGCCGTCTTCCCGTCCGTTTTAGTTTTTAACCTACTTAGTAACAATGGACGGGTAAATACAAAGGTCAAGCTCGCCACACACGAGCAATTGTCGCGTGTCCATTCTAAAACGTTTGAAGGACACAAAGGTTCTGCCGTGGTTCCGATGAACCACAACGCCAACAAGCGCAACAACCAGGACAACTATATTAAAAGCAACACAAAAAACACCACAAACCAGCACCAAAAAGGCAACAACACCACCAAGGACCACAAGAAAAACACACACACCGAAACCAGCACCAAAACAATACCAAAAACAACAACTACAACAACAACAACAACAACAACAACGCCAACACCACCACCACAAAATCCTCAGCTTGCATACCCCACGGTCTGGTGCTGTCCATTTGCCAATGTCACCAGTGGCAAGCAAAAAAGGTAGGGGCAAAAAAAAAACGGTTCAAAGAAATCAAGACGTGAAAGCTCTATGACCCGTGAGGCGTAAGGCCCCACGCCTGGTGTGACCCCCGCGATGCCGTGATACGGCCGGCTGGCGTGAGTAAAAATGTCAGTTGACGGCACTCTGACGGACAGTACGTCGAGGACATACGCCCCGCAAATCCGGACAGCCGTCAAGGTAGCCCCAACATGAAAACTAGTACAGTGTGGTACCCGGTTTAAGAGCGTTTAACTCCTTTGGGCCCATGTATGCATACAAACGCGTTATTGTGTCATGGCTAGGTTAAGAGCGGTCAAATCGGATTGTCACGCCTTCTGATACCTATACCAAAGCCTAAATGATACCCAAGCTGAGATAAGAGCGGCACGTACATAGATCAGAGGGTAACACTGCCTTGCTCCGAGAGGTTCGTAACTCGGGTACACTACTGGGGCAAAATTTGTACCCCGAGTATGAAGAAGCGTTGAAGCCGTCAAGGAAAGCCGTCACACAAATCCCAAACTAAAACTAGTATGTTTAGTCCAAAGACGCCTTGACAGGTCAAGACGCGACCCTCATCCGACATTTTTCGGCGTAGCGCGTGACCCAGCATAGTTACACGTGAGAACGGCTGTTCATCAAAGCACCACGTAAACCATATAAAATAAATATATAAACAAACAAGCGACAGCTGTGAGAGATCAAAGGTTTTGTCGAAGCTCATCTTCGCAAGCTGTGTGCGACACACCGATCGCGCGTATAACTCTGTGTGCGTGTCCTCACTAAGTAAGGATACATACATAGGTCGGCGAATCTCTTTTAGAACCAGCTTGTACAAGGCTCAACCGGGTAATGTTACATCAGTCTGTGCACGGAAACTATAAAACCCCTTTTGGAGGGGGATATACTTGAGAAATAGCGTGTACCAGGCTCAACCAGGTGATGTTACATCAATCTGTGCACTGAAACTATAAAACCCCTTCTTGAGGGGGGCTATATTACGCCGAACAGCATGCAAAAAGAGCACACATCCCGGGAAAGACATCTAGGGCAGATTTTTTTCCAAAACCAGGGGAGAGAAGGAGGCACACATATAGCGAAAGTGGAGCCTCTTGGGGAGGTCTCGTCCAGATTTTTGCATACACGCGTCGCACGGAATCCGCACTCGAACCGTTGTCGGAAAAAAAAAAAAAATGACGTCCGTCCCAACGTTTTGTGTTACCTTCAGTTATATACGGAGGATGTGTTGTACCTTGCGTCCTATCGCGTCGAATTGTGCGTACCCACGCTGCTAGGCGCTCTCAGCAGTTGATCCATTTTTTGCGTTTATGCAAACAAACTGAAATTTCACCATGGTGGGAATCGAACTCAAGGACCAACAACGCTAGTAGTATTCGAGGGTAACCATTAGACCACCGGGGCGAACCTTAATAAACCGCCTTTTGGGGTCAGAGCATAGCGGCCAAAGACATGCCATATATGATATTATCCACCATCTCCGTGAACGCGAAGCAATACGAACGGGTAGAATAATGCCGAGCAACTTGTTCACATATCACGCAGGACCAGAGCTCCATTCACGATCCACATATGTGATCTAGGTCCTTCAGGGCAGACAGATCCTGGATCTATAAGATCTGCATGGAATATAGAGCATCTTGTTGGGCGGGAGCCATACATCATTTGCACGATCTAGCAGGTATTTACTGGTTGAAAATATATACATAAATCCCACAGAACATACCATGGCGACATATGTAGGATCTAGATAAATTTACTGAGTGGGATCTGTACTAAGATCCTGCAGAACATACCATGACGACAGATAGATGATCTAGATCATCTACATCGTGATCTGTCCTATTTTTGTGTTTTTAAGCGCGTTGCACTGTTGCAGCTCGGACACGAAACGTATCACCCCATCTTTGTGCAAAAAAACGATCCGCTGAAAGCGCCGGGCATGTTTACGCAAAACTCGACGCTCGTCGACGAGGATATAATGCTGAAAGGAAGCATTCTCGGGATAAAAATGCAGGCACGTGCAGTAGACGGGGGGGGGGGGGGGGGGGGGGACCTGCTATTTGACTAGCTAAAATGTGACCCCGCACCTCGCATCTGAATTACGAAAAGGGAGGGAGCTGGAGAAAGAGTGCCAGGACAACCAAAGACTAGAGAAGCAGCCCACACGGCTTCGAATGGGCGACACCGATACCACACACGGCATTTTTTCCAGTCATTGATTTTTCTTCTGGAGGTTCACAAAGGGCCAATACACATCGAAATCATGTAATACTCATATACACATTGGAATGGTTCAATAGACTAAGGCCTACTTGCAATAGACTATTTATCAATTATAGTCTATTTTACAAAAATATTTCAAGGACGTCAGCCGCGAGTTCTGTACATGAAACGGCACAATAGACTATAAATCTGCTCACAATGACCGTAGACTAGTCTACTTTTTTTAAGCTCGTACATTAAAATGTTACGTCAGACTAGTCTAGTCTACTGTTTATACTCGTACACTAAAATTTTACAATATCCCAGTCTACTACCTGTAAGCTTACAGGAAATATTACGAACGCCAGAATGACACTCGTGCGTGGCGAATCTTACTCGCGACATTGGGCAGCACGAATCGCTGCCTGTAGCCGTTGTGTTCAGATAATACGACACTACTGCTGCTGTATACGTACAATATTATGCTGGTGCTGCATAGAATAATCGGCACCGCCGCACACCTGGCACCAATGAGAGTACGAGCCGATGCCACACATCACACATGCCACCCCGTCCATGCACCGTGGCGGGTTGCCAGATTAAAGAGCGTTTACAATGAAAAAACGCACAATGGTCAAATCGGCTTGCTCCCCCTTGTGACGCCTATACTAAAACCAACATAACACTCAATCTGAGATAATACGACTATACAAAAATCAATACACGTTCATATTTAAACTCATGAAAGATTACTAAGACCGGGCGACCGGTGTACTACGCAGCTTGCAAAGATGAGTATCGACCCTAAATTTGTCGAGCTCACAGCTGACCTTGTCAGAACAATTCTAGAAAGAAATAAAACACCCAATCTGAGACCAGGCGCCTGCACTACAACCAATATAACACCCAATCTGATAGAAGAGCGGTACGAAGATACCAGCGGTACGAACCACTTGCGAGTTCCGAGGGGCGCTTAAACCGAGACCCCACGGCTTATTATTTGTTAACTCATCGTTTCGAGCTTGCTGTACGGAAACAGACGAGCGGGGTGGAACGTCGCAAAGTGTGGCTTTTACATTATACTAAATTAAAATAGTCCAGCTGTGAGATCGAAGATTTCGCCGAAACTCATCTTTGCAAGCTGTGTGTGTTACTCCGATAGCGCGTCTTACTGCGTGCGGGTCCTCATTAAGGACATAGGTC
This sequence comes from Undaria pinnatifida, assembly GCA_012845835.1. Lineage (NCBI taxonomy): Eukaryota > Phaeophyceae > Laminariales > Alariaceae > Undaria > Undaria pinnatifida. The sequence goes on along the minus strand of JABAKD010000015.1, from coordinate 10,281,167 downwards.
GGCGACTCCCCGTAGAACTACTGTAGCTGGTACCAGGGTCAGCAGGGTGATGTTAATCAATTTGTGCACGGAAACTATAAAACCCGTTTTTGAGGGGGACAAAATCTGACGGCTGCAGCCTTTACATACTCGAGCTTTCCATTCAGGATGTATGTGGTTGGCTTGATATCACCGGGGGTGTCTTAAGTTGAAAAAGGGGGATAAAAATCTTGTAAGAACTAAAGCAAAAAACAAGAGGTTACCGCCCTCACAACCGGGCAAGTAACACCGACCAGCCCAAACGACCACACAGTCAGATCTACACCTGGGATGCGTAATACCGGTCCCGGCTCAGGAACGGTTCCGGTCCCGGTTCGGGAACCGTTCGCAAACCCATTCGAATTTCTACAAAACAACGCTGTTCTTGAAGGATGGGCAACAGGCCCTACATAGAAACGCCCGCATATTTATGGTGCAAACCCGTCTGCGTTGCGTTTTCACAAAAGGGGATGAAAACGATCTATACCCTGCCGCAACTCACATGCTACGGCGGTAGAGGTGCACTTCGTTTTTTTTTGGCAGCGGCTGCTCACTGTTAACAGTTCTATACCATGCCCTCACCAAAAAAAACGATTTGGAGTAAATCAAAAGTGCAACCCCAATGAACCAGCCCATGGCCTAGGCATACATAAAATCCATATTGTGGATACCAGGCCCTATTCCCTCGATCGTACCGCCTCGTTATCACTTTTTTTTTTCACACTTCCACTTTCCAGCGTCTGGACAAGCCGTGGTCACAGGTCTCGTCCCTTCTCCCCCCCGGTTCGTGCCTTCAATTTTCATCGTGCATAGGGTTCAGCAATCCCACTGCTCGTCGATTTTCATCGAGTGGTGCTACTATAATCCTTCAAGACCATCCTGGCTCCTCGAGGGCACTCTGAGGCATTTCCTCATCGTTGACCCTCGAGAATGCGGTTACGCACACAACCCACCGCGGTGCGTCTCCACATCCATCTTATGCCGAAGAGAAACCCGCGAAGAGACCACAGTCCCACAATATTGCCGAAAAACAATGGCATTGCGAACATTTGGGGTTTTATGTACGTCTTTTTTTTTGTTTTCTTCATTCCGTCCCATTTATTATCCTCGCATTACTCTCGCGCTCCCCCCCAGTAGTAACTCAGATCCGGGGTCACATAGCGGGCCCTCCTCCCCCCTCCCCACTACGGTACGTGCCTTCATTTCTATCGCGAAAATAATTCAGCGTCTTCTTCCCTCGTCGACTCGCGTCGAATTGTTCATGGACCCCCGTCCCTTACAGAAAATAAAAAAAAACTATTTAATACCTCTACCATAGCACACGCGTCGGTGGCGATTCTTGCGTAGGCTCTCACAATTGCTCTTTTGGGGGCATCACCGGTAGGTTAGCACTCAAATCTGCGGTGCCACGCATCCCTGGTATATACTCCGGAGTACCCGGGAACCAAAACTGGTTGTTCACGTCATGCTCGGGTACACTTCATGTTTATCTTTTTTGGCGGATGCATGATTTGCTGCAGCTATGATACATACGTGTACCACTTTTGGCATGTTTAGTTTTTTTGCTCGTGGGGTATTGTTCCACTCCAGAGTGACTGGAGCCTGTCCTGTGACCACGGACTTGACTGTACGAGTTAATGTATTGTACGAGTTAATGTGAGAATCACAACAACAACAACAACAACAACAACAACAACAACAACAACAACAACAACAACAACAACAACAGAGAAGAGGTCCCTCTACAGCACCGATTGAGTAGTGCTGGTTACCCGATACAGTGCCTGTGACATCGCTTGGCACAGGCGGGAACAACGAGTAGTACTGGTGGCCGCTATAGTGCCGTAAGTAGTGCCGGTATTTCCGGCAAGCACATACCGGCACTACAGATTGACCACTATTGCACTCCCATACTCCATACCCTGCTAGGCACACCCACACCCCTTCGAACGTTGCACGGAAAAATAATACCGGTTCTGCCGCGTGGACGAAAACAACGCAGCAGCAGTGCCACATATCTCTGGAAATTGTCCATGATTCTGCTGCGCTGAAAAGCACGCAAGAGTGCCACGCATCTCTGGAACTGTCTCATGCAGCTGCGTTGAGATGCGTGCTACGACAGAGGTGCACGACGATTCTTCTGAGGTTCCTCAATTTCGGAGGTCACGACAGCTCAAGACACGTCCTTCTTAACCCAAAAACTGATTTGGAAAAAAAAACAAAAACCGCTTTAATCCCGGATGAAAAAAGTCCCACGGCCTAGGTACAATACGAGAACCACGCAAGAAAAATGGCCTATTTTTCGACGATTTCGGGTTGAGGACACCCCCCCCGTCATTCAGAAAACATTTTCGCCAAAAAAATGTATACCTTTTAATACCTCCATCGCAGCACGTGCCTTGAAAAAACACGCAGCAGTGCCACATACCCGAGGGTCTTGCCAAAATTTCTACCTTGCGTCTATAGGTAGTACGGTACCTGAGTCATCCCATGGGATGGGGCGCAGTGGTAAGTTTCCGAGCTCCTCTAATATGAGGAGACAGCCTTTACGAGACGTTTAGAGTATTATCTAGGGCAGAGTATGGAAATCGGGGAATACTGTGATGCATGGCATGATTTTTAACGTAGTCGAGTTAGGGTTAGGGTTAGGGTCTAAAGTGCTGTTTAGGGCAGTTTTTGATATTTTTTCCGTCTCGTGACACTGGAAGCACACGTGTGCCGAACCAAATTCCCCGATTTCTTTACTTTTATCCTACATAATAATCCAGAATTCGGCCAAAGGCGGCTCCGAGGAGAGAGCTCAAGATCCCACCCGAACAGACGACTTCGAAGGCGTTCGTTCACGCAATCCGAAAAACACTTGTATGCGCTAAAGTAGTCCTACAAACATATAGTTTTTTATAAAATATGTATGTACTCGTATATATATGTTTTTAACAGAACAATATGACCCCTCCCATTATGAAAAAACTCACCCACATAGTATACTACAAGTACCAACAACGCAGCTTGCAAAGATGAGTATTGACCCGAAATTCGTCGAACTCACGGCAGACGTCCTTGAAATATTCTTATAAAATATACTCGTAAAAGCATCAGACCAACCGCTAGATCATCACTTGGGGAGCTCAACCGCACTATAGAGGCCACAAACATTAGAGTTAACCCAAAAATCGCAACTCCTACCGCACTATAGAGGGATGACTCGTTCTCCTGTATTGAAAAAAACGCAGCTGTGCCACGCAAACCTCTGGGTCTGTCTACATGTTGCACCGTACGTGTGTACGTTTTCGCACCGAACAGAAAACATTCTGCAACAGCAGCATGTGACACTGCTGTATTCATACCTGTTGCGTACTGGTACGATATACCGATGCAGACGCCACAATTGTAACCGTTGTCTTCTTTTGACACCGACAAGACTGACTCGCGCATGCATTGGCAATAAGACTGACGAGTGCATGCGTCAGCTACAATCAACCATACCTACGCACGCGCCAACTCAAACCCGAAGCAGCTGCAGCAAGCGCAGCAGCGACAGCGACAGCAGCAGCAGCAGCCGCAGCAGCAGCCGCAGCAGCAGCAGCAGCAGCAGCAGCAGCAGCAGCAGCAGCAGCAGCGGTTTCGCATTTCGCCTCCACCAACCACGAGCGGCATGTGCAACCCGAACACCACCGCCATCATCAAAACCAAATACGTTAAAAGTAGAAATATCGGAATTTTGGGCGCGCCAATGCCTGTTTTCGGCTTATTCTAACACATTGTTATAAAAACGTCAAGTGTGAGTTCGGTAAATTATGGGTCGATACTCATCGTTGCAAGCTGCGTGATACACCCGGCCGCTCGTTTTCACAGCTGTAGACTAGTATCCTTTGAATAAATAATATCAGGACTGCTATGGATGTTGTCACGGCGAACATCAACAACAAAAAGTTTGAAAAAAAAACACAATAACGGTAGCTACCATACGTACTTCATTCGTCCCAAGGTAGAAAGCTGTCATCTTTCGTCGGTGTTAGTATTAATAGCAATACTTTCGCCTTGTTATTACCAGCGAAAAAAAGCGGGCTTGATGACGGCACACAAAAAAAACATGACAATTGGCTGTTGATATTCACCCTGACAACCTCCGCAGGACAAACGAACGGCCGGTGTATCACGCAGCTTGGAAACATGAGTATCGACCCTACATTTATCGAAGTCACAGCTGACGAGTTAGTAAGCTTTTTTCGTATTTAATAGGGACACCCCTCCCTTTCTTTGATCACTCAAGCCGGACTAAACGTCCTCCGCCGTCCATAAAAACCAAGCCAACATCAGATTAACAGGCGATATAAAGCACCATCTCCCTCCCAGACGCACACAAGTCAACTCCAGTTACAAACGTAATTTGCTACGCAAGTAGCTACACAGCATCAGCTACTCCTATCACACTAGCTTTAGAGCAAGGGAGAAGTCAGCCGGTCAGTCAAGTGGCCAAACCGCCGTCTCCTGTGAATGTCCGAGCCACACGGTGCAAGGAGTTGTACGGACACTACCGGTTATTTGATACACTACACCGCGCTCGCTCATACTGGGCTAGAAAGTTGGCGACGACGCGATTCATTTATAAAACTGTTCTAAATATATACTTTGCGGTACGTCAGCTGCGAGTTCGACTAAATTTAGGGTCGATACTCATTTTAGCAAGCTGCGCGATACACCTGCCTCTTGTTTTTACACAACCATTATCCTTAGAATACACACGACTCCCGTGGATCTCGCCAAGGTGAGCATCAACAACAAAAATGTATATATAGTATACGTACTTCATCCCAAGGCGGTAAAAGTAATCGTTTGTTTAAAGCAATATACTTGAGGCCCCCAACAAAGCCCTATTTCCGGCCATCGATATCTAGCACGATAAGAACATTACTTCAACATGTGATTCTTAACAAAACAGTTAGTGAAAATTTAAAAAGATTTTAACAACGAAGTAAGAGAAACAGAAAAGGTAAAAAACTAGTGTCCGTGCCAATGCCTCATCTCAAAGAGAGGGCAAGCTCTGTGGTCAGACTACCAAACAGAGGCATTATCTACATAGGAAATACAGCAAGGTCCGCCAGACGTCCATGGGTGGAAACAACACACACTCGTGTACAGGTAACAGGTGTGACTAAATATTCCACACGTCCTGCCAACAGATCATCACCGATCCCCACGTGACGATCTAGCCCATTCAAGGAACATCTGTATGGTCTAGCTCATGTTACCCCGTGGGAGCCGTACGATCGGCATGATCTAGCACATGCTTCCGGGGTTGGGATCTGTACTCTATTTATACGGATCCTGCACAACATCTCATAATGGCAGATACAAGATTTATTGTAGACGATCTATATGATCTTAATGATCTGGATGATTTGTATGATTTATATTATTTATATGATCTATGCGATCCATATGACCTACATCATCTGAATGATCTATATGGTCCAAATGATCTAAATGATCTGTATGATCTATATGATCTACATGAGCTACATGATCTAGATCGTGATCTGTCCCAGGTGTGACCTTTCTTTTACCTCTTTTGGGACCCAGGCACAGCGACCAAAAAAAGCCGCAATTGCTGTTGTCGAGAATAGGAAGTGCCACCAGAAACCGAGAGTACAGCTATGAACCCTTTGGGAGCCCATGTACAGCGAAAAAACCCACGCATAGAACGTATTATTATCATGGTGATCACAGCGTGCAGCACACGGCAGAGCTTGCAAGCTGAGCGCGTGTCTTACAGGCAAACTTGCATTGGACTTCGACAGCAAAATCGTCGTCACCTAATCTACGAGCCGGGGTTGCTTCGTGTGGAGGATGCTGCAATCAGCAGTTTTACTGGTCATTTCTCCCAAATACTATAATCAAAATATATTCAAGCACCCATAAGGTCAACAGATTATACAGCTATGACCATGCTGCCCGCGCTCGAGTGTCATGCATCGTGCACCTCCTCCTGTCACAGTACGGACACACCCTCTATCCCCAGCAGCCCGAGCTTCTTCGGGCCGTGGCAGATGCTGTAGTCGTCACTTTTTACGATAAGCTTTTTCCGCCCGGAGGGGCGGTGCAATACCAGGCACAACACCAGGCAACTACGATATCATACGACAGTATCATGTATACAAAAGACTGACATCCATATACACGAGCGCTGTTACTGCTGTACCAAGTATAGATACTAACCCGAGGGCATGCGTAAGATAAATCCCCGGGATTTCTGTGTGAGAGGCCTTACTTCGCGCACGTAACATTTGATGCAAACCAACCAAAAAATGTGCCCATACGCACACAACCACAACCGACCACCAAGCAAGCCCCGCCGCTCTGACGTTTGCGTACAAACGACGCGACGGCAATGGTCGACGCTCCGGCCAGCCCCGACAACAACAACGCCCTCGCCGAGGAGTGCCCGCGCTGTGGCCGTCAGCTTCTACTTCAGGAGATACACTACCCCCCGAGGTCCGACTTTCACCGGCTGCCCGGGGTACCCGGAGGACTGTTGCTGGGCAGGCCGTAAGCTAACCTTTCCGAAGGCTTGCGTGAGGGTAGACGCTAACGGCCACAGCGTCGGCCATTGTCGTCGCGTTGTTTGAACGCAAACTTCAGAGCGGCGGGGCTTGCTCGATGGTCGGCGGTGGTTGTGTGCGCATGGGCGCGTGTCTTTCTTCACTGGCATAAAATATTACGTACATAAAGTAAGGCCTCTCACACAGAAATCCCGGGGATGTGTCTTATCCCCCCCCTCGGGCAAGAAATAAATTTGAGCGCGTGCCACGGGCGACACACTGCACGGATCGCGTCCAAACCTCGACGACAGGGACCGCAGGGTTCGACCATCCCCTTGGCGATTCGGCTCAAAGTGCGCGTACGAAGAGAAATGTCCAAAAACAGAGGCACACATGTTAGATATAACTGCTCACATAGTACTTGCAGATTCGCGCAAAAACACAACAACAGCAGGCGGCAGCGTTGGGTTCACGTGTTTTTTTTTAATGCGTATCCAATTAAATCTTGTGAAACAATTACGCCAGACAAATTTCATGTAACATGTCCCAAAAAACGTACCAGGGTAGCGGTTGTACAGAGGTTACAGGTTATCAGATTGGCAGCAAGGCAACGGACAAGCGTAGCCGCGAGCAACCACGCGCTTTCCTTTGGCCCTCTCGATCATCTCTCGTCCCGTTTCTACGAGCGAAAAAAACAGCAGCAGCCAGCTGCTGCCAGCATCAACGCCACCACAGACCATCACCTAACTGAAAAAAATATATAAACGACCCTTAACGCCCGTACAACTGGTAACCCGTTTGGGGACCAAACTTACTTGTGTTTAGTATAGGAAGATATCTTGGGGCTATCAAAGGGGTTAAGAACGATCGAATTCACGCCTGGCTTTTTTGAAACGTCCAAAAAGAAAAAAGAAGAAAACGGCAACAACAACAGCAACGGCCGTTTTTCTCAGTAAATGACTATTGAAGACACGTCGGCTGTGAATCTCGACCGACGGAAACGGCAATAAAACCCGCGAGTTTCAAGCTGCGCGATGCGTCAGCTACGCATGTTTTACATTATTCCTCATGAAGAATATATCATACCAGGTACGTCGTAACACCAAAGATAACACGCCGGCTCAGATGAATACCTAAGCTGATCTACACGACAACGGCGAGAGCGCAAAGTCCGGTCGATTCGCATACATGGACAGATCAATCCAAACGCACCGCGCTACTTTTCTCAACGACCGTGAGAGCGAGCGTAAACTTCGGGAGAGGTGCGAAAGGAACGACATCACAGAGGTCACTCCCACGCCGCCGTTATCCAAGCCCAATCTTGTCGACAACGGGGAGACTAGGCGCAAACTGCGGAAGATGCGCGTATGGACAAATCTCAACGACATCACTCCAAAGCCGCCGTTTTCCAAGCCTATTTCTTCCGACGAAGGGGAGAGTGAGCGCAAACTTAGGTAGATGCGTGCAGGGAAAATATGTCAACGAGATCAATCCAAAGCCGCCGCTTTGCAAGCCCGTTCTTGCCGACCACCGGGAGAGTGACCGCAAACTTCCGTCGATGGTCGCATGGGCAGATCTAAACGAGATAAATCCAAACCCACCTTTTTCCTAGTCCGTTCATGCCGACAAAGGGGAGAGTGAGCGCAAACTCAAGTAGAATTATCGACAGATCAGATCTCAACGAGATCAATCCAAAGTCACGGTTTTCCAAGCCCAACTTTGCCGACAAACGGGCGAGTGAGCGCAAACTTAGGTAGATGCGGGTATCGACAGATCTCAACGAGATAAATCAAAAGCCACCCTTTTCGAAGTTCATGTTATCGACAACCGAGAGAGAGAGCACAAGCTTCCGTAGATGCGCGCGTGGGCAGATTTCAACTAGATCAATCCAAGTCACGGTTTTCCAAGCCCATTTTTGGCGACAAGGGGGAGAGTGAGCGCAAACTTCGGCACATGCGCACATAGACAGATATCAGCGAGAATAATCCAAAGCCACCGTTTTCCAAGCTGATCTTATCGACGACCTGGAGAGTGGGCGCAAACTTCGGTAGATGCGAGCATGGACAGATCTCAACGTCATCAACCCAAAGTCACGGTTTTCCAAGCCTATTTTCCCGACAAAGGGAAGAGTCAGCGCAACCTTCCGTTGACGCGCGTATCGACGCATCCCAAAGCGATCAATTCAAAGCCACCGTTTTCCAACCTCATTTTATCAGAACCCAGAGAGTGAGTAAAAACTTGGGTAGATGCACCTATCGACAGATCTCACCGACATCAATCGACAAGCCACCGTTTTCCAAGCTGATATCTTCGACAGCCGGCAGAGTGAGTACCAGTACAAACTTCGATAGATTCGTCAACGGACAGACGCCAACGAGAGCTATCCAAAAGTCACCGTTTGTGTCGTCTGTGCTCCCCTCGTTTTCTAGACGATGGGTTCGGAGATTGGTCCCAAGCGGTGTGATGTCATGCGTGATACCAGATATATACGATAGGTCAAAAATTCTGCCCTAGGTGTTGACAACGTAACGTGAGGGAGAAGAGAAGACACCTGTGACCACGGCTTGTCTAGAAGGTCGATGAGGGTAAAATCTCTTGCGAACTGAGCTGGAGAGCAAAAGTTATCAAAAAGAAAAAATAAAGGGGGTCAGCAGGATGATTTTGGCTACTTCGACCAATAATCACTCTGCACACGGGGAACGTATATAACCCGCATTGAGGGGAATCGTTTTTTTTCTTGCACCGTGCTCAAGAAAAACCCAGCACAAACCGCATATGATCGCGAACAAACCGGGCCAGTAAACGGGCTGAGATTATCAGAAAGGCTCCATGGTGTGTGCCCACGTGTACCCCACAGATTGCAGAAAAATAATAATGTTCGCAATCAATACTCCTTCACCCCTTTGAATTTTGAGACTGCGGCGATCATTGCAAAAACGACAGCGCGCAGCACGCGCGACCCAAGCATCTTACGCAGCGTGCAAAAGTGCGTGTGTCGCATGTCCCAACGTCCGTGTCGGTTCTTCATCCTAGAGAGATAACCGTCTCTGTGGTCGCAAACTACGAGACATGAGGAAACCCATTGTATTTGCAACAAGGAGATTAGACAACGCCATGCGGGTTGGCGACGTTGGTCGAACCAATATACCATAGCACACCACAAATAGGGCGTGTGCGCGGTCTGCGAAAGCAAGGACATATTCGACACGTGCGCCGCATAGTCACTCGTGCCGCTGCACGCTCTTGATAGCGTCGCCCTCGGCGTTTTTCGTTGGTACACATGGGCTCGATAAGACAAATACCTGAGGTAGAAAATCACATAGACGTCATAGGATACCAGACACGTACCAGGAGAGCACACAGTTTGATACGACCGCAATTGCCGTTGTTTTCGTCGCTGTACCCGAGGCCCTGAAGGTGTCATGAGTAGTAGTTGTCCCTTAACCCCTTCACGGTCCCAAAATGCTTCCCTACACTCATTCCAAGTAACTTTTCCCCCAAAAACGGGTTTCCAGTTGTATAGGCGTTAATAGCGCCGGTACATGCGTGTCAGCCGGAAATACCGGCACTACAGCGGCAACTAGCAATACGCTGCATCTCATACTGCCTCTACTGGTTGCCTCCATCTGTGCCAAGCCATTTCACACGCGCTATAGCGGGCAACCGCAAAATTCAACCGGCAACATAGAGGATCTTGTTAAGGCATCCCCTGTCCCCGTTGCGGCGTTATGATTTTATAGCAGTTGTCCCCTTTTTACCTTGCAGGCGTCACTACTAGACGTGTACTGCAGTATTTTTGGGAGTTCAGGGAGGATTGTGGCGAAAAGAAAAAATGACGATCACAGACGGCAACGGTCACTGACTGTACGATGTTCGTGCAATACGAACCTGACGACGTATATATTTAGACGGAAGCAAAAATGATGAAAAAATACACTTCAGCTGTAAGATGGACCAAAGAAGGAATATAATCAAAACTCATTTGCAAGCTGCGCGTGATGCTTCGATCGCGAAGGTTACAGGGTGTGTATACCTTCGTGAAGGATACAGGTCGATAATCTATTATCCTACCGGTACTCAACTACTTGCTTGCGGCACGTTCGCAGTATCCGTAGACGGTTGAAAAACACCAAACTTAACATGATTCGGTGAAGGTTTTAATACGGCCGCCATGTTTATGTGGCCGAACCAGGGTCCCAGCAGGGGGTAACGCGTAATCCTTTTGAAACTTCAGAAGCTACATATTTAGTACAGACGGCAAAAATGGCGATGACAGCATCGACCACAGCTACATGTTGCGGGGTTGGTTTTGGTGTGCAAAACGAACCGTGCGACGAAAGCGCAGCATCATCTATGATACCGGTTACCGCCCAGACTGCCAAAAGGCTGGGTGCTTGCACTACCTGCAGACGGGTGACCGCAGCAAACGTGTTATATTTCGGTCACCATCCCTGCCTCCCGATAGGATTGCATGCATACGTACTGCTGTTAGTAGACTGCATCTAGGATAGACTGGTATAAATAGTACCGGCTGTCTGATAAGAAATGTATTTCTCGTGAGGCTCTTTCTTATTAGATGGCCGGTAGCGATGGTGCTCGTATCGCCTTAGGACGCTCGTCGTCAAAACCTAGGTCGTGGCAGAGGAAAGTACCGTTCGGGAGGGGGGGGGGGGGGGAAAACATTGCGTTCCTCTCGATACGCCGGTACCTGGCACTTTATACCGGCACCGTGCGTTCATGAGTCGCGCATAATAACCATCACAGCAGCAGCATCAGGCGTACTGGTGATTACAGTGTAAATAAAATAAAATACGGTCATAAAATCGCGTTCACACATGTATCATATACGAGTAGTCTAAACGAAAAACGTAACTCGTACCGACACAGGCCAGGTACCAAAGATGTCAGGATGCATCAGTCCTGAGGAAAGCATCCATCGGTTAAGGGTGTCAAATCGATCATTCCTCGCTAAAATCAAGTAGTTTGGCGTTAGTCAAGGCAACTTATCGGAAAATTGCCGTCCGTCCAGGGGTCAAAATGCCGTCTCCTGACATCTTTGCCAGGTACTGCTCCTATAGATAATCGTATACCTGGTAAAGCTTAACCCCTTGAGAGCCCAAAATCCCTCTTTATACTAACTTCAAGTAAAATTGTCATCCCCCAAAAGGATTTCCAGTTGTAAAGGCGTCAACAGCATTAACATACCACAGCGAAAACAATACAGCGAAAAAGCAAAAATACAGGCAAACACACGGATACAAAAACCCTCACGAAGTCACAGAAACAGCAAAACACACACCCAGAAAGACCACACCACCACCACCACCACCACCACCACCACCACGAGCAGTAGCTAGCAGCAGCAGCAGCAGCAGAAGCAGAAGCGGCGGCAGCAGAAGCAGCAGAAGCCATAGCAGCAGCAAAACAGCAGCAACACAGCAGCAAAACACAGCGACAAAATCGTACTTCGTACTTGTACACAGAAACATCACCAGCAGAACAGACAACATCAGTAAAAGAAAATAACACCGCCCCACCACCGCAAGCAGCAGCACACAGCAGCGAACACACACTAATACACAAAAACAGCAAGCGTCCACATGAAAACAGACACAAAAATCAACGCTACATAGAGCAAACACACCACCATCGCACAAGCAGCAGCAGCCGCAGCAGCACTAATCCCACCTGATAACCTCATGGGCACCGCTGACGCCATCATCGATTCTCAGGCAAAAACACCACCAAAAACGCAAAAACGGGGGCAAAAGCACTAAACGCACACATAACACACCACAACACCACCACCGCAGTAATCAACCAGCAGCAGCAACAGCAGCAGTAGCAGTCGCAGCAGCAATCTCTGATTATCCCACCTGCTTCTTGTACCATAACGTCGTGGCGAAAAAAAACAGCAAAACAGCAAAACACAAAACACAGAAAACGCCAGGCAGCAGGAAGCACACACGCAGAACCCGAACAACCGGCAAAACACACGAAAAAAAAACACCTTGACAGCTGCCGCACACACGCAGAACCTCACCAGCAGCGAAAACACCACTACCCTGTACACTCTGTACACACAACACCACGGCTTGCAGCAACAGCAACAGCAGCAGCAGCAGCCTGCTATGATCTCATGGCAAAACAGCAACCAAACACAAAAGCAGTAGCAAAAACGCCACACCACAAGCAGCCGCAGTAGCAACAGCTATCATACAGCAGAATCTCACGGGCACGGCCGATCCCATCATCGATCCCTCCTCCAAAAACATAATCAAAAACGCAAAACTAGCAGTACAAAACACAGAGCCAAAAACACAGAACAGCAACCGCCATCACCATCGCAAGCAGCGCAGCAACAGCAGCAACAGCAACAGCAGCAGCAGCAGCAGCCGCCGCCGCAGCAGCAGCAGCCGCAACACCAACGGCAGCAGCCGCAACACCACCTGCATCCTACGAGTGATCAAATCCAATCATCTCACCTGCTAATTTCGTGGACACGGCTGATCCCATCATCAATCCTCAAGCTACTCCTGCTCCCCTGCCTGCTTATCAGGCTCGGAATGCCCCCACTCCTCCTCCTGCGTCCCCCCCCCCCCCCCCTTCGGTGCCTCCGGCCCCACTGCTACAGGTCCATACCCTTGGTGAGACTCGTCTTCGCTGTGCGAGCTCGCAGAGTCCGAGAAATGAGTGTTGTCGATTAGGACAGGTGGCCTCGGGTTGTTGCTGGTGTTGCTGCTCTTCCGCGCTCTTCCGGTCATCATTGCTGTCGATAGCAAAAGCAACCTGGTGCTGGTGTTGCTGTTGGTGCTGGTGTTGCTGCCGCTGCTCTTTTTCGCCAATCAACGTTGGGCAGTCACGAAGCAAGATACAGAGCTGTTGTGCCAGTGCCACTACTACTGCTGTACGACCAGGTACAAGCAAGACTGGGAGTATAGTAGAAACGGTATATTAGTAGTATCCCCCACTGCTTATACCCCCGCGCGGCTCTCCGATCAAATTTAGCCGGGAAAAAGAAAGCGTCCTCTCTCGGTTGGCCTCCCCTTCCACTCCCTTCCCCCCTGCTTACTCCCGAATCCTTCGAGCCCGCCGAGTGCCAGTAGAGGGCGTTCTAGAGGCCATGCGCACGAAGGCGGGAGGGCGGGAGGAGATAGGCTTGGCATGTGGTCTGGACGAGAGGTGAAGGCTATCGACTTCGGCAAGCAGGAAAGCACACGGAGTGAGCGCTCTCGAGGTCGCTGTCTCGAGGAGCCGAAAATGAAAAATAGATCGACCTTGGGGCTCTCTCTGCGTGCGCTTTTTGCATGCCGAAAGCTTGCGAGAGACGTAACGCGAACACTAAAAAGAGAGAGACGTACCGGAACCACACCGGGGCCGTGAGGCTGTTGGAGTGAGAGCTAAGATAAGGCAGCATGGGGTCGAACACAGCACAAACAGTAGACGCCCGATACGAGGTCGATTTCATCTCAGCGGGCATATTGTCGCCATCTGTCTTGCCTCGCGGCGTGGTTATTCCTTTTTTTTGCCGATCTCTCACCTTCTTTCGTCGCGCCCGGGCTCCCATGCGCCGTCCACACAAAATCGTAACGGAGTGAAACCCTCCTCTCCCCAGCCGTCGTGGGGAGATTCCCCTTGAGGGGAGCTCGCCGAGTACGCCTTGGCGCCTTGCCTTTTGTTCGTGTGGGTGAAAAGTGAAAGTACTTCACATGCAAGAATATTGAAAACGCCTCCAAGAAACCAAACAAACCCAGGACGCAAATAAATTTTTTGCAACAAAGGGTACCAATAAAAGAACGAACCCAACGACCGAGAAAAAGGTGTAGTGATGACGATTGTCTCTTGTCTCTCGTATAGATAGACATGCGTACAGTACACAATGGTGCCTGGTGCAACTAGTGCAAGCAACAGCGGCGATGAACACATAGGATACAACGCAATGCATGTGATGGCTGTGGGGTGTTTTATTGTTGGTGCACTTCCTCTGTGAAGCTGCAGCATCAAAGTAAAGGTGCGCGTGTGTGTGCGTAGATCCCCGATTCGATATTTCAAAAATCGAAAAAAATGTAGGGCGTGTTATTTGGAAAATTGCTGAAAATTGCGGAAAAAAATGTACGATGCAGAGCAGTGGTATCGTATTGCCTACCTGCTTCTTCTGTTTGCGGAAAGCTTCTGCAACGGCTCGTTGTTTGGCATTGCATTGTTGTGTGGTGTGCAAATCCATCCAACCAGTATACCACGTTATCATATCATATCATAAGGTATATGCAGCATAGATAGTCAGACGAGGGATCCCAAAACGAAGACAAATCTCGAGGGTCGCGGATATGATAGCTGAGTTTCAAGCCCCCGCCACAACAGCGCAGTACAAACTGCTGCTCGATTGCTTTTATTCCAGTTTTCTGGGTTTTCGAATGTCGAGTGTTTTTTTTTTGCGTGATTGATGTTCTGGTTTGCCGACTCGATTCCAACGTCTTCGGCAGGGCGGCATGCCACACTCCGACTTCGCGTGACGATCTCCAAAGCCAGAGTGTTCTTGCAGCGTACCGGTGGTTGGTACGCGGCCCTGAGTTCGTGCCCAGCTTTTGGGGTGCCCGATTATCAACCTCTGGGTTTCGCCCTGCAGTACAGGAAACCCGCTCGGGTATAGTCTAATTCGTAGTAAGAAACAGAAGTACTGCCCGAAAAGCTGGCTTCTCAATCCGGAGAGGATGCGTTTTCCTATTAACTTCAGTACCAAACGACGGCTTCCGGATTTCTTATTATTATAAAAATTAAAATACACTCCAGCTGTGAGATCGAAGATTTCGTCGAAACTCATCTTTGCAAGCTGTGTGTGATACTCCGATCTTATATGTTCCCGGTAATTAAATATATGCCTGATTTTATATTTGAGATGTTCCTTATTTTTGGTGACGAACTGTATCGCAAGTCACGCACGTATAAATATGCAATCCCCCGCCCCGCTTATCGCTGGGGAAGCGGGGGGGAGGGAGTTGGGTAATATCAGGAGGTCTGCTGTGATTTGCGTGGTCTGCCCTTTCAACGATAACTATTCGCCCCCCCCCCCTCCCCATGATGCGATAAGTACCTCCCCTCTCCCTCCCTCGCTGGGGATATGAGGTTAATTAGCTTTGGCCTTTTCAACGATAACTATTCGCCCCCCCCCACTTCCCATGATGCGATAAGTACCTCCCCTCTCCCTCTCTCGCTGGGGATATGAGGTTAATTAGCTTTGGTTATACCGGTATTCCGCTTTCAGAATGTTTTTTCACTTTCCCCCCCCCGGGGCGACGAGGGATGTATGTAGCGGTGTTTTGCCCTGTTTGCCGTGAACGAGGTTTCGCCCCAGCCGCCCCCCCGCCCCCTCGTCGCGAGGAATGCAGGGGTAACGTGTGTTCTCCCGCTTTCCGAATGCGATTTCACCCCACCCCGTTTTCACACTGGAGATAAGTATAGATGCAGCTTCGGTAGCTTTTTGTGTTGTCACGTTTTCCGAAGACTGTTGTCATCGATATACGAGGAAATACGCACAACAAGGTGTCGGAGTCTCTGCCTCGCAAGCGGGGTTCTGGGTAAGATGCAGCTTCGATACCCTTTCATATGTTACTCGTATAACACCTCACTGCGCTTCGCGCTTGGTGTAAGCACAACGCCTGCGCGCGGTGGGTGAAACCCCAACGTTCTCCGTCCCAGCATTGTACGAAAATACAAGAATCTATGGTCTGACAGACTACATGCCAACGAGTACCCCCCCCCGGCCCCGGCCTTCCCTCGCTGGGGCTATAGCGTTAGCTGGTTGCCCTTTCGTCTGCAAGGAGGGCGCCGTTTCGCCCTTCCCCCCCCTCCCCCGTCGCCACGGGAACTAGCAATAGGGAAAACGATGGTGTATTATACTGACCTTTTCGTCACTGCATTTCCGTTTTGGGACGACGCAGACTTCAAACTAGACTGCTGGATAATGCTAGGAGTTTAGCGTGGGCGAGCGTTTAACCCATTTTTGGGGCTTTCATAGGGTGAAAATGTGTCGAAAAAAGTTGACGGTTACAGTATCAGCCACACGAAGCAGCCCCGAGCTGCGAGGGGCGGTGTTTTGGTACCCCCTCTCCCCCCGTGTTGCGGCGTCATGATTTGTAGTAGATGTGTCCCTTTTTTAACCTCGCAGGCGTTATCGTTTATCCCATCATTTGAGTCTTTTGAAGGGAAAAATATTGAAAAAAATGACGACTACAGCATCGTCTGACGATTGCAGCATCAGCCACATGAATCAGCCCGAGCTGCCGGGGTAGCGTCATGGTATCCCCTCTCCCCCTTTGCGGCTTTATGGATGGCAACAGGTGTCCCCTTTTATCCTGGCAAGCGTTGTCGCCTGCCTGAACAAAAGGCCCTGCCCTCCCCCCTTCTCTCAGAAGGCATCAGGCGGGAAGCAGGTGTAACTGAGATACTATAGATACAACATCCAAGCCACCCTCCCCGTATGAGTAGTAACCAGCACAAAGCCAGAGGCACCTCTGCGTAGCAGTATGTAGCGGGTCCCTAAGTCCATACTTGCTGTCAATAGGTGATGATGCCGAGGGGGGTGTGAGGTTGTCGGTGTTGGGAAGCGTGCTCCTCGTGGGTTCCAGTGTCTGTGACGACGGGTGCTACCATAGAGGTATTAAGGTATACCTCTTTATGGCGAATTTTTTTTCTGAATGACGGGGCTCCTAAACCCCAAAATCGTCGGAAGTTGTATTAAGGTATACCTCTTTCTGGCGAAAACGTTTTCTGAATGACGGGGCTCCCTGACCCGAAATGGTCGTAAATTGTATTAAGGTATACCGTTTTTTGGCGAAATCAGTTTCTGAATGACGGAGCTCCTAAACCCAAAAGGGTCGGAAAATTGTCATTTTTTTTGCGTGATTCTCGTCGTGTACCTAGACCATGGGATTTTTCATCCCTGTTGTAGTTTTACTTCATCGACTTTCTGTATGCCCGGAAGATAAATCGATTGTCTTAATGCCCGGCGTAGGGTGGCCCTCGGGGAGATTGCTCTCGGTGTCCGACGAGGGACCATCAGGCGGAGGAGAAGATAAGAACGTAGAAAATTTGTATATTGAAGTACCAAAGTCTCGGAGAACACTCTGGACATGCACTGAATATGCACTCAATATGGACGCTCATGGACTGAGCCAAAGGGGGCTCAACTCGAACATATCCAAGATTGAGACCGTCAATCATATCAATAGTTCTACTCTACCATCTCCGTAGATTCGTAGATTCTATGCAATCATACACATCACACCATCAGACTTGTGCGCAGGCTAAACCAACATTATTTCTCTCGAAATCAGGATTTGGGTCCAAAATTGAGGAAACCTCAAAGAAAAATGTGATATATCGTAGCACGCGTCTGACGCGTTCGACTGTAGATTAAGTGCACCAATTTTTTTCTGAGTTTTCTCACGTCTCAGGAGCTTAAGACCTCTCCCCAAAATCTGATTTGACGAACAGTAATAACTGCTATGATACCGGACGAAAAAGAATCCCATCATGGCCTAGGGTATACAACGAAAATCATGCAAAACGTTATTAACCCCCTTTGCAACTGGAAACCCGTTTTTGGGGACGAAATTACTTGGATTTATTATACGGAGGGGTTTGGGGGCTCTACAGGGGAATATCCGACGAGGAGTTGGCTTAAGAAGCCCCGTCATCCCAAAACGATTTCGCCAAAAAAAGGTACACCTTAATAGCTCTATCGTAGGGCGTGTCTCGTCTTTGTTCGTCTCTCCTCGTATGGCTCGCTGGCTTTAGACTCAAGGCTTACATTCTACTCTACTAAAGGAACGAAATGCTAAGAAAGTAAGCACTCGTAGAACAGAGCAGGGTAGGGCAAAGCAGATCAGGGCAGAAGCAGCAGTGTGACGATGCGGGGAGTCGAACATTGACCATCATAGTCACTTACATTGTTGCCCATCTATGATGGCCTTGACGTGACCGTGGTATCTACTATCACCTGGTTTCACCCCAACCATGGCATGGTTTCACGTTGTAGAATCTGTAGACCATCCATTCTACGGAGAGCACTCCACAACACTAGGCTACCCTAAATAGTCGGAGATGGAGGTCACATGGCAGTCAAAGGATGTCAACAAAGCACCCAGAAATCGGAAAGGGGATCGAAGATGCGGCTATTCGAAACAACGAAAACGAGGCTATAGATTCCCCCACACCTCGTAATAATGAGGCCAAAACGCCTCATTGCAACATGTACAACCTGGTGATGGAGCTCAGAACCGTGAGAGCTCAAAAAAGGGTATGCACCTGCGGTACACCAGTAGCAATCGGCCTTGAAAAACACGGAAGGGCGATTGCCCATCTCTTTGCACTGGCGTCGTCTGCCGGATTGGCATCCCAACTGCAGCCTCAGGAACCGTACAAAATGCGCACGGCCCGGCGTCGTTTGTGCTGCGCGGGCATGCTCTTTCTGGTCTCTCGCTCGCTCGCACACACATCGTTATTTTGGTCGCTAAACACAAGTCCCAAAAAGGGCCCACCGCTCTAGCGCGGCACGAGTTCCCGTTTGGGTGACAAAATACTTGGAATTAGGAATTAGACTAGGACAATGTCAGGAGTTGGAAAAGGGTTAGGTAAGAAGCAAAAAATAAATATGGCCTAATATTTATTTTTTTCCCGACGATTTTGGGTTGAGGAGCCACGCCATTCAGAAAGTGATTTCGCCAAAAAGAGGTATACCTTAATAGCTCTATCGTAGCACTCTTGAGTGTATACAGGCGAGCGTTCAATAGTGTGAGAGGGTGGATGTTAGGCTGGAAGTAAGTACCGAACGACGGAAAAACTGCACTTGTCCAATGACAGCCCCCCCCCGTGGAGTTTCCAATTTTTTTTTGTAGCGAGTCGTTCTACGGTAGCCCCTCCAACTTTCCTTTAACGAAATCGCCTGTTTTGAAACCAACTCCCGGCCATATCTCCTCAAATACGGTACGCCTTTCCCCCCCCGACGTCATCGTTCGATAGCCCTTTGAAAACAAGAAAATATTTGAAGGTTCGTTCTTCGTAGCGTCCTTCCTCGTGTTGCGCAGCCATGAAACGTTCGTTAAAAAAAAACACTGGTTTTGGGGGGGGGGCGATCGTAGATTCAGTCTAGCTGCTTGTGAATGATGTACGAACGCCAAAGATTCTGCTACATATATATTGTCGGAGGACAAAATAGATGATAATGTTTGGCCGTGCGGAGTTGGCTTGACTTGACACGGCTAATTATTGATTGGGCGGCAAAGCAAGGCAACAAACTGAGATTTCGCACCCTGCGATAATACGAGAAGAGCTGGTACCTTTTTTTTTTTGCATCGTTTTCCGAATGACGAGGCAAAATCGTCGAAATTTCGATATTTTTTTTGCTGTTGTCGAAATCCTTTTCGTTGTACATTCTGGGCCATGGAATTGTACATGAAGAAAAAAAACGCTCCTGCTGTGAGATCGAAGATTTGAATATTTCGTCGAAACTCATATTTGCAAGCTGTGCGCGTGATACTCCGATCGCACGTATTACTGGGTGTTGTGTATCCTCGTTAGGGAAATAGGTCGGCGACGCCCCTTAGAACTACAGGCAGTGTAGCTTGTTCCAAGGTCTACAGGGTGATGTCAATCGATCTGTGCGCGGAAGCTAATCGGGTGTACATATAGCACTTTCGTTTTTCCACAAAACCAATTTTGGGGGGAGGTATACAATCTATACAGCTCCTCAAGATAGGAAAGAGACTCAGAAACGAAAAATGGTGCACACCTAATGGGCGTTAGCATGCGTCCTGAGTATAGCCCTTCTCGAAATGAAACTCACGGCGAGACACAACCTCACCTGGTACCACAGCCAGATAAAAAAACATGCAGAAGTTCGCCAAATATCGCAGGGAACGACAACAGTGCATTTCACACGTCGAACAGATCATCTACCCCCCCCTGACGATCTAGATATTTCAGTGAAGATCTGTTGTATGGTCTACATAGCTCATGTTGCCCGGTGGGGGGCGTATGATCTGCATGATCTAGCAAATGTTTTTTCCTGTGGGTTGGATCTATCTGTATTATTTACGTACAGATCCTGCACAACATCTCATATCGGCAGAATCTTAGATACAGGATCTGCTACTACTACTACACTGTAGTAGATGATATGGATGAACTAGATCGTCATTGCCCAAGGTGCAGGATTTGCAACTGCAACGTTACCTGGCCAGCATCCACGGCAGGGTTTCCATTTTTTTCGGGCGAAAGATTTCTGGCCTCTGGCCGAACTCCTAGGGCAAGAAACTAACTCCCGTTTATTTCTGCCAACAACTTTTACGACATTATTTGTTTTTAGGGACCAGCGCCGCATAGGTAGAGTAGTAGTGTTGGTTGGATTGCGCGAGATAACGCCTTCGAAGTCAGGTTTCGGGTGATATATTGAGCTAGCTCAGAAAATTCTTAGAATCTGATGCACCCCTGCCGAGGGATGGCTCAATTTTTTTTTTGTTTCTTCGTCCCATTTATTGTCCTCGCACTACTCTCCTCGCCCTCCCTCCCAGTAGTAACTCAGATCCGGGGTCACATGGGGGGCTCTCTCCTCCCTCCTCCCCACTACGGCGCGTGCGTTCGTTTTTCTTCCGAGAATAATCCAGTATTTTCTTCCCCTCCTCGTCGACTCGCGTCGAATTTGCACCTACCCACGCTGCTAGGCGCTCTCAGCATTTAATCCTTGTTTATTTTTGCATTTTTGTAAATAAAGTGATAATCTCACCATGGCGGGAATCGAACTCAAGGACCAACGCTAGTATTATTCGAGGGTAACCACTAGACCACCGGGGCGAGCATCCTACAGCCAGCCAACTCCCACAACCCTAAGGATAGAAAAACGGCGTTAATTCTTGGAATATCTGCTGTACGTGCCAGTGGCGGTACAAGGCTTTCGAGACCGACGCCGCGGCGCTAAGTTAAAGCGACTCCAAGCTGACAGGGGCTTTGGACGAGGCAAGGCCCGATTCCCCCCGTTCCAGACCTTCTTTGTCAAGCGGCAACAACAACATAGAGAGAGCCCTTCAACGAACAAAGCACACAGATCACACACGCGGTGCGTGAAAGGCGCGGGACCTACTCAGTTGCCAGAAAGCGAGGATTTTCGGGGGTTGGCCACTCCTCGCAGGGTCGGGACGGGCCAGGGTGTGACCCGGCCCGACTTGCCTTGAAAACCTCCTGTGACCAGGCCCAATCCCACGGACGAACGCCTCTCCTGAACCGGCCCGAGGCACCTCGCAGGAGTTTGAAAAACTCCTTGGATCCGCCGCCCCCCCCCCTCGTGGCCGGTGAAAGGCCATTCATGGTGAAACCTGGAGGGAGATACGTATGTGTCCCAAGCAAACTTCTTACGGTGGTAGTAGTAGGGGTAGTGGTCGGGTGTGGGTGTTTTTTTTGGGTTGTGGGAGGGTGAGGAGGTGATAGATGGGTTCGTTTTTGTTTGGTGGTGTTGGTGCGAGTTGTATGTTTTTGGTGTTTGAGCTTACAGTGTTAATAGTATGGTAGTGTCGTATCAGCAGTACTTGGTGGTAGTAGTGCGGTATAATAGTTTTATGAACTACTTACTGCTGCTGACGTAAGTAAGAGTTACTATAGGCAAAGCCAAAATGGATCTACAAGTACTTCTGTCATATGATGCCTGGGACCACACAACATGAGTAAAATTTTCATCAGCAGCAGCGTCATCAAAATTTCGCCAAAAAGCGGCCCCGCTTGCTGCTATGTACATGGCTATTAAAGTAGTAGTACTTCATTATACTTTTTACATACTCTAATTATTGCGTAAACGTTGTGGTGACTGAGGTGTTGTTTTGTGCCGCTCACATTTTTATCATATATTATTATTTCATTTGCCATCTGACAATGTAGCGTGAGTGTCAAAAACCAGAAACATGGTGAAAGAACACATCCAGATGAAAGCATGAAACGATGTTTCCCACAACCAAAAACTACGAGTACTAGATGTACCTCCCTGTCCTCCTGGCCCTGCCCTCTCCAGCCGCAAGGGCCAAGCCCTCCCCCCCATACACTTCCGAAGAAGCATCGAACGACAACCCGCTGTCCACATAATAAATGGCTGGCTTGTAACTGCTGAGCGCATGTTTCAACGCGCAGAAGGCCATGCGGTGTTGCTGCCTGCTATCGGTCGTGGCAAGGAAAGAGTCCCCGCCGTCTCTTCCTCTCTGTGGCCCTTATCGACTACCAGAGTATACGATAATTACAGTGTTAATATGGCTCGTGTTGCTATACTACTCAATGGACTATATACTATATATACACAGTGCACATACACTAGTAGTAGTAGTTTGTATGGACACAAAACATGTTATTATCGTCACGTACGACCTCCAATATGAGAACGAGGACATAATACATATAATAACCCATAACCCATCATTTGTGCAGTACAATATAGCTCCCATTCATAATGCGATCGAAAACTATCGCTGGCTCCCCCCCCCTCCCACCCCCCTCTTAGTGTAGGGTGCAGCTCACTCGCCTTCCATGCGACTCGCCGAACACCTCACGGCGCTTCGCGCTTGGTGCCTCGTCCATGAAAACCCGACGTGCTCCGTCCCAGCATTGTAGGAGTGTGCGAGGTGTTATAAGGCTTAGTTTGGTCAAACGGACTAATACCCCACTAATTCCTTAACAGAGGGTCATACCACTATGATGTCTGATCATACCACTACGGCTATGTGCACAAACTGAGTACACCCCCCCCCCCCCCCCCCCGCGTCACCGGTAATAAGACTAGACAACACAAACGATAGATACGATATATATACGATATACGATATATATACGATATATATACGATATACGATATATATACGATATATATACGATATACATATACGATATATATAGAGGTGCACACCACTTTTTTTCTGGGGCGTTTCCTCAATTCGGGAGGTTATAAGACGTCTCCCTAAGACTGATTTGGAGAAAAATAAAACTGCGCTACGATCGGATAAAAAATACCAACACCAACAACCATTATAGTGGAAAAAAACAAAATGTGTTAAATACCGCATGTACAAAAAAATTGAAAACAAAAGAATAGGACCCCTCCCATTTAGTGAAAAAAACTCACCCACATAGTATATTTCAAGTGCCGACAACGCAGCTTGCAAAGATGAGTATCGACCCTGAATTTGTCGAACTCATAGCTGACTGACGTCCTTAGAATAACTTTGTAAAAAAGTCTCATGGCCTAGGTACGCAACGAAAATGGTTAAAAAAAAATGATATTTTCCCGACGATTTTGGGCTAAGGAGCATCCGTCATTTCAGAAAACTTTTCAGGCGAAAAGTGCCACCACCTATATCGTGTACGTAGCACGGATCACCACCGGTAAACAATATAGATAGTGCGTTCCACAGCCAGCCGTCAGATTTTATCCGCGCCAAAACGGGTTTTATAGTTTACGTGCACAGATTATAGAATAAACCACTGAAAGACCGATCGTCTTCGTATCGCCCTGTTGACACTGCTACTACGACAACTGGTACTAAGAGGAGTCGCCGACCTATATACTTCATGGTGAGGACGAACATACACACACCCCGTAACGCGCGCGATCATTGTACGTAGTATCACACACAGCTTATTGCATAATAAATATTTGTGAGTTTCGACGAAATCCTCGGCTCGACCTCGCAGCTGCTGTATCATAGTAGGTTACTTTTACGAGTTGCTATTTTTTAACGAAGACTAGGTAGGGCCTAATAACATATGCACACACCCCGATGCGTATCGATAGGATAGTATTGTAGAGGTAGCACTTTTGGGCTGAAACGTCTTCTGAACGACGGTTATCCTCAACGCCGTTATAATATAACTGGAAACCCGTTTTGGGGGACAAACTACTTGGAAGTAGTATAGAGGGGTTTTAGGGACTTCAAACTCTCTGTTTAGAACTTAACGCCTCTTTACAACTGGAAAACCGTTTTTGGGGAAAAATCATTTGGAATCAGTATAGGGAGGGGTTTCGGGGCACTAAACCCCTTTAGAACTAAACGCCTTTACAACTGTGGAAAGCCTTTTTTGGGGGACAACTTACTTGGAATCTGAATACTATGATAGGGAGGAGTTTCGGGGCACCAAACTCATTTTAGAACTTATCGCGCTTACAATCTGGAAACCCGTTTTTGCGGACAAATTACTTGGAATCAGTACTGGGAGGGGTTTCGGGCACTAAACTCCTTCAGAACTAAACGCCTTCACAACTGTGGAAACCCGTTTTGGGGGGACAACTTGCTTGGAATCGGTATAGGGAGGGGTTTCGGGGCACTGGACTCCTTTATAACTTAACGCCTTCGCAACTGGAAACCCATTTTGGGGGACAAAGTTACTTGGAATTAGCATAGAGATTCTTTTGGGGCTCTTTAGGACTGCAGTCCCAATTTGGGACGAATCACGTGAAATTAGAGTCAGATGTAGGTTTCTGTGCACTGCCGTACTAAAAAGAAGGTTAACTAAAAATCGTCGGAATGTCAGTTCCTTTTTGAAAATTTAGTAGTATCATTAAGAAAATGAAAAAGATACACTTCAGCTGTGAGATCGACCAGAAAGTTTTTTTTCATCAAAACTCAGCTTCGCAAGCTGCGTGTGTGTGATAGTTTTATGTTTTTTTTTTAATATACCCCCCCTATAGCCCCTGGGATTGTTCGTCGAGCATCATTTTTTTTTCGATTTTCTCCAAATGTTTTTTTTTTTGGGGGGGGGGGAGTTCGCGTGTTCCTGGCTCTATAGCCAGACCGTTAGAAGAGGTGGGGGAGTGGGTTTTTGAGGAGCCGCATCTTCGACTCATGGTCTAGTTCGTAGAACCGGAATTTCCCCGAATCTCCCATATTTCTGCATATGCGACTCATCAGGGTGGGCTAGTGTTGAGATACGGCCACGAAAGGCCTGTAATTATCCGAACTTGAGATCATTTGGATGGGTTTCGTATGATAAGGTTGGCGCTTTATATTCGGGAAAGTTAGGAAATAGATCGGAGGCAAGTGCCTCCGATCTCAGAAGCTATCCGGGGCTTTGTTGGAATCGAATAAAGCAACGTCTCTACGAAGGAAACGAAAGTGAGTACTCTCCGAGGACCTGCTCAATTGGCAGACCTCTCAATTTGCAGACCTGCAGGGGGCACTCTGTGTCCCCCCCTATAACCTTACATATCCCCCTTTAGAGCCCCAGAATCCCTCCCTGATACTAACTTCATGTAAAAATTTCCCAAAAAAGGGTTTCCAGTAGTAGTGAAGGCGTTAAGGTAAATAATAGTAGCTACTGTTATTGTAGTAGTAGAACAGCTACTTTTTTAGTGAGGAACCTCAGAAAAAAAAATGCACCTCTCTCTTCTACGGTGCGTATACGAAGCTTCAAGACAAGGTAGCAGTTACTAGTAGTTATTTAGTGTTATTATAATAGTAGCCGGTCGCCCCGGTGGCGTATCAGGTTATCCTCGAGCCTGGTATATATAGGTCAGTTTCGTGAGTTCGAATCCCCCCGAGTGCATATATTCGTATAAATTCGTGGGGACTTTTTCTTGTGCACAAATTGACTTGCGGAAAGCGCGAGAGCGTGAGTTAGCAACACTCGGTGAAAAATCGACGAGCAGTGGGATTGCTCAACCCAATTATGCGCGATAAAAATTGAAGGCAAGAACCGGGGGGGAGAAGGGACGACAACTGTGTCCACGGCTTGTCCAGATGCTGGAAAGTACATGTGTGTGAAAAAAATTATATATAGACTACATATATATATTGCATGCGCCCCCTCGACTTACAAAAATAATATATACCAGGTAAACCAGAAAATCCATAGATATAGTAGGTAGTATTATAGTAT
This sequence comes from Undaria pinnatifida, assembly GCA_012845835.1. Taxonomy (NCBI): domain Eukaryota; class Phaeophyceae; order Laminariales; family Alariaceae; genus Undaria; species Undaria pinnatifida. The sequence continues at coordinate 10,254,705 of JABAKD010000015.1, read as the reverse complement.
ACAATTATTATGATGGTAGAAAAAAATAAACTACGTAAATGTCCAGGTACGGCCTTGAAAGGCCTGCAACAATTTACAATCTTATATATAGTCTACTCTATACCTGGTACGTTTTTAGCAGCCGCGATCGGAGTATCACGAGCAAGCAGACACGTGTGAAGAAGAGTTTCGACGATCGATGCATGATGATATCCTCGAACATCGAACGGATCTCACGGCTGACAACAAAAAAGTGTTCGTATAAGTTGTAATTTCAAACTTCAAACTGTCAGTTGAATCTGGACCAAAATCGGGTTGGCCCGCGCGGGCAGAAACCAGAAGAAGAGGATAGAGAGAGTCGCTTAGTGCTTATAACTACCTGCTACTACTACTACTACTACTACTACTACTACTGCTACTACTGCTGCTACTACTACTACTGCTACTACTACTACTACTGCTACTACTACTACTACTACTACTACTGCTACTACTACTGCTACTACTACTGCTACTACTACTACTACTACTACTACTACTACTATTAATACTACTACTTGCTACTTACTGCTTACTATGTGTAGTATCCTTGCAGAGGAAACTATCAATACGTAGAAACAGGGGCGAGGAGAATCACGCCACAGCTTGAGCAGAGAGATGAGAGGATCGACAACTCCAACAATAGCCGGTCGACCTAACAGCTGACGACGCGTGTGAAAACTTTGTACAAAAAGAGCTGAAAAAGAAGTAGGAGCTTGAAACTTCATCGAAAGACCTGTGGGTACAGCAGAGGGCTCCCAATTGTGCCGGTATTAGCCTGCCCAATATACCGGCACTACTCAAGGCACTAGCACTATCGGCAATTAACAGGGTTAATGCAGAGAATTCAAGGCGTTCCAAGCGATTCAACCCGCATTATAGAGGAAAGTGGCACTATTCTACGGGCATTGTTGGGGGCGCCCCCACGGCTGCCCCCACGGCCGCAGCGTGGGACAATCAAACACAACGGACAAATAAAGAGCGGGATGCGGTGGTTACTAGTATCATCGAACCGCTATAATAATAGCCGCTAGCATTGTTTCGCGCAATTTCTGAAAATACAGAGTCCACGCATGTATGGAGCCGTTGTATATATTTTTTGTATCATACGACATAATCGTATTACATGTGATTAATGTCCTAAAAGGTTTTCGGGTCTTTTCGAACCAAGAAACAGTCAGCAGCAGCTAATAATAAATAGCTAAGATAATAATGTCAATACCAGGTAGTAATGTGTAATATATTATGTGTTTATTCGGATTCTGCGTCTGTCTGTCTGACGACACAACGCTCCTAGTTAGCAGTTGAAAAAAGCAACGTTTCTGGTGGAGGCATGAATTGCGTCAGCTGTGATATATGCTTGTATGTACGTACCACCTTTGGGTTGTTTGTGTTTTCCCTGGGGTATTCCTCAGCTCCAGAGTGACTGGAGCCTGTCTTGTGACCACGGACTTGATTATGCGAGTGAATGTGAGAACAACAACAAAAGCGATTTCAAAACCGCATGGATGGATGGATGGATGCCCATATAATAAAACGGTCTAAATGCAATAATAATGTAAAAAAGTTAGTCTCGCTTCGCTCTCCTCGCCATCGGCCTTGCTGACTAATAAATAAGGAGGGCGTTTTGCTACGATATTATTAGAAGAGGTCAGCATTTTTTTTCTGGAGCTCCTCACTTAATAACGCCTTTACAACTGGAAATCCTTTTGGGGGACAATATCACTTGTAAGAGTTAGTCTAGAGAGAGATTTTGGGGCTCTATAAAAAGAGAGCTATCTATATGATATTATTTTACCTCTCATGAAAAACAAAGACACATAATACATACATGCTACGTACGGTAAAAAAGACGCATATATATATATATATATTTTTAATACTTTGAGGCTCGTGACCACTTGATGATCAATGAGGAGCTCTACTATTATATGTGCCGTGATCCCTTTAGAGCCCCCAAAATCTCTCCCTATACTAAATTCAAGTAATCTTGTCCCATGTATACCTCTCCTGAAAAACAAATACACATAATACATGCTACATACATACGGTGAAAAAAATGCATGTTTTTTTTTCTTGAGGCTCGTAACCACTTGATCAATGAGGAGCTCTATGTGTACCTTAACCCGTTTAGAGCCCGCCAAAATCCCTCTCTAGATACTAACTTCAAGTAAAATTATCCCTAAAAAGGGTTTCCAGTTGTAAAGGCGCTAACTTTACCCGCAAGAACCATTTTGGAGTATACTTTTTGTAAAAGTAACAATCTGATGAACGAAACCATTGCTTATTTTTGTTATTGCCTGGGCGCGCAAAGAAAAATTCCATATTGACAAAAAAAGCCAAAATGACTGCTTATTTCCGATGATTTTGGGCGAAGGAGCCGCCTCGTCGTTCTCAGAAACGAAAATCTCCAGAATTGCTACGAATACCTCTATTATTATCGTAGCAAGCGTCCAAATTTAATTTGGAGACAAATGATAAACAAAAAAGTTCGAATCGAGATTGTGAACAATTTTCCATGGCCTCTGGTAGGTATTATTCAATGAAATTTGTCGCAAAGCAAAAAAAAGGTCGAAATTCAAACGATTTTGGGTTAATTAAGGAGCGCCGTCATTTTGAATGAATGAAGCAAATTCAGCCGAAAAGCGCTACAGGTACCTCCATCCTGCCTAGCACGCGTCGTAAAAAATTGTAGGCATAGTATAAATAAACAAAAAAAGTGCTTGAAACATGAAGAAAAAAAAAGGGGAGAATTGATTCACCTGGGCCATATCATGGCAATACGATGATAATACGATAGCAGCATGGATGGTGTGGACCCGAGAAAACGAGTACATGACCGACCTCAAGCACATTAAATCGCGGGCTTGCTTAGAGCCGAGGCGGGGGGGGGGCACGGCGTACGTACCACATTTGCCTTTGAGCTTACTATATGTTGGGTCGGGGGGGCCGGGGGGGGGGGGGGGGTGTTGACAGCACCAGCAGCAGTCGGAGGAGGAATGATTTCATACAGAAAACAGCGTCAACACACATCTGTGGGCTTAAATGTAAATACGTTTGGTTATTTATGTGGGTACAAAACGGTCCTTACATTCCCGTTAATTTCAGTACCTGTGGTAAAACTTATTATTGTCAAGCAATTAGAGGGGAATTACATGTCCGTTTGACCACTGGCAAAAAAAGGTTAACCAATTGCCTACTCAAACGAAGCCTTATATGTAACTTATAACACTCTCCCCCCCTGAAACGGCGGGATATACGGGCGGACATGTCAATACAGTAGGTGGCCCTGTATAGTGGCAACCTGAATAGTAAAGTGCCCTATATGGTGGCATGAAAATCTCCTGGCAAAATCTCAACCCGATATAGTGGCACTTTACCACTATTGAGGACGGGGCCCTCAATAGTGGCATTTTGGGCATCACACACACACAATAGTGGCAGTTCCAAGTAGTGGGCCCCCACTACTGCTGTACCACACCTGCCCACACACACTCTCAGCGGTGGGCGCCACACGTATCATGCCAGCCTGCGCGGACCTAGAACTGTGTAAACTCCCAAACAAACCACTGGGAGAGAATTTTTTGGTCCTCTAGAACAATACGCAGAGTCGTGTGGCGTTGGTGACGCCGGGCACTTTCTCCGCAAGGCGAAAATGGCATTCTTAGCAGCTACATTCGCTAGACCGGCACAGCAGTTGGACATTAGAGTGTTTACCAACTCGTAGTGCAATCAGTCGGCTAAAGCCTACAGCAGTTGCAGAGCTTCGTGGTGGTTGGGTTGATGCGCCGGGGTGGGGGTGTTTGAATTTTCTATACTGGCTGTTTCAGTTAGTTTCGCGTCTCTACGTTGCTGTTTTCATGCGTTCTACACGTAGTGTTGAATGTTGAACCCCATGTTACACTGCCCGCCGGACAAAAAATATTGATGTGCCACCTATGATACAATGCGTTTGGACGTGGTTCCTGTGGTCTGCCTGCGCAGAAGAAACAGGTCTTGACCACAGAAGGCTCGGTAACCGTTGGATAATCAACGGTCATTTCATGTGTTTCATGCGGATACTGCTGCACACAAATCAACCACGAGTAGTGGAACAGTATGCACGGCTTTACCTGTACACAACAGCGTATAATCAGTGTACAGCGTGAACATCGAAGCTCTTTATTCGATATAGTGGCACTATTGCCACTATAGACTGTCTAATAGTGGCAATAGTGCCACTATATCGAATAGTGGCACTGCCCTGAATAGTGGCACAATTCTGCCCTGCCACTATATGCCACTATACAGGGCCACCTACTGTATCCAAGCGGTTTCATTTCCTGGGGATACCGGAGAGAGTATTTTCCAGTATTTTTCAAGTTCGACCTGGATAAAAATCGCAAAAGTTTATTATTGGTGGATGGTGGGATTCGAGCCCACGACCCGAAAAACCATGGTCTATCTTGGGCACGACACCCCGTCTCCCCCCCTCCCCTCCCCCCTTCCCCCCTTCCCCCCTCCCCCTTGGTCGACGACGCCATTTATTAACGAATCAGAGGGTATTACTCGTTGTCCGTTTGACCACTTGCGAAAGGTTAAGCGATTGCTTACCCAAACTAAACCTTATATTATATATCGCTATTAGGCTGTTCCACGTTGGTCACTCACTTGTACTAGATAAGCTCTTGTGTTAGTTCCACACACGCATCGGACGAACTGAATAGCGTTCAATTCCGCGAGGCAAAAGCATCATCCACTTTTTCCTATACGCACATGCCTTCAAAGGCATGTGAAACCCTTTTATATCCAGCCGTATCCCATGTCTTACGCCTTGTTAGGCTTCCTGGGGAATACCATAACATTATCAACAGACGGCAGTCGGCCGTCGGTCCAATGTGTATTATGACAAATTAAAATACTCCTATCTACATACAGCTAGCTGTGAGATCGAAGATTTCGTTCAAAACTCATCTTTATTGCAAGCTGTGTGTGATACTCCGATCGCGCGTATTACTGGGCGTGTGTCCAAATTAAGAATATCGGTCGCCGACTCCCCTTAGGCAGCAGTATACTGTAGTAGTAGAACTATTTAATAGCTTGTTCCAGGGCTAACAGGGTGGTGGTGTTAACAAACCTGTGCAACACAAACTATTTAAAAAAAACGTTTTTGAGGGGGACAAAGTTACTTGGGTTTAGTATAGGAAGCGTGTTACGATAGAGGTGCACTACCGTTTTTTCTAACACTACTCCTCACTTTGGGAGCTTAAGACCTCCCGCGAAAAACTGATTCGGAGAAACGTAAAACTGCTACCCCCGATGAAAAATACGATGGCCTAGGTACATGACGCGAAAATCTTGCAAAAAAAAATGGCCGGTTTCCGACGATTTTGGGTTAAGGAGCCGCGTCATCAGAAAACAGTTCAAACGAAAAGGGCTACCTCTGTTGTAGCACGCGTCACCTCAGTGTTCTATTCACTATATATAGTGACGCCACAGACGCAAGCTACGTAAGTGTAAGGCAGGGGGTTTCCCTTTTGGGTCGTTTTTTGCTGTGGGCACCTCGGGGTTACTCGGGCGCGAGGGACCCCCCCTCTGTTCCATTGCCGTCTTGTTATGCTTTCGTGCTGTTATATTCTTTCGGTATGAATCCGCAGCGCGAACGGAATAATAGTCGGCTACAACACGGTGTTCCAAGCAAATCGCCCGAACGAAGTCTTTTTCGTCAGTAAGGGACGGAGTCCCTCGTGCGAGTGTCTCAAATCCAGCAAGGGGACGCGTGCTGCGTACGATAGAGGTGCACACCTTTTTATCTAAGGTTCCTCGATGTGGGAGCTTAAGACCTCTCCCAAAACTGATTTTAAGAGATAAATAAACCGCTGACCGGATAAGAAATCCCATGGCCTGGGTACACAACGAGAATCATGCAAAAAAAAAGGCCTCTTATTTTTTTTTCCGACGATTTTGGGTTAGGGAGCCCCGTCATTCAGAAATTGATTTCGCCAAAAAATGGTATACCTTAATACCCCTATCGTAGCATGCACCCAAGCAGTGAAAAAAGGGGTATGATGTTACTACAGTAATACCGGACGTAGTAGCCTTGGGGTACACGTTGTGTACTCATCTAGACGAGATCTTCAACTAGTTCATGACAGGTTACATACGGGAAAAACATGCACGCACATACAACAGCAAAACCGCAAGTACCACATTCATTCGTAGTACTCGTATTTTGTGCGGAAATTAAAAAACGCTATTTTTGTAACATCAACAGACGTAAAAACAACACGGCGTATATTTTGCTCCCATCCACCTCACTCGTAGTTTTTTTTTGAAATATTTGGCATCTGCATTTAGCATGCTGGTAGAATATTATTGTGCTCCTATCCACCTCCCCCCCCCCCCCCCCCCCCTTCCTCCACCCCCCTCCCCCCCCCAACCCCCTCCCCTCGCCCTCCGCCCCACCAAAAGTCGCACTCCGCCAGAGTTATAAACAATATCCGACGGGTGACATCATCCGGTTACATTTCGGGCCACCCATGCAGTATCATCATTTCGTTTATTGTGTCGTATGGTCTGCAAGTTTCAGTTGTCCCCCTCCCTTCTCCGCCGCCCCCACTATCGCCTACTACTGGCATTACGCATGCAGTGAGCTCCTGTTGTGGTGTGTATGCGACCTAGATCCCCCCTTTGCTTGCCCGCCTCCGACGCGTGCTGCGATGATAGAGATGTGCGCACCACTTTTTTTTCCTGAGGTTCCTCGCTTTTGGAGCTTAAGACACCTCATGATAAAAGACGCACGCTGCGATAGAAGCATTAAAGTATACCTAGTTTTGGCTGAAATGGCTCGTTCTTAACATCGCATGCACCCCTCTTTTTTCCTGAAATTCCTCGCTTTTGACGCTTAAGACATCCCCCAAAAGACGCATACTACGATAGAGGCATTAAGGTATACCTATTTTTGTCTGAAATGGCTCGTTGTTAACATCGCATGCGCCACTCTTTTTTCCTGAGGTTCCTCGCTTTTGGAGCTTAAAACACCTCCTAAAAGACGCATGCTACGATAGATGCATTAAGGTATACCTCTTTTTGGCTGAAATGCCTCGTTGTTAACTTCGCATCTAGACGCGTGCTGCGATGATAGAGGGTGCGCACCACTTTTTTTCGCTGAGGTTCCTCGCTTTTGAGCTTAAGACACCCCCTAAAAGACGCATGATACGATAGATGTATTAAGGTATACCTCTTTTGGGCTTAAATGGCTAATTGTTAACATCGCATGCACCACTTTTTTTCCTGAGGTTCCTCGCTTTTGGAGCTTAAGACACCCCCCAAAAGACGCATGCTACGATTAGAGTTATTAAGGTATACCTATTTTTGGCTGAAATGGCTCGTTGTTAACATGGCATGCGCCACTCTTTTTTCCGGAGGTTCCTCGCTTTTGGAGCTTAGGACACCTCTCCCAAAAGACGCATGCTACGATTGGAGTTGTTGTTAAGGTATACCTCTTTTTGGCTGAAATGGCTCGTTGTTAACATCGCCTGCGCCACTCTTTTTTCCGCAGGTTCCTCCCTTTTGGAGCTTAACCGTTTTAGAGCCCCCGAACCCCTCCCTATACTAAATGCGAGTAATGTTGTCCCCAAAAACGGGTTTCCAGTTGTAAAGGGGTTAAGACACCTCTCCCAAAAGACGCATGCTACGATTGGAGTTATTAAGGTATACCTCTTTTTGGCTGAAATGGCTTGTTGTTAACATCGCATGCACCACTCTTTTTTCCGGAGGTTCCTTGCTTTTGGAGCATAAGACACCTCTCCCAAAAGACGCGTGCTGCGATGATAGAGGGTGCACCACTTTTTTTTCCTGAGGTTCCTCGCTTTTGGAGCTTAAGACACCTCCCGAAAGACGCATGCTACGATTAGAGGCATTGAGGTATACCTCTTTTTGGCTTAAATAGCTCGTTGTTAAGATCACATCCAGACGCGTGCTGGGATTATAGAGGGTGCGCACCACTTCTTTCCCCTGAAGTTCCTCGCTTTTGGAGCTTAAGGCCTTTCTTAACCCAAAACTTGATATTATGGGGAAACATAAAACTGCTGTACATAGTACCGGATGAAAAGACCCATGGCCTAGGTACACGACGAGAATCATGAGGAAAAAAATGCCTTTTTTTTCCCGACGGTTTTCGGTCAAGGAGCCCCGTCGTTCAGGAAAAAAAATCGCCAAAAAGAGGTATACCTTAATACGTCTATCGTAGCTAGCGTCCTCCCCTCACCGGTCATACGACTACTACATAAAGGATGCACACGTTAAACTGGTGTATTCCACAACCGTCAGATTTTGTCCCCCTCAAAAACGGGTTTTATAGTTTCCGTGTTCAGATTGATTAACACCACCCTGTTGACCCTGGTACAGGCTCTACTTCTAAGGGGAGTCGCCGACCTGTATCCTGTATCCTTGATGAGGACACACACCAAGTAATACGCGCGATAGGAGTGTCACGCACACACAGCTTGCAAAGATGAGCTTCGACGAAGTCTTCGATCTTACAGCTGGATGCAGTGTAGTTTATTTTCGTTTTGTATATTATAGTCGTATGACCGATGAGGGCAGACCGGGGGAGTTTTGAGCGGGGGGCGGGGGGCGGCGTATTCCATTTGTTGCTTGCCTTCTTAGTCATTTGACAATTTACCACGCATGCATCCCTTTCGAAACAGAGACAGAGGGATAGAGGGGGGGGTGGTGTACTCAGTTTGTGCATGGCCGTAGTCTTATTACAATAGATCCTCACATCCCTACTATGCCGGGACGGAGCACGTCTGTTTTTCACCGACCAGGCAGACATTGCTTGCACCAACCGCGAAGCACGGTGAGGTGTTCGGCGAGTCGCATGAAGGGTGAACTGCATCCTTCCAAGAACCGCTCGTAAGACGGACTTCGGCATCTTGTGCCTACTTTCTTGCTTATGGATGACAGCGCCAATGACTTCTGCTCTGTTTTCTGGTGTGGCCACTCCTGAGACAGCAATAGGTATTACTATGTAACTGCCTTGCGGGTGCCTTACCATATTCACACTACGCGATGCGATCATTCCCCTTGTTGTGCGGAGTTAGGGTTCTCCACCCCGCACAATACGATCTAACTCAACAACCATCATGGTACAACCGCCGAAAAAAAAAAAAAAAAACGGTACCCTGGTTATCCAGCTCACGCAGCGACTGGCATGTTTTCCAGCGTCGTAGCCAAACAACGCCAACCCCAATATACATAAAACGTTTTACAGCATCGGTGCCAAACGAGGCCAACTATTATATACATACTTTAAGGGGGTGAGGGGAGGGGGGGGGGGCTTTTTTTAGCGTTTTTAGATCGCACTAATGAATATACCACAGGTGGGTTTAAGGTTTCCTGTGCGCGTAGTGGCTATTCATAGGTTTATTAAGGCGATGATGGGATATATGATGAAAATTAAAATACACTCCAGCTTTGAGATCGAATATTTTGTCGAAACTAATCTTTGCAAGCTGTGTGTGATACTCCGATCGCGCGTATTACGGGTTGTGTGTCCTCATTAAGGATATAGGTCGGCGACTCCCCTTGCATTTACAGTGTAGCTATCAGGGTCAACAGGGTGATGTTAGGCAGTCTGTGCGCGGAAACTATAAAACCCGTTTCTGAGGGGGACAAAACCTGACAGCTGTGGAAGGAAATGCATCAGTTTATCAAGTGAATACTGTAAGTCGAATAAGCGGTGAGGGGAGGGCGGAGTTTTGAAGGACGTGGGGGGCTGATTTTGATCAAAAGGGGGGCGGGAGGGGGGGAGGGGGGGGGGGGGGGGCGGGTGGGGTAGGTCAATTTGTGCCTGGAAACTATGAATATTTCTTGCGGGGGAGGGGGGGCGAATATGGCGGGGGGGGGGGGAGGCGAGGGGGGAGGGCTTTAGGTCGCATAGATGTAGGGGTTTGCTATACGCGTGGTGCCAGGTCTAGGCGATGGTGTGGGTGGTGGGGAAGGAGGGGGCGTTGGGGGCAGGGGTGGGTGGGAATTGCAGCAGCGGCATGGACGGCTCTAAAACGATAACGAGGCGATATCCAGGGCGTGGAATATGTATCATCCCTGGTATATAATACGAATAACACATACATGTTGTATGAATGTACGTGGCATGACATCACATTTTGTCGGTACGGCATCCACCTGGTACGTAATAGTGTACATGTATGCTACTGCATTTGTATACTGTAACCTGTGCTGTGATTGGTCATCGTGTAGCTTGTTGTGTGCACAATCAAGATGATGCTAATGCGATAAAATTATGTGTTGTGGCACACTAAACGACGACCCGTCGACCACGACAACAACAACAATTCCCCATCTATCTTGTAACATATACACAGAAGATACGCACAGACTATATATACGATAGGTACACAACTGAGTATAATACTTCGAAGTATATAGACCTATAAATATATGATATATTTGAACGAGATCGGAGTACCACACACAGCTTGCAAAGATTAGTTTCGACGAAATCTTCGATCTCATAGCTGGAGTGTATTTTTATTTTTATTAAAAATAATAATACACTGTCGAAAATTATAAAAATAAAAATACAATCCAGCTGTGAGATCGAAGATTTCGTCGTTATTAAAAATAAAAATACACTGTCGAAGATTATAAAAATAAAAATACACTCCAGCTGTGAGATCGAAGATTTCGTCGAAACTAATCTTTGCAAGCTGTGTGTGATACTCCGATCGCGCGTATTACGTCTTGTGTGTCCTCATATAGGTCGGCGACTATCCATACAACTACAATGTAGCTATCAGGGTCAACAGGGTGATGTTGGTCAGTCTGTGCGCGGAAGCTGTAAAACCCGTTTCTGAGGGGGACAAAATCTGACAGCTGTGGAAGGAAATGTATCCGTGTATCAAGTGAATCCTGTAAGTCGAATAACCGGTGAGGGGAGGGCGGAGTTTTGAAGGACGTGGGGGCCTGGTTTTGATCAAAAGCGAGCGGGGTTGGAGGGGGGGGGACTGGGGGGGGGGGGCGGACAGGCGGGTAATTTGTGCGTGGAAGCTATAAATCCTTTAAGGGGATAAATCTGACGGTTTTGGGAAAAAACAAAGAAAAAGAAAAAAATGCACCAGTTTATCATATGGGGGGGGGTTGGGGCGGGGGTGGGGCGGGTGGGGCACCTCAATCTGTGCGTGGAAACTATACATTATTTTAAGGGGATAAATGTGACGGTTTTGGAAAGAACGCATCTTTATAATATTTAAAAAAATGAAAAAATATGAATTGTAGTTTCTGCTCTTCTTAGCTGTTAGGGCAAAGGGCTGGAGGTGATGATTTGTCTTCGATTTTGTTGTTGTTCTCACATTAACTCGCATAATCAGGTCACAGGCCAGGCTCCAGTCACTCTGGAGCTGAGGAATACCCCAGGGAAAAGCACACACAACCCATGGTGGTACACGCATATATCACAGCCGACGCAATTCATGCCTCCACCAGAAACATATAAAAGTGAAATCAGGAGTCAGTCTACGATGTGCCAGGTCCAGGCCGGTGCATACGTCTCACTACTCACGCCTGGAAAAACCAAATATTCCGATTGCCACCCAAGGAAGACTACCACGTATATATTACACGTAATATCGATCACTACGCATACGCACGACAGGCGTAAGTCAATTGGAAAAAAAGAAACAAAGAAAAGAAAAGAAGATAAAGGAAAAGAAACAAAAGAAAAGAAAAACCAAACAAAACGAAAAAGGCAAGCAAAGAGAAGAAAAAGACAAGAAAAGCAAGAAAAGACAAGACAAGAAAGCAAGGGAAAAAAAAGAAGAGAAAAAAAGAGAAAAAAAGAAAAAAAGAAAAAAAAGAAAATTTTCATACTACTAGCAGACCCTAGGAACTGGCTAAGGATGACATTGGGCTAACAGAGGGTATCACGTCCATCATCAATGGCACCTGGGAGAGAACGCAACATGGCGGAGAAGTCAGGGCGGTCTTATGCTATCTTGTGACGGCCTTTAGAAGGCCCACAACTTTCAATACGATGATGGCCAAACCCAGACTTCAGTCTCTTGGGCATGACGCTCTCCCTTCCCCCCCTCCTCCCTTCCTCCCTTTCCTCCTCCCCCCTCCCCCCCTCCCCCAATCCCCTCCCCCCCCCCCCCCGCCTTCTCCCTCCCCCTGGCCGCTTAGAGATGCCAACGGTGGATGGCGCTGCCGCAGCCTTCGCTCTGCAGCTTTGCGTCTCTCCGTTTCATGCCAATTCCGCATGAACAACTCGGCTCCTTCCTCTACTCTTCGAAACCATCTGCCAGCCTTCTGAGCAGCCTTTCGCCATCCTTCGAATTTGATTCCAAGACCGACATATCCTCCTTCAGATGAGCCATCCAGTCTTTCTCTTGCCCCCCTGAGTAGCCCTTACCCCCAACAAACTCCCCAAACATCACCCTCTGTGGCAGACGCTCCTCCCCCATACGTGCCACGAATCCCGCAAACAAAATCCTCCGTTTGCGCACTATCGCCTGAACGCTCTCGGAATCTGTCTGGGCAAGCGCGTCGGCGTACGATAGGGTGTGGTCGTCGCGCTTCCGTTTCCGCCATCCTAGGCATCGGAGGAGCATGGAGCGGTGAATCCGTCGTAGCCTGTCATAGTCAGGCTTGTTCGGGCTCCACGTCATGCAACCGTACAGCAGTGTCTCGACCACCTCAGCTTTCAGCAACCGCACCTTCAACCGTAAGCGCACACCCGGGCGATCATAGATTTCCATCTTGTACCGCTGAAAGCACGCCCAGGCCCTCTGAAGACGCCGCGTTATTTCAATGCTAAGGTCTCTGTCTGCGGTGATAGCCCCGCCCAAGTATACAAACTGGATTGTTTGTTTGTATACCTGGCCGGCTGCATTGATCGTGAAGGACACCTTCCCCTCGCTTTTGGTTTCCAGGCGCATTATCTCTGTTTTTGACTCGGATACTGTAAGCCCGAACGACGAGCACGCAGTCACGATCGCCGTCATCATCCTCTCCAGCCCTTCTGATGATCGCGATACGATGCCCGCATCGTCCGCGTACAGCATACCCCACAATCTCTGCACCCCGTCCCCCTCCTTCCCCCTCCGTCCGTCGACTTTGCCTGTGCGTGAAGTGCCCTCCTTCTCGCCTTCCTCCTTTCGCTGGAGCTGCACCATGTTGTCCGTGATGGCTGCGTCAGCGAGAAAGCGTTTCTCGGCCACACGCAGTGCCGCTGTGTATACATACCTCGTACAAACCAAGACATTTTTAATAATAATATGGTAGCCAAAAATAAATGGTATTGAGATAGTAGTAGTGATGTGAAGCCGGTTCGAACTTCGTACACACATTTTTTTTCGGACAAAGTACTTGAAATTATAGTGCGCGTTGTTTTGGCCGTGGGGACATTTGCTGGGAACCATACAAAAGGTGTTACATATAATAATACATTAATAATGTGAAAAGGAAGTACAGGCAGATATGCTAAACTTGCGGTGGACCACAACTACCAACCAATTACGTAGGGTAGTCCGTACCTACCGTCTGCATGGTCGCCTTCCAACCTCTGCCAAACGAAGTATGCCTAACGAAGTAACGAAATTGAGCGCGGATGCATCGAGAGTTCCTTTCAAAGCACTGACGATTTGCACTTCTCACCCTCGTGCTCAATGGTGGTGACATTGCATGACCACATCACCTCGCTTGTTGTATTTTGCAATATGTATCTCTGTCTTATAATTTGCGACCTCAGAGCCCCATATCGGCACGGTAAAATCATGACAACTACATGGTTGCACCTATCGATTGAAATGTTCTATCTTGCGATCCATGTACAATGATACACCACGAAGCTAAAACACATTGTATACCACACCTACACATTGTTTTGTATACCACACCTAACAACATCAAATCTGCTAAAATGAAAATACCAGGCAGGTGATTAAACTGATGCATTCCTTCTACAACCGTCAGATTTGTCCCCTTAAAGGATTTATAGTTTCCGCGCACATATTGAGTCCCCCCCCCCCCCCCCCCCCCGTTCCCTCTTGTTCAAACGGCCCACCTAAAATCAAAATATGCCAGAGTAAGAAACACTACCAGGCAGCTGATATCCCCTCTTTATATTTCTAGCCATCCATGCCGTAGCTCCAATTCATCCCCCCCCCCCTCCCTCCGCTTCCCCCCCGCTCCCTCTTGCTCAAACGCCCCACCTAAAATAAAAAAATATATTATGCCAGAGTAATAAACACTACCAGGCAGTTGATATCACCTCATTATATTTCTAGTCATCCATGCCTTAGCTCCAATTCATTCCCCCCTCCCCCCCCCCCCAACGCCCCCTCCTTCCCCACCACGACTTATAGGATACACTTTACTTGATAAACTGATGCATTTCCTTCCACACACAGCTGTCATATTGTGTCCCACTCAAAAACGGGTTTTATGGTTTCCGCGCACAGACTGATTACCATCACCCTGTTGACCCTGGTACAAGCGACACTGTAGTTCCAAGGGGAGTCGCCGACCTATATCCTTAATGAGGACACACACCCAGTAATACGCGCGATCGGAGTATCACACACAGCTTGCAAAGATGAGTTTCGACAAAATCTTCGATCTTACAGCTCGAGTGTATTTCTTTTTTCATAATATAATACATAGTAATCAGGACCAAAACATCGAAATGTGGTTAGCAAAAACCGGGGAGTATACATGCATACATACAGTGTACACACAGATTTTTTGCATATATATATATATTATAAAAATTAAAATACACTCCAGCTGTGAGATCGAAGATTTCGTCGAAACTCATCTTTGCAAGCTGTGTGTGATACTCCGATCGCGCGCATTACGAGTTGTGTGTCCTCATTAAGGATATAGGTCGGCGACTCCCCTTACAACTACAGTGTAGCTATCAGGGTCAACAGGATGATTTTAGTCAGTCTGTGCGCGGAAACTATAAAACCCGTTTCTGAGGGGGACAAAATCTGACAGCTGTGAAGGGAAAGGGGGGCCTGGTTTTGATCAAAAGCGAGCGGGTTTGGAGGGGGGCGGGGGGGGGGGGGGGAAAGGGGCAATTTGTGCATGTAAGCTATAAATCCTTTCGAGGGGATAAATCTGACGGTTTTGGCACCAGTATATTATTGGGGGCGGGAGGGGGGGGGGGGGGGGGGGGGGGGGGGCAGCTCAATATGTGCCTGGAAACTATACATTATTTTGAGGGGATAAATGTGACATTTTTGGAAATAATACGTCAGTTTATCATGTATATCCTGGGGTAATTCGTACAATCAGTGAGTAAAGAGAGGGTGGAGTGTTCGAGGGGGTGGGGTTGGGATGGGTTGGGGGGGAGGGTGGGAGGTGGGGGCGGGGGGGGGGGGGGCGGGGGGGGGGGGGGGACGGCTTTAGGTGAGGGATTTGTTTTACGTGTGGTGCTAGGTCTAGGCGATGGTGCGGGTGATGGGGAAGAAGGGGGCGTTCGAGGCGGGGGGGGGGGGGGGACACAGCGGCATGGATGGCTCTTGAAAGATAATGAGGTGATATCCTGTGCGTGAAGTGTTTATTAATGTGGTGGATTTCGATATTTGGTGGGGCGTTTGAGTAAGGGAGAGCAAGAGGGAGGGGGGAGGGGGGGGGGGGGGGGTTCAGGAGGTTTAGGTCACAAATAATATTCAAATACACTTCGGCTGTGAGATCAAAGATATGTATCAGCTTGTTATACGCGTGGTGCAAGGTCTAGGCGATCGTGCAGGTGGTCGGGAAAGAGGGGGCGTTGGAGCGGGGGGGGGGGGGGGGGGGGGGGGAAGGGGGGGGGGGGGGGGGGAAAGGGGGGGGGGGGGGGAAAGGGGGGGGGGGGGGGGGGGAACACAGCGGCATGGGTGGCTCTCAAAAGATAATGAGGTGATATCTTGTGCGTGAAGTGTTTATTAATGTGGCGGATTTCGATATTTGGTGGGGCGTTTGAGTAAGGGAGAGCAAGAGGGGGGGGGGGGGATTTTTAGGAGGTTTAGGTCACAAATAATATTCAAATACACTTCGGCTGTGAGATCAATGATATGTAGCAGCTTGTTATGCGGGTGGTGCTAGGTCTAGGCGATCGTGTAGGTGGTCGGAAAAGAGGGGGCGTTGGAAGGGGGGGGGGGGGGGGGATATAATTGAAAACTACGTCATGGATGGTCAGAAAGATAATGACGTGATATCAACTGCGTATAGGTGTTTATTACTCAGGCCGATTTTGATTGTGAGTGGGGCGTTTGGACAGACTAGGCGGAAGGGGGGGGGGGATCGGGGGACGGAGGGGCGGGGGGGGGAAGGGTTGGGGTTTGTTATGAAAAAGAGGTCAGTGGAGGGGGAGGGGAGGGGGGGGGGGGGGGGGGCGGGGGGCGAGACATTTCAATATGTGCGCGGAAACTATAAATTCTCAAAGGGGACAAACCTGACGATGAAGCAATAAGACATCCCTTTATACCATCTGGCTTGTAATGTTTACTATTCTAGAAGGTTTGATGTTAGATGCAGCATGCAACCCAGTGTTTAAGCGTAGTACATAACGTGTTAAATCTTCATAGTTTGTTGTTGTATGATACATCGATCGAAAGCTTATATATCGTGGTTTCTGACTGCCATGTATGGTCCTGCATCGTAGTGTTCTTCAAGTCTGTTAATAGTTGACGTTTCCCTTTGTTTCATCGCATCATACAGCAGCAGCAGTAGTGGTAGTTGTGGCACATTAAATTGCCGAGAAGTCATTCACTACCCGGCTCGCCCGTTGCCGTGTCGTGACCACGATCTGTCCTATGAATAGTCCACTATATAGTCTATTAACAAAGTCATTATCTTGTGTATATAGTGGTCGCACACGAATAGGCACGCACGGACCCGGCGTGAGCTGCATTGATTGCCTGCCGACTGCTGGTTGCTGACCGCATGTTCCTGCGGGTTGCTTGCTGTGCTAAGGATACGCCATGACCACTCCTGAGCTAGCAGTCACCGCTAACTTCTTCGAGGGGGGTCGGACCCCTCCATGACATGTGGTGGTATTTTTTTGTCAGAAGAGGTACAACACCTATCCACTCAGCTATTAGTAATAGCAGTCAGCGCTGATTGAAGTTAGCGCAGTGGTCATATTATAAAAAAAAAATACACTCCTGCTGCTGTGAGATCGAAGGTTTCATCGAAACTCATTTACCTCTTGTTGCAAGCGGTGTATATGCGATACTCCGATCGCGCGTATTACTGGGTGCGTGTGTCCTCATATTGTGTGTTGTATTCATCGAAACTCATCTTGTTGCAAGCTGTGTGTGATACTCCGATCGCGCGTATTACTGGGTGTGTGTCCTCATATTGTGTGTTGCTGTTGTTGTTGTTGTTGTTGTTATTGTTGTTTTTTCATCCTCCGGCGGATGGGGAAAAAGAAAGCTTTAGCTCACCACAATTCCACGCATTTTCATACGCGTCGTGTGTCGTTTTATCTCAGTTGCTTTCGCAGCCCAACGCTAGCTGGCGCACCCTTCGGGTATTATTGTGTGTTGTATCTCCAACAAATATCGTACATGCTGGCTTATTATGATGGAGGTTCCTGGGACTGGATGAACATGTCTTGACATGCTGGCTTATGATGATTATTATTCCTGAGACTGGTACTTGTGTGCTATATTATCGGGGCCCTCTCTTTTAAGAAAGCAGATTTTAATGAAAGGTAGCATACAGATTGCTAAAACAAGCAAGAAATTGCTTAGCCCTCTCGTACGAAAGCAGGTTTTAAAAATTTTAGCCTAAAAATTGCTAAAAAATAAGAAAATGTTTGTCCCTCCCGTAAGAAAGCAAATTTTAAGCAATCTAGCCTAAAAATTGCTAAAAAAATAAGAAACTGCTTAGCCCTCTCGTAAGAAAGCAGATTTTGAGCATTCTAGCATAGAATTGCTGAAAAAAATATGAAAAAGTGTTTAGCCCTCTCGAGTAAGAAAGCAGATTCTAAGAAATCTATCTAGCATAGAATTTGCTAAAACAAATAAAAAAATGTTTAGCCCTCTCGTAAGAAAGCATATTTTAATAAATCTGGCCTAAAAATAGCTAAAAAAATAAAAAGTGTTTGTCCCTCTCGTTAGAAAGCAGATTTTAAGAAATCCAGCCTAAAAAATGCTGAAAAAGTAAAAAAAAGAAAGGTGCATGTAGCCTACGCGCGGCCTACGATTTAACGATTTAACCCCTTTAGAGCCCCCAAAACCCCTCCCTATACTAAATTCAAGTAAATTTGTCCCCGAAAAAGGTTTCCAGCACTGAAGGCGTTACGAAACCAGCCATATTCCTCTGGATGGCCTGGCCCTAGAACACCGCGTACACCAAGAACGAAGTCGGTATTCTCGCCGACCAAAATAAGTGATCGCAAGAAATAAGAAAATTCGCTTCCTGGCTCGGCCACTAATAAGGATGTTGGCCCTGCCGACGACGCCGATTGTGACAGTACTCCCGAGGGGGGGATGCGTGGTTGGTCGGTGTTGGGAAGCATGCCCCTCATGGGCTCCGGTGTCTTTGGTTTATCTCTCCTCGTGGCTCGCTGGCTAGGCTCAAAGCTTACGCATTATTTCCCTACGCGGAATACTAGAAGACAGACATAACAGGGCTATGTTAAGATACGGCCTCGAAAGTCCCCACCTATAGCTTCACAGCTAGGTAGGGTGGGGCACGGCAGTGCAGGGTCGTGCGGGGTGGTAGTGCGACGAGGGGCGTCCTGCTTGTCCCATCATCGTCACCTATATTATCGCCCACATCTATGATGGCCTTGGCGTGAATGTGGCATATAATATCACGTGGGTTAATGTTATAAGACTTAGTTTGGGTAAGCTATTGGTTAACCTGTTGCAAGTGGCCAAACGGACTAATGTTAAGGAATTAGTGGGGTATTAGTCCGTTTGACCACTTGCACAGGTTAACCGGTAGCTTACCCAATCTAGGCCTTATAACACTCTCCCCCCCTGAAACGGCGGGATAGCAGGTGCGGCCGGATATACGGCGGACCTCTGTCAATATCCAAGCCGTTTCATTTCCTGGGGATACCAGGGAGAGTATTTTTCAAGTTCGACATGGGGAAAATCTGAAAAGTTTATTTTTGTGGATGGTGGGGATCGAACCCACGACCCAAAAAACCCATGGTCTGTCGACGACGCCATTTTGTTAAGGAATTAGTGCGGTATTTGTCCGTTTGACCACTTGCACAGGTTAACCGGTAGCTCACCCAATCTAAGCCTTATAACACTAATACCCCACTACTGCCTTAACAAATAAATGGCGTCGTCGACAGACCATGGGTTTTTTGGGTCGTGGGTTCAAATCCCACATCCACCATAATAACCAGGGCTTTCTTCGGTACGCCTCTTTTAGGTTGGTATCATTTACCACGGTAACCAGCCACCACGGTAATGCACGGTAACTATTGGATACGGACAACCTTGGTACTCATTGGTACAGGAACCCGCCACCACGGTAATGCACGGTAATTATTGGATGGTAACGGACAACCTTGGTACTCATTGGTACAGGAACCCGCCACTACGGTAACGGACGTTTTTTTTTGCTTCTACAGCGCGTGGCATGCCCACGTTACAACGTATGTATGCCCAACATCCGAACAACAACAAATATCATGCGTGGGCCCAATGTTTGCAAACCTCAAATAATGCAAGCTTAGTCCTACATAGTACAGGCAGAGGGGCCCGGCGGACTCTCGCAGCCAAAAGGAAGATGAAGACGGGCCAAAACCTTCACCCCAGCTACGCCAGAAATGTCAACCACGTCAATCAACAACCAAACCGTGTAGAAATCAAGATATCGCCTCCCAACGCGCCCCCCCCCCTCCTTCTTCTATGGACACATAAAGCAAAATGAAAACTCGTAGCATGTCTTGACTCCGACAACGAGACAAGAGCAATAATACAGTAATCTACCAATGGTTCATAGCTTCAAAGAGTCAAGGTTACAGGCGCGCCCGCTGCCGCCGCCTCCACTTCAGCAACTTTATTTTTTCACTGAGCTGCCGCTGCTTTGTTGGCTTAATAATCTAAGAAACACGTCAGCTGTGAAATCATGTTCTGGAAAAAAAGGGAAATACAAAAAAACGCGAAATACTCCGGTAAGTAATAAAATAATACTCCGAAGTACATACATACGCAGATGTGTTGAGAAAAAAAAATTAGTTAGAAAATCGAACCTAGGACGTGGTCTGACGTAACCTGACGCCTAACCCATCGGGATGGGGGGTCGCATCAAATGTGAGGTGATCACGGTATCTCATTAACGTTACTGTACGGTAATTGGTAACTGTTAAAAGCGCGCGGTATTAGGTTGGATGTGTTAAGGAATTAGTGGGGTGTTAGTCCTTTTGACCACTCGCACAGGTTAACCGATAGCTTACCCAAACGAAGCCTTATGACACTCTCCCCCCCTGAAACGGCGGGATAGCAGGTCGGCCGGATATACGGCGGACCTGTCAATATCCAAGCGGTTTCATTCCCTGGGGACACCAAGGAGAGTATTTTTCAAGTTCACATGGGGAAAATCTGAAAAGTTTATTATTGTGGATGGTGGGGATCGAACCCACGACCCGAAAAACCCACGGCCTGTCGACGACGCCATTTGTTAAGGAATTTGGGACGTGTTAGTCCTTTTGACCACTCGCACAGGTTAACCGATAGCTTACCCAAACTAAGTCTTATAACAGATGGTAACGAGGAACCGCAGAAATGCCGATATTTGCACGGCAATTGTTTGGATGAGAATGGGATAACATGATCTTTTCGATAAAGATTTTGGATGGGAATGGGAGAACGTGATTTGCTTGATAACGATTTGGATGGTATTGGTAATTCCGATTTATCACGGTAACGTACCGTTTACCAATTACCGTGGTTTTAACGCGGTAATTTTACTGCGGTAAAATTACCGAAGAAAGCCCTGATAATAACCTTTTTCAGACTTTTCCCATGTCGAACTTGAAAAACACTCTCCCCGGTATCCCCAGGAAATGAAACGGCTTGGATATTGACAGGTCCGCCCGCATATCCGGCCGACCTTCTCTCCCGCCGTTTCAGGGCGGGAGAGTGTTGTAAGGCTTAGTTTGGGTAAGCTATTGGTTAACCTTTTGCAAGTGATCAAACGTAATAATACCCCACTAATACCCTTATGTCATAAGGCTTAGTTCGGGTAAGCTATGGGTTAACCTTGTGCAAGTAGTCAAACGGACTACTACCCCACTAATTCCTTAACAAAATGGCGTCGTCGACAGACCATGGGTTTTGGGGTCGTGGGTTCGATCCCCACCATCCACAATAATAAACTATTCAGATTTTCCCCATGTCGAACTTGAAAAATACTCTCCCTGGTATACCCAGGAAATGAAACGGCTTGAATATTGACAGAGGTCCGCCCGTATATCCGGCCGACCTGCTATCCCGCCGTCTCAGGGGGGGAGGGTGTTATAAGGCTTAGTTTGGGTAAGCTATCGGTTAACCTTTTGCGAGTGGTCAAACGGACTAATACCCCACTAATTCCTTAACACTGCGCATTAACCTCAACTACGACATGGTTTCACGTCGAATCTATAAACTATCCTTCTACGGAGAGCACTCCATAACACTAGAGCCGGATTTCAGGGTTCTTGCTCCAGACGGCAGATGCTTGTACTGTTGTGCGATGTGACTAGGGAAAATATCAAGAAGACTTGAAAACACTACCACCTACTGTTTTTTTCTTGTTATTGTTATATTATAAGAATAAAAACACACTCCAGCTGTGAGACCGAAGATTTCGTCGAAACTTATCTTTGCGAGCTGTGTGTGATACTCCGATCGCGGGTATTATTGCTGGGTGTGTGTCCTTATCAAGGATATAGGCGGGCGACTCCCCTTGGAACTACAGTGTAGCTTGCACCAGGGTCAACAGGGTGATGCTAATCAGTCTGTGCGCGGAAACTCTATAAAACCCGTTTTTGAGGTGGACAAAATCTGACATCTGTGAAGGGAAAGGCATCAGCTTATTATATATCGTGTTCTTTTTTGTCTTTGTTGTTCCTTTTAGTTGCGAATAATCTGGTGTGTGCTGGCTTGCATCGTTTTTTTTGCCAGCGTGTGTTCATTTTTGCGGTTCATTGCATGGGCAAAATCGCCTTTATTTATTTATGTGTTTGCAATGGTCACCCGGGTTGTCTAGTGGTTCCCCTCGAACGCTGCTAGCATTGGTCCTTGAGTTCGATTCCCACCGTGGTGAGATATTGACTTTATTTGCAAAAATGCAAGAAATAGCAACAACTATTAATAACTGAGAGCGCCTATCACAGTAGGCAGGTACAATTCGACGCGAATCGACGAGGGAAGAAAAAGGCTGAATTCTTCTCGCGATAAAGATGAAGGCACGTACCGTAGTGGGGAGGGGGGAGAAGGGCCCGCTGTATGGCCCCGGATCTGAGTTACACTATTGGGAGGGAGGGCGAGAATATGATAGTGCGAGGACAATAAATGGGATGGGAAAAAAAAAAAGAAAAGTATACAGTATATATATCTGTCTCGTGGTTTGTAAGCACCGTAGTAGTAGAGTTAGCCTCTGTAGGAAGCGCCGGCACGGGCACCGGGAGTGCTGGATGATGTAGATGGGTGGAAATATCAGTTTCATGCGAAGAACACACACACTGCAAGAACACACACACCAACTAATTCCGAGTGCTCTGCCTCCGAAAATATGGGTGCAATTCGACGCGGGTTCACATCACTACTGCACAGCTTCACAGCAGCAGCTTCACTCAGTTACAAGGGGACACAAAGGAGTCGTTCTGCGGTAGCCCCCCCCCGTTTTTTTTTAACGAAATCGCCGGTTTTTGGAACCAGCTCCCGGCCGTATCTCCTGGAGTACGGTGCCCCTCGACACCCCGACGTCATCGTACGATAGACACCTTCTTTCTGCACATAATAAATAAAATGTACGGAGAGAAAAAAATAATAATAATAGTATCCTTTTCCTCGTGTCGAGAAGCCGTGAAACGTTCGTCTACGAAAACCGCTGGCTTTCGGGGGAGCTATCATCGCAGGAAAAAAAAAAACCAACCAAAGACCACACGGTAAGATTTCAACCCCTTTGTGACTATTAAGAGAAGTATTGTTAGGAATCGGGAACCGATACGAATAATATGTTGTTTGTTGTTCTACAGAGAATTCGGCGTTGTGGTTCATATTCTTTGGCGGAATACGAAATACGTAGCTCACTTTGACTGCAGTCAGCTGGCATCGTTAGGTTGATCGCGCTTGTGGGGATACCAAGTACATACCGCACGGGACGGTGCTCGCAGACTAGTAGAACACGCGAACAGACAGAGCTGTTGTTTACAACTGGACAGCGGTCGCTCGCTGGGCCAGATAATTCGTGATCTCGCGATTCTCGAGTTCATCGCTAGACGGCGAATCGGGGAAATAGCGAGAGCAAGAAGCAACATCGACGGCGAGGCGCTTCATACGAGGCACAGGAAAGCGAGCACGGAAGCGTCGACACTGGGCCTCGCCTCGACCGGTATGATATTACGTGCAGACACGGGGTGTTATTTGTGTCCTCAATCCCCGATACTGGTGGGCCGAGAGCGTTTGTGTGCGTTTGGAAACGGTTCAAGCGAGTGGGTTTTCACCACCCAAACGAGCGACTAAATTACTTTACGTCGGGTCGGGTCGGCATCGGGTCAGGTCGGGTCGGGTCGGGTCGGGTCGGGTCGGGTCGGGTCGGGTCGGGTCGGGTCGGGTCGGGTCGGGTCGGGTCGGGTCGGGTCGGGTCGGGTCGGGTCGGGTCGGGTCGGGTCGGGT